>OX336400.1:105605503-106805503 GCA_946902985.2 Meconema thalassinum
ATTGCATAGCACAGCTCTGTGAATGAAGAAGTGCGAGCACCGATCAATGCGACTTGCATGCGATTCAGAGATGTCACCGGTGTTCTTTGTGATTTTTTTTATCGTATGGCTTTTAGTGCCGGGAGTGTCCGAGGACATGTTCGGCTCGCCAGTTTTTGTAGCTGCTTCGAGGCGGACACCCAATGGGTTAACTACACGTACCATCGCGTGTGGAGTGTTGTCTGGGTAGGAAAGTGTGATTGTAAGGACAAGGAGTTGGAAGGTAGCGGCTGTGGCCTATAGTTAGGGACCAATCCCGGCATTCGCCTGGAAGGAAAATGGGAAACCACAGAAGACCATCTTCAAGGTTGCCGGCGGGAGGATTCGAACCACTTCGCCTCCCGGATGTGAGCGACTGCCAGCAGTCATGCCGTAACGACCACGGCTAACTCACCCGGTTTCTTTGATATAAGAAGTTGCCTATCCGCCTAAAATCAAAGATAAACCGCACAATGGTGCGACCAGTTGCATTATATGGTACCGAGTGTTGGCCAGCACCTAGAAGTGCTGAGCACTCACTTCATGTCATGGAAATGCGGATGCTGTGAAAATCTTTAGACATTTCTCTGCTCGACCATATCCCCAACTCAACGATTCGACATATAGCTGGCATGGCTCCAATCAATGAGAAAATGCAGGAATGGACACGTTTTCCGTGCACCACAAAATTCAGTCATCGGCTCGGGCTACCATCTAACGGTCGACGGCCAGAGACAGCGTGGGAGACCAAAATTGCGGTGGCTGGACACTATTAACGCAGATTTACGATCAAGAAACTTGAAATCGCGGGAAGCATTAGATCGCAAGAAATGGCGTGCATTGATCCAAAAAGCGGACCCCGTTCCTACGGGATGACGCTAAGTCAGCTCGAGTCCAACGACATCTCATTTGTTAAAATCCGACCATCCGTTCGCCAATTATCGCCAATGTTCGCGAGAAAGTAGGCTATCATTTTTTTGTCATACACAATTGAAACTTGCTTTCTGCCTCTAGGGGATAGCGACCTTTCATTTATGTCAAACAAACGTTTTCCAAAAATTCACCGTTTCCAAAATAACGCCAATCCAAAAAACAAATATTTTCAAACAAAATTAATATACCAACACACATGCTTAGCAAAGAGGACGTCATCCCAACGCAAACAACACCTCATTCGTTAAAATCCGATCATGAGTTCGGGAGATATCGGCAAAGTCTATGCGAAAGTAGGGGGAGTCACAGCTTTCCTCTCATCCCACTACTGTCAAGTTTTTATCCTAGAGACTTGACATTTATTTTGGGGATAGAGGGGGTAGGGACCATTTATTTACGTCAAACAAACGTTTTTGTAAACTTGTTAGTTTCCAAAATATAAAAAATCAAAATTTTGGTGTTCTCAAAAAAATCTCAAAAAATAAAATAAAAAAATTAACAAGAAGTTCCGTGACGAACTAAAGAGCCTACTTTTCTTAAAATTCATGCCAATGATTAATCTATATGGATCTATCTAGAATAATGACGAAATTATGTTGGTAATATCGGAATTTCTAATTAGTTCGAAATACTGTATACCTGGCATAATGTAGCCTAATAGAGAACTACAGTTGGCAGCCCTGGTGACTGAACATGATCTTAGTTCCATCTCTTAAGGTACATAAATACAAAATTTGGTTGAAGTCCAATGGATAGCATGGACGTTACATGCAGTTAAATATTGGATCAAACAGCGTGCGTAAAATCATGTTGGCAACAATGACATGCATGTATTGGTCAGAAATAATCTGAAATAATATGATCTATTGTTGCGTCAATTTCGAAAGAAATCAATTAGTTAGTATAGAAGTTACATGCATTTTAAAATTGGACCTATCAGCAGGCTTAGAATCATGTTGGCAGCACTGGCGTAGGTCTATATAAGTTATTTTAAATTAATCTAGAATGCCAGGTACTATACGTGTGCAAAGTTTAGAGCTATTGGCTTGCATACTTTCTGATACATTGATATTAGGGTAACAAAAATAGAGACAGTATTTATTAACAGTTGGCAGCCCTGGTTGCTCTTAAGAATACGCATAGTCATATATGTAATGTTACACATAGCCCACACAAAATTTGGTTGAAATCCAAATGATAGTATAGAAGTTACATGTATTTAAAGTCGGGCCTCTCAGCAGGCTTAGAAACATGTTGGTAGCACTGACGTTTATAAGTTACTCCAAATTAATATAGAATATCGGGTACTATACGAGTGCATAGTTTAAAGCTGTCAGCTTGCATACTTTCTGATATATGGGTATTTGGATTTAAAAAAAGAGTGCATTTATTAACAGTTGGCAGCCCTGGTGGCTCTTAATAATATGCTCATTCATATCTCTTTATGTACACATAGCACATACGAAATTTGGTTGAAATCCAATTGATAGTGTAGAAGTTATATGCATTTAAGATTTGGACTTATCAGGAGGCTTATAATCATTTTGGCAACACTGCCATGTATGGCCTCCTGGAAATTAAACTGCAACATTATTATCTATACGTGTGCCAATTTTGAAATACCTCCGATTTATACCTTCTAAGATATCCAACATGGAGCTCAAATTTCAATTGCGATTTTTCAGCAGTTGGTAGCACTGACATCATTTTCAAATATCGCCGTGAGATATTCAGGTATAGATCTTTACTCCTGCCAAATTTTGTTTGGATTGCTCTAGCCGTTTAGGAGTTGATAGGGGGGGGGGGGACGCACACACAGCCAGACAGACAGAAGGACAGACAGACAGACAGACAGACAGACAGAAGGACAGGCAGACAGACAGATACACATTTGCCCGATCTCACAAGTCTACTTTTTCCTCATTTTTGCAAAATGTGAAAAGTAGGCTAAAAATAAAGGACATAGAGACCTTTCGTTTCAACCATGGCACAGCGTTTTATCATGTTTGGTTTTCAAACTATCACCTACTTTCGAAATCAAAAATTTTCCAAATTTTTTAAAAATATATAAATCTTGATCCATAGCAAAGCCCCCGTCAGCTTGAGTCCAACGACATCTCATGTGTTAAAATCCGACCATGGGTTCGCCAGATATTAATTATTTAACATGAACGCCACCCGAGCAACGCCGAGTGCGTTAGAAACCCTGTTACCCCCCTACTCATGTTGAACGCTAGAAAGTTATCAACTGTTATTAAGGCAACACTGAAAAATGTTCATTTTGATCTAACCTACTTACTAGGAGTCATCTGCTTCAATGTCCCTAGAAGTTAATTTTTTTTAACTCTCCCTTTCCTATGGTCAAAGAACACATGGAATGTTCCCTATTTTAAGCCTACTTTTCATATTTTGCAAAAATGAGGAAAAAGTAGACTTATGACATCGATCCGGGAAAATGTCTGTCTGTCTGTCTGTCCTTCTGTCTGTCTGTCTGGCTGTGTGTGTGTCCCCCCCCCCCCCCTATCAACTCCTAAACGGCTGCAGAAATCGAAACCAAATTTAGTATGAGTAAAGATGTATACCGGAATATCTCACGTCCATATTTGAAAATATTGTCAGTGCTACCAACTGCTGAAAAAACGCACTAGAAATTTGAGCTCCATGTTGAATATCTTGGAAGGTATGCATGGGAGCTATTCCAAAATTGGCACACATGTAGATAATACTATTTCAGTTTAATTTCCAGGAGACCATACATGACAATGTTGCCAAAATAATTTTAAGCCTTCTGATAGGTCCAATTTTTAAATGCCTATAACATCTACAATATCAATTGGATTTCAACCAAATTTTGTATTTAATATGTGTACATAAACAGATATGACTGAGCGTATTCTTAAGAGCCACCAGGGCTGCCAACTGTTAATAATTGCTCTCTCTATTTTTTATCCAACTACCAATATATCAGAAAGTATGCAAACCGACAGCTTTAAAATATGCACACGTATAGTACCTGACATTTTAGATTAATTTTGGAGCAACTTATATACTTCAGTGCTACCAACATGATTCTAAGCCTGCTGATAGGGCCAATTTTTAAATACATGTAACTTCTATACTAATAAATGGATATGATCCAAAATTGGCACATCAAGATATCATAATATTTCCGATTATTTCTAACCAGCACATGCATGACATTGTTGCCAACATGCTTTTACGCGTGCTGATAGATCCAATGTCTAACTGCATGTAACGTCCATTGGACTTCAACCAAATTTTGTATTCTGTACCTTAAGAGATGGAACTAAGAATATATTCAGCCACCAGGCCTGCCAACTGTAGTGTTCTATTAGAATACATTATTCCAGGAATATTTCGAACTAATAGTCATTTCGATATTACCAACTTAATTTCGTCATTACTCTAGATAGGTCCATATACTGTAGAATAATCATTGGCATGAATAGTAGGCTCTTTAGTTCGTCACGGAACTTCTTGTTCTTAAGGGGATTTAATGATCTTAAGCTGTAATAATTAAGAATAGGGCAAGTACCCCAACCCCTTAAAATATGAAGTTGTCAGGATAAAAATATGCCCATAGCCATCAGAAACCTGAGAACACTGAGATCAGGAGAATGTTGATCGACCATGGATGCAAGACCAGAAAGTCTTCAAGAGGAGTGTTTCATTTAGGGGCTTGGAACATCATGATCAACATCCCTGTACTTGGGTGTGTGCTCAATCTGTTCGAAAACCTGTTGACAGATCATGGGTTAATCTGAGGCTGGAATCCACTCCGTGCTATGCTAACCTGTGAGTGCTGGCCACCATTAGTGTTCTGTATCAATTTCTGAAATTTGTGTCATATGCATAGACAATTCGCTAAGAATGTTCTCTGAATGGTGGATACCAGTAGACTAGCCTACTTTGCAGCCTCCGTCACAAGCATTTCCAGGCACCTGGTTAGTTGGTAAAATGAATAGAACAAGAAGTTCCGTGACGAACTAAAGGGCCTACTTTTCTTAAAATTAAGATTCATGCCAATGATTAATCTAGAGTATATGAACCTATCTAGAATAATTACGAAATTAAGTTGGTAATATCGAAATGTCTAATTAGTTCGAAATATACCTGGTATAATGTAGCCTAATAGAGCACTACAGTTGGCAGCACTGGTGACTGAATATATTCTTAGTTCCATCTCTTAAGGTACAGAATACAACATTTGGTAGAAGTCCAATGGACGTTACATGCAGTTAGACATTGGATCTATCAGCACGTGTTAAAGCATGTTGGCAACAATGTCATGCGTGTGGTGGTCAGAAATAATCTGAAATATTATGATATCGTGTTGTGCCAATTTTGGATGAAATCCATTTGTTAGTATTGTACCCAATTGTCATCATGTGGAACATGTGTTCGTATCCCAGCTAACTCACGGTCTTTCGAGGTATGGGACGTTCCTGCCCACCATACGACCACATGCTCAGGATTTGAGTCTATCAGGTAACTACTCTACATGAAAGAAACAACATATTCCTAAATAAAACATTTACTGATCTAAAGTCATGGCTATACAACAAAATACAAACAAAGGATAATTTACATTTAATTCCCACAATGAAAATCAAGGTTATTTTGTGAGTCTCTTCTTAATTAGTGCTACACTGCACTCAAATCTATTTCTAGCATCCTATCATTGATACTTTCAGACCTCTACGAGTCTCCATAGTGTTCTTTATGTGACACAATTTGACATAACTGGAGTATCACCACATAAAAGTCACATATCACATTTAAATGACATTAATTCTGTAATAATTAAACATTAATCCGTTTCTTTAGGGGCATTTACTTTCATTAACATAAATTCATTATTTTATGCCTTAATTAACAAATGTTGTTGTGTCGTGTGAATCATCTTCCTCCTTTCCATCAATATGAAACGCTAAAAAAGTGGTAAGTTTCCCCTTCCAATATACACATGGATAGAAATGTTTATAGTTTGTCCATACAACGATTTTCTGGGTCTGGTCGAAATTATTATCGTTACAAACGTGTCATGTTATTAGAAATCATCTACCCGTCTGCATAAATTAGTGTGAACTGGGCAAAAATGCACTTTAAAAAGATGCCTACATTTATTTGGTTCAGCGTTCCTCCTCAGAGAATAACTGGGCCAAATATTATCCGATTTCAATGATCCGACAATGTATGTGTGTTGAAACACATCATTCACTTCAATTGGCATCATCATAACACTCATATCTTAATTACATTTCGAAATATCGAGATTCTTCAGTGTCCCACTCTGCTTTTAAAATGAAGGGACTGGGTCTACAAACCTCCCCTTCCAAGCAGGCAATAAAATTAGTTCCAGCTGGCCGAGCAAGATGGCCGTCGCCCTAGTGGTCTACTACCACTCCCCTCTTGACTGCAAGCAAGGTCATCTTTGTAAACAATTGCAGGACAATGGAGTTACGCTGAGTGTTGTCTCAAGTAATTGAGTCATTCTGATTATTTACCACCTATATTTATAGTGTATTGGGCTCAACTCGGCCCCTAATTAACATTCATGGCTGGGGATGGATTCTGTAATAGACTTGCCGTTCTGTGGCGATTCTAGTGGCTTTGGGCGCGCATCATAATGAGAATACAAGATTGCTCATCAGCAGCTGCCTCAATAATAAGGAAATCTGCGTTTCCTATACGACGAACTTTGATTCTTACCTCTCAGGGCAGATCATTTTATACATGTGCTCACGGGGTCTCGAAGAACATCCCTTGTGGCAATTATTCCTGAAAGCTATGGATACAGAGAGGCTCTGTCCAATTCGCTGCGAATAATATAAGTACGCTCCACGGCGGTACTAACTCGTAGATTAGCCAACTTTTCACCTAACGTGCAAGCTATGTTAGCTTGGTCCCCGCAACTTTATTTACGTAAATCACTGGATTCTACGTTACTTTGCTCGCTCAATGCGGCTCAAACAATACTTCTCATAGATGACTCAATTATTAAGGCACCCGCGTCCTCTCTGCAATTACACTCAAGCCAAAGCGTTAAACAGCTCCTAAAAACAAGTATAAATTTACTGGCTTACATTACTTTAATGGTTCTCAAAAACAATCCTAAGAATTGACCATATTAAATATTCATTCAACACTTCATTGACACTGAAAAATTCTCGTATCTCGCTATATTTCACGTTACCTTCTTACTGTTTACCAAAATACAGTATCTTTATATTAGACATGACACACTTTGAACGTTATTTAGGCCTGAAATGCCTATTACTTTACATTACTGTTACCGACCCCAAATGTTATTATTATTATTATTATCATTTAACGTTACCGTTACATACATCACTATCTTAGGCCTGAATGGCCCTAAACAAATCACCTTCCAAGCCATATTCTACCAAATACGAGTGGTGAAAGCTCGTACATAAGTGACTGTTACATTTTATTCTTAAAGTGATGCATCGTGAACTATTTAGTTAGAATAACATTGTAAATTTGTACTCACTTTTAATTCTCGCTGGATTATTCCAACACACCAGCCACGAGCCTCCCATGATGCTTAATTTAAGCCATCATGCTATATCTCACACGACACTTGATATCACATATTTCCCACATGATAATCATACTCTTATCAGTGGCTTTTCTCACTTTTACACAATACATATTAATTCACAACACACATAAACACTTTTGAAATCACTATAATAAAATTTATATACACTTTTTCACTATTTCACAGGTTGATCCTTAATCGGACTCCTCCTAACGCCTGACCCCAGAGATGCGATGAAGCTACGACAACCGCTGGTCTCCGTGAAAGCCTATATAGCGTGTGCGTGCGTTCGATTCTCGTTCCCTTCAATACTGTTCATTTCACCGTCATGATTACTTGTGATGCCTCTCGGGCTCCCATAACTGCAATTATCCTGACGATACTGCGTCATTTATAAGTATGACAATACCTCCTGGTGTTCATTGTCCAAAACCATCCTAAATTATTGCTACGCTGTAGCAAACTACACTTGCGTATAATAATGGATAAATATCTTCTGTAGATTAAATCTTACGCGATTCTTGATTACTATTAAGAAGCTATATGATGCACTTCCATTGTTCTTCAAATATACTCTAACATTTCGCGCACTTACTGGCAGCGTTTAGTTTACGTGTAGACTGCAGATGAACTGACGATGAACTGAAGACGAACTGTAGAAGACTAAAGAACAACTGGCTTGGTCTGTGCTGCTTCCCCTATATAAAGGTTTCTCGTAAAATGTAGTCCACAGGACACACGAGAGCGACTCCCTTCATGAAATAATGCATTTCCATTCAAAATGACGTATACACCTCGTTCATCTAGATGTGGAAGTCCCATAATCACTCTCGTGCTAGCTATCGCTTCGGTCAATTAATTACAATTAATTGCCTTATTCCGTAGCGTTATGACGCCACCATGGTGAATCCCCTCTTGCTGGTCACCAAATGACTCCTCTCGAGTGTAAGCTCGGTGTTAACAGGCTTATTTAGAGATATAGGCTTTAATTTAGGTGTAGGACCACTCCTAAATTATCTCTCCTAGAATATATTCACCTGGGTGTACATTCTATTCCATCTCAATGCTCCAATTGTCTGCAATCAATTAATTTCCGTGGGCAATCAACCCCACTCCAGTCTCAAGTGTTGTCCATTGGGGACTCCCAGGGTCATTAATTTCGAGCTGTCTCCTCGGTCCAGACGAAATAATTTCCTTCGGCGCCTTGAATCTCCTCCCTTCTGCTGGCTGTAATTAGTAAAGTGTCAAGCTGGCCTGCTTTCACGTTTCTATACTTCGAAAACGTACATATGACTGCAATTTCTGACAACTATTCCCTTAAATAGCTATGATATTCACATTCTAGCCGTGAAATCATGCTATATTATTATATGTCATTATACAGCTCATTGCTCTTCGGGTTCCCTGTAGCTGTTCCCCCTCAGAGATCAATGGTTCGACTCTAGGCAGAATCACGGGCTTGGTCTTCTCTGATAAGACCCGAGTTCGATGCCAGTCTGCTGTGTCCGATTGGGCACAGTATAGAAGTTACATGTATTTTAAAATTGGACATATCAGCAGGCATAGTATCATGTTGGTAGAACTGACGTATATAAGTTACTCCAAATTAATCTAAAATATCAGGTACTATGGGCCTACGAGTGCATACTTTAAAGCTGTCGGCTTTCATACATTCTGATATATTGGTATTTGGAAAAAAATAGAGAGAGCAATTATTAGACTAACAATTGGCTGCCCTGGAGGCTCTTAAGAATACACTCAGTCTTATACACACATCAAAAAAAGTTTTGCATCACCTCGGTTCCCAGATCTCCGGCATATAGACGTTGACTGTGTATATTGTATCCAAGATACAGTCCCTTTGACTGTTCATAGATGTCACTAAAACTGCTCAAAGATGTAAACAACCATGCATGAGCAGGGCCTATTAGACGGAGGGGGTACGACAGCCGATCAGTTCCAGTCATTCCACCAGGACGAAGGTACGCTGCTCATGTTGTCTGTAGTTCTACCATGCCTAGAAGGTCAATACCGCAGTTCGATCGCGTCCGCATTGTTACTTTGTGTCAAGAAGGGCTCTCAAAAAGGGAAGTTTCCAGGCGTCTCAGAGTGAACCAAAGCGATGTTGTTCGGACATGGAGGAGGTACAGAGATACAGGAACTGTCGATGACAGGCCTCGCTCAGGCCGCCCAAGGGCTACTACTGTAGTGGATGACCGCTACTTACGGATTGCCGCTCGGAGGAACCCTGACAGCAATGCCACCATGTTGAATAATGCGTTTCGTTCAGCCACAGGACGTCGTGTTTCAACTCAAACTGTGCGCAATAGGCTGCATGATGCGCAACTTCACTCCCGACGTCCATGGCGAGGTCCAGCTTTGCAACCCCGACACCATGCAGCGCGGTACAGATGGGCCCAACAACATGCTGAATGGACCCCACGGAATTGGCATCACGTTCTCTTCACCGATGAGTGTCGCATATGCCTTCAACCAGACAATCGTCGGAGACGTGTTTGGAGGCACCCTGGTCAGGCTGAACGTCTTAGACACACTGTCCAGCGAGTGCAGCAAGGTGGTGGTTCCCTGATGTTTTGGGGTGGCATTATGTGGGGCCGACGTACGCCACTGGTGGTCATGGAAGGCTCCGAAACGGCTTTACGATACCTGAATGACATCCTCCGACCCATAGTGCAACCATATCGGCAGAATATTGGAGAGGCATTTGTCTTCATGGACGACAATTCTCGACCTCATCGTGCACATCTTGTGAATGCGTTCCTTCAAGATAACGACATCGCTCGACTACAGTGGCCAGCATGTTCGCCAGACATGAACCCTATCGAACATGCCTGGGATATGTTGAAAAGGGCTGTTTATGGACGTCTTGACCCACCAACCACTCTGAGAGATTTACGCCGAATTGTCGTTGAGGAGTGGGACAATTTGGACCAACAGTGTCTTGATGAACTTGTGGATAGTATGCCACGACGAATACAGGCATGCATCAATGCAAGAGGACGTGCTACTGGGTATTAGAGGTAGTGGTGTGTACTGCAATCTGGACCACAAATGCTGAAAGTCTAGCTGTATGATGGTACAACATGCAATGTGTGGGTCTCATGAGCAATAAAACGAGCTGAAATGTTGTTTGTGTTGATCTCTATTCCCTTTGTATTTAAAGGTTCCGGAACTCTTGGAACCGAGGTGATGCAAAACTTTTTTTGATGTGTGTATGTTTATGTACACATATTACTTACAAAATTTGGTTGAAATCCAATTGATAGTGTAGAGGTTATAGGCATTTAAAAATTGGACCTATCAGAAGGCTTAAATTTTTTTTGGCAACACTGTCATGTATGGCCTCCTGGAAATTAAATTGAAATAATATTATCTACATGTGTGCCAATTTTGGAATAGCTCCCATGCATACCTTCCAAGATATCCAACATGGAGTTCAAATTTCTAGTGCGTTTTTCATCAGTTGGTAGCACTGACATCATTTTTAAATATGGGTTTGAGATATTCTGGTATACATCTTTACTCATACTAAATTTGGTTTTGATTGCTGCAGCCGTTTAGGAGTTGATAGGGGGGGGGACAGGCACACAGCCAGACATACAGATAGAAGGACAGACAGACAGACAGACAGACAGATAGAAGGACAGACAGACACACGTTTTCCCGGATCGATCTCATAAGTCTACTTTATCCTCATTTTTGCAAAATGTGAAAAGTAGGCTAAAAATCACTTGAATGGTTAAAGTTGTCATTGATTGTCCTCGTGGGACATCGTACCCCAATCCAGATCTTAGTTCAGAATTAGTTTACTTGACGGAGTTGGAGAAGCAGTCACAATACCTATGGTACTACTAGACCTAGTAAGTTACATGTAGATGGAAGCAATGTGAGACTAACCACTAGGTAGCTTATGTCCCATTAGTGGGGAGTGATAGGGAATGGGAGATTAGTTCATGTCAGCCTACCTTGCATACCATATTTCATTAAGGTATGGAATCTAAAAGTGTATCATAGGAATATTAAAGCAAGCCATAATATATTACCAGCTGGTAACTCGGATACAACAATTCGATGAAACATTCTGTTAATAATTAGGAAGTGTCGTAGGCAACCTGAGAAGCGACACAAGAAAAAACTCCCGAGTCTTCCAGGCAGCCACAAACCATGCAGATGACAGACAGTTGTCATCAACTGTATTTCACATAGAGAAGAAGGACTAAAATAGTTCCTCATGAAAAAGATAACTGGTCAATGGCCTGAAAGACAGTAGTAGGGACATACATGCCGTCAGTAAAAGTGGAGTTAAGAAAGATGTCTGGAATATTTAAATCAGTAATTGATAGCCAGGATTTTCTAAATTACCGCAGGTTACGGATTAGCAACCAGAGAGTGTCTGAGAAACCTCTTGCACCATGATTAGTAGCTTATGTGTAAGTTTTTAAATGGTAGGTTTTTCTGTGAGGCAAAAAACAGCTCTTAACATGGATTATATTCAGGTTAGGTCTACAAGTTATTGGGAGGTAGGTTTATTTTACATACCTGTTGCACATACCTGTTTATCAAGCCACTTTCTATGCATCTTTTAAAAACATTTTACCAATTCATAAGTTAGTGTTATAATTGCTAATGCTCTAATCTGTCATGTTTATTTATGCATGAGGAATTAGTATACATTGGTAGGATTGGTATTTAAAGTGCAGATACAGTAGGATAACATGCAACTGTGTAATGAAAATCTAAGATGAATTTTTATTTCTGAATTTCTCAACTTTATTTTATGTAGACTCCAAAACAGCCTACCACTAGGGGAAAAACTTGTTGGTGATGTTTAATGAGAGCAAAATCTTGAAACACTGTTATTTAAGTGGTTGGTATTGTACCCATGTGAGTAATTTCCATGGAAAACATGCTTCTGCCTCCAGCCAGCATCAGTCCTCAGGCGTGTACCGTCCACCCACTGAGCAGTTGCATATTTTTGATCTGAGACTAAAAGGTATCAACTCTACAATGATAAAGCACAACTCTATTCTAAAGACTTTAATTCAGCTCTAAATCATGGCTTCAAACACACAAAAACACAATCCCAACAATATAACACAAAACAAAGCAAATTTACCCCTACAATCCACTAATATTCACACTTTATCCTTGCAAATCCAGATGATTATTCATTCATTTACCCTGAGATTGACATCAAAATTCCTTCTCAAGTGCGCTGATGCACATGTAATTTACACATAAACTGTACTTAAAATCTTATGTCACATGTTGTGACCTCTTTCATTTCACAAGCTTAATTGTTTACACTCAACACATCTTAATTTACATTATGCGTACACTTGTGTTTTGTATCTCTCTTCCCACCAAAATGCTTTACCATGCATTAGCCAATTTATGGGTTGCACATCAAATTTACTTGCAACTCCACAATTATATGTAATCATACCCCGTCCTGCAGTCCCCTTTTCTACAGTTCCACTGTATGCCGTTGTGTTTTCAATATCAAAAATTCCGTTACCGCTGTGTCGGATGGTATATTATGCTACCCTTGCGTGGGCATAGCCTATGGCATCTATTGTCAACCTTTAGAGCTAAGTAACACCGACAGTATAAAAAAATGTAACTTCCAACAACTCATAAGTTTGCCAAGTATTACGTTATAAGAACGATTCTTAATTAGCAATGTGTTTCAAACCACACAAATTCATCATACAATACAACAATGACTCTTTTCATTACAAATAGGGTTTCAAAGTCTGTCCATTCTAAATGTCAACCTTCAAAGGCCGTTTAAAAATCTCCCCCTCGGAGCTACATGTATACAATAGGATTGAGTCGAGCGGTCACAACACGTGCGCTGTCCCTTCCTGACTCCCTCCTGTGCTTTATCTCCAAGCAGTAACAAGATTTTAAATACAATAGTGCAGTCTCAATGACCCACATATCCCATATGATTTCAACTAAATTGTATGCAAGACAGGTTATGGGCGTGTTTAAATATTTATTCCTTACCTTAGGATATTAATAACTGGCCTCAATAGGTCCATTTCATTATATGAAGGAACGAGATACATCCTCACTGGTCGAACTGGCTAGCCGGCATCTCATTAAATGACGGTCAGGCACATCCTGCCGCCAATTAAATTCACTTCTCAGGAGCTGAATTATTTCAATAACTAATTCTCGGTCGACATCAGGTATCATGCAGAGGTTTCCATTGTTATCCTCTCATACACCACAGGATTCGAACCCGGAACATTTCATGGCAATCCACAGAGCTAGGGTCAATCACTAAAATACGCTCTGGCCATAATAAATATCTCTGTATGCCCTAGGCTATACGAGATTTCACACGTAGAATAGATTACCTGGCTTCGGTGACTATTGTGCTATGATCTCATCCTTTATTTAGTAAGATAAATCTATCAATTACTCTACAAGCTTATTCACAAGCTGCAAATTCAATTCTCTATTAAACTCTTCCATTCGCTTGATTCTTGCATATTTATTCCCATTATCATAATATACTCTGATATTAAATTGCTTTTCTTAGCCCTTCATGTATAATATTACTGCTTGGATAGATAAATATTCCAATTAGCATATATATATTTTGCTTACAGCCATTTTTCCCTGATGTGTATTCGTTTATTCCTTATTATTTTTATTATTATTATTATTATTATTATTAATGACATGAATTACAATAACCCGACACAACGTAACCATTTTAATAACCGAACATCCGTGTTCGTTACGTTAAGTTTTTATGTAACTGAATTGCCATTTTACAATAATGGTAACGATTTGTCCACTCAATGATGTACAAAAACATCTAAACTTGACTAAAATCAACACAACCATAATACCTTGAGGTTCTTCCTCCTAAAATAGACTCTTATTGGCATATTTTATAATTTTGAAATCACTCAACATACAGTGGACTATAATTGCTATCAAATCATGGTTTTAGGGTACTTACAACGGCTAGTCTGGTGGCTCCAACCACGCCTTTCTTTCAGTAATGCCCGCCATTATTGCAAAATTAGCAAGGCATTCTTATACTTATAACACACATTTTACATAACTTTTGCCTTACAAGACACACGGCACTTTTCCTTTCCATATTGAAGCTGTTGCCTCCTTATTCACACAACACGTTATAGCACTTGTGACACTATTAATTTTACATATATTTAACAAATCATCATTACAATCACACGCTCACTATTTACATTTCTTACTGGTTGACTTTTCCTGGCAAGATATCAGAAATGCAGACGTCGAAGATCTCCTCGCTGCTATCCGCATCCTGATTGAATGTCTCGATTCTCTGCCTAAGGATTCCTATCGATTCCCCAAACCGTCTATCAATCTCTATCCTTCGATAAACTTCCTGATATCGCTTAAATACGCTTGCATATCGTCCTGAGCGTTAATTATATTGGTATTCTTATGAAATTTCACCAATCGCATACTAAAGTTTATCTCTGCGCAGTCCAACATCCTATGATCTGTCTAACCAATAGTTTACATACTGCGCTCAACCATTGTACATTGTACTTGTACAAATTATCACTCTCAATTGTCCTACTTTGTATATCACACGGTACCTTTCCTACGTACACAATAACAATCGCTCGTAATGCCGACTATACAAATATGGCACGACTGTCCTTAATAAATGGTATTAATAAATGTCTTACTGCACGGCTCTTCATGTTGAAGTCCGAGCATCCCTTCTCGACTTCGGTAACGCGCACTTTGCACTAGACTGCGCTTAAACTGACTACATTACTCGTTATTAATTCATGACTTAATGCATGAGTATATGTTGCTGCACTTAGAATGTTACAGTCCGCGTCTTATTTCTCTGAGCTAGGGTGACGTGCTCCTCGCTCTCAAGTATGGTTCGACTGACCGACTCTGTCCTGGGTCCACCCCTTAAGTTCGTTTGGAGAGAAAAATTAGACCGAGAATTTCCCTGCAGTGTCATCTTCTCTCACAGTATGATTCTGGTCTTGAAATAACGTTTATATGGTTCCTTTTCCCTCGCTGATCACAGATCTGTATGCGTGCTCGAGGATCGATCGGCCAATTAATTAATATTAATTGCCTTTGCCAGCGCGTGCCCACGCGGCGTCACCTAAAAGTCCCCGGCGTCCTGGTCAGATCTCGCCGCTAACCCCGACACTACTGTGTCCCTGCGCGTTCCATTAAATCTGCCTCGATTTCAATGTTTAATGGCTTGATAATTAGCCTCCCGGCTAAATATTCACATGGGTGCAAACCTCATGTCACTGCGTTGCTCCAATCACGAGTAATCATTAAATTACGCTGGTGTCTCCTCACTCCAGTAGCCTCTCTATTCTGAAACGGGGAATAACTTGACAATAATTTAGCCCCCTGACCTGCTCCAGACGACTTAAGTAGGCCACATAGAGTGACACGGCTCCAAGAAACTACGCCCCTTTTCCAGAGTCATTAGACAAACGTCAAGTGCTCCAACTTCTGTGCTCAAGTCCAGAATTGTATGCCTCATACTGCCCAATAATGCGGTATTCTACTAATACTCCCTGCATTATATTAATAAATAATGTCAGCATTAGTTCATATCACAACAGTGATTTAATATGTATTTTCTCTAGGGGTTTTAATAACTTAAACTCCCTCAAAAGATCTCTTGTTCGTTCCTTGCTGGAACCTCTATTCTGAGCTCATCTATCTCTGAGATTCACGTTCGACACCAGTCAGCCTAACCCCGTTGGGTTCATATTCCCCTTGCAAAACTTATAGAAGTCAATTGCAAGTGACCTTCTGTAAGTCACTGGCTGACTGTCCCAACCATCTGTGTTTACACTAAGCGGCCCTTCACCTCGTCTGCCTGCGAGTGGGCCTGTCTACTTCCCCCTTCCACTCTGAGCTCAGCCCTTAGACGTGCATTCTCTTGGCGGAGGGTTTCATTCAATGCTTCAACCTCCCCAGCGACTTCGACTATGTCTTTGTAAAGCAGTCGCAGACACTTGCATTCCGGCTGTCTGCTCCCTTCTCTGAGCAAGCTGCTTGTCTCTCTCTCCGTCCCGCTGCGTGAGCCTTCAAGCCTGACTGCCTGGCCGACTTTGCTGTCCACGTCGACTTGGGTGTGTGCTGCTATTACTTCCTCTTGTTCATCAAATTCCTCTGGTGAATGATAAATTTTGAGGTTGGCCGCATTCATAACGACCTCGTTTCCCGTTTCTAAATGCTTTATTCTATATGCATTATTCTGTAGGTCTCTGTAAATATGCAGGAATAACATTTCTTTGACGGGTATGTTCTACATCATCCCACTTGTGTAGCATCCGATTCTACCATACGTAGTCTGTTGATAACGCCTCTGCCTATCTGTATATTGCAGTTCCCCTTGCTAAGCGTCCCTCGAAGTAATCAATCATCATTTTCAACCACGGATCTTCGCGTTGTAGGTTGGTAAGATTCTTCAAGTCATCTAAGGTCTTCTGATCTTGATTTTCAATCTGGACCGCTAGAGTTTCCTCTTTTCTTGGATATCGGCTTAACATGTCCGGTATTATGTTCCCTTTTCCTTGACCGTATTCTATTTCCACATTGAACTGTTGAATATACAGGGACCATCTTGTCAACCTCTGGCTAGACAAATCCGTCTTTAACAAAAATGTTAAAGCTTTATGGTCCGTTCTGAGGACGATTTGAAAGCCATAGATGAATTTGCGCCAGTACTGCAATGCGTACAGAATTGCGAGCAACTCTATCTCTGTGATCGTGTAATTTTTCTCATGGGCCTTCAATCTCCTACTTATAAAGGCAATAAAAACTTTCTTCTCGGGCTTATTAACATTTTCTTGGAACAGCATCGCTCCTATCCCAACAAGTGATGCATTCGTCTGCATTATGAACTTCTGGGTATAATCAGGGTATCCCAGCTTCACGTATTCCCAAAGCATTTGTTTTGACCTCACGAATGCTTCTTGACATTGCTCCGTCCAATTCCACCTGCCGCCTTTCTTCAATAGATCCTGCAGGGGTGCCACAGTTGTATTATAGCTTGGGCAGTGGTTAGAAAAGAATCCAATTACTCCCAAATACTGTCGGACGTGCTTAACTTTCGTGGGTCGAGGAAAATTTCGAATTACCTCTAATTTCTCTGGGTTTGGCTTAACTCCATTTTCATCGATAACGTGCCCTAGGAATTAAACTTCCCTCTGACAGAAGTGCGATTTCTTGATATTAACTTTAAAATTAGCTTCTCGAAGTTAATCCAACAAATTCTTCAGGTCTCTCATGTGCTCCTCCAGAGATTCTGATGTGAGTAGAATGTCATCTACGTATCTGATGGTACTCTCTTTAACATCATCTGATAGATTAAGATCTAACGCTCTTATCACAGCTGAACCAACTGTTTTCAAACCAAAAGGTATTCTTAAAAGCGTGTATGTATGTTGATCAAACATAAATCCTGTCAACAGACTAGTTTTCTTCTCCAATTCAAGATGGTGAAAGCTCGATGCGATATCTAAATTTGTAAATATGGTCTTCCCTTTAATCTTTCTGAGGATTTCCTTAATAGGTGGCACTTGGTCGAACTCCGGTATTACCTTCATGTTTAAATGCCTCAGATCCAGGCATACTCTGACAGTCCCGTCTGTCTTAGGTACGATTACCAATGGGCTTACATAAGGCGTAGGTGTTTTCTCAATAACACCGGCCTCCAACATCTCCTGAATTGCTTCATTGACCTTAGCATAGTGCTTTCCGGCTATAGGGTAGGGTTTCTGCCTAAATGGTGTCCAGTCGTTAACTTGGAAAGCATAAGTGAAGTTCTTTATACGACCAGGTCTCGAGTCAAAGACTTCCTTCTGTTCCAATAATAATTTCTTTAAATTTTCTTTATCTCTTGGACCAATTTTTGCTTCTTCTAGTTTTTCCGAAATATGTTCTTCCAGTTCGGGCTCCAGATCTTTCTCCATGTCAGTGGCTAGTGTTTTCAGTTCGTATTCTAACTGCTCGATAGCTAACACTTCTTCCTCAGCCATGTCTCTGTATGTATGCCATACTTGTTCATCTGTCCCTGGTTCATTCTGTTTGAGTGAGACCTCTAAGCCTTCAGCTTCCTCGTTTACATGGAACATCACTCTGTCCTGTGATAGGTCTATTACCACTCTGTATTCCCTTATAAACTCTGCCACAATAATAAGGTTAAACGGCAATTTGTTTACTAGTAGAAAACTCTGTGAAAAAATAGAGCCTCCTATCTGTAAATCTAGGAATACCTGATATTTGCATATCATCGTTTTGTCAGGAATGACACCTTTTATTTTGACACTTGAGATAGGTATTTTCAAAACATTTTCTCTCTGCGCTATCTCATTATACAAAGCTTGTGTCATAAGACACACCGTTGAACCCGTGTCTAACAGACTTCTTATCTTCAACCCTGCCACTCTTACATATGTAATGGGCAATTCTCGTTTGATCAAGACCTGTGATCCTCCTGTATCCTCGATTAATTCTTCCGGTTTGGCTATCCAATTAATGATGTTGACCGCCTTCCATCCATCATTCTCAAATTCTTCTAATTTTGGATTTTTTTTTCTACAGCGCCCGTCCCCTCAGAGTTTCTTCTCTCCTGTTCACTGCGCTGTAACTCCAAACTTTTGGCTCCGACTCCATATCTGTCTGGTGACGTCCTATTGTGCATAGCTTCTTGCCAGCGGACTTGCTGCTTCTGGGGTTCTTCTCCCCTTTCATTGAGGTATTGCAATGAAGCGTGATAACGTTCCTCTACCTCGTCATCAAAGTTCCGCCTTCTTTCCTGGGGTCTCCAATTCCGATTGTTGCCTTCTTGGCCATTGTTACCTCCATTATTTTGGTACGGTCTACCCCTTGTATTCTGTTGATCCAAGAATTTCGGCCTCCTCTTCCTCTACCAGCATTTCCTTTGTACTTCGGTTGCCATCTTCTGGGTTCATGTTCCCATTGACGTCCGTTGCAATCTAACGCTTCAGTGCTAGTAGGTTTTTTTATTCTTCGGAGCTTTATACTGGTCAGTCTGCGTGTTGGTCACGTGTACCTGTTCCACGGTTCGATTCTGACGCATAGTATTGGATGTCGTGAAGTCTAGTTGTCTAAGAACTGCCTCCATTTCCATTGCGTTTTTTGCATTTGCCGAAATAAGCAGCCTTTGGATTTCATAAGGAAGTTGCTTGGCACAATACATAGCTCCAGCTCGCTAGCTTTTGGTCAAGTTCCTTAAACCGACACATCTGAGATATAAAGAATTCAGCGTACTTCGTTGGATTGTTGGTGCTGTATCTTTTTGAATACAAATCCAATCGTAAATTCTGTTGGGTCATCGGGTCCCAGTATCTCTTCAAAAATGCTTCCCGGAACTCCTGGACAGTATCGAAGGTATAACGGAAACTGCGAAACCATAACGCACATTCTCCCTCCGTTAGTTTCTCTATGGCTCGTAGCCTGCGCTCTTGTGGTATCCGCGCATCGTTTAAATATTCAGACACTTCTTTCAACCAATACTTCAGTGTCATATTGCAATGGCTACCTGAAAATTTTCTTGGTTTCTCTTCGCTTGCTCTAATTACATTTATAACTTGGGTGTCCATAGCGTTTTCATGCGGCGTAGAAGCTGCAATGGGTGCACCTGGCGTCGTATAAGTACTTTCGCCTGGGCCTGTAGCATTCCTTATTATAGGTTGGGTTTCTAAATCTGCCCACCTGGTTTTCCTCATATCTTCCACGCTGCCTTCACTTGACTTAGGATCTTTCATTAGGGTTTCCTCCTGTGCTATTATTCTAGTCTCCATTTGATTGTGGCGCATCTCTGCTCTTTCCAATCGAGTAATTACCTCTTTTTCTATTCTGCTAAGCCTATCCCTATTTTCTTCTGCCACTTGAAATATTTTCTTCTTATCTTCCTTCAGGCTTTGCTTGATATGGGAGATTTCATCCTCTACATCTTCCTTTATTTGAGCAAGGGTATTGTCGCTTGCCTCTGTCTTTTGGCCTTCTCTCACTTCGAGTTCTTCTCTCAACCCTTTAATTTCCTCTCGGATATCTCCATTGACCTTTGATATTTCATTTCGGACCTTAACTATTCCCCCTTTGTTTTCCTCTTGTCTTTTGTTAACGATAACAACGTCGCTTTGAATTTGGTCCAGTTCTTGATGAACTTTGCTCATCTGACCCTTTATGTTGCCTACTAGCTCTTTACTTTCGTTAGCGATAGCCTTAATCTCTCCTATTTCCTGACATTGATCTAATATGTTCTGATCCTGCTTCTTTAGATCATCGTTAATCGCTCTAGCATAACCTTTCAACTTCTCGTCCCATTTGCTGTCATTTTCTTCTAATCTCTGATCTACCGTTCTAGAAAATTCTGAAAACTGTTTCGCTTGGCGTTCGAGATTCCCCTCATTTTGGATTTGAATATCCTTAATGTTATTAGACAGTGCATCTAACCTACTGTTCGTTTTATCCTGCGCGTGCTTACATGCCTGTAAATTACTTTCAAGTTTGGCTTCTATCGCCTCGAAACGCTTATTGGTCTTAACCTGCATTTCTGATATAATGCTTACAACGGTTTCTGTTACCTCAGTCTTAATTGTTTCTTGCATTTGACCTAGCTTAGCATTTATTTCTTCCTGATTATTATTCATTGTCACCTGATTGGCATCTAAACGATTACTCAGTTCAACCTGATTCTTATTAATTGCCAACTGATTAGCATCTAAACGGTTATTTATTTCATCCTGGAAAGCCTTGGCTTCCAGATTATTCTGTTCATTAACAGCGTCAAAATGCTGTTTTAGCTCTGCAATCCCCTGCAAAATTCCCTCCGTACCAGCCATTCTTACTACAATTCACTTGAAGATATAGGCAGGCTTCCTGGATACATGCGTGGATTCGTTTTGAAGAGAAATACAAGACACTGTACACATATTGCAAGATTGTACTAAAACTTTGGATTTTAGGATAAATTGTGGATTGGGTGTGTAGCGCTCATACCCTTGGGTAATTCTCTTCTCAATAGAGAGATTCTGCGTTACTTCAAAAGCCTACTGAACTCAAAAAATCACTCAAACACAGTTTGAGGCAAAAAAATAATTATTATGGTTTTCCCCATGAAATACCATAAAATCTACGGGGTTTCCCTAAATCCCATAAGCTCCACAAACCTGGGCGCCATGATAAATAAAATACACACCTGCGCCTATGGTGACCTGTATTTTATACTGGCCCCACGTTGGGCGCCATGATAAATATATAAGAGGTTCGGCCTCGTAAGACATCGCGGCAACCATCCAAGGACTCGGTTTTACTGTCGAATGCCCCAACTTGGGCCTTGTCATGATAAATAAAGTACACACCTGCGCCTATGGTGACCTGTATTTTAAACTGGCCCCACATATCAGCGCCATGATAAATATAAGTAGGTGGTCTTACCATGTTTTATAAATGATGGTCAGGTCTTGCAATGCCAAGATATACATATTGCACTAATTATGTGATTCCACGATAGAATAATACCGCCACATGTTATCTGGATCATGGTAAGTATAAGGTATTTATCAAAATTTATATTGTTTGTATCGGAACTTAGCTAAGGTTAGGTGTGGTCATTCCCCTAATTCATTTTATTCGTTAATCAAATAGAGTTGTTTACACTAGATCTTGACCGAGTTAAGTTGTACCTACAGCTCAAATCACTGTACAGGACATCAAATTCCATGTACCCATGTGAGTAATTTCCATGGAAAACATGCTTCTGCCTCCAGCCAGCATCTGTCCTCAGGCGTGTACCGTCCACCCACTGAACAGTTGCATATTTTTGATCTGAGACTGAAAGGTATCAACTCTACAATGATAAAGCACAACTCTATTCTAAAGACTTTAATTCAGCTCTAAATCTTGGCTTCAAATACACAAAAACACAATCCCAACAATATAACACAAAACAAAGCAAATTTACCCCTACAATCCACTAATATTCACACTTTATCCTTGCAAATCCAGATGATTATTCATTCATTTACCCTGAGATTGACATCAAAATTCCTTCTCAAGTGCGCTGATGCACATGTAATTTACACATAAACTGTACTTAAAATCTTATGTCACCTGTTGTGACTTATTTCATTTCACAAGCTTAATTGTTTACTCTCAACACATCTTAATTTACATTATGCGTACACTAGTGTTTTGTATCTCTCTTCCCACCAAAATGCTTTACCATGCATTAGCCAATTTATGGGTTGCACATCAAATTTACTTGCAACTCCACAATTATATGTAATCATACCCCGTTGTGCAGTTCCCTTTTCTACAGTTCCACTGTATGCCGTTGCGATTTCAATTTCAAAAATTCCGTTACCGCTTGTCGGATGGTATATTATGCTACCCTTGCGTGGGCATAGCCTATGGCATCTAGTGTCGACCTTTAGAGCTAAGTAACACCGTCAGTATAAAAAATGTAACTTCCAACAACTCATAAGTTTGCCAAGTATTACGTTATAAGAACGATCCTTAATTAGCAATGTGTTTCAAACCATACAAATTCATTATACAATACAACAATGACTCTTTTCATTACAAACAGGGTTTCAAAGTCTGTCCATTCTAAATGTCAACCTTCAAAGGTCGTTTAAAAATCTCCCCCTCGGAGCTACTTGTATACAATGGGACTGAGTCGAGTGGTCACAACACGTACGCTGTCCCTTCCTGACTCCCTCCTGTGCTTTATCTCCAAGCAGTAACAAGATTTTAAATACTATAGTGCAGTCTCAATGACCCACATATTCCATATGATTTCAACTAAATTGTATGCAAGACAGGTTTTGGGCGTGTTTAAATATTTATTCCTAACCTTAGGATATTAATAACTGGTCTCAATAGGTCCATTTCATTATATGAAGGAACGAGATTCATCCTCACTGCCGCCAATTAAATTCACTTCTCAGGAGCTGAATTATTTCAATAACTAGTTCTCGGTCGACATCAGGTACCATGCAGAGGTTTCCATTGTTATCCTCTCATACACCACAGGATTCGAACCCGGAACATTTCATGGCAATCCACAGATCTAGGATCAATCACTAAAATACGCTCTGGCCATAATAAATATCTCTGTATGCCCTAGGCTATACGAGATTTCACACGTAGAATAGATTTCCTGGCTTCGGTGACTATTGTGCTATTATCTCGTCCTTTATTTAGTAAGATAAATCTATCAATTACTCTACAAGCTTATTCACACGCTGCAAATTCAATTCTCTATTAAACTCTTCCATTCCCTAGATTCTTGCATATTTATTCCCATTATCATAATATACTCTGATATTAAATTGCTTTTCTTGGCCTTCATGTATAATATTACTGCTTGGATAGATAAATATTCCAATTAGCATATATATATATTTTGCTTACAGCCATTTTTCCCTGATGTGTATTCGTTTATTCCTTATTATTTTTATTATTATTATTATTACTGACATGAATTACAATAACCAGACACAACGTAACCATTTTAATAACCGAACATCCGTGTTCGTTACGTTAAGTTTTTATGTAACTGAATTGCCATTTTACAATAGTGGTAACGATTTATCCACCCAATGATGTACAAAAACATCTCAACTTTCTAAAATTAACACAACAATAATACCGTGAGGTTCTCCCTCCTAAAATTGACTCTTATTGGTATATTTTATAATTTTGAAATCACTCAACATACAGTGGACTATAATTGCTATCAAATAATAGTTTTAGGGTACATACATCGGCTAGTCTGGTGGCTCCAACCACGCATTTCTTCCAGTAATGCCCGCCATTATTTGCAAAATTAGCAAGGCATTCTTATACTTATAACACATGTTTTACATAACTTTTGCCTTACAAGACACACGGCACTTTTCCTTTCCATATTGAAGCTGTTGCCTCCTTATTCACACAACACGTTATAGCACTTGTGACACTATTAATTTTACATATATTTAACAAATCATCATTACAATCACACGCTCACTATTTACATTTCTTACTGGTTGACTTTTCCTGGCAAGATATCAGAAATGCAGACGTCGAAGATCTCCTCGCTGCTATCCGCATCCTGATTGAATGTCTCGATTCTCTGCCTAAGGATTCCTATCGATTCCCCAAACCGTCTATCAATCTCTATCCTTCGATAAACTTCCTGATATCGCTTAAATACGCTTGCATATCGTCCTGAGCGTTAATTATATTGGTATTCTTATGAAATTTCACCAATCGCATACTAAAGTTTATCTCTGCGCAGTCCAACATCCTATGATCTGTCTAACCAATAGTTTACATACTGCGCTCAACCATTGTACATTGTACTTGTACAAATTATCACTCTCAATTGTCCTACTTTGTATATCACACGGTACCTTTCCTACGTGCACAATAACAATCGCTCGTAATGCCGACTATACAAATATGGCACGACTGTCCTTAATAAATGGTATAAATACATGTCTTACTGCACGGCTCTTCATGTTGAAGTCCGAGCATCGCTTCTCGACTTCGGTAACGCGCACTTCGCACTGGACTGCGGTTAAACTGACTACATTACTCGTTATTAATTCATGACTTAATGCATGAGTATATGTTGCTGCACTTAGAATGTTACAGTCCGCGTCTTATTTCCCTGAGCTAGGGTGACGTGCTCCTCGCTCTCAAGTATGGTTCGACTGACCGCCTCTGTCCTGGGTCCACCCCTTATATTCGTTTGGAGAGAAAAAGTAGATCGAGAATTTCCCTGCAGTGTCATCTTCTCTCACAGTATGATTCTGGTCTTGAATTAACGTTTATATGGTTCCTTTTTCCTCGCCGGTCACAGATCTGTATGCGTGCTCGAGGATCGATTGGCCAATTAATTAATATTAATTGCCTTTGCCAGCGCGTGCCCACGCGGCGTCACCTAAAAATCCCCGAAACCATGGTTAGATCTCTCCGCTAACCTCCAAGTACTGTGTTACTGCTCGTTCCATTAAATCTGCCTCGATATCAATGTTTAATGGCTTGATAATTATCCTCCCGGCTAAACATCACATAGGTGCAAACCTCATGTCACTGCGTTGCTCCAATCACGAGTAATCATTAAATTACGCTGGTATCTCCTCACTCCAGTAGCCTCTCTATTCTGAATCGGGGAATAACTTGACAATAATTTAGCCCCCTGACCTGCTCCAGACGACTTAAGTAGGTCACATAGAGTGACACGGCTCCAAGAAACTACGCCCCTTTTCCAGAGTCATTAGACAAACGTCAAGCGCTCCAACTTCTGTGCTCAAGTCCAGAATTGTATGCCTCATACAGCCCAATAATGCAGTATTCTACTAATACTCCCTGCATTATATTAATAAATAATGTCAGCATTAGTTCATATCACAACAGTGATTTAATATGTATTTTCTCTAGGGGTTTTTATAACTTAAACTCCCTCAAAGGATCTCGTGTTCGTTCCTTTCTGGAACCTCTATTCTGAGCTCATCTATCTCTGAGATCCACGATCGACACCAGTCAGCCTAACCCCGTTGGGTTCAGTATCAAGTTAAGTTGTATAGGAAAAATGAAAACTGAATGTGAAGTCGCGCCCAAGTTTATGAAACATTGCCAGACTCAGCTGAAAGTATCTTGGATGCAAATCAAGTCTCAATAGTTAAAACTTTAGGACGAACTTTGACATGAGCACTATAATACATTTAGGATCGACATAGCCTGCAGTAGGTCTTATGCTATGCACCTAGGCATGTTTAAAAATAAACTCAGTCTGCAGGTTAATAAGGTAATATCTCTACTTAGTATAAAACAAAGTCCCCGATTCTTGGATGATACGGGTAAACTCGAGAACCACTGGATGGAATATGATGCGGTTTTCCCCATTCTGTAAGGGATATCTTGAGGAAATTTTTTGTAGGAAATAATTTATTTATGATCAAAGGAAGCCGGGCAGTAACGATTTCAGTGGAAAAGTCGCAAATAAACCTGGCGTCCGAGCGCTTTGTAAGCTTACGCTGGGCAAACCGTTAAACATATCTAAATACTGTGAGTGTAAGAATTGTTCAGCATGAAAAGTTCTACAAAAAAATTCCACGAGAGCATGTGTCCATCTTCAATACATCGCCCACTATAATTGGTTTTACGTTTTAATTTCTTCCAACCGTGTCCATTCAACTACTGAGGCGACAGTTTACGAGCTAGCTAAGGGCGAGTCTCTCATCCCTGTTACAGACTAGCTAGCGGGCGAACCTATTGCCCCAGATACAGCCAGCAGCGTCGTTGAGTCGTGTTGAGTGAAGACTTCTGAGAAGAGTGTTAGTGTTTGGAGTTTGCCCGGAAGTGCAACTCTGGTTTTCTTAATTTCACCTGTGAAACACAGTCAAGTTAAGATTGGACGGAATGGGGATTTGAGTTTCATTCACCTCGCCATTCCCTGGAAGTGCAACTCTCATTTCACCAGTAAACTATTCGTTCCGCAAAATTATATTATATTAAATTTTACTGATTGGCGTATAATCTCTACTTAGTATAAAACAAAGTCCCCGATTCTTGGATGTCACAGGTAATCTCGAGAACCACTGAAAGGATTTTGATGTGGTTTTCGTCATTCTCTAAAGGATATCTCGAGGAAGGTTTCTGTAGAAAATATTTTATTTATGACCAAAGGAAGTCAAGCACTAACGATTTCAGTGAAAAGGTAGAAAAAAAAACTGGCGTCCATGAGCTTTTCAAGCTTACGCTGGGCAATCCGTTAAAAATATCTACATAATATGAGTGTAAGAATTGTTCAGCATGAAAAGTTCATCAAAAAAGCCCGGGAGAGCTTATATCTATCTTCAATACATCGCCTGCTAATATTTTACGTTTTAATTTTTTCCAACAATCTCCATTCATTTACTGAGGTGACCGTTTACGAGCTAGCTAGGGGCGAGTCTATCACGCCAGTTACAGCTTAGCCAGCGGACGAGCTTATTGCCACAGATACAGCCAGCAGCAATCTGTCGAGTCGTGTTGAGTTAAAAACTTGAGAGAAGAGTGGTTGTGTTTGGAGTTTCCTTGGAAGTGCAACTCAGCTTTTCTTCATATTGGACGGAAGGGAGATTTGTGTTTCATGCACCTCGCCATTCTTAAATTACATCTGACAAGAATTTGTTGCTCATGCATCTCCCTGATAATATAATTAATAGTCCAGTCAGTGATTTTAACCCATCATGCCGAGACGTAAAACGGATATTGGTCGTTGTTCATTGACATTGAAAAAAAAAAAAAAAAAAAAAAAGGCGCTTATCACGTAATGCATTCATAACTGTTCCCGGGCGAAGCCGGGTCGGGTTGCTTGTGTTACTATAAATCTATCTCAAGCAAATCCAAGAAGTTACCGGACTGAGAAACTACATATCAATATGGATTTCACTTCAGGAAATGCAGAAGAAAAGACTTTCACACTCCAAATGCAGCTACATGCATACCCTATCATGTGATTTGTTTAGCGAGCCCTGTGACCGATATCATGCGGCATAGGCCTACTGTAAAAGAAGACTGGCTTCCCTGATGCAATTTTGTAGCGACTGACAGTTCCTGCATTGTATATACAGTATTTTTTCATTGGTCAATGGCTTCATTACAAGTATTAATATTACGGTAATATTAAAAAAAGTGCAGCAACCAACCATATAGGTACCCTACTGCTTGGTATTACTTTGTGACAACAGACCTGTCTATGGACTGAATACTCGATTAATCTAGGAAATATATGTAGGTGCCTTGCTTCATTAGTTGTACATATAAATACAGTAAGGACTTCACATTACAACCGGCCACTGAAGCTATATGCCTTAGGCATAACCTTCAAATTGCATGTCATGAAATTGGTAAATATATTCAGACAGCAACATCAATACGCAATGGTCAATAATTTAGTTTTATAGTGCACAAAGGGTTATTGTACTTAATTTATTTCGAACCGATGAATGAAACTGGTGGAAACGAAAGCCATTTGATTTGCATCCAAAGTAGTAGAAACTTTCAGTTGCTCAGCAAGAGTGTTGATTTGTACTTCTTATTTTCACATAGTTTTGATGAACAGTGTCACGTTGCAATTTAAATATAAACGCACATACAATTCCTCATCGATAAATGAATTGCACTTCATACTGTCATGATCTGGAATAGATTTCTACATAAATTAAATTGCTAGCAAAATCATCCTTCTCTCGCCGCCACGTTGGTAATAATTGTAAACAAGCCAGCGGTGACCAAGTTTTAACTTGCGGTTACGAATCAGCTATTCGTCATCGCCACGGGGGGCCATTTTTATCCTACTTTCGATTTTTGCAAAAAATGAAAGTAGACTTATGAGATCACTACAGGGCGAAAAAAGTGTGTCTGTCTGTGTGTGTGTAATTGTGTGCGTGAGTCTGTGTGTGTGTGTGTGTGTGTGTGTGAGTGTGTGTACTCTGAATGTATGTCCCCCCCTATCAATTCGAACACGGTAAGCGCAAATTGAACGAAATTTGGTACAAAGGTAGCACTAGCAAAGGACACCTCAGTGTCATGTTTTATATCGCCGCCATCTTGACGGAAACGTAATGGCGGCCACACAAATGTTCAAAGCTTAAATTCAATTACGACTAACCTAATCATCCGATCTCTACCAAATTTTGCAACGACATACCTTTATGGGGGCAGCATCCTTTGACCAAACTAATAGGTCATCAGCCTAATAGTTTGCGGATGGCGGCCATCTTTGTGTGAAAATCGATTGCCCCTATTAATTCGAACACGGTGAAACCAAATCGAACGAAATTTGGTACAGAGGTAGTAATAGCAAAGGGCACCCCAGTGTCATGTTTTATATCGCCACCATCTTGACGGAAACGTAATGGCGGCCACACAAATGTTCAAAGCTTAAATCAAATTACGACTAACCTAATCATCCGATCTCTACCAAATTTTGCAACAACATACCTTTATGGAGGCAGCATCCTTTGACAAATCTAATAGGTCATTAGCCTAATAGTTTGCGGATGGCGACCATCTTTGTGTCAAAATCGATTACCCCTATTAATTCGAACACGTTGAAACCGAATGGAATGAAATTTGGTACAGAGATAGCACTAGCAAAGGGCACCTCAGTTTTATGTTTTATATCGCCGCCATCTTGACGGAAACGTAATGGCGGCCACACAAATATTCAAAGCTTAAATCAAATAACGATTAACTTAATCATCCGATCTCTACCAAATTTTGCATCAACATACCATTATGGAGGGAGCATCCTTTGACCAAACTAATAGGTCATTAGCCTAATAGTTTGCGGATGGCGGCCATCTTTGTGTGAAAATCGATTCCCCCTATTAATTCGAACACGGTGAAACCGAATGGAACGAAATTTGGTACAGAGGTAGCACTAGAAAAGGCCACCTCAGTGTCATGTTTTATATTACCGCCATCTTGACGGAAACGTAATCGCGGCCACCCAAATGTTAAAGGCTAAAATGTAATTACGACCAACCTAATAATCTAGTCTCTACCTAATTTTGCAACAACAAATCTTTATGTGGGAAGCATATTCTGACCAAACTGCTAGATCATCAGCCCAATAGTTTGCAGATGGTGGCCAAGTATGTGTGCAAATCGATTCCCCTTTCAATTCAAACACGGTGAAACCGAATTGAACGAAATTTGGTACAGAGGTAGCACTAGCAAAAGGCACCTCAGTGTCATGTTTTATATCGCCGCCACCTTGACGGAAACGGAATGACGGCCACCCAAATGTTAAAAGCTTAAATCAAATTTCGACCATCCTAATAATTTGATCTCTACCGGATTTTGCAACAACATGCCTTTTTGTGGAAAGCATCTTATGACTGACTACAAGGTCATCAGCCCAATAATTTGCAAATAGCGGCCATGTATGTGTGCAAATCCATTCCCCAGATCAATTCAAACACGGTGAAACCGAATTGAATGAAGGGCACCTCATATTCATGTTTAATATCCCTATAGCACGTTGTATTTCAACAAGCTACTGCAACCAACATTCAATTATACTCGTTGAAAAGGACAAAGAATTATAACAATACCCATGCATTTAGGAGAAAGTAGGCTATATGTTCTTTACTGAACATCTTGTTAACATTTTGGGAGATAGAAACACACCCCTATTAAAATTAAGTCTGACAACAGCAAATCACGGCCGACTGAATGCTAGCTGCGCTCTCCACAACAGGCCTAGACAATGAGACCTTTTACATGAAATCTTGTTAGTTACTCAACTGCTCACACAGCGCTGTTGACCAAGCATTGCACGACAAAGACTTCTCTCTACTTAGTGTAAGACAAGGTCCCCGATTCTTGGATGTCACGGATAATCTCGAGAACTACTGGATGGATTTTGATGCGGCTTTCACAATTCTGTAAGTGTAATATCGAGAGTAGTGGTTTTGTACGGGTTCTAAATCCACCGCCACCGCCACCGCTGGAATACTAAAATGGCAATATCTCGCGAACCAATCAGGCTAGAGACTTGTACGAGGTGTCAAATTACTCAGGCGAACACTTCCTTTCCATTGGACAACATATCTCCACCCTAAAATAAAACCTACCCTACTAGGGGGTGAAATTGAATTTTTTAGAGAATCTCTCTTTCCAATTGCAACGTGTGAGAGTTTGAATGTCGATATGGATGTAACGATGTTCTGCAAACCAATAATCAAAGAGGGGCATGTTAGATCTTGAGGTGAGAGCCCCTGTTATTGTTGACGAGCCCCCTGCTGTCGGGCCCCTGTTGATGGGTTATTGTTGACAGGTCCTTGTGGACAGGTCCTTGTGGACGAGTCCTTGTGAACAAGTCCTTGTGGACAGGTCCTTGTGGACGAGTCCTTGTGGACAAGTCCTTGTGGACGAGTCCTTGACCCTTTGGACTGATCCCTTTGGACGGGTCCCTTTGGTCTGGTTCCTACGGACTAGTCCATGAATTTATTTAAATTATGTCAAAGGGCCTAACTACATTTGTGTGTGTGTTGAATTGACGTTGTTCACCACTACTATAATGGAATAACGATATGAAAGGAAAGTGACGAAATACATGTGAACACGTGTGAAATGACCTTATTACCGTCCTTCTTGTGAAACAAGTCACATCCTGTTTTGCTTCATACGTGAGAAAATGTGAGTTCAAACCCGTGGTCAGATTTTGACGAATGAGGTGTCATTGAACTCGGGCTGATACCCCCTTTCCAATGAACAACATATTTCCACCCCAAAATAAAACCTACCCCTACTAGGGGGTGAAATTGTAATTTTTTTAATGAATCTCTCTTTCCAATTACAACATGTGAGAGTTTGAATGCCGATATGGAATAAAACGTTGTTCCACACAAGAGACATGTGTTTGGTGGGTAGCCACTATGAATTAACATGCTTGTTTTTTGTTTTTTACGCATGCCCAATCATAGCTTTTGTAAGAGGGCAGGCTTTTTAAAAGATGGCGGTTGTAGTGTAACCTAACCTAACCCAACCCACGAATGGTGATCAAAAAGTATTTTAAGTGACGCTTGTCGATTGGCAAACCAATAATCAAAGAGGGATATGTCAGGCCTTGAGGTGATAGCCCCTTTTGATTGATCCCTGTTGATTGATCTCTGTTGATTTGTCCCTTTGGACTGGTCTCTGTTGACTAGCCCCTTTTGGACGGGCCCTTTTTGACAGGGGGTCATTTTTGATGGATCCTTTTTGACAGGTGCTTTTCGACGGGTCCCTGTTGACGAGTCATTGCTGACGGGTCCTTGTTGATGAGTCCCTGTGGACGGGGCATTGTTGACGGTTCCCTATTGACAGGTCATTGTTGACAGGACATTGATGTCAGGTCATTGTTGACGGGTCATTGTTGATGGGTCCTTGCTGACAAGTCCCTGTTGATTGGTCCCTGTGGAAGGGTCCCTTTAGACCGACCCCTTTGGACTGGTCCCTATGGACCGGCCCATGAAATTTATCCAAATTATGTCAAAGGGTCTAACTACATTTGTGTGTAAAGCAGTGTGTTGAACTGACGTTGTTCACCAGTCCTTACTACTACAATTGGATAACGATATGAAAGGAATTGATTAACTAGACATGAGTTAACTACCAACGAAACACTTTGGCGACTCTGCTTGTTATTGACCAATGAGTAGGGTTTTAGAAAAACTGTTTGCTATTTTGGGTTATATACAAAAAATGCTTAGACCTTCTGAGTGACTATGTTTGCTAAACAAGACATTATACCAGACACGATTAGGATTCTTATGTAGCTCAGACAAGGAAAGAATTTCTACAGAATCTGTTGACATTGAATATAGATTTAGGTATTAGGAAGTCATTTTGAAGGCCTTTGTCTGGAGCGTGGCACTCTATGAAAGTAAAACTTAGACAATTGGTGTAGCAGAAAAGTGGAGAATTGAAGTGTTTGAAATGTGGTGTTACAGGAGAATGATGAAGATTAGATGGGTAAATAGGGTTACTAACAAAGAGGTATTAAGACGAGTGGGGGAGAAGAGATGTATCTGGCGACTGTTAATGAAGTAAAGAGATAGGTTGGTAGAACACGTACTAAGACATCCAAGAATAGCAAACTTAGTTAAGGAAGAAAGGTTCGAGGACGAGAACTGTAGGGGTAGACCAAGTTTAGAATATGTTAAACAGATAGCCTTGAATGTAGGGTGTGGTAGCTATATAGAGATGAAACGATTAGCTCGGGACAGATAGGCGCTGAGATCTGCATCAAACCAGTCAAAGGACTAAAGACTCAAACAACAACATGTAAGTTCACTAAAATAATGTTGTGTAACGGTATATGTTAGTCAACGAACAGTAATGCATTACTAAAACCCATGACACGATACCTAAGAGCTTTTCTAAAATGATTTTAAAATGCCTTTAACCCTATATTGAACACCCAGTTCACAAGACTCATAACTGCAATGTTATGGTAAAACAAAACAAAATCTATATTTCAAAACAAGCAAGTGGTTTAGTCAATGTATACTGGAAAAAGTTTTGTAAACACTCAAGTCCTCAAGACTAATTAAATTAGTAACTGTCAGGTTGACCGAGTGGTTAAGGTGTTTGACTTAAGATCAAATTTTCTGTATAAGGAAGCAAGGGTTCGAATCCCTTACCTGACATAACTATTGCCTTGACATGGCTTGGCCACACTGCATTATTATGACACTCGGTACACAAACCATAGATATAGTGTATTGTTTAAGGCCACTCTCTTTCTGAACATAGTCAGAGACTGTTGATGGTTAACAATTGTATTAATAGTGGGACATGGGGATAGTAATTAAGAAAAACAGACAATACCCATACAATATTTTTATTAAATTCATTTTATAATAGTTACACACTGAATTCAACTCTATCTCTTTACCATTGTTCTATATAGATTTTTAAACACAACGCTTGTTGTAGATCCTTTTACAACTTTCTCCAGGTACTCTTGCTCTTAAAAACTGGGGAAGCCGCAATGGTTTTATAAACATAAAACCCTCATCCTCTTCTTTTTCATAATTATCATCATCATCATCATCATCATTATGAATATTATCATCAAAATTATTATAGTCATTGTCACCATCATTATCATCATCATCATCATCATTCTCAACATCACTAGAACTATCCAATTCCTCTTGTTTGTTTTCCACAGGGACCTCTTGTAGAGTCTGCGTTGCTTTTGATAGTGTTAAGGGTTTTTTGAACGATGGTATTTGTCCTAACATGTCTTTTTGAGGTGATGATGAATGCTTTTTAACAAACAATGCACTATCTTGAGCAGCAATATATTTTTCTTGGATTTGTTTTTTTACCTGGGTTAGAGTATTTTGCGTATTTAAATGTGTATTAATTTGAGATTCACAATGATGTTCTTTTGAAGTAAGTACGTTGGAGTCTTTTGTTTTAATCATTCCTCGACACTTTTTGGATCGTTGTTTTGAACATCGCCAAATAACAGTTCCATCTTTATTGGTTGTTTTTACAATATATGTATATCCTTTATAGAAGACACATGGCTTGCCATGACTGGTTGTTGAGACTTCCATATCAACTAATACATATGAACAATCTTTAGATTACAAGTGATTTACACACACACACACACACACACACACACACACACACACACACACACTTTCCTAAATGTCAAGATTTATGGATGTTGTTTTCCGCCAACAGCTGCTTACTGCGTATGACAAGGCTGGAGACTGTTAGGTGAGACGGTCTTTCACGATGTGAACACTGTAACAGGCAGTAGTCAACTGACAATATTCTTATACCCTATTCAAGGTTAACAGGTACTTACTGCGTATGACAAGACCGTACACTCGTAGGTTAGACCGTATTTTTTGTTTGTTGCTAAGGATCCCATATATACCCTAGACATGTTAGTTCTGAACACTTAGTGGTTAATTGTATATATTGAATTTAAATACACAGCTCATACAAGCACGTTTTGCGAATGGGAGGGGTGAGAGGCTGGCAAAAAAGGAAATGTTTTAGTTTAATGAAACGTCATGTCCTAGTAGGCGTGATTTATAGTAGACGCAATTGATAGTAGACGTAATTGATAGTAGGTATAATCGATACTAGGCGTGATTAATAGTAGACGCAATTGATACTAGGCGTGATTGATAGTAGGCGTGATTTGTAGTAAGCGCGATTTATAGTAGACGCAAATGATAGTAGGCGCGATTGATAGTAGGCGTGATTGATAGTAGACGCGATTGATAGTAGGCGCAATTTGACATGGGCGCGACTCAGATCATTTTTGATATCATAAAGTTACAGTGTAAATGTTTATACAAAGTACAAGGTAGAGGGTATTTTAAGACATAACCTCAGCTCACTTAACATAACCTAACTTTACCTAACCTAACTTTGTCACGTGACATGTTCTACAAGTTTAGACTTGCTTTAAGACTGATTATGACGTCATAGATTGATGGGAGGGGTGAGAGACTGACAAAAAAGGAAATGTTCTGGTTTAATGAAACGTCATGTCCTAGTAGGCACGATTTATAGTAGACGCAATTGATAGTAGGCGCGATTAATAGTAGACGCAATTGATAGTAGACGTGATTGATAGTAGGCGTGATTTGACATGAGCGCGATTTATAGTAGACGCGAAAGATAGTAGGCGCGATTGATAGTAGGCGTAATTAGACATGGGCGAGATTTATAGTAGACGCAATTGATAGTAGGCGCGATTGATAGTAGGTGTAATTGGTAGTAGGCGCGATTTGACATGAGCGCGATTTATAGTAGACGCAAATGATAGTAGGCATGATTGATAGTAGACGCAATTGATACTAGGCGTGATTGATAGTAGGCGTGATTTGTAGTAAGCGCATTTCATAGTAGGCTCAATTGATAGTAGATGCAATTGATAGTAGACGTGATTGATAGTAGGCGCGATTGATAGTAGACGTGATTGATATGGACGCGACTTAGATCATTTTTGATATTACAAAGTTACAGTGTCAATGTTTATACAAAGTACAAGGCAGAGAGGGGGTATTTTAAGACTTAACCTCAGCTCACCTAACATAACCTAACTTTACCTAACCTAACTTTGTCACGTGACATGTTCTACAAGTTTAGACTTGCTTTAAGTCTGACTATGACTATGACGTCATAGATTGATGAGAGGGGTGGGAGGCTGACAAAAAAGGAAATGTTTTGGTTTAATGAAAAGTCATGTCCTAGCAGGCGCGATTGGTAGTAGACGCAATTGATAGTAGACGCGATTAATGGTAGGCGCAATTGATAGTAGGTGTGATCAGGTACTTACTGCATATCAAAAGGCTGTACACTCGTGTGTTAGACACTCTATCTTGTTAAGGACCCCTATATATTCCCTATACAAGGCTATACATGTTAGTTCTAAACACTTAGTGGTTATTTGTATTTTAAATTTATATACACAGGTTATACAAGCACGTTTTTTCACACAGTAAAACTTTGTCAAATAGCCACATGCGACACGCAAAGTATGTTTCCGCTATCTAGCGGTGACTATGGAAACTACCTGAACATATCCTAATCTAATCCTAGCTAACTTCACCTGACGTGACCATACCGGTTTGTAAGCAACAACAACAACACACTAAGATTCCATGAATTCCAGAGTACTTTTAGATTAATTATCGACTCTCAACTCTTATAACTATGTCCATCCCACTCTGTCAAAAACACGATATATATTTTTTTTTAATTTTTGCTTGATGTCAATACTAAAGTGATAATGGGTTTTCCGATCCTATCACTATAAATTCATTACCCCCACTCTTATCTCGGTCTCGACAACAACCATGCCTATTTTTATTATGTCAGATGATGTAATGTTCGAGTGCAAAGTGGGTGTAAAAGTGAGTGCAAAGTGAGTGCAAAAGTGAGTGCAAAGTAAGTGTAAAAGTAGTTGTAAAAGTGAGTGCAAAGTGAGTGCAAAAGTGAGTGCAAAAGTGGGGTGTAAAAGTGGTACCCTATTTGTAATGGCTTATTTGACAAGTTATTTTGTGGTACCCTATTCGTAATGGCTTATTTCACAAGTTGTTTTTGTCAATGTATTTAGAGGATATTTCTCTTGTTCATGGAAAGTATCTCAGCCCTTTTATGATAGCATAATGCTTACCGCCATGTTTGTAAGCAACAACAACACACTAAAATTCCAAGAATCCAAACTACTCTAAGGTTAATGATGGTCTCTCAACTCCATTCCACGCCTAGTCAAAAACATTATACATTTCAAATTTTTCAAAAAAGGTAAATTGAGAAAGTAGGCTATATATTTAAACTAAAAAATCATATGCTAACTCCAACACCTACGTCTATCCCATTCTCAGCCAAAAAAAATATATATATTCTTTAAATTTTTCCAAAAAATATTTGGAAAGTAGGCTATAATTTGAAAACTAATCATCCTAAAAAGTCATATATCGACTCAAACCAATGGCTTTTATGTCCTTAATCGTTAGAACAAAACATGGAATTTGACATTTTTCCAAATATTGATCATTTTTAAAAATGGGCTATATTTTGTAAACTATGAATTACACAAAAAATGTGTTTGACATAAAAATGACAGGTATTTACCCCTCTACCCACAAACCAAGTCCCAGGTCTCTGAGACAAAATCCAAAAAGGTTCAATTTTGAAAGTAGACGATATTTTGAAAACTAATCATTCTAAAAAGTCATATATAGACTCAAACAAATGTCCTTTAAGTCCCTTAACGTTAGAACAAAACTTAACATTTTTTTCATTTTTTCAAAAAAAAAAGTCCAATTTTCAAAATTGCCTATATTTTGGAAACTAAGAATTAGTTCCAAAATGGCGGTCGTAGCTTAACTCAACCTAACCTAACCCTACGAGGTGTGATCAAAAAGTTCCAAAATGGCTGCCGTAGCTTAACTTAACCTTTGATTGATCCCTGTTGATTGACCCCTTTTGATTGATCTCTGTTGATGTATCCCTTTGGACTGGTCCCTGTTGACTAGCCCCTTTGGACGGGTCTTTTTTAGAGGGGGAGTCATTTTTTTACGGGTCCCGGAGGACGGGTCCTTGTTGACGGGTCCCTGTGGGCGGGCCCCTTTGATATAATTTGGATAAAATGCACGGGCCAGTCCATAAGGATCAGTCCAAAGGAACGATTAAGGACATAATAGCCATTGGTTTGAGTCGATATATGACTTTTTAGGATGATTAGTTTTCAAATTATAGCCTACTTTCCAAATATTTTTTGGAAAAATTTAAAGAATATATATATTTTTTTGACTGAGAATGGGATAGACGTAGGTGTTGGAGTTAGCATATGATTTTTTAGTTTAAATATTGAACCAATGTACCATGGCGTCAAAGAGAGTCGAATCCATGTACTTTGAGAAAAGAATGAAAGAATCATACAGTTTCTAAGGGAACGGAGAGAGATTTCAAGCCAGGATTATAGCTTAACATTGTGCAAGCGCTAGGGCCAGGTGTTCCTTAGATGAGCTCATGCCTCTTGACATTTATAAGGAGCCAGTCATGGATATTATTAGAACGAGTGGAAAGTTTTGACTGTAAGACGAAGAAGCTGGACTCGGAAATTGCTCTTACGTTGCAGGAATATGGCAACCTCGCTGCTGAGTCAGAACTGGAATAATTAAATTTAACCCGTTTACGAGTATAAAAATAAGTAAACAGATACAGTACGGTGAATCAATTTGGATTAGAGATTTTTGTGTAAAGAAAAACCTTGTAAAAATTGCACAGGAGAAAACTGCAAACGCAAGTAGACGTCATTGGGGGTTCACCGAGACCCAAGGAGTGGGAGAATAAAAAAAGAACAGCACCACCCACACAGATGAGGACGAGAAATTAACTAATATCTCGGAAATGCACGATCGATTTCCATGCACAGGAAGATTATTTTACGTTTGGAAGACGAGCTTTCTGGATATATAATTTTTATAATTGTGCGACAATTAGTTCAAAAGTTGGTCACGAAAAGGACTAGAGTTTTATCTTTTTGTGGCTGAATAGTATAAAACTCCTGGCAGAGCCAGACCAAACATGCAGTTACTCTGACAGCCCGTGAGGGGTGTTACTCTGTATCACGCCGGAAGAACAGTATTCAAGAGCCCGAGGGGGGCGTCACGACGCATCATGCAGTATTAGTCCGTCCAGGGGGGCGTTACGCTGGAGCATCATAATCATTCAGTCTACGAGCATTCCGTGAGCGGAAGTGCTGCACCACATCGTATACGCAGTATTCAAGAGCCCGTGAGGGGGACGTTAAGCTGTATCAGACATCGATCCAGAGCCTGTGGGAGGCTATGCTACAAGTTCACCGAGTGTAGACCAGTTACGATATAAGTACGCTACGCTGAGGGTTAGCAGTTCGAGACTTTGAAGAGTCCTAAATTATAAAGAACATTAAATATACGGACTTTAAAGCAATATCGCCAAAGTAAGACACAGCGATCAGTAGGGAACTTCGAGTTCCAGAAGAATACTAGTTCAATACAGTTACGATGTTATAAGAACTCCAACAAATAAACGGCGTTACGTCTAGTAAAGACATTGTTAAAGACATTAAATCCTGTAAAGGACAAGGATAAACAGTAATTACGATCGCGAAAGATAGAAGTTCAAGCGAAAGGAACTTAGGAACTTAGGTTCGAAACCAGAGGGAAACGTACTCTAGTGAGAAAACGTCAAAAATATACGATAGACAGTATACGGTCCTCGAAGGGAGGCCAAGATATAGAAACTAAACGGTACGATAGACAGTATACGGTCCTCGAAGGGAGGCCAAGATATAGAAACTATAGGGGGCGATAGACCACCATATATAAATAGAGGTGACGGCAAAGAAAAGACATTTATCGCCAAGTTAAAGGTTTCGGGAATGATCATAGTTTTCGACTTTGTCAAGTAATCTTTATAACTCTGGAGTACACAAATAGTTTTCCCGATCACCGTAGTGAATTTGCAAAACTTGAGAGAGATAGTAAACACGGAGAACATGTGATATGCCCAAATATTGAAGTGAATATTTAACATGTAATTTTAAATGTAATTATATATTTGTTTTGATGATAAGAAAAGATAAAAATAATTCTTGAGGTGTACAAGAATATGACACCATTATTATGGGAAAGTATCGAGCCAAAGAAGCTCGTAGTTATTTGGAACTTTAAGATAAGTACTTTATGGAAGTGAAAATAATCGTGAATTGTTGGTTTTAAAGAAAACCATGTGTTTTAATCTAATATTTGTTTTATTTTTATGCTATTCCTTGTTCACTTTGGACAAGTAGAATGATATTGGTCAGTAGTTTATGTGTTTATTTGTTTGTAGCGCCATAATTTTTGATTAATTAAATGTGTTAAAATAGGAGTTGATTTTGTTGTTATTTTTGCAAGTGTATCCTCTATTTAATCCAAAATATGTAAGTCACAGAGTGGGAGAACTTACCACAGCCCCGAAAAATCCCGAATTGAGCAATGCTGGCATACTGTGATTTGCATATTTCTTGTTGCAAGGGCACAATATATAGCCTACTTTCTCAATTTACCTTTTTTGAAAAATTTGAAATGTATAATGTTTTTGACTAGGCGTGGAATGGAGTTGAGAGACCATCATTAACCTTAGAGTAGTTTGGATTCTTGGAATTTTAGTGTGTTGTTGTTGCTTACAAACATGACGGTAAGCATTATGCTATCATAGAAAGTGCTGAGATACTTTCCATGAACAAGAGAAATATCCTCTAAATACATTGACAAAAACAACTTGTGAAATAAGCCATTACGAATAGGGTACCACAAAATAACTTGTCAAATAAGCCATTACAAATAGGGTACCACTTTTACACCCCACTTTTGCACTCACTTTTGCACTCACTTTGCACTCACTTTTACAACTACTTTTACACTTACTTTGCACTCACTTTTGCACTCACTTTGCACTCACTTTTACACCCACTTTGCACTCGAACATTACATCATCTGACATAATAAAAATAGGCATGGTTGTTGTCGAGACCGAGATAAGAGTGGGGGTAATGAATTTATAGTGATAGGATCGGAAAACCCATTATCACTTTAGTATTGACATCAAGCAAAAATTAAAAAAAATATATATATCGTGTTTTTGACAGAGTGGGATAGACATAGTTATAAGAGTTGAGAGTCGATAATTATCTAAAAGTACTCTGGAATTCACGGAATCTTAGTGTGTTGTTGTTGTTGCTTACAAACCGGTATGGTCACGTCAGGTGAAGTTAGCTAGGATTAGATTAGGATATGTTCAGGTAGTTTCCATAGTCACCGCTAGATAGCGGAAACATACTTTGCGTGTCGCATGTGGCTATTTGACAAAGTTTTACTGTGTGAAAAAACGTGCTTGTATAACCTGTGTATATAAATTTAAAATACAAATAACCACTAAGTGTTTAGAACTAACATGTATAGCCTTGTATAGGGAATATATAGGGGTCCTTAACAAGATAGAGTGTCTAACACACGAGTGTACAGCCTTTTGATATGCAGTAAGTACCTGATCACACCTACTATCAATTGCGCCTACCATTAATCGCGTCTACTATCAATTGCGTCTACTACCAATCGCGCCTGCTAGGACATGACTTTTCATTAAACCAAAACATTTCCTTTTTTGTCAGCCTCCCACCCCTCTCATCAATCTATGACGTCATAGTCATAGTCAGACTTAAAGCAAGTCTAAACTTGTAGAACATGTCACGTGACAAAGTTAGGTTAGGTAAAGTTAGATTATGTTAGGTGAGCTGAGGTTAAGTCTTAAAATACCCCCTCTCTGCCTTGTACTTTGTATAAACATTGACACTGTAACTTTGTAATATCAAAAATGATCTAAGTCGCGTCCATATCAATCACGTCTACTATCAATCGCGCCTACTATCAATCACGTCTACTATCAATTGCATCTACTATCAATTGAGCCTACTATGAAATGCGCTTACTACAAATCACGCCTACTATCAATCACGCCTAGTATCAATTGCGTCTACTATCAATCACGCCTACTATCATTTGCGTCTACTATAAATCGCGCTCATGTCAAATCGCGCCTACTACCAATTACACCTACTATCAATCGCGCCTACTATCAATTGCGTCTACTATAAATCTCGCCCATGTCTAATTACGCCTACTATCAATCGCGCCTACTATCTTTCGCGTCTACTATAAATCGCGCTCATGTCAAATCACGCCTACTATCAATCACGTCTACTATCAATTGCGTCTACTATTAATCGCGCCTACTATCAATTGCGTCTACTATAAATCGCGCCTACTAGGACATGACGTTTCATTAAACCAGAACATTTCCTTTTTTGTCAGTCTCTCACCCCTCCCATCAATCTATGACGTCATAATCAGTCTTAAAGCAAGTCTAAACTTGTAGAACATGTCACGTGACAAAGTTAGGTTAGGTAAAGTTAGGTTATGTTAAGTGAGCTGAGGTTATGTCTTAAAATACCCTCTACCTTGTACTTTGTATAAACATTGACACTGTAACTTTATGATATCAAACATGATCTGAGTCGCGCCCATGTCAAATTGCGCCTACTATCAATCGCGTCTACTATCAATCACGCCTACTATCAATCGCGCCTACTATCATTTGCGTCTACTATAAATCGCGCTTACTACAAATCACGCCTGCTATCAATCACGCCTAGTATCAATTGCGTCTACTATTAATCACGTCTAGTATCGATTACACCTACTATCAATTACGTCTACTATCAATTGCGTCTACTATAAATCACGCCTACTAGGACATGACGTTTCATTAAACTAAAACATTTCCTTTTTTGCCAGCCTCTCACCCCTCCCATCCGCAAAACGTGCTTGTATGAGCTGTGTATTTAAATTCAATATATACAATTAACCACTAAGTGTTCAGAACTAACATGTCTAGGGTATATATGGGATCCTTAGCAACAAACAAACAATACGGTCTAACCTACGAGTGTACGGTCTTGTCATACGCAGTAAGTACCTGTTAACCTTGACTAGGGTATAAGAATATTGTCAGTTGACTACTGCCTGTTACAGTGTTCACATCGTGAAAGACCGTGTCACCTAACAGTCTCCAGCCTTGTCATACGCAGTAAGCAGCTGTTGGCGGAAAACAACATCCATAAATCTTGACATTTAGGAAAGTGTGTGTGTGTGTGTGTGTGTGTAAATCACTTGTAATCTAAAGATTGTTCATATGTATTAGTTGATATGGAAGTCTCAACAACCAGTCATGGCAAGCCATGTGTCTTCTATAAAGGATATACATATATTGTAAAAACAACCAATAAAGATGGAACTGTTATTTGGCGATGTTCAAAACAACGATCCAAAAAGTGTCGAGGAATGATTAAAACAAAAGACTCCAACGTACTTACTTTAAAAGAACATCATTGTGAATCTCAAATTAATACACATTTAAATACGCAAAATACTCTAACCCAGGTAAAAAAAGCAAGTCCAAGAAAAATATATTGCTGCTCAAGATAGTGCATTGTTTGTTAAAAAGCATTCATCATCACCTCAAAAAGACATGTTAGGACAAATACCATCGTTCAAAAAACCCTTAACACTATCAAAAGCAACGCAGACTCTACAAGAGGTCCCTGTGGAAAACAAACAAGAGGAATTGGATAGTTCTAGTGATGTTGAGAATGATGATGATGGTGATGATAATGATGGTGACAATGACTATAATAATTTTGATGATAATATTCATAATGATGATGATGATGATGATGATAATTATGAAAAAGAAGAGGATGAGGGTTTTATGTTTATAAAACCATTGCGGCTTCCCCAGTTTTTAAGAGCAAGAGTACCTGGAGAAAGTTGTAAAAGGATCTACAACAAGCGTTGTGTTTAAAAATCTATATAGAACAATGGTAAAGAGATAGAGTTGAATTCAGTGTGTAACTATTATAAAATGAATTTAATAAAAATATTGTATGGGTATTGTCTGTTTTTCTTAATTACTATCCCCATGTCCCACTATTAATACAATTGTTAACCATCAACAGTCTCTGACTATGTTCAGAAAGAGAGTGGCCTTAAACAATACACTATATCTATGGTTTGTGTACCGAGTGTCATAATAATGCAGTGTGGCCAAGCCATGTCAAGGCAATAGTTATGTCAGGTAAGGGATTCGAACCCTTGCTTCCTTATACAGAAAATTTGATCTTAAGTCAAACACCTTAACCACTCGGTCAACCTGACAGTTACTAATTTAATTAGTCTTGAGGACTTGAGTGTTTACAAAACTTTTTCCAGTATACATTGACTAAACCACTTGCTTGTTTTGAAATATAGATTTTGTTTTGTTTTACCATAACATTGCAGTTATGAGTCTTGTGAACTGGGTGTTCAATATAGGGTTAAAGGCATTTTAAAATCATTTTAGAAAAGCTCTTAGGTATCGTGTCATGGGTTTTAGTAATGCATTACTGTTCGTTGACTAACATATACCGTTACACAACATTATTTTAGTGAACTTACATGTTGTTGTTTGAGTCTTTAGTCCTTTGACTGGTTTGATGCAGATCTCAGCGCCTATCTGTCCCGAGCTAATCGTTTCATCTCTATATAGCTACCACACCCTACATTCAAGGCTATCTGTTTAACATATTCTAAACTTGGTCTACCCCTACAGTTCTCGTCCTCGAACCTTTCTTCCTTAACTAAGTTTGCTATTCTTGGATGTCTTAGTACGTGTTCTACCAACCTATCTCTTTACTTCATTAACAGTCGCCAGATACATCTCTTCTCCCCCACTCGTCTTAATACCTCTTTGTTAGTAACCCTATTTACCCATCTAATCTTCATCATTCTCCTGTAACACCACATTTCAAACACTTCAATTCTCCACTTTTCTGCTACACCAATTGTCTAAGTTTTACTTTCATAGAGTGCCACGCTCCAGACAAAGGCCTTCAAAATGACTTCCTAATACCTAAATCTATATTCAATGTCAACAGATTCTGTAGAAATTCTTTCCTTGTCTGAGCTACATAAGAATCCTAATCGTGTCTGGTATAATGTCTTGTTTAGCAAACATAGTCACTCAGAAGGTCTAAGCATTTTTTGTATATAACCCAAAATAGCAAACAGTTTTTCTAAAACCCTACTCATTGGTCAATAACAAGCAGAGTCGCCAAAGTGTTTCGTTGGTAGTTAACTCATGTCTAGTTAATCAATTCCTTTCATATCGTTATCCAATTGTAGTAGTAAGGACTGGTGAACAACGTCAGTTCAACACACTGCTTTACACACAAATGTAGTTAGACCCTTTGACATAATTTGGATAAATTTCATGGGCCGGTCCATAGGGACCAGTCCAAAGGGGCCGGTCTAAAGGGACCCTTCCACAGGGACCCATCAACAGGGACTTGTCAGCAAGGACCCATCAACAATGACCCGTCAACAATGACCTGTCATCAATGACCTGTCAACAATGACCTGTCAATAGGGAACCGTCAACAATGACCCGTCCACAGGGACTCATCAACAAGGACCCGTCAGCAATGACTCGTCAACAGGGACCCGTCGAAAAGCACCTGTCAAAAAGGATCCATCAAAAATGACCCCCTGTCAAAAAGGGCCCGTCCAAAAGGGGCTAGTCAACAGAGACCAGTCCAAAGGGACAAATCAACAGAGATCAATCAACAGGGATCAATCAAAAGGGGCTATCACCTCAAGGCCTGACATATCCCTCTTTGATTATTGGTTTGCCAATCGACAAGCGTCACTTAAAATACTTTTTGATCACCATTCGTGGGTTGGGTTAGGTTAGGTTACACTACAACCGCCATCTTTTAAAAAGCCTGCCCTCTTACAAAAGCTATGAGTGGGCATGCGTAAAAAAAAACAAGCATGTTAATTCATAGTGGCTATCCACCAAACACATGTCTCTTGTGTGGAACAACGTTTTATTCCATATCGGCATTCAAACTCTCACATGTTGCAATTGGAAAGAGAGATTCTCTAAAAAATTACAATTTCACCCCCTAGTAGGGGTAGGTTTTATTTTGGGGTGGAAATATGTTGTTCATTGGAAAGGGGGTATCAGCCCGAGTTCAATGACACCTCATTCGTCAAAATCTGACCACGGGTTCGAACTCACATTTTCTCACGTATGAAGCAAAACAGGATGTGACTTGTTTCACAAGGAGGACGGTAATAAGGTCATTTCACACGTGTTCACATGTATTTCGTCACTTTCCTTTCATATCGTTATTCCATTATAGTAGTGGTGAACAACGTCAATTCAACACACACACAAATGTAGTTAGGCCCTTTGACATAATTTAAATAAATTCATGGACTAGTCCGTAGGAACCAGACCAAAGGGACCCGTCCAAAGGGATCAGTCCAAAGGGTCAAGGACTCGTCCACAAGGACTTGTCCACAAGGACTCGTCCACAAGGACCTGTCCACAAGGACTTGTCCACAAGGACTCGTCCACAAGGACCTGTCAACAATAACCCATCAACAGGGGCCCGACAGCAGGGGGCTCGTCAACAATAACAGGGGCTCTCACCTCAAGACCTAACATGCCCCTCTTTGATTATTGGTTTGCAGAACATCGTTACATCCATATCGACATTCAAACTCTCACATGTTGCAATTGGAAAGAGAGATTCTCTAAAAAATTCAATTTCACCCCTTAGTAGGGTAGGTTTTATTTTAGGGTGGAGATATGTTGTCCAATGGAAAGGAAGTGTTCGCCTGAGTAATTTGACACCTCGTACAAGTCTCTAGCCTGATTGGTTCGCGAGATATTGCCATTTTAGTATTCCAGCGGTGGCGGTGGCGGTGGATTTAGAACCCGTACAAAACCACTACTATCGAGGAAGATTTCTGTAGAAAATAATTTATTTATGAACAAAGGGAGCCAAGCAGTAACGATTTCAGATTTGAGTGAATAGGTCGAAAAAAGAACTTGACGTCCGTGCGCTTTTTAAGCTTACGCTGGACAAACCGTTAATAATACCAATATACTATGAGTATAAGAATTGTTCAGCATGAAAAATTCTACAAAAAAGTCCTGGAGAGCATATCTCTATCTTCGATACATCGCCCACTATAAGTGTTTTTAGTTTGGACGGGAGGGGGAATTGTGTCTCATGCACCTCGCCATTCTTAAATTACGTCTGACAGGAATTCCCTGCACATTCATAACTGTTCCCGGGCGAAGCCGGGGTGGGGTGCTAGTGACACTATATATTATCATTATAATTCCCGCAATATCAAAATGCAAATTATATCACAGAATGAAATAGCGTGCTAATAATTCTAAGGGAAATTAGACATATCTTGCACCTCGTTACAGTTGAATTCGATCAGAATCACTCTGTTTTCATTAAAGTTTATGCATTTACCTGCTGAGCAGTTTGGAAGTTCGGCAACAGGAAACTAGGACTGTTATTAAATTAAAATGTTCATTTTTGTATTTTTGTGCTATTTATGTTCATTACATTGTCAGAATTAATGCTTTAATTAGTACGGTATATTATTCAGGGTACCTATTTTAAATAAAAACCGTGAGGTTTCTCACCTCCCCATATTACGAAACCCGGTTGCCTAATATGGGGAAAGTGCACTTTTAAAGTTAACAATAATATCAGAGGGTATTGCAACATCAAACGTGCCCATATTTGTAATATACTTAGTATATCGCCTGAGGTTTACATTGGTGATAAAACCAAAATTATTCCGTTCCTTCTTATGACTAATGTGAGCCCTATAAAAACTCCCCATATTTGGCGACTTTCCTCTACCCATTTTTGGTAGATTTCATTAGAAAGCTAACTATTGCAATGGGTACCATGTTTCGACTTCCGGAAAATTTTGACATATCTTCGCTTTTCACATCCCCTACACCCCAAAACCACCGTCAGTTCAAAAGTTTATATATAATTTATGTATATATGTATATATGTATCTATCTATATATATATATCACTTTCTTGTGGGCACGATAACTACCGCAATTTTGCACCAATCACTTTGAAAGTTTTACATAATATGTATCCCTATAAAATATCGGTCGAGTTCGTTAATGGGCACGATCGGTCGACGGGGTTGAAAATGGGGGGCTTTTTTTGACAAAGTGAAATATCGCTATAACTCGCTTAATATTTGATATATCGAATCCATTCAAAGTTCATACTATGCGTCAAATAAGGCCCAAAAATTTATGTTTGAAGAGTTTTTTGATAGCACCAACCATTGACCAAAGGGGTGGGAAAACGTGGATTTTTCGGGAAACATTAATCATCTCTCTTAATAGGCACAATATCAAAACCGTAAAAATTGGACAATATTCCCCTAATAATTACCTAAAACTTTTGTCTGAAAGAATTTTTGATATGACCCACCATTACGCCAAGGGATGAGAAAAAATATTTCGGAATTATAAGAAAATGCCAAGAGCTATCAGAGGTGGCCATGACAACACTACTAAATTGATGAGGGATGAGCCATCAGACGTTGCCATGACAACGCACTTGCATGAGATCACATTCAGTTTTCCATCTGACTAAGTGAGAAGCGGCTTCGGTGACGTAACTGGTAGCATGCTGAACTTCTATGCCCAAGTTCGCGGGTTCAAAGCCGGCTGAAGTCGTCGGATTTTCTAAGAGCGCTAAAAATCCCTCAGTACGCTTTCCTTTGAATGGTAAGATCCAACATTCGTTTCGAGTTGCTGGGTGCGGTAGCATCTAGTAGCCAAGTTCACCGCTAGGTGTCGTTGACGGTAGTATCTGGTAGCAACATTAGGAACTACTGCTTGAAATTGACCGTCTGCAGTCCTTACCTGAATTACAGATTAATACAGCCATCACAATTCAGACCGATTATCAGACAGATTCTACACTCACCCAAAGTACACGGGGTTACATGACCGCGTTGTCGCATTCCCTAAACTGAGGAACCAACCAAAATCTGTGCGGGAGATAAAACTTTGCGTGAAGAACTAACAGACCGTTGCATAGTTACACATCAGTGTCGAAGCCTTGCATAAGGACAGTGTGACCACAAGTATAAAAAATGGACCCCAAATGACAAGAAGGTTACCGTTCCTATAAGACAATAAAATGTTTAAAATATGCATAAAATGACGAAAAACAAAGCTAATTAAGCTCCAATTATAAAATAATTTCTCGCAGTAAATGAGGTCTGATCCTTCTACGAAAACCTGCATATTCTACCTATTTTCGCCTATCCCCAAGTTTGCCCGGTGAAATCTACCTCCGCCTTCCGGCGTGCCGAGAGGACTTTTATTTTAGAAGATACAGTACCTTATTCACTGGATAGTTAAATCCGTGATTAATTGTATAGCTTCGTAAATCTCAGAAGTCAGGAAGTCCTTTCTAGCAGCGTTACTAGCAGCTTTCAAAGTTTCAAGGTAAGAAAGAAGATATTCCTCTAGCCAGTTTTGGCGACTGTCATTTAATGAGAACAGATGCCCTTTATCTGGATTTCTAGACTGAATATGATGATATGTGATGCTTACGTCATGCATAGTGAACCATTTATTAACGTGTTTCATAAAAATTATGGTTGCTTCTGCGTCCAATGAATGTGTACGCTTCCGGGTGCATGTCTACATTTTCTTTCAGTGTACTAATGGCACCAATAACTTCTGATGAGAACACTTCCTTGGCACGCCGAGCATTCATTTTTTCAAATTTAGTGGGTTCGATGTGTTTTTAGTGAGGTGTCTGTCAGGATTGACGATCTCATCCTTATGAATTTTGTATAGTAATGGCAAGTATTACCCTAACTTTGAAAGAATAATAGATTTTCCACCTTCAACACTGTTTATTTCTAACTACTTTCAAGGACTAGTTTCGGACCTGAATAATCGACATTATGAATCAAACGGCATGCCAAGCAAAGAGGTTGTTTTGTTGGACAGGCTGAGGAAGGAGGAGTATTAGCCCCCGAAACTAGTCCCTGTAAGTAGTTAGAAATAAACAGTATTGAAGGCGGAAAATCTATCATTCTTTCAAAGTTATAGTTACGTCAATACGGACCTGAATAATCGACATTATGAAGTATTTCCCTGAAATTATTCCAATACCTTCAGTCAGCTTTCGTTACAGAAACTGCGTTCAAATGTGTTTTTTTTTAGAATGTGACACTGATCAAAACTAAGGAATAACTTCCTAGATTCGTCAAACGTGCCCATATTTGTAGTATACATAGTATATCGCCTGAGGTTTACATTGGTGATAAAACCAAAATTATTCCGTTCCTTGATGATGATGATGATGATGATAATTGTTGTTTTAAGGGGCCTAACATCGAGGTTATCGGCCCCTAATGAAATGAAATGGCGTGAAATGAAAGGATGTAGATAAAAACAACTCACTGCCATGGATGAAGCGAAAATGGTGTTTATAAAACAGACAGTGAGTCCCAAAAATTATGCCTTATTTGAATAAAAAATAAATAAAAGGCGGATGGTAAAAAAGGATAAAACAAATAAGGCATAGTGAACAATACAATACATAACACAATACAAAACATAAAACAGATTTAACCAGAATTAAAAGTCGTAACTACACATTAAAACTTAAAAAAAGTAACCACTCTCCCTCATGAACCGGATGACGAGGTCAGCTGACGGCCCGTCATCACGGAGAATAAGGGAGAGGGTATTAGGCAGTTTAAGAGTCCCTCGCAGAACGGCCAGATCCACACACTCCAAGAGAAGGTGTGCCACGGTTAGGTGCGCGCCGCAAGTTCACACAGGAGGATCTTCTCTCTTTAGCAAGTGGGAGTGCGTAGCAATCCCATGGCCGATCCGGAGTCGACAGAGTACCACAGCTTCCTTCCGGAGAGATCGGAAGGAAGATTTCCACACCTTCGTTGTCTCCTTGATGCCTCTCAGTTTGTTGGGTGGAGGCGTGGCACGCCATGCCTCCTCCCAATGCGACAGGATCGTATGCCGAAACTGAGAGCGCACATCACTAGCAGGCACCTTATACGGTAGCGAGGGCAGTGCGACTGCCTCTCTCGCCGCCTGATCAGCAAGCTCGTTTCCCGCAATACCCATGTAGCTAGGAAGCCACACAAAGGTCACTCCGGTTCCAGCGTTACGCGAACTGACGAGCTGGTCGTGCACACGCTGGACCAACGGGTGCTTCGGGAAACACACATCGATCGCCTGCAGCGCACTCAGAGAGTCAGTACACACAAGAAAGTGCTGGTGATCGTCTGATAACGTGTACCGCAGAGCCTCTAAGATGGCATAGAGCTCCGCAGTGTACACGCTACAGGCCTCGGGAAGTGAAAAGAGAAACCGACGATCCTCAAGCACAAATGCACAGCCTACTTTCTCGTTTACCCTCGAACCGTCCGTGAATACAAGCCCTGATCCCGGATACCGTGTCACCACGGACTGGAACAGCCTCCGATGGACGGAGGAGTCCGTGTCCGACTTGGGGCCGGTGTGCAGACCAGGATGGTATCAGGGCGAGAGACCATCCACGGAGGGGCCTTGCTAGGTACTCGGACGATACAGGAGACAGAAGGAAATCGGAACTGACGGTATAAGTCATCCAAGCGAATCCCCGCCGGCCGAGTGGCTCGGGCGAGCACTTCATACAGCCGGCGATTCGGATTGGAAAACAAACATGGATAGCTTGGATGAAGTGGCATCTGTCGAATAGTTGCAGCATAGGTCAGCAGTACTTGTTGGCGCCTCAGGTGTAAAGGAGGTACGCCAGCCTCGGCGAGCAAGCTGACGACAGGGCTTGTCCGAAAGGCACCCGTCGCCAGCCTCACACCGCTGTGGTGGACACTGTCCAGTTTAACAAGCACTGACTTACGGGCCGAACCATATGCTACACTGCCATAATCTAACCTAGATAAAATCAGTGACTTATAAAAACGCAGGAGCACCGCGCGGTCTACCCCCCATGATGTGCCACTAAGAAACCGCAACATGTTGAGTTTCTTAGCGCAGGCAGTTTTCAAACACCGCACGTGTGGTTCCCACGTCAATTTCTGATCGAAAAGGAGCCCAAGGAACCGGTACGCAGCAACAACAGGCAAAGCTACATTGCCCAGATAAAGCTCAGGATCTGGATGGAGGGTGCGCTTTCGGCAGAAATGGACAACCGAGGACTTAGCGGTTGAGAATCGAAAGCCATGCTCCAGTGTCCAGCGTTCCACTCTCCGAATAGCTTGTAGTAGCTGTCGTTCAGCGACCGCCATATTTTGCGCACTATAATGTAGAGCGAAGTCGTCTACATATAGCGACGGTACCACTGCTGGACCAGCAGCAGCGACTATACCGTTTATGGCAATCGTAAATAATGTTACGCTAAGCACCGATCCCTGTGGGACTCCGCTTTCCTGTATATGATATTGCGAATATGTCCCCCCTATTCGGACACGGAACAGGCGAAGGGACAGAACATTCGCAATAAAAACCGGCAAGGTAACTCGGAATTTCCATTGATGCAGGGTAGAGAGGATGCCGTAACGCCAAGTGGTGTCATAGGCCTTCTCGAGGTCAAAGAAAACAGCGACTAGGTGCTGTCTCCGGAGAAAAGCGTCCTGTATGGCAGTCTCCAGGCGTACCAGATGGTCGTTGGTACACCGAGACGCCCTGAAACCACACTGGTATTCAGACAGGAGTCCCCGTTTCTCCAGGACCCACACCAGGCGCAGATTGACCATCCTCTCAAAGAGCTTGCACAAACCGTTAGTGAGACAAATAGGTCTGTAAATCCCTGTCAATTTGGGATCCTTATCGGGCTTCAGGATAGGTATAATGATACCTTCCTGCCATTGCGCTGGAAACACACCTTCCAACCAGATACGATTAAACACCCTGAGCAAATAGCGAATGCTCTCATCGTTAAGGTGTTTAAGCATCTGGTTGTGAATATTATCCGGGCCAGGAGACGTGTCCCTGCAGAGCGCCAGCGCTCCGCGGAGTTCCCACTCCGTAAAGGGCACGTTGTACTCCTCCGAAGCGCGGGAAGCAAAACTAAGCTGGAAACGTTCCGCTTCGCGCTTCAGGGCCACGAAGGCAGGGTCATAGTTATCGGAACCGGATATATCCGCAAAATACGAAGCGAGATGGTTTGCAACGCGATAAGGATCTGTAACCAGTTCATTAGCAATGGAAATTCCCGGTACAGTAGAAGATGTCTGAATTCCCGAAATGCGTCGTAGTTTAGTCCACACTTGAGAGGAGGGGGTATGTGCCGTAATAGAAGACACGTACCGTTCCCAGGATTGTTTATTACTCTGGCGAATAAGAATCCGTGCCTTGGCACGAAATTTCTTAAACGCCACCAAATTGGCCATGGTTGGACGCCGACGGTAGTGCTTGTGAGCTCGACGACGGTCTCTTATTGCCGCTGCAATATCCTCTGTCCACCAAGGGACGAGTTTGCGACGAGGAGTCCCAGAAAAGGATGGGATGGACTCTTCGGCGGCAGCAAGAAGCACATCGGTGATGTGCTGTACCTCGTCATCGACGCTCCGTCAACCAAGATCAACGAACACAGCTCGTTCTTGAAACGAGGGCCAATTTGCCCGCTTAAGAACCCAACGACTGGGGAACTCCACGGGCGCCTGGGTCAGAAGGGTAAGAACGATCGGGAAATGGTCACTGTCACAGAGGTCGTCGTGTACATACCAACCAAATAGGGTGACCAGAGCACGGCTACACACACTCAAGTCAATGTGTGAGTACGTGCCGTGCGCTAAGCTAAAATGTGTAGCTTCCCCTGTATTTAATAGAGATAAATCCAATCCTTGAATTAAGCCCTCCACGTCCCTTCCTCTGGGGCAGGAAGAAGGTGATCCCCATTGGGGGTGATGAGAGTTGAAATCCCCCACGATTAGGAAAGGGACTGGAAGTTGATCAACAAGATCAAAGACGTCATTAATATCAAGGGGCTGGTTCGGTGGAAGGTACACGTTACAAACAGTTGTCATAGGAGGCAAGGACACGCAAACTGCAATAGCTTCCAGAGGAGTGGCGAGTGGAAACTCCTCACTATAGCAGTCAGAGCGAACGAAGGTACAAACGCCCCCGGAAGCCCGGGCGGCGTCTTGTCGCTCTTTAGAGTATAGTCGGAAACCTCTCAGAACAGTCTCGTGATCAGGTCGGAGGTTTGTTTCCTGTAGGCAGACTATACTCGCTGCGTATTGGCCAATAAGCTGACGGAGTTCTGTCAAATGCCTGTCATAACTGTTACAATTCCACTGTAACAGTGCCATTGTGTGAACTTAGGGAATGACGTGGAGCAGCAAGCTACTCCAACTTTGACTCTGGAGGATCTACAGTCACTACGTCGACTATAATCTCCATGTCCTCAGGCGAGGTCATGGAGTGAATCGACTCGGTGGAAGATTTCATAGACGCAGTTCGGCGGCGGGGGGATCTCCGTGGGGAGCGCGCAGATCTGGGGACCGAAACGTCCCCATGCGCAGAAGCATCCGCAGGTGTTGGCGCGGATGGCTTCCCCTTTTTGGGAGAAAGGGAATGCGTAGTGCGGGGTCCCTTCTTACCCTTACCCGCCTCTTTAAGATATATAGACGGGTCAGGAGCCGAATTCCTGACCCTGGTCGACGATGCCGCCTCCGCCGGCTTCGGCGCGGCTTTCGCCGACCGTTTGGGTGGGGAGAAAGTCTTCGACTTCCTCCCGAGTGGGGAATAAGTTTTCAACTTCCTCCCCTGCTGTGCGGGCGGAGCTGCCTTCGCTCGCACAGCTTTCGTGCTGGCCGAAGGTGGAGTTGAAGTCACCTTCGGGCTTTCCGTTATTATCATAGGTGCTGGCTTCGGAACAGGTAACTCAGTTGAAGGTTTCACAGCTGGTACAAAAGATGAGGTCGCTGGGACCAAATTTGGTATTATGGCTCTATAATCAATCGTTGGAGAAGGCGAAATCGTGGTATGGTACTTCTTGCGGGCTTCCTGGTAGGTGAGACCATCCAGGGTTTTGATCTCCTGGATTTTCTTCTCACTCAGGAAGACAGGGCAGTTCCTGTCCCGAGGAGAATGAAATCCAGGGCAATTAGTGCACTGATAAGGTGTTGTGCACTCTTCCGCTTCGTGTGGTACCTTACCGCATGTTCCACAGATGTCGGGGCTCGAGCATCGGGATAACATGTGCCCGAACTTCTGGCACTTATAACACCTCATTGGTGGAGGGATATAAGGCCGTACGTCACAACGGTAACTTGTAACCTTGACTTTCTCCGGGAGCACCGAAAGCTCAAAGGAAATAATGAAAGCACCAGTATCCACGATTTGACCATTGACCTTGCGCGTAATGCGCCGGACATCAGTCACGTGACGGTGCTGCATATCCTCCTTGAGCTCCTCGTTAGTGTTCAGAATCAGGTCCCGGTCGAAAATAACTCCTCGGACCAGATTCAGGGACGTGTGCTTTTCCACTTTGACGGGAATGTCGCCAAAGTGGTCACATTGCAAAAGTCGTTCAACTTGCTCACCAGTCCTAGTCTTGAGCAACAAGCTACCGTTCCTCATCTTTTGTACTTTCTCAAGCTCACCATAGACACCTTCTATGTGGCGAGAAAACAAAATACTCTTTACCAGCTTGAAATCACCCCCATCTGTTCTGGTAGCTACCAGAAACTTGGGGGTGTTAGCACCCAGATTTTCACGCACAGATTGTTCTCAGGGGGTTGATCCCCGTAGGGAATCAAATCTTAAAGACTTGGGTGTAGGACCACCCTGTTTGGGTGTAGGACCACCCTGGTTGGGGATTTTTCTTTTGGAACCCATGGCCAGATCATCCTCCCCGAATGCCACCGACATCCGATCACGGGCTGTCACAGTAGGCGCTACCCAGCCAGGGCAAGGCCCGCCTAGCTTGGAAGGCATTGCCCGGGGGTCCGATGTTTTACAATGCCGTATCGGCATGTACCCCTTGGCATATACTGGATTTTACAGCTCAGACATTCGGCTGTACGGGGACCTGCGTAGTCAGGCAGAAACTACTGCACGGGTACATGGCACACCCACCTGTCGGCGCGGCCAAGACCAGAACAGGCTTTCGAGCGTAGTCGCAAGCGTAAGTGGCCCATCCCCTAACAGCACGCACATATAGAAATTTTGGATGCCAGACCCTGAAAGCAGTAACGGAAAGAAGTGCGATATAACCTAATGAGAGTTATACCGCACGGGTGTATGTCTTTTAGAGCTGACTGTCAAACCCTCGAAAGGGGACCGTTCCAAGAAGCCCTTTTAGTCGCCTTTTACGACTGGCAGGGATTTCCGTGGATGTATTCGCTTCCTCCCACCCACTGGGGGTACAATTCACAAAACAACGCGGAGTCCTTAAAGTATAGCCAAGGTCGCCCCTTTTAGTCGCCTCTTACGACACGCAGGGGATACCGTGGGTGTATTCTAAACCCCCCCACCCACAGGGGGATTCCGTTCCTTCTTATGACTAATGTGAGCCCTATAAAAAAAACTCCCCATATTTGGCGACTTTCCTCTACCCATTTTTAGAAGATACCTTATGCACTGGACAGTTGAATCCGTGATTAATTGTATAGCTTCGTAAATCTCAGAAGTCAGGAAGTCCTTTCTAGCAGCGTTACTAGCAGCTTTCAAAGTTTCAAGGTAAGAAAGAAGATATTCCTCTAGCCAGTTTAGGCGACTGTCATTTAATGAGAACAGATGCCCTTTATCTGGATTTCTAGACTGAATATGATGATATGTGATGCTTACGTCATGCATAGTGAACCATTTATTAACGTGTTTCATAAAAATTATGGTTGCTTCTGCGTCCATGAATGTGTACGCTTCCGGGTGCATGTCAACATTTTCTTTCAGTGTACTAATGGCACCAATAACTTCTGATCAGAACACTTCCTTGGCACGCCGAACATTCATTTTTTCAAATTTAGTGGGTTCGATGTGTTTTTAGTGAGGTGTCTGACAGGTTTGACGATCTCATCCTTTTGAATTTTGTATAGTAATGGCAAGTATTTCCCTGAAATTATTCCAATACCATCAGTCATCTCTCGTTACAGACTCGTCAAAAGTGCCAATATTTGTAATATACATAGTATATCGTCTGATGTTTACATTGGTGATAAATCCAAAATTATTCCGTTCCTTCTTATGACTAATGTGAGCCCTATAAAAAACTCCCCATATTTGGCGACTTTCCTCTACCCATTTTTAGCCTACTTTTCACATTTTGCAAAAATGAGGAAAAAGTAGACTTATGAGATCGATCCGGGAAAATGTGTGTCTGTCTGTCTGTCTGGCTGGCTGTGTGTGTGTCCCCCCCTATCAACTCCTAAACGGCTGCAGCAATCAAAACCAAATTTAGTATATGTGAAGATGTGCACCGGAATATCTCACGTCCATATTTGAAAATGATGTCAGTGCTACCAACTGCTGTAAAAACGCACTAGAAATTTGAGCTCCATGTTGGATATCTTGCAAGGTATGCTTGGGAGCTATTCCAAAATAGGCACACATGTAGATAATACTATTTCAGTTCAATTTCCAGGAGGCCATGCATGACAGTGTTGCCAAAATAATTTTAAGCCTTCTGATAAGTCCAATGTTTAAATGCATATAACTTCTACACTATCTATTGTATTTCAACCAAATTTTGTATGTAAAATGTGTACATAAACAGATATGACTGAGTGTATTCTTAAGAGCCACCAGGGCTGCCAACTGTTAATAATTGCTCTCTCTATTTTTTTTAAATCCGAATACCAATATATCGAAAAGTATGCAAGCCGACAGATTTAAACTATGCACACGTATAATCTGACATTTTAGATTAATTTGGAGTAACTTATATACTTCAGTTCTACCAACATGATTATAAGCTTACTGATAGTACCAATTTTTAAATACATGTAAGTTCTATACTATCAGTTGGATTTCAACCAAATTTCGTATGTGCAATGTGTAACATAACAGATATGACTATAAGTATTGTTAAGAGCAATCAGGGCTACCAACTGTTAATAAATGCTGTCTATATTATTTTTACCTTAATATCAATATATCAGAAAGTATGCAAGCCATCAGCTCTATACTCTGCACACGTATAGCACCTGACATTCTAGATTAATTTGGAGTAATTAATATAAGTCAGTGCTGCCAACATGATTCTATGCCTGCTGATAAGACCAATTTTTAAATACATGTAACTTCTATACTAACAAATGGATTTCATCCGAAATTGGCACAACAAGATATCAAAATATTTCAGAATATTTCTGACAAGCACACACATGACATTGTTGCCAACATGCTTTTACGCGTGCTGATAGATCCAGTGTCTAACTGCATGCAACGTCCAATGGACTTCAACCAAATTTTGTATTCTGTACCTTAAGAGATGGAACTAAGAATATATTCAGTCACCAGGGCTGCCAATTGTAGTGCTCTATTAGGCTACATTATACCAGGTATATTTTGAAATAATTAGATATTTCGATATTACCTACTTAATTTCGTCATTATTCTAGATAGATTCATATACTGTAGAATAATCATTGGCATGAAAAGTAGGCTGTATAGTTCTTCACGGAACTTCTTGTTTTGAAGATACCTTATGCACTGGACAGTTGAATCCGTGATTAATTGTATAGCTTCGTTAATCTCAGAAGTCAGGAAGTCCTTTCTAGCAGCGTTACTAGCAGCCTTCAAAGTTTCAAGGTAAGAAAGAAAATATTCCTCTAGCCAGTTTAGGTGACTGTCATTTAATGAGAACAGATGCCCTTTATCTGGATTTCTAGACTGAATATGATGATATGTGATGCTTACGTCATGCGTCATGCATAGTGAACCATTTATTAACGTGTTTCATAAAAATTATGGTTGTGATTGACCATTGGTTGCCAACTCCCTCCCCCTAAATGCCTCATCATTGTAGTGTTAGTTTTGTGATTATCAGAGACAATTCTTATAATTATGAAACCGCATTGTTCAACCTCGAGAATAGCGTCCAGCAGGAGTTTATGTAAGTCCCGTCCTGAGAGCTGCTTCGTGAAAAAGAAGGCACACGGTATCTGATAATTTGTCGAAATACCTCTTAGCATAAAACACAACACTCGATTGGCTGCTACTTGTTCCCGGCTATAATTTTCATCCTCTTTCCTTTTGATGAGACGGTGCTCGAAATGTGTCCTTGTACCCGAAGAAGGTATGTTTAATTTCTGTTAGATTTGTTAGCACGCTATTTTATTTTGTGTTATAATTTTAATTTTGATATTGCGGAAATTATAATGACAATAATTATATAGTGTCACTAGCAACCCGCCCCGGCTTCGCCCGGGAACAGTCATGAATGTGGAAGGAATTCCTGTCAGAGGTAATTTAAGAATGGCGAGGTGCTTAAAAGACACATATACCCCTTCCGTCCAAACTAAAAACTCTTATAGTGGGGTGATATATCGAAGATAGACATATGCTCTCGCGGACTTTTTTGTAGAATTTCTCACGCTGAACAATTCTTACACTCATAGTATATTGATATTGTTAACGGTTTGCCCAGCGTAAGCTTAAAAAGCGCACGGACGCCAGGCTTTTTTTCGACCTTTTCTTTGAAATCGTTACTGCTTGCTCCCTTTGATCATAAATAAATTATTTTCTACAGAAATCTTCCTCGAGATTACCTTTACAGAATGGTGAAATCCGCATCAAAATCCTTCCAGTGGTTCTCGAGATTACTCATTTAATAAACGTACTGTACGGCTGTTTATTAATCGCAATTGCATGTAGTTTATGTACTGCACAATAGAGAGCAGTATAATGTTACTCCGTATTGACGGGGTTCAACTGGTTCTTAATTTAGCCACCAGTTCGCAGTAGGCTATTGAAGTTTTCTTCTGGTTGTACGTCTTTCCGGTAGATGATGCTGAATTAATGCTTATATTCAACAGGCTGGTTTTATGGTTATAATAATATTAACTAGGAGCTGTATTCTGCCGAAGAAGATAAGTTTTTACCACCATTAGCATCCCACGTGGGGTGGTGGGGTGGGAGATCCAATTACAATAATGTTATTGGTTTTACGCCCCTTTTATCAACTCTGGATTTTAGAGACGCCGGATTGCCGGAATTTTCCCCCGAAAGGGATCTTTAACGTGCCAGTAAATCTAATGACACGGCTCGCTCGCCTTTGCGCACCCTCAAATACTAACTGACTGCGCCAGGATACGAACCTATGCGAGATGGAATATTCAGGCAGAGATTCATCAGACAAAACTCAACATACACAAGTACTCGGGACCGATGACCCAGATATCCCAAGCACCTTTTCTAATAAACTAGCAGAAGTACCCGTTCTTCGAACGGCTTTTAGTAACTTACTTGCAGGCCTAAATCATTAATATATATAATCACACATTCGTGATGTAGTTATGTTATCTCCATGTTACCAACTACATGTGTAGACTACATGCATTTCCACTCACCCAATTATTAATCAGAGGTAGGAAAGTGAAAATCCTCAGCCTGCTTTCAGTCGACCGACCGGGTCAGGGAATGGAATGAATGAAACCCCCATCTAGCAGCGAGGATATGAACTGTGCCGGCTGCCAAAGCCTGTCGCACTCCCCTGGGACAATGATTAAATGAATGCCACATGAAATGAAATGATAGTGGATATTGTTGCAGGAATGAAATTGTGGCAGGGAAAACCGGAGTACCCGGAGAAAAGCCTGTCTGCCACCACTTTGTAGATGAGAAAGTGCGTTTATATATTGGAAATAAATCTCAGCTTCTATGTAGTAAAAGTTAAATAACCTGTCTTAAATATTGAACACCTATCGTTTAACGTCTTCATACTATATCTTAACATATAAACATTTTGCTAAAAATACATCAAACTTGATAGCAATTATCATATCCGCAATAAGTAATATTGCGGAAACTACGTACCATGTCATGATAAAGAGTAACAGTAACGGAACAAACTTCAATCATCCCAAGTAATAATAACAAAAACAAATTAATCACAGAATTATTTTTTCTAAGTTTATGCCGTGTCTTGCGCTAGATTACGCCTAGTAACTCCGAGATGGTTCATCAGCGGGCTCTTGTGGTCTATTTGCGGACTGCCAAAGGAGTAGCAAACTGCGCGATACCTCAATTCTTATTTAGAACACTTCCGCTATTTTACTGCGATAGCTAAACGCTAAAACAGTCTTTCACCGCCCTATAAAGGCTTCCAAAATAATTGCCTATTGAATTTCAGGGCCAAGTAATTAAAACTCAGCAACTTTTCTAGGTTTACGCCATGTTTTGTGCGTTTTAGCCTACTTTCGATTTTTGCAAAAAATGAAATTAGACTTATGAGATCAACACAGGGCGAAAAAAGTGTGTCTGTCTGTGTGTGTGTATGTGTGTGTGTGAGTCTGTGTGTGTATGTGTGTGAGTGAGTCTGTGTGTGTGTGTGTCTGTATGTGTGTGAGTGTGTGTACTCTGAATGTCTGTCCCCCCCTATCAATTCGAACACGGTGAATGCGAATTGAACGAAATTTGGTACAAAGGTAGCACTAGCAAAGGACACCTCAGTGTCATGTTTTATATCGCCGCCATCTTGAGGAAACGTAATGGCGGCCACACAAATGTTCAAAGCTTAAATCAAATTACGACTAACCTAATCATCCGATCTCTACCAAATTTTGCGACAACATACCTTTATGGGGTGAGCATCCTTTGACCAAACCAATAGGTCATCAGCGTAATAGTTTGCGGATGGCGGCCATCTTTGTGTAAAAATCGATTCCCCCTATTAATTCGAACACGGTGCAACCGAATGGAACGAAATTTGGTACAGAGGTAGTACTCACAAAAGGCACCTCAGTGTCATGTTTTATATCGCCGCCATCTTGACGGAAACGTAATGGCGGCCACACAAATGTTCAAAGCTTAAATCAAATTACGATTAACCTAATCATCCGATCTCTACCAAACTTTGCAACAACATATCTTTATGGGGGGAGCATCCTTTGACCAAACTAATAGGTCATCAGCGTAATAGTTTGCGGATGGCGGCCATCTTTGTGTGAAAATCGATTCCCCCTATTAATTCGAACACGGTGCAACCGAATGGAACGAAATTTGATACAGAGGTAGTACTAACAAAAGGCACCTCAGTGTCATGTTTTATATCTTCGCCATCTTGACGGAAACGTAATGGCGGCCACACAAATGTTCAAAGCTTAAATCAAATTACGATTAACCTAATCATCCGATCTCTACCAAATTTTGCAACTACATACCTTTATGGAGGGAGCATCCTTTGACCAATCTAATAGGTCATTCGCCTAATAGTTTGAGGATGGCGGCCATCTTTGTGTCAGAATCGATTCCCCCTATTAATTCAAACACGGTGAAACCGAATGGAACGAAATTTGGTACAGAGGTAGCACTAGCAAAGGGCATCTCAGTGTCATGTTTTATATCGCCGCCATATTGACAGAAACGTAATGGCGGCCACACAAATGTTCAAAGCTTAAGTTAAATTACGACTAACATAACCATCCGATCTCTACCAAACTTTGCAACAACATACCTTTATGGAGGGAGCATCCTTTGGCCAATCTAATAGGTTATTAGCCTAATAGTTTGCGGATGGCGGCCATCTTTATGTCAAAATTGATTCCCCCTATTAATTCGAACACGGTGGAACCGAATGGAACGAAATTTGGTACAGAGGTAGCACTAGCAAAGGGCACCTCAGTGTCATGTTTTATATCGCCGCCATCTTGACTGAAATGTAATGGCGGCCACACGAATGTTCAAAGCTTAAATCAAATTACGATTAACCTAATCATCCGATCTCTACCAAATTTTGCAACTACATACCTTTATGGAGGGAGCATCCTTTGACCAATCTAATAGGTCATTCGCCTAATAGTTTGCGGATGGCGGCCATCTTTGTGTCAGAATCGATTCCCCCTATTAATTCAAACACGGTGAAACCGAATGGAACGAAATTTTGTACAGAGATAGCACTAGCAAAGGGCATCTCAGTGTCATGATTAATATCGCCGCCATATTGACAGAAACGTAATGGCGGCCACACAAATGTTTAAAGCTTAAATCAAATTACGACTAACATAACCATCCGATCTCTACTATACTTTGCAACAACATACCTTTATGGAGGGAGCATCCTTTGACTAATCTAATAGGTCATTAGCCAAATAGTTTGCGGATGGCGGCCATCTTTATCTCAAAATTGATTCCCCCTATTAATTCGAACACGGTGGAACCGAATGAACGAAATTTGGTACAAAGGTTTCACTAGCAAAGGGCACCTCAGTGTCATGTTTTATATCACCGCTATCTTGACGGAAACGTAATGGCGGCCACCCAAATGTTAAAAGCTAAAATATAATTACGACCAACCTAATAATCTAGTCTCTACCAAATTTTGCAACACCATATCTTTATGTGGGAAACATATTCTGACCAAATTTCAAGAACATCAGCCCAATAGTTTGCAGATGGTGGCCAAGTAAGTGTGCAAATCGATTCCCCCTATCAATTCAAACACGGTGAAACCGAATTGAACGAAATTTGGTACAGAGGTAGCAAAGGGCACCTCATATTCATGTTTAATATCCCTATAGCACGTTGTATTTCAACAAGCTACTACAACGAACATTCAATCACACTCCTTGAAAAGGACAAAGAGTTATAACAATACCCAAGCATTTAGGAGAAAGTAGGCTGTATGTTCTTTACTGAACATCTTGTTTTTTATTGGCCGTGAAAGGCAAAATACCAACTTTATTGAAATAAATTTGCTCAGTTCTGCAGTAAGATTAATATAAACACTAAATTAACTTATTTGACAGTCGGTAGTCTTCGACACATTCGTCTGTGAATTTGGGTTTCTGATCATGGTAAAAAACGACAAAAAGCAGATAAATATTGGCCAACAGAAATATTCAGTTAATAAAAAAACAAATCTATAAAAAGGATGAAAGCCTACCGTGCAAAGTAGAAAGCACTATAACATTGTGAAACAGCGTAAAGATCCAAATACTCACATACAGTAACCGGCACAAAGAGTATAAAATTAGACTCAAAATCACGTCTCGTTTCGGACCCCACAAACTACCTCTATAAATAAAACAGTTCATGTAGAGACTAACATAGACTAACATCGCTCGGCGTTGACCATGTTTTATAGCACATATTTAGGTTTTATTCGCTAACCGTTGGAGATACACGAGAAGTGGTAAGCATCTTTCGGATAGAAAATTAAATTTTAAAGCTCGTAGTGCCATCAAAAGTTTGTTATTTCTTAGCGTTCTCTTTTTATTTGAAATGGAAATATGAACGTTTGAAACCAAAGGGTGTAGTGACGTCACTAAAATGGTCGCCATTGATAATAGTGCAAAATATCGAAATCAAAAGTGGTAAATCAGCTACATCCATGCAAAATTTCATTTCAATCGGACCAGTGGTTCTTGCGTGATTGAGTAACAGGATGACAAACAGAAAAACACCATCTCATTTTTATATATTAGCATGACAATAATATAATTATTTCAGAAAACTGTAAGGACAAAATTATGAAACAAGAAATAAAAGGTTGTCGGTAAACATGTGTGTATTTTCAAACCGAATGTATTTAATTTTTTAAATTACGTAAAGAAAAAATATTTAAAAAAATAAATTGTTTGAATGGTAGCCTAGTTGGCCTACATTAAAATGTAATATAGGCTGACGGGTATGGTAAGAAAATAGATGCTACAGCAGTCCCAATTTAATTTAAAATTGCAATCAAAATTAGATTGCTACTTTTCCCACTGATTAATTCTTAAAAGTGTTCAGAAAAGCGTAAAAATGTCGTTTTTATAACTCCATATTTCAATATTCCATAAAGCCCCACCCCCACCCGGTAGCCCACAGTACCGAAACCTCTTTTTTTTACAAATCAAGCACTGACTGTTCCCATAAGAAATTACGACTGGAAATTTTCAGAATTGCGTATTCCGAGGGACTCATGAGCAGGATGCGTTTTCTCTTGTTTCATTGACTTTGGAATGTGCCCTCTAAGTCAGGTGATTTCAATCCACGGTCCACGAATCTTTGAATAGTTCAAGAGCGGACGATCGGTGTAAAATACTTCGAATTCCTCTGCTCTAATTTCACACGAAATGTATAAATACTTAATCAAAACAAAACGTGTGGCATTTTGCATTAATGAGGGCCCTCTTTTAGTGGAAATTCTATATAATCATTTCACTGTACATTTCTTAAAATAAAATGTAACTAAGAATAATGTTAAATATCTCAAATAACTTCAGCGCCTTGTAAATATATTGTTGTTGTTTGAGTCTCCTGTGTTTTGACTGGTTTGATGCAGCTGTCCATGTCTCCCTGCCCTGAGCTAATCGTTTCAGCTCTACATAGCAACCACACGCTATATCCGAGGCAATCTGTTTAACATATTCTAACCTTGGTCTACCCCAACAGCTCTTGTCCTCGACCCTTCATTCCATAACTAAGCTTGCTTCCTGGGTGTCTTAGTATGTGTTGTACCAACCTATCTCTTCTCTTCAATAGCAGTCGCCAGGAACATCTCTTCTCTCCCACTCTTCTTAATACCTCTTCGTTTGTAACCCTATCTACCCATCTGATCTTCATCATTCTCCTATAACACCACATTTCAAACGCTTCAATTCTCCCCTTTTCTGCTGCAACAATAGTCCAAGTTTCACTTCCATAGAGCGCCACGCTCTGGACAAAGGCTTTCAAAAACGACTTCCTAATACCTAAATCTATATTCGATGTCAACAGATTCCTTTTTCGTAGAAATGCTTTCCTTTCCTGAGCCAACCTACATTTTATATCCTCTTTGCTTCGCCCATCACTGGTTATTTTGCTTCCTAAGTAACTGAAGTCTTCTACTTCCTTTAGCTTTTCACCTGCCAATTTGGAGTCCATAGGGGTTTCTGTTTTATTTCGGCTGCATTCCAACATTCTTGTTTTACATTTATTAATTTTCATCATGAATTCTTCCCTCAAATATATTTATCAGTGCCTTAAGTCAAGAATATGAATGAAATTTTGGAGAACTGGCGTTGAGCCTAATAATTTTCACACCCCTGTAAGGAACGGAGTCGGCCGTGGACCTGTTGAAAGGAACCGTCCCGACATTTAGCTGGTCGAGAAAATGAGAAACCACGAAAACTATTTACAGGATGTCCAAGGTGGGATTCGATCTCACGCTCTCCCGATTCCAGCAAGGCATGAGGTAGCGCGCCGGTTTATTGATGTGTAACATCTTTCCTCTGGGTTGCTGGATAGTTTTGTGGGAGTGATTTTGAAAATTGGGGACGGAAGTGAATCGGGCGGAAGTGGATCGAACGGAAGTGGATCGGACGGAAGTGAAGACGCACTGCCAGAAAATTGGGACGGAAGTGAATCGGGCGGAAGTGGATCGAACGGAAGTGGATCGGACGGAAGTGAAGACGCACTGCTAGCTGGATGTACAATTGAAAATATGTGTATTGGAAACAAGGCAGTGTGTGCTCTGTAGCGCGAGAATGTTATGGCAATACAGTAGGCAGTGCATTTAGCAGGCACTGGTTTGACGAGCACAGTGGCAAATGTTTCACCGACTTTCATTTGTCATTGAGAAGTTTATGAAGCTTCACGTTCAAGGTTGAATATCACATGGGGTAGGACAAAGACGACAAATGACATTTATGTAAGCGGCATTATTGTCAAGCTGTGGGTGAGTAATCAAATATTAAATGCATTACAGATTGTTGTTATATGAGTGGAATAAAAGCTGTATTTTCATCATATGTGAGACTAGGTCATTTCATGATTATAGGAAGCCATACGACGAACTGTATGAGAGCCTTGAGAATAATGAATGTTATAGTTACTGAGGAATGTGCTCACAGTATTTGAGAGTACTGTCGACATTGTGTGTCACTTTGTTATTATGAATTATTAATGTAAAAGGAAGGAAGGAAGCTTGTAGTTTTGCGTGTCCGTTAATCTCACGATCATGATCCACGGTACCTCCCTTTTACGTGGAATGCGAACCACAGGATATGGCATTTCAATTCGAAAATCTCACATGTATTGACCGGGAATAAAACGCGGTCTACCTTGGTGAGAGACTAACAGCTTGACCGCTGCGCCACAAATGTGACAGTAGCATATCTCCAATTCAATCTATACATTCATCATAGTACCAGTATGAAAATGGAGTGTAAATTAACATTTTATGAATGTCCAAGCTGTGTAGTATACGAGTAGGATAACATGTCAGATGTTACTCATCACATGCGACTACTGTAAGGCTCGTATCTTTTTATTTATTTATTTATTTATTTATTTTTCGTCGAAAACAAGGATGATAGCAATATAATGTTTCTCCTTATTAACGGGGTTCAACTGGTTCTTAATTTAGCCACCAGGTTGCAGTGGGCTACTGAAGTCTTCATCAGGTTGCACGTCTCTCCGGTAGTCGAAGCTGAATATTGATGCTTATTTTTAACAGGCAGCATTATGCTTCTGCCTCAACAGACGCCTTCAATTTGACTGCAACCAGTGGCGGTTCTAGAAGCTTAAATCTGGTGGTGGGGGGCAGACATTTTCCCGGATCGATCACATTAGTCTACTTTTCCTCATTTTTGCAAAATGAGAAAAGTAGGCTAAAAACTATCATTGGTAAAAAATAGCATATTTCACTGTCACATAAATTTATTCTTCTGTTTCTATTCTGGGCAAACTGGTTCACTATATCAGAAGGGTCGTGAAGTAATTTTCAACTTAATTCTCTTTCAATTGAAATAATTGCGAGATTGGAAAGCCTCTTTGTTGCCATTGTTGCTCTTAAATAGGATTTTATTCGTTTCACGACAGAGAAACTGCGCTCAGCAGAAGCAGATGACACAGGAAGAGTCAGCATCAACTTGAAAAATAATAGTAGCTATGGAAAAGCAACTTCCATTTTCAGAAGTTCAGAAAAAAAGAATGAGGAAGTGTTTGGATATTTGCCTCTAAATACATTCTTAGCTAAACTGATTTCAGTATGTAGCACCTTACGGTCTGTGAAGATTAGATTATACTTTTCATAGAACGTGAGAATATATATATTCAAAATTTAAAAAGATTTCACTTCTTGGGTTACAGGCATCCATTGCATTGCACACAAAATCATTTTCAGTAAATCTACGCAGTAACTCTTCTACCATGTTGTCTAATATTTCAAAAAGATTTATTTTACATGTCTCTGATAATGTGACATTTTCCTCTTCTTTCTCCGCAGAGACTGGCATTAATAAAACGTAGTCTGAAAAGTTCTTTGGAATACTTGAGACTCTAGATTGCTTATAAACTTTCACGCCTAACGACTGAACAGAGTCACATGTAACCGCCCACAGTTCCTTAAAATAATCATTTCGTTTTTCTTGCAACGATTTTACAAGACCATACATCAATCTATGTGCCCCTCCGAAGTCCACATGTTTTTGTTGTAAGAACATAGAGGCTCCATTGGCAAGCTCGAGAATATCAGAAAAGATTTGTAAGACAAACATCACCTTCACTTTACAAAGCTATTTCAACAAACCTTTTGCTTCTGCTGCCTCTTTCTTGTTAACTGACTTTGAAAAATACTCCAGAGCTGATTTAACTGAAGGAAAACGTTTCTGAAAATACATTACTCCTCTATATTTACATACCCATAACGTGTCACTTTGAAGAGGTATCTCTAAAACACGTTCTCCTGGATGAAGATCACTCTGTATCTCAACAAACTTTTGGTGTCTTACAGTAGATGCAGACTGAAAAGCATAAATTGCTTCCAGTAAACAAAAAGTGTCCCCTACCACGTCTACAAAATGGCTTTGAAACGTCCACCAAAACTAAATTTAAGCAATGTGCATAACAATGCACGTAAACACACGGGTTATTGACCTTCTGTCGCAATAAACGCTGCTCACCGATTATCTTCCCTGACAGAACCGCAGCTCCATCATATGCTTGTCCAATGCACTTACATGAATCGAAATCCACTGAAACAAGGTACTCTAAAGCTGAATTAGCTATACTTTCAGCATTCAGTTGAGACAAATGTATAAAACCAATGAAACGCTCCTCTATAGAATTGTATCCTACATATCTGACACATACGGACATCTGTTCCACTTTACTAACAACTCTAACTTCATCCAGGATTAAGGAAACGTAACCATTGTTATATTTTTTCGTCTCTCCTCCAATATGTTCAACTATTATATTAGCTGAGATATCAAGAAATTCATGTTGAGAATCTTTAGATGAGGAAGTTGCATTCTTTGATAGACTGTTTACTTGTGCATTCACTTTCTAGTTTAATTACATTTAAAATTTCATCAAATTTCCCTTTATTATTAACACTGTCATCATCCGAAACTGTTTGGCGATGACCTCTAAGCCCAATGTCTTGCCGAGCACAAAGTAATGCGACTCGGGCCATTGTCGCCACAGCTGAGCGGTTACGCAATATAACCAGAGGTTTCTCGCTTAGCTTCGAAATCACTGTGTTGCTATGTTCACTTACCAGAAAACTGTTTCACTTTACTATTGAAGATTTATAACATTCACTATCAGCATGCTTTGCACGTTTTTCTCATATTCTTTTCCAATTGCAAAATCCAGTTTTACTGAAAACATGTTCAGCATTGCTTGAATCAGATTGAACGAAATGACGACACAGAAAACAGCATCATTGTTCTCAGAGTATTCAATAAATGTATACCTATCAAACCATTTACTGTTAAAACTTCTGTTCTTATTGTATAGTAACGTTTGTTTATAAACTGATTTACGGGGTTGGCATGGACCATCATAGATCGATGCACTGATATAAAATGGTACTGGTTCGTCTATATTAGAAACAGTTGCAATCACATTTTTGTCATAGAGTTGGGGAGATATAGATGCACTTGTATCGCATGGAGGTTTCTCTACATTGGAAACTTCTGAACTTGCATGTCATAAAGTTGGGAAAAGAGTTTAATACTCTCGGTGTATGCACTACGCAATTTACAAATATTATATTTATACACGATTTCAATTGTGTGTTTAAATTACATATAATAAAATAAATAAATTTTGAAATTGAAAGAAAATTTACTTAATTAAATGCATTAGTTTGTTTTATATCAGATAAATTATATCTGTAAATGATCAATTTATTTAGTAACCAAGATATTTTAAAATAATTATTTCACTAAAACTGGGGGGGGGGCGGCCCCCCCCCGGCCCAGGGCTAGAACCGCCTCTGACTGCAACCCACATAATAATAACAATAATAATAATAATAATCAACAAGTTATACATCTAAAGAATTACTTTCATTCTCGGAAAGATACCAGTGTTTTACATCGAGCGGTAGCACAAGCTGACTTCAACCACACTCCTTTGAACCTCCATGAAGGAAATTTCGTCATGAAAGACAAGGACACATTGAACAGAGGGAAGGTGCGGAGATGGGCTGGAAAAGAACTTCATGGCAGATTCTACAACCAGTGCAAAGAATATTGTCAGACAGCTTTCGAACACATACCTGTCAAGGGGAGAGCTGTTTCCAGAAACTGACGGATTTAACCAGGCGATACAGGACAAAGTTATCACCACAAGAAGTTATAGGAAACACATTCTGAAAGATCAGACTGTTATAGATGACGAATGCAGGGAGTGCAATACCGGCCCAGAAATCATAGAGCATATTACCAGCAGCTGCAGAATTCTAGCGCCAACATCTTGCACTGAGAGGCATAACGATGTTGCCAAATTAATTCATCAAGAACTCGCCCTAACCCATTCTCTCCCACACGACAGGACACCTTATTACAAACACTCCAGAAAGTGTGCTGGAAAACGAAGATTACAAGCTGTATTGGGATCGAACTATTCAAACTGACAAAACAACAACTCATAATAGACCAGACGTAACTTTAACTGATAAGAAGAACCATCACACGTACTTGATTGACATATCTGTTCCGAATGACCATAATATCCACCATAAATACAGAGAGAAGATAGATAAATACATTCCTCTAACTATGGAAGTGGCTAGAATCTGGAGACAAAAGAATGTGACGATCCTCCCATTCCTCCTTTCTCCCACTGGCCTGACACCTAAATCCTTTTCAGTGAACCTAGCGACACTAAATCTTCCCATATACACTCACAATATTGCACAAAAGGCTGCATTTCTGAAAACCTGCAGCATCGTTAGAGGATTTTTTAATGCACACTAGGATTTTCTTGGACCCTCTTGTGAAAAGGAGACGTGGAAGATAAGAAGAGAAAAGAGAATTAACTGTCAAACGTGTATGTTATACCGTATAGTTTGAAAATGTATGCTACAGGATTAAGTGTTACTTTACTCATTTTCTTGTACGCAATGTACCGATTTGAGTCATGTTACCAACAGTACGTAGAGTAAATAAAGAAAATAATAATAATAATTTAATTTAATTAATTTAATTTATATATTAAATACTATTTCTGTTACATTATTGTGATATATCTCACGAATTTGAGGGCAGTACAGATTATCTGGGAGACATATTCATTATAATTTACAACATATATTGTGCCCGTTTGGACCGAGATCCAAAGACCACATTTTGTAAAATACCGAAATCAGATTAGCACGAGAAAATATATCTCAGGGTCTATCTAGGTGAATACTTGGGTCTAATCTGGCATCCCTGATCTCGGTAATTCACAAGTAAGGTAAGGAAAGAAATTATTTTGAAAATAGCACATTTCTTAAAATCTCAATTTATTTATAGATAAAAACCTGGCAAAAACCTCCAACACAAATAAGACATATCACACATGAGAAATCAACAGTCCCTAAAATTATATTCTAAAGTCGCAGACTTGATAATCAGAAAATTCATTCTGATATCAAACGAAAAAATAATTTTCAAATATTTACACTGGATAATCACTCTTCAATAAAGAGTTCCGAGTGATCCCTTTTATTTACATGTTTGTAGTTCACTTTTCGAAGAATTGCATTTGATTGTTCAAGTACTTGTTGTAAGATATTTAAAAAAATAGTCACTTGATTATTTCGATGTTGTTCCAAAATTTTGTATTATTTGGAAAAATTATTATATCACTGTTTCGTTGTAGCATAATAACAATATCAATATTCGGCTGATATAAAGTCGAATGTTAATATTTGTTTATAATGATTTTCATTTCTAAAACAAAAATTGTTTATAAACTTTTCATAATAATTTGAAAAAATAATCTTATTCTTTTCTCACATTCATTTGTTTCATCTCATCAAAATTTAAATTTAATTCATCTGTCATGTTTGTTAGCAAAAATTGTTGTTAGCAATAAAATTCAATATAAATTGTTGCTATCCACTATCGGTGGATTAAATCATTATCTCTTTCACCAAAATTTTTCTATCATTCAGAAAATTTACATATTATCTCACACAAAAAATATGTTAATCATAAAAGTTATTATTATTATTATTAATTGATTAATTTCAAAATTTCTCATCACTTTATTTATAACAAGTTTCTCACCCTCTCATATTGTGAATATTTAATTTGCTCATTTCCATTGTTATTATTATCATCATTATTCCAAGCACAAAATAAAAATTTCACTGATTACTTATTTTATTTTATTGCATTTGCACTTCTCATTTGTTTTTTTTTCTCGGTCAGGTTCATCAAATCTAAACTAATGTTCTTCAATTATTTAGGCATACTATTTGAAATTCAAGTTGATCCAGAAAACAATATTAAATATTTGAATTGACAGTAAAATGAACTTTGACAAGAATATGGGGCGGTCACCATTGCCTAACCCTTCGTTTACAATTGAGCCCACATGCTCTTTAATAACACACGCACATCCTTGTGTGCCCACAACTACGGGAACAAATGCCCATTTGGATGACCCCCGAGGTCTCCACAAATTTAAGTGTCGCCAAACGCACACTAAAATCACCACATTATTATTTGACTTCAAATAAACTTCACCACACAGCATCATATTTTTTTTATCATATATTTTTTTCTGTGATATTCTGTCATAATTACTATACTGTATTCTTCAGTTTTATTTTACCAATAAAAAGATGTATTTAAATCTGGTCAATCTTTCCTTGCCTCCCATCTACATAAACTCTCTCTAATTTATACATTTAATACCTGCCGCTTCCTTTCTCTTCATCTGAATATTTTTACATGCTTTTGGAAAATATTTCTGAGCTCAAAATCTTCCTATTTCACTTTTTTCATCCATAAACTCATTCAAATTTATTTGTAAATCCAAACTTTCATTCCAAAAATAAATAAATTTATTTAATTTAAATCCTTCCAATTAATTAAATTCATCCACAAATTTTTTTTCCACAAATTATTTAAATTCTTCCAATAAATTATTATTATTATTACTGAAAAATATTTAGGCATCATCAACTTCAGAATGATTATTATCGCCATATTTCCTCAATAAATGATATTTAAATCCTATCTGCAAATGATTATTAATAACATCTCACTTTCTGATTATTAATGCATTACTATTTAATTACAATTAACAATTAACAATTTAATTTAATGTTTGGTGCTATCACTCTCTAAATTATATATTTATAACTTTAAATGGTGTAGTTATATTTATAATATTATTAACTTATTTACTTCACAGTTGTTTATTTTTATTATTAAATAAATCAAATTATTTAAATAATCCAAGTTGTAATTACGTCTCCTCTCATAAATAAGAGTTAAGAAATACTCCTATCCCTTGGAATAACTGAAACATTTCATGTCGGAACACATGAACTAACTGTCTGTCCTGACAAAAATCGAAAATAGAATCATAAACTGTCAGACAGCATGCTCTATTTGTCATTCTGACAAATACAATAGACGTTCTAGTTACGATGAAAATTGTGTTGATAATTATGTTGATTTCTTATCGTGACTGTGTTAAAAATGGAATTCTCTATTACTACAGGTTAGTGGATAGTACATGAATGGTGTCTTACTTCATTCTTGATGTGCAGGAAGAGCGTGTCCTTTGGTATACACTGTCCCAACAGTGTCCTTCCATGGCAATCTGCTGTATCCGTATAACTTCATCCGTCTCCGTGTCCTACCTATCCTTCGAGTAATTTAACGGCGCATGTTGATATTCAAAGTCACTCGTTCGAAACAACTCCCGTTATCATCAGCACATTATAACATGATGAAATGTTGTGCAGTCATAGACTGGTACAGTACTCTTGTAATATTGAGAATAATTCTCATATTCGAAAAATGCGGTTTCGTTTGCATGCTAAGATAGGAACACATATTAGCTGCATAGAACGAACTGATGAATAAATTATTCCTGATGAAATTCGAAGTGCCGGATGTATTGTCACCACAAGATATACAACACTCTGTAGGCTAACTTCTGTTAATTTTTTTTCGACACTACCATCACCTGACCGGTTAGAATATTTGACCTGAAAGTCAGTCGATATTCTAAGTCCATTCGCTGCCACAAGCTATGTTCGTTCACCCGAACAAAAACTAAGTCCTTCTGACCACTAGTTCAGTGACTAAGTCCTTCGACGGTCAGAATCTCGGCGTGTATACTCGTACTTTCACGTTGCGTAGCTCCGCACCTGAGCAAATGCTCCGTCGGAATACAATCTGTCTTGAAATCCTAGCTCCTTATATAGTCCAGCTGTCAAAACTTCCAGAAACTTCCATCTCGTATCTCGGCTTCTACTGGACCGATTTTAATGCTTGATAGCTCAAATTCCTTCTCCTGTAATTGCCAGTAAACTGTACTACTTTTCTAGCGTCCATCTCTTCTCATAAAGGAAATTCCAGAAAAAAAATTCTCGTGACGTATGCGGGCTCCACGTCACAAACTCACGTCACTCGCTCCTGCGATGCATGCTTCCCTCAGTACTCTTGAGTCTCCTCAGCGCTCTATTCAAATATCAGCCATTCCCTCACACAAATAAATCAACATCTCTTCTTTAAAATAATGATATCAACAATATCACGGACGTGTGAACGATCCGGGTACAATATACAGATATATTTCAGTACAAGAGTGTATGCAATTCTTTTTTATGATAATGGTAATGATATTTCTGATAATAATGAGAGGAATAACTATATACACAAAAAGTTACACTATAGTATATATGTTGTAAATAATAATGAATATGTCTCACAGATAATCTGTACTGCCGTCAGATTCGTGAGACATATCACAATAATGTAACAGGAATAGTATTTAATTAATAAATTAAATTAAATTAAATTAAATTAAATTAATATATGTTATGAGTTAATGTTTAGTTAGGTAATCGTTTTTAAAGCGACGTATAGCTAGTTGTTTGCTGATCATGTTGGACAATCCATGGTAGTTCATTATGTAGTGATGGTATAATATAGTTTAGTCTCTTGAAACCATTGCTATTTATACATAAAGGTTTTACATATTTAGTACTTGTTATGGCTCTTGTTTGTATGTTGTGAGATATATTATGCCTGAATCTTGCATCATGGTAGTAGAGATTCAGTACAGTAATTTGAAACATCTCTTTATTATTAAAATAAGGAATATAAGAGAAATATTTAAAGAACCTGTTTTGGCTATTTTGAAGAATATTAATTAAAACTGTGTTTTGATTTCCCCAAGCTGCTATAGCTTATCTTAATTTGCTTCCAATCAGAGCACTATAAATGGAATAATAACTACACTCAGTTGGTGACAGTGCTCCTACAAAAAATACCATAATCTTGGATGCAACATGTCCCATAAATCCATTTTCTCCACTCCCACCTAGACTTTTTCCCTCCTAGTTGTGGAGCTGTGAGTGATGAACACGGATAACGATTCCATCAGGATATTTCTGTTATGGAACAGAGATATCAGGGTCGTTGGAATGAAGCAATACTTGCGGATTACTGCTGGACTTTGTGTAGGGATGCTCCGGAACACACTTATAAGAGGCAAGCTAAAAGACGACGATCTCATGAAGCCACCACGTGTTTCTCTTCAGACCCGACCAATTGCCAGATATTCTTCCATCAATAATTTAGAACTCTTAGAACGAAACTGCCATAAAAAATATTAAATGAACTTTCAATATTGTTGGCATATGCAATTAAAATGTATCGTTTTCTCTTAATCCATTAAACGGAAACACTTCCACTTATAGGTTATAACAGAAACTAGAGATAAAAAAATGTCATTGCCATATTCGATTTTATCAACCCAAAATTAGTAAGAATTGATTCATGAAACATTAAAAAAAAATGTTGCCCAGTGATAATCGCTCTCTCTATTTTTTTAAAATCCAAATACCAATATATCAGAAAGTATGCAAGCTGACAGCATTAAACTATGCACACGTATAGTACCTGGCAATCTAGATTAATTTGGATTAACTTATATACGTCAGTTCTACCAACATGATACTAAACCTGCTGATAGGACCAATTTTTAAATACATGTAACTTCTATACTACAGTTGGATTTCAACCAAATTTCGTATGTGCTATGTGCAACATAACAGGTATGACCATAAGTATTCTTAAGATCAATCAGGGCTGCCAAATCTTAATAAATGGTGTCTATATTTTATTACCCTAATATCAATATATCTGAAAGTATGCAAGCCAACAGCTCTATACCTTGCACACGTATAGCACCTGCCAATCTAGATTAATTTGGAGTAATTAATATAAGTCAGTGCTGCCAACATGATTCTATGCTTGGCAATAAGTACAATTTTAAAATGCATGTAACTTCTATACTAATAAATGGATTTCATCCAAAATTGGCACAACGAGATATCATAATATTTCAGATTATTTCTGACCAGCACACGCATGACATTGTTGCCAATATGCTTTTACGCATAGTGATAGATCCAATGTCTAACTACATGTAACGTCCATTGGACTTCAACCAAGAGAAAGTAGGCTCTTTAGTTCGTCACAGAACTTCTTGTTATGTTTATGTTTAGTTGACATAATCTGCGCAAAGCGTAAAATTAATGAATCGTTAGTAGAAAATCTGATTGCAACTAGCGTGTAAATATTTTTCGTCTTTTATGAAATCATCACCGACACTTTTAGGCTATATTTGCTCTGCAATTCAAATTTAATAAAACCAAGGATGTCAGAGGCGACTTTCACAATCCACCCTGTTTAAGTAACTTTGTTTATTTAGCATTTAGGGAACTTGTAATCAATAACAGATTAATCCCCTCTTTCCTGACAGTTGATGTTGTTGTTTGAGTCTTCAGTCATTTGACTGGTTTGATGCAGCTCTAAAGGCCTCCCTGTCCTGAGCTAAACGTTTCATCTCTACATAGCTACCACACCCTACATCCGAGGCAATCCGTTTAACATATTCTAACCTTGGTCTACCCCTACAGTTCTTGTCCTCGACCCTTCCTTCCATAACTAAGCTTGCTATTCTTGGGTGTCTTAGTATGTGTCCTACCAACCTATCTCTTCTCTTCATCAGCATTCGCCAGAAACATCTCTCCTCTCCCACTAGTCTTAAAACCTCATCGTTTGTAACCCTATCTACCCATATGATCTTCATCATTCTCCTATAACACCACATTTCAAACGCTTCAATTCTCCTCATTTCTGCTGCACCAATAGTCCAAGTTTCACTTCCATATAGTGCCACGCTCCAGACAAAGGCCTTCAAAAATGACTTGCTAATACCTAAATCTATATTCGATGTTAACAGATTCCTTTTCTGTAGAAATGCTTTCCTTGCCTGAGCCAACCTACTTTTTATATCCTCTTTACTTCGTCCATCACTGGTTATTTTGCTCCCTAAGTAACAGAAGTCTCCTACTTCCTTTAGTTTTTCACCTGCCAATTTGATGTCCATAGAGGTTTCTGATTTATTTCGGCTGCATTCCAATATTTTTGTTTTACATTTATTAATTTTCATCATGAATTCTTTCCTCAAGACGGAGTCCTTACCATTCAAAACCTCATTCAAATCCTCAGGCATGTCGGCCAAGATGACTATGTCATCGGCAAATCTCAGAGTTGAAATTATTTCTCCTTGAATCTTCACTCCCACTTTAAATTTTTCTACAATTTCCTTCAGTGCTTGTTAAATGTAAAGATTGAAAAGTATGGGTGATAAGTTGCAGCCTTGCCTTACGCCTTTCTGAATACCAGCTTCTCTCTCATGTCCTTCAGCTCGAATGACTGCTGTCTGGTTTCTGTATAGATTGTAGATCACCCTCCTATCACTGTACTTCATTCCAATCGTTTTCAAAATGTCAAACAATTTTGTCCAATCAACGTTATCAAAAGCCTTTTCTAAGTCTACAAATGCCATGAATGTTCTCTTATCTTTCCTTATTCTACCTTCCAAAATCAGCCTAAGACTTAGTACAGCTTCCCTTGGTCCTACATTTCTCCTGAAACCAAACAGGTCTTCACCCAACTCCGTTTCTATCTGGCTTTCCTTCCTCTTGTAAATTATTCTAAACAGGATCTTTGAAGCATGAATAATCAAGCTGATTGTACGGTAATCGTCACATCTGTCAGCTCCCACTTTCTTCGGTAGAGGGATGATAACATTCTTCTAGAAATCAGAGGGTACCTCACCTGTCTCATAAATCCTACACACCATGTGATATAACCTGATCAGACCTTCATCTCCTATATTGCGTAGCAACTCAATCGGTATATCATTTATGCCTGGTGCTTTGTTCCTGCTTAAGTCTTCCAATGCTCTGTCAAATTCTGTTCTCAATATTAAATCTCCTTTTGCATCCTCATCAATTTCCGCCTCCCTTTCCATTACATGATTCTCAGTCTCCTTTCCCTTATACAAGCACTCTATGTAAGCTTTCCATCTCTCAACCTTTTCTTCCCTATTTGTTATAGGTTTTCCACTCTAAGTCCTTAATATTACAGCACTTAGTCTTTTTATCCCCAAGAGTATTCTTAATCCTTCGGTAAGCTGTGTCTACTTTCCCTAATTTCAGACAATTTTCTATACCTGCACATTTATCTTTCAACCATTCTTCTTTCGCTTCCTTGCACTTCTTGTTAACCTCATTTCTCAGACGTCTATATTCTGCTTTCCCCTTTTCATCTCTTACATTCCGGTGTTGCCGCCTTTCATCCAACAATTCTAGTATATTCTGAGTGATCCACGGTTTTCTACCTGTTCTTTCTTTCCTACCAATGTTTTCTTCTGTGGATTTTGTTATTTTATTCTTCAGAAGTGCCCATTCGTCTGCAATTGAAGATTGTTTAGGATTTTTCATTAGTCCTTTCTTTATACTCTTCTTGAATCTTTCGTTTACATCCTTCTCTTTCAGTCTGTCTATTGCTCAACATTTTTTTTCCTTCTGACTTTTCATCAGTTTCTTCAACTTTAATCTACATTTCATAACAACCGGAGTGTGGTCAGAGTTTATGTCAGCACCGGGATATGTTTTACAATCCAAAATCTGGTTTCGAAACCTCTGCTTGACCATAATGAAATCGATTTGGTAACGCCCTCTATCTCCTGGTCTCATCCAGGTGTATATTCTTCTATGGTGGTTATTTAGTAAGGTGTTAACTATGGCCAACTCATGCTCGGTGCATAATTCCATCAGCCTGCTTCCTCGATCATTCCTTTCACCTAATCCGAAATCTCCTACTATCTTCCCTTCCCTTCCTTTTCCTACCACAGCATTCCAATCTCCCATTACTATAACATTTTTATCACCCTTGATGAAAAGGGGAAAGCAGAATACAGACGTCTGAGAAATGAGGTTAACAAGAAGTGCAAGGAAGCGAAAGAAGAATGGTTGAAAGAGAAATGTGCAGGTATAGAAAATTGTCTGAAATTAGGAAAAGTAGACACAGCTTATCGAAGGATTAAGAATACTTTTGGAGAAAAGAAGACTAAGTGCTGTAATATTAAGGACACAAATGGAAAGCCTCTAACAGATAGGGATGAAAAGGTTGAGAGATGGAAAGCTTACATAGAGAGTTTGTATAAGGGAAAGGAGATTGAGAATCATGTAATGGAAAGGGAGGAGGAAATTGATGAGGATGCGAAAGGAGATTTAATATTGAGATCAGAATTTGATAGAGCTTTGGAAGACTTAAGCAGGAACAAAGCACCAGGCATAGATGATATACCGATTGAGTTGCTACGCTGCATAGGAGATGAAGGTCTGATCAGGTTATTTCACTTGGTGTGTAGGATTTATGAGACAGGTGAGGTACCCCCTGATTTCAAGAAGAATGTAATCATCCCTATACCAAAGAAAATGGGAGCTGACAGATGTGAAGATTACCGTACAATCAGCTTGATTACTCATGCTTCAAAGATCCTGTCTAGAATAATTTACAAGAGGATTGAAAGCCAGATAGAAACGGAGTTGGATGAAGACCAGTTTGGTTTCAGGAGAAATGTAGGAACAAGGGAAGCTGTACTAAGTCTTAGGCTGATTTTAGAAGGTAGAATAAGGAAAGATAAGAGAACGTTCATGGCTTTTGTAGACTTAGAAAAGGCTTTTGATAACGTTGATTGGACTAAATTGTTTGACATTTTGAAATCAATTGGAATAAAGTACAGGGATAGGAGGGTGATATACAATCTGTACAGAAACCAGACAGCAGTCATTCGAGTTGAAGGACATGAGAGAGAAGCTGGTATTCAGAAAGGTGTAAGGCAAGGCTGCAACTTATCACCCATACTATTCAATCTTTACATTGAACAAGCAATGAAGGAAATTAGAGAAAAATTTAAAGTGGGAGTGAAGATTCAAGGAGAAATAATTTCAACTCTGAGATTTGCTGATGACATCGTCATCTTGGCCGACAAGCCTGAGGATTTGAATGAGTTTTTGAATGGTATGGACTCCGTCTTACGGAAAGAATTCATGATGAAAATAAATAAATGTAAAACAAAAATACTGGAATGCAGCCGAAATAAATCAGAAACCTCTATGGAGATCAAATTGGCAGGTGAAAAGCTGAAGGAAGTAGGAGACTTCTGTTACTTAGGAAGCAGAATAACCAGTGATGGACGAAGCAAAGAGGATATTAAAAGTAGGTTGGCTCAGGCAAAGAAAGCATTTCTACAAAAAAGGAATCTGCTGACATCAAATATAGATTTAGGTATTAGGAAGTCATTTTTGAAAGCCTTTGTCTGGAGCGTGGCGCTCTATGGAAGTGAAACTTGGACTATTGGTGCAGCAGAAAAGAGGAGAATTGAAGCATTTGAAATGTGGTGTTACAGGAGAATGATGAAGATCAGATGGGTAGATAGGGTTACAAACAAAGAGGTATTAAGACGAGTGGGAGAGGAGAGATGTTTCTGGCGACTGCTAATGAAGAGAAGAGATAGGTTGGTAGGACACATACTAAGACACCCAGGAATAGCAAGCTTAGTTATGGAAGGAAGGGTCGAGGACAAAAACTGTAGGGGTAGACCAAGGTTAGAATATGTTAAACAGATTGCCTCCGATGTAGGGTGTCGGAGCTATGTAGAGATGAAACGTTTAGCTCAGGACAGGGAGGCATGGAGAGCTGCATCAAACCAGTCAAAAGACTGAAGACTCAAACAACAACACCCTTGATATACCTCAGAATTTCATCTATTTCTTCGTAGACCTTTTCAACATCTTCATCATCAGCTTGACAGGTAGGCATATAGACTTGTACCACTGTGGTGCACGTAGCGTTTGTATTGATTTTTGCTACAATAATCCGTTCACTGTATTGCTCATAATATTCCACCCGCTGTCCAAGTTTCCTACTCAATATGAGACCAACCCCTGCTTGGCCATTGTTTGCTTTAATGCTAATGACCCTATAGTCTCCTAACCAAAAGTCCTGTTCTTCCTGACAGCGCATTTCACTAATCCCAACCTAATCCAACCTCAACCTATCCATTTCCCTTTCTACGTTTTCTAACCTTCCACTTCCCAGCAGGCTTCTAACATTCCACGCTCCGATCCGTAGAATGTCAGATTTCCTCTTTGTCAATTCTGTGATGTTAACCCCCTCTCGAGTAGTCCCACCCAGAAATCCGAACGTGGGACTAGTTTAGCTCCGGATTTGAATTTTACAAGGGAGGAGGCCATCATCACATGTAATTAGACATATAGAGGTGCATATCCTCGGGAAGAGCATTACGGATGTAGTTTCCCGTTGCTTTCAGCCGTGCAGCAGAACGCAGTGTAGCCATTAGTTGGCTTATATTATCAATATCTTAACCGTCTATACGACAAGTAAAGAATTGATTTATTCTGAAAGTTTAATGATGATAATGATGGTTATTGTTGTTTTAAGGGGCCTAACATCTAGGTTATCGGCCCCTAATTGTTTGGGAGTTCGTGAGGTTGATAACGAAACGTTAACTATAACAGTAAGAACATGATAAGATATTTAGCCGCACGTTTCTTGATTACAGTAAATAACCAAGTACAGTATATGTTTCACACGTTGTGTAAGTGGCTATCGTGTCGGACTACCCACCCCAAGTTTGCAGGTTCACACCTGGCCATGGTAAGTGATTTTTGAAAGGTGAACAAGTATTTCCGTGAAGAACTATACAGCCTATTTTCATATATCCTACTCATGTTAATTGCCACTATCAACATACAAAATTCCAGTTTGATTGTTGTAATAGATTCGTAGATATTGAGAACCGACTAAATATTTCAGATGGTCGCCAGGTTGGATTTTATTTTATGTACTATTACATGAGGATTATTGTGAACGTGTAGTATTCAAACTTCAATCGCATGATTAGGACGCAAGAAGTAAAAACTTAATTTTAAAATTTCGCACAGCCGCCATCTTGAGGTTATGTAAACAATTGAACTAAATTAGATGCCAGTACATTACAATATGTATAGTCATTTAATGTACCACATTTCACTGCGCTCAGATGGTTAAATTAAGATGGAAGTCTATTCAAATGTTTCAAATTCGCTTGGTTGCCATGTTTGTTTTGTACTTTAAAGGTTTTTGACAGTTACATAGAAAAACGTGTAGCAGTACTCTTTATCACCGTACAAGATTTCAGGGCGATATCTGTAATCGTTTCGGAGATATAGAATGCCAGTGAATTATTTCGCACAGCCGCCATTTTGAGGTTATGTAAACAATTTAACTACAGTAAATTAGACGCCAGTTCATTACAATGTGTATAAACATTTGATGTACCAAGTTTCATTACGTTTGGATAGTTAAATCGCGAGAAAAGTCTATTTAAAAGTCTCAACTTCGCTTGGCCGCCATGTTGGTTTTGTAGTTACCAGGTGTTTGAACGCCTCATAGGTAAACTTCTAGTAGTGCCATTTATCACCGTACAAAATTGCAGGGTGATATCGGTAATAGTTTCAGAGATACTGAATGCTGGTGAAATATTTCACACATCCGCCATGTTGGATTGGAGCGACAGAATAAAATTTGAAGGGCACGGTCGGGGTCGGCCGGAACGGTGCTATGATCTTACCTTGTTTCATTGAAATCGCACGAGCCGTTTAGAAGTTATTAGGGGGTGACACACACACGTACACGCGAATCACACACGCACACACAGACACACGGACAAAAGGTGATCTCATAAGCCTATTTTTTTCATAAACTGAAAAGAGGCTAAAAAAATCTTAACACGCATTTTATACGTTGTTGGCATGTTAGAGAACCCACTTGAATTCAGTAGGCCGTGTTCGTAATGGCAAAATTAATCTCAGGATTTTCCGCCAACACAAAGTTCCTCCTTTCTCTACTAGAAAGCACTATAGTGTCAAGTTCAAAAAAATAAGCGTCAGAGGGTATTAAACCAAGAAACACAATACAGAAAGAATTAAATAATTAACTTAATTTAACTAGGATTTGAATCAAAAGGAAACGAATTAACACTCAAGCGATTTTAAGCTGTTTGTCCGGAACTGCATTTAGACTGGAAGTAATTTTCGAAATTTTGATTTTTAGCCTACTTTTCACATTTTGCAAAAATGAGGAAAAAGTAGACTTATGAGATCGGTCAAATGTGTGTCTGTCTGTCTGTCCTTCTGTCTGTCTGGCTGTGTGTGTCCCCCCCCCCCTATCATCTCCTAAACGGCTGAAGCAAACGAAACCAAATTTGGTATGAGTAAAGATCTATACGTGAATATTTCAAGCCCATATTTGAAAATGATGTCAGTGCTACCATCTGCTGAAAAACCGCAATTGATATTTGATTTCCATGTTGGATATGTTGGAAGGTATGCTTGGAGCTATTCCAAAATTGCCACACATATAGATAATAATATTTCAATTTAATTTCCAGGAAGCCATACGTGCCAGTGTTGCCAAAATGATTTTAAGCCTGCTGAAGGTCCAATATTTAAATGCATATACTGTACCTTCTACACTATGAATAGGATTTCAACCAAATTTCGTATGTAATATGTGCACATAAACAGATATGAGTGAGCGTATTCTTAGGAGCCACCAGGGCTGCCAACAGTTAATAAATGCTCTCTCCATTTTTTAAAATCCAAATACCAACATATCAGAAAGTATGCAAGCCGACAGCTTTAAATTATGCACACGTAGAGTACCTGGCATTCTAGATTAATTTGGAGTAACTAATCAAGTCAGTGCTACCAACATGATTCTAAGCCTGCTGATAGGAACAATTTTTAAATTCATGTAACTTCTATACTATCAATGGGATTTGAACAAAATTTCGTGTGTGCTATGTGTACCATAACAGATATGACTATGTATCCTTGAGACCAACCAGGGCTTCCAACTGCTATTGAAGGCTGTCTCTATTTTTAGCCTATTTTCAATTTTGAAAAAATAGGCTTATGAGATCACCTTTTGTCCGTGTGTGTGTGCGTGTGTGTGTGTGTGTGTGTGCGTGTGTGTGTGATTCGTGTGTGTGTCCCCCCCTAATAAAATCGAAACGGCTGGAGCGATTACAATGAAACTCGGGAAGTTCATAGCACTATTCCCGGCGACCTCGACCGTGCCCTTCAAATTTTGTTACGTCTCACCAATCCAACATGGCGGCTGTGCGAAATATTTCACTAGCATTCAATATCTCCGAAACTATTACCGATATCGCCCTGAAATTGTCTACGGTGATAAAGAGCACTACTAGAAGTTCACCTATGAGACTTTCACAAACCTGGTGACTACAAAACCAACATGGCGGCCAAGCGAACTTGAGACATTTAAATAGACTTTTCTCGCGATTTAACTATCTAAATGTAATGAAACTTGGTACAGCAGATGTTTATACACATTGTAATGCACTGGAGTCTAATTTAGTTCAATTGTTTACATAACCTCAAAATGGCGGCTGTGCGAAATATTTCACTGACATTCTATATCTCCGAAACTAATACAGATATCACCCTGCAATTTTGTACGGTGATAAAGGGTACTGATACAGGTATACCTATGTATATTTCATAAACCTGTAAAGTACGAAACGAACATGGCGACCAAGCGAATTTAAAATATTTTAATAGACTTTTCTCGTGATTTAACTCTCTGAGCGCAGTGAAATGTGGTACAGTAATTGATTTTGCAGATTGTAATGCACTGCCATCTAATTTAATTCAATTGCTTACATAACCTCAAGATGGCGGCTGTGCGAAATTTTAAAATTAAGTTTTAATTTCTTGTGTCGTAATCATGCGATCGAAGTGAAAGTTTGAATAATGAACCTAGGCAATAATTGTCCTTGAATGGTACATAACTCTATGGCCTATACACATAACACTCCTAAATGGTGAGCTCCCGAAATAATTGGACGGTTCTCAATATCTATGAATCTTTTACAGCCACCAAACTGAATTTTTTATCACCTATAGGACTTTCAGGAACCTGGTGAGCACAAATCCAACATGGCGGCGACGCGAAGTATAAATATTTAAATGGACGTTTCTCGCGAATTAACTAACCGAGTGCCGTGAAACGTTGCACGTTAAATGCTTATACAAATGTTGATCCACTGTCATCTAATTTATTTCAATGGTTTGCATTATCACAAGATGGCTGCTGTGCGTAATTTTAAAATCTCGTTTTTACTTCTTGTTGTCTAATCATGCGATTGAAGTTTGAATACCACACGTACACAATAATCTTAATGTAATAGTATAAAAATAAAAATCCAACCTGGCGACCATCTGAAATATTTAGACGGTTCTCAATATCTACGAATCTGTTACAGCAATTAAACTGAAATTTTGTATGTTGATTGTGGCAGTTAACATAAGTAGGATATATGAAAATAGGCTGTATAGTTCTTCACGGAACTACTTGTTTTGTCGTGGGACCTCCGGAGAGGCCGAGTGCAGGTATTTCTAGTCGATGCCCATGGGCAACCTGCGGGCCGTTTATGAGATATGGAATTGTTGAAGTTGAATGAAACTGGGCATGGATGTGGAGCTGTGGCCTGTAAGATGGTACCATCCCAGCATTTGCCTAGTGTTGAAAGTGGGATACCATGGAAAACCATTTCGAGGACGACCAACGGAAGGCCTCGAACCCACGCGTCTATCGAGTCAGCAGAGTGCTAGGCCCCTTGACCTAACGACGCGCTTTAGCGAGCGTTGCCACTGCAGTCGGTATATTAATATATGATAATATTATATTAACAAAATTATATTACGAACGGAAATAATAAGTATTGTTCTTGCTACATATAATATACTTTTGATTTGCTCAAACTAGGAAATGTTTGTGAAAAATGTTTCACACTTTATAGGGAAGAATATTACCGGTATTGAAGATATTTTATTTGTTGGTTATTGCTGTTTTAAGGGGTGGAACAGAGAGATCATTTGACCCTATATTTTATTTTTATTTTTATTTTATATTAATTATTTTAGACTAATTGTAATTATTATTTTGTAATTTTTGTTTTCTTTGGCATTAATATTCATATTTAATTTGATAATTTTTATTTTAAAATTATTTTTATAATCTCAAAATTAGGAATTTAAATTTATTACAATTTTAATTTTTAAGAGCTTGTCTATTTTTAATTCTAAATTTTATTATCATATTATATTTTTTTCACTGTTTAATATGTATTATTATTTAAAATAATAATTTAATAATGTCCTTAGCCCTAATATTTGGTTTTCAGAAATATTAACGATGATGGATTCAACCATCCATATCTTTAATAATATAAATTGTCCTTATAGCAGGTGGTAAATATACAAACCACTGAGTTATAAAGGGTTAAGTAGGCTATAGACATTTATGATTCCTCAATTTCCTGTGCATTAGCATTTTATCATATTTTAATGGGCTGTTTTCTCTTTCTTTTTTACAGGTAATCAATGATGACGTCAGTGTTTACTTGCGCTGTTTCCTCGGAGAGTAAGCACTCTCTTGTATGAAGTAAGAAACATTCTATAATTAGAATAGGACATTTCTAGAAATTTTAGATAATCCATCATTGTTAACTTATTAAAGAAACAGGCATTTATTATTCCTAATTTTGTAACTGTGGTGTGACGTCAATTGTTAACAAACTGAATGATAGCAATGTCTCTACGACGGGGGCTATTCATTTCCCAGTCTAACGGTGTGTTCGAATTCCCTACTGTCCCTCTCAGTACTTATCAAAGAATTGTATAGAAAAACCCTGTTGTATTTTGATCGGGAATTATTTGAGTCTCAGATGTAAATGCCTTCGGTCATATTGACCGTCTGGGTTTCCTCATGAAAGCTTTTTTAAAATCTCGTATCTACTTTGACATGAACATTAACAAAGTAGTGAGTTATTCTCCGCTAACGCAATTGTGTTTGTTTATCGGCTTTGACGCAAAATTAAATCTCAGCCATAGGCCACGCAATCAGAGATTTCTGTTAGACGACACTGGATAACAAAGTGACGTCATTGATGCTTATATAACCTAAATGGGGCTGTCATAAGTATTACATCAGGTAGCTGAGACCATATTTTAATATTATTACATTATTATTACTATTATTATTATAAAATTTATATAATGACACTTATAAACTGTTCTAGCCATATGTGATTGGGTTTCAATCCATATTATTAATAACGATCAAAATTAGAATTTAGAAATCATGTCTAAGGACCGTGTGCAACGCTTGGAGTTCACACGGTATTGCTAAAACTGCCCCTAAATGGTTACAGTTTTTTTAAAGAGGTAGTAATAATTTACAAATCACCTTGGGTGTTCTTCGCCCTTCCTACTTAGTGTGGGAGAACAAAACGGTATCTCTTGTTTTCTTAGTTGGACGGGCAGCGGATGCCAATTGAAAAGCGTGTGTTTCAGTTCCACATGGGGTAGATATCTGATTTCTTAACGTGCCATCGTAATGGTTTTTGCTCTTTGTACAATACACAACCGAATATCAGAAAGCCTTCGTTTATCAGCTATTTGATAATTTGATTTGATTACATAATGGGCCATGGATAATGATACCCCTGTTAATTAGTTTCCAGGGGTGGTTGAGAACTGTTCAGTGTTCACCTATACTGAAATATTTGAATTACATAACCTGAATTATGTTGACCAGAAGGGGAATTCTGTGCATTTGTCGGTCACAAACACGGCGCATGTTCATCTTTAGAAAGTTTCTGCTATTGTTAATTCATTTTAGGAGCTTGGGATATATTCACCACGAGTCTCAGGTACTTTGATGCGAGTTTAAGTTGTCTGATAACCTGTGTTTCTGTGGTGACTGAAATTAGTGAAACTGTAATTATTAGGGTCTAGAATAGCCTTGATACCTAGGTAATGGATTTAAGATACTATCCCAACATTTATTTAAAGAGCGTGTGGAAATATCATGGGAGGAAACCATATTCATTGGAGCTACTGTCAGCACTGATATTTTAACTTTCAATCAGCAGATTTGCTGCAGCTCCCCATTGTGATTGTATTCAGTGATATTATGCGCAGGGCTACTTCACGGGGTGTGTTTAGAAAACACATGAAGCTAACTCAATATTGTAAAATGTGCAATAGGTCCTAGTCAACAAAAGCATTGTTGTGTACTAAAATTATTGAATCCAGCCGTAAAGTTGGTTAACACACATATTCCAAAAAGAACACAAAGTTCCAGTAAGGATTAAGCAGTCTACTTTCCATATCTGGAAAGAGTTAATAAAGGGAGACGAAACGTTGGTACTAGCTATTAATTATGGTTGATAACACTAAAACGATCGAAAATATTTTGAATTGCCCATTGGGGGTACGTAATATAATCGTAAAACATTCATCAATGTGTTCGCAGGTTAGTCATTTTCTAGCTCCTCAGTGGAACATCAAAATTCGCTTGCACCTATTAGTAGCGTTTGACAACCTTACAGCAGGATCATATTTATAAGTTTTTGTCTTGGAGGAATTTACAAATCTTGGATAAAATGTGGAAAATAGTTGACGAGTTTCGCAGGGATAACTGCAAGGTTGGTATAACATTCTCCTACATGTGTGGGATAGTTACAACGCTACTCATACGTTATTCACTTAACACCTATAAGAACAATCTAACTATTATGACGAGATTTGAACTGTGAATCGTAATAAAAAGCACCATTAAATGCACTACAATTTTTAGCCTACTTTCGATTTTTGCAAAAAATGAAAGTAGACCTATGAGATCAACACAGGGCGAAAAAAGAGTGTCTGTCTGTGTGTGTGTATGTGTGTATGTGTGTGTGTGAGTCTGTGTGTGTGTGTGTGAATGTGTGTGTGTAAGTCTGTGTGTGTCTGTGTGTGTGTGAGTGTGTGTACTCTGAATGTCTGTCCCCCCCTATCAATTCGAACACGGTGAATGCGAATTGAACAAAATTTGGTACAAAGGTAGCACTAGTAAAGGACACCTCAGTGTCGTGTTTTATATCGCCGCCATCTTGACGGAAACGTAATGGCGGCCACACAAATGTTCAAAGCTTAAATCAAATTACGACTAACCTAATCATCCGATCTCTACCAAATTCTGCAACAACATACCTTCATGGGGGGAGCATCCTTTGACCAAACCAATAGGTCATCAGCCTAATAGTTTTCGGATGGCGGCCATCTTTGTGTGAAAATCGATTCCCCCTATTAATTCGAACACGGTGCAACCGAATGGAACGAAATTTGGTACAGAGGTAGTACTAACAAAAGGCACCTCAGTGTCATGTTATATAACGCCGCCATCTTGACGGAAACGTAATGGCGGCCACACAAATGTTCAAAGCTTAAATCAAATTACGACTAACCTAATCATCCGATCTCTACCAAATTTCGCAACAACATTCCTTTATGGGGGGAGCATCCTTTGACCAAACTAATAGGTCATCAGCGTAATAGTTTGCGGATGGCGGCCATCTTTGGGTGAAAATCGATTCCCCCTATTAATTCGAACACGGTGCAACCGAATGGAACGAAATTTGGTACAGAGGTAGTACTAACAAAAGGCACCTCAGTGTCATGTTTTATATCGCCGCCATCTTGACGGAAACGTAATGGCGGCCACACAAATGTTCAAAGCTTAAATCAAATTACGATTAACCTAATCATCCGATCTCTACCAAATTTTGCAACAACATACCCTTATAGAGGAAGCATCCTTCGACCAAATGAATAGGTCATTAGCCTAATAGTTTGCGGATGGCGGCCATCTTTATGTCAAAATTGATTCCCCCTATTAATTCGAACACGGTGGATCCGAATGGAACGAAATTTGGTACAGAGGTAGCACTAGCAAAGGGCACCTCAGTGTCATGTCTTATATCGCCGCCATCTTGACTGAAACGTACTGGCGGCCACACGAATGTTCAAAGCTTAAATCAAATTACGATTAACCTAATCATCTGATCTCTACCAAATTTTGCAACTACATACCTTTATGGAGGGAGCATCTTTTGACCAGTCTAATAGGTCATTCGCCTAATAGTTTGCGGATGGCGGCCATCTTTGTGTCAGAATCGATTCCCCCTATTAATTCAAACACGGTGAAACCGAATGGAACGAAATTTGGTACAGAGATAGCACTAGCAAAGGGCATATCAGTGTCATGATTAATATCGCCGCCATATTGACAGAAACGTAATGGCGGCCACACAAATGTTTAAAGCTTAAATCAAATTACGACTAACATAACCATCCGATCTCAACCAAATTTCGCAAGAACATACCTTTATGGGGGCAGCATCCTTTGACCAAACTAATAGGTCATCAGCGTAATAGTTTGCGGATGGCGGCCATCTTTGTGTGAAAATCGATTCCCCCTATTAATTCGAACACGGTGCAACCGAATGGAACGAAATTTGGTACAGAGGTAGTACTAACAAAAGGCACCTCAGTGTCATGTTTTATATCGCCGCCATCTTGACGGAAACGTAATGGCGGCCACACAAATGTTCAAAGCTTAAATCAAATTACGACTAACCTAATCATCCGATCTCTACCAAATTTCGCAACAACATTCCTTTATGGGGGGAGCATCCTTTGACCAAACTAATAGGTCATCAGCGTAATAGTTTGCGGATGGCGGCCATCTTTGGGTGAAAATCGATTCCCCCTATTAATTCGAACACGGTGCAACCGAATGGAACGAAATTTTGTACAGAGGTAGTACTAACAAAAGGCACCTCAGTGTCATGTTTTATATCGCCGCCATCTTGACGGAAACGTAATGGCGGCCACACAAATGTTCAACGCTTAAATCAAATTACGATTAACCTAATCATCCGATCTCTACCAAATTTTGCAACAACATGCCCTTATAGAGGGAGCATCCTTTGACTAATCTAATAGGTCATTAGCCTAATAGTTTGCGGATGGCGGCCATCTTTGTTTGAAAATCAATTCCCCCTATTAATTCAAACACGGTGAAACCGAATGGAACGAAATTTGGTACAAAGGTAGCACTAGCAAAGGGCATCTCAGTGTCATGTTTTATATCGCCACCATATTGACAGAAACGTAATGGCGGCCACACAAATGTTCAAAGCTTAAGTTAAATTACGACTAACATAACCATCCGATCTCTACCAAACTTTGCAACAACATACTTTTATGGAGAGAGCATCATTTGACCAATCTAATAGGTTATTAGCCTAATAGTTTGCGGATGGCGGCCATCTTTATGTCAAAATTGATTCCCCCTATTAATTCGAACACGGTGGAACCGAATGGAACGAAATTTGGTACAGAGGTAGCACTAGCAAAGGGCACCTCAGTGTCATGTCTTATATCGCCGCCATCTTGACTGAAACGTACTGGCGGCCACACGAATGCTCAAAGCTTAAATCAAATTACGATTAACCTAATCATCTGATCTCTACCAAATTTTGCAACTACATACCTTTATGGAGTTAGCATCTTTTTACCAGTCTAATAGGTCATTCGCCTAATAGTTTGCGGATGGCGGCCATCTTTGTGTCAGAATCGATTCCCCCTATTAATTCAAACACGGTGAAACCGAATGGAACGAAATTTGGTACAGAGATAGCACTAGCAAAGGGCATATCAGTGTCATGATTAATATCGCCGCCATATTGACTGAAACGTAATGGCGGCCACACAAATGTTTAAAGCTTAAATCAAATTACGACTAACATAACCATCCGATCTCTACCAAACTTTGCAACAACATACCTTTATGGAGGGAGCATCCTTTGACCAATCTAATAGGTCATTAGCCTAATAGTTTGTGGATGGCGGCCATCTTTATGTCAAAATTGATTCCCCCTATTAATTCGAACACGGTGGCACCGAATGAACGAAATTTGGTACATAGGTAGCACTAGCCAAGGGCACCTCAGTGTCATGTTTTATATCACCGCTATCTTGACGGAAACGTAATCGCGGCCACCCAAATGTTAAAAGCTAAAATGTAATTACGACCAACCTAATAATCTAGTCTCGACCAAATTTTGCAACACCATATCTTTATGTGGGAAACATATTCTGACCAAACTGCAAGAACATCAGCCCAATAGTTTGCAGATGGTGGCCAAGTATGTGTGCAAATCGATCCCCCCTATCAATTCAAACACGGTGAAACCGAATTGAACGAAATTTGGTACAGAGGTAGCACTAGCAAAGGGCACCTCATATTCATGTTTAATATCCCTATAGCACGTTGAATTTCAACAAGCTACTACAACCAACATTCAATCATACTCCTTGAAAAGGACAAAGAGTTATAACTATACCCATGCATTTAGGAGAAAGTAGGCTATATGTTCTTTACTGAACATCTTGTTAGGCCTACTTTCAATTTTTTCAAAAAATGAAAGTAGACTTATGAGATCCACACGGGCCAAACGTTTTCAGTTATTCTGTGTGTGTGTGTGTTTATCTGCCCCCCTCCTCTGTCCGCCCACCAATCAATTCAAACACGATAAAACCCCAAATTGAACGAAATATGGTACAGAGGTAGCACTAGCAAATGACATCTCAGTGTCATGGTTTATACCGCCACCATCTTGACGGAAACATAATAGCGGCCACCCAAATGTTCAAAGCTTAAAGCAAATTACGACCAACCTAATCATCTGTTTTCTACCAAATATCTTCAAGTGGGAAGCGTCTTTCTACCAATTTACAAGGTCATGAGCTAAATAGTTTGAAAATGACGGCCGTATATGTGTGAAAATCACGTGTGTCAGTGTGTGTATCTCTCAACCCCCCCCCCCCCCGAATTGAACGAAATTTGGTACAGAAGTTGCAGTAGCAACGGACACCTCAATGTTATGTTTTATATCGCCGCTATCTTGATGGAAAAGTAATGGCGTCCACCCAAATGTTCAAAGCTTAAATCAAATTATGACTAACCTAATCATCCGATCTCTACCAATTTTTACAAAAATGTACCGTACTTTGATGTGGGAAGTGTCATTTGCTTAAACTACAAGTTCATCAGCCAAATAGTTCCAAGATGTCAGACGTATGAATCATGCAAGTATTATAGCCTAACCATTGCTTACGATTCAACAAGGCCAAATCCATTTATCGTACAGAGGGTGGTTTAAACTGTCTTCAAGGAGGTGACCTGTAGGATATTAACGTCCTATAACAGAATTATTGTACCATAGCAGTAACTTACAGTTCAGGCTCACCATGCCGTATCGTGCTGGGCCCTGCCGACCTGTTGGGTCAAAATGGAGGCTATTGTTTGCTGGCTAGTCCATATTTTAGGTGAGTATACAATCAATAAATATATAATATAGCACGTTGTTATTCTACAAGCTACTACAACCAACATTCAATTATACTCCTCGAAAAGGACAATAAATTATGACTATACCCATGCATTTAGGGAAAAGTAGGGTATACGTTCTTTACTTAACATCTTGTTTGTATTTAGATAATATTTGTATATACATTTAAACCTCAACGGAGTATCAGGATCTGATGATGACCACGTGAAGGTTGAAACGCGTAATCCTAAAATTGCCCCATTAGTGATCATAACTAATACATGCAATTTTTCAAGGAGTGTTCTTTATTCATCAATCATACATTGTGTACATTGTAACCCGCCCAGTCATTGGGTAAACTCATGCTGACCGTTTGAAGAGTTAAAACTGATACAAAGACGCATGTTATCACATAATTCTGTACACAATGAAGTAGACCTACATGGGTCAGATACTCACTAAGCCCTTATGATCTATTCCAATAAAAACACAAAAATATTAAGGTTTCATTTTGATTTACTCCCTATACAGTATACATGTGTGAGGATAGATTACTCGATGGAAGAGAATTCCCTGCTTGAGAGGGCGTTGGGTTAAAAGTGGGAAAACTCTCCTAGGGACAAGAACGTTGATAACTGCAGATCAAATTTATGGCCCATAAAAAGCTTGCTTGCAACACAAGTGGACGGTTTTATGTCTTCAATTCAACATCAGGTAGTGTACCATATTGCAACTGGATGGAGCGAAACACTGTAACAGATACAGTCAAGTGGCTGAATAGCTCTACCCATAGGCTTTGTGAATGAGGGTCAAAGGCAAGGACCATTTTATTATTGTACTAGCTGTTACCCGCGGCTTTGCCCGCAATAACATTTGGAATCCCGTTATAACATTAGTTATATAAATTTTCCCTGTAGTGGAAGATAATGACGGCAACATGGAGCGTTGAAATTGGAAATCAGGTGCAATAAACGACGAGGAAAGACGACCATTTACCAATATCAGACAAACGGCTGACAGCTTTACTCATTGCGTCCTTCAGGTTCACATATTCCTAACTTCTCAACTTTTTCTGATTGATGCGAATAAAAAGTAGTCTCTCTGTCTCATTCTTTGCATACATATCAACCTGAAACTGACTGAGAAGATTGCGAAATAAGTAAAGATAAAAATGATCACCCTCAAGCTCAAATATTCCGAAGCTGTAAAAGTTAGTGGCAGACACAGTCTTCTCCAAAGTTGATTGAGCGCTGTTGTAACGTTGAGGGATATTCTCCTAACGTAATAAAACAAATCTCTACTTAAAAATGCCTGATAAATGGAATAGACCTAGCTTAACCTAACAAAATTAACGTTGGTAGAGGTAATTTTCTTTTACCAAAGCTTACTTTTCATTATAACTACGTCTTCTTCTTTTTCTTCATTTTACCTTTTTCAGCTGACCTGGGTGGGGGCAAATATGGTTTCTCTACACTTTGTTCTGTCGTTCCACCATTCCTCTTTCGACACGGTGTTCCAATCCAGGTTCCGTTTTCAAATGCTATCCTCCACCGAGTCCATCCAACGCATTCTTGGTCTTCCTCGTCCTCTCTTCCCTGTCATCCGTCGTTCCAGTGCTCGCCCTGGTAGCCTAACTTCATTTATCCGTTTGACATGTCCAAACCATCTCAATCTGTTTTGCTCCAGTTTGTCATTTAGTTTCTGTAGTCCCAGTTCTTTCCATATATCTTCATTTCTCACTTGGTCTCTCCTCGTTTTCTGGACCATACTTCCCAGGAATCTCATCTCAGCTGCCTGTACTCTGCTCTCTAACTATGTACTACCAAGAAATGATGAAAAATGCCCTAACTAATCCAACAAACAAAGGAACTCTACAGTAACGTCAACTAAAGGCTAATATATAATGCAATATGATGATTATAAAGTGATGGTGAAAGTATAAAGTACAAACAGAAATTACATAGAAGTACTGTTTGAACAGAGAGTGGGTAAAGGTCGGGAGCGCAGACTACAATGACGTGCACGTTATCAAAGTAAGCTCACTGCCTGCAAATACTGGTAGGGGCGACGTGCTGCAGCCTGCATTGCTTCATATAAACGCGGTTTTTACTGTTTGACCATGATCCCGAGTGAATTTTTTGGAAACCTTTCTTAGCGACCACCTACGGCCCCTGAGGAAGCTGCATACCAATTTCATTCCAATCCGTTCGGTGGTTTCTGAGATTTCGTGATGAATGAATGAGTGAGTGAGTGGTATTTGACAATTATATAGTATAGATACAGTAGATGCAATTTATGAAAAAACGGTCGAACACCGATTTACTTATTTTTAAGCTGATTTTTAGCCTATTTTCAATTTTGAAAAAATAGGCTTATGAGATCACCTTTTGTCCGTGTGTGTGTGTGTGTGTGTGTGTGTGTGTGTGTGAGTGTGAGTGAGGTGTGTGTGTGTGTCCCTAATAAAATCTAAACGGCTGGAGCGATTTCAATGAAACTCAGTGAGTTCATAGCGCTATTCCCGGCGACCTCGACCGTGCCCTTCAAATTTTGTTACGTCTCACCAATCCAACATGGCGGCTGTGCGAAATATTTCACTAGCATTCAATATCTCCGAAACTATTACCGATATCGCCCTGAAGTTGTGCACGGTGAGAAAGGGCACTACTAGAAGTTCACCTACGAGACTTTCAAAAACCTGGTGACTATAAAACCAACATGGCGGCCAAGCGAAGTTGAGACTTGTAAATAGACTTTTCTCACGATTTAACTATCCAAACGTAATGACATTTGGTACAGCAATTGATTATACACATTGTAATGCACTGGAGTCTAATTTAGTTCAATTGTTTACATAACCTCAAAATGGCGGCTGTGCGAAATATTTCACTGATATTCTATATCTCCGAAACTATTAAAGATATCACCCTGCAATTTTGTACGGTCATAAAGGGTACTGGTACAAGTTTACGTTTGTATATTTCATAAACTTGTAAAGTACAAAACGAACATGGCGACCAAGCGAATTTGAAATATTTTAATAGACTTTTCTCGTGATTTAACTCTCTGAGCGCAGTGAAATGTGGTACAGTAAATGATTTTGCAGATTGTAATGCACTGCCATCTAATTTAATTCAATTGTTTACATAACCTCAAGATGGCGGCTGTGCGAAATTTTAAAATTAAGTTTGTATTTCTTGTGTCGTAATCATGCGATCGAAGTGAAAGTTTGAATAATGAAGCTAGGCAATAATTGTCCTTGAATGGTACATAACTCTATGGCCTATACATATAACAATCCTAAATGGCGAGCTTCCGAAATATTTAGACGGTTCTCAATATCTATGAATCTTTTACAGCAACCAAACTGAAATTCTTTATGATCATAGAGACTATGAACATATGTTCACCTATAGGACTTTCAGTAACCTGGTGAGCACAAATCCAACATGGCGGTGACGCGAAGTATAAATATTTAAATGGACGTTTCTCGCGAATTAACTATCCGAGTGCCGTGAAACGTTGCACGTTAAATGCTTATACAAATATTGATCCACTGGCATCTAATTTATTTCAATTGTTTGCATAATCACAAGATGGCTGCTGTGCGTAATTTTAAAATCTCGTTTTTACATCTTGTGTTCTAATCATGCGATTGAAGTTTGAATACCACACGTACACAATAATCTTAATGTAATAGTACAAAAATAAAAATCCAACCTGGCGACCATCCGAAATATTTAGACGGTTCTCAATATCTACGAATCTGTTACAGCAATTAAACTGAAATTTTGTATGTTGATCGAGACAATTAACATGAGCAGGATATATGAAAATAGGCTGTATAGTTCTTCACGGAACTACTTGTTTACCCTAACATCAATATATCAGAAAGTATACAAGCCAACAATTCTTTAACTTTGCACACGTGTAGTACTTGACATTCTAGATTAATTTAGAGTAACTATTGTACGTCAGTGCTGTCAACATGATTCTAAGCCTGCTGATAGGTCCAATTTTAAAATATATGTAACTTCTATACTAACAAATGGATTTCATCCAAAATTGGCACAACATGAGATCATAATATTTCAGATTATTTCTGACCAACACATGCAGGGCATTGTTGCCAACATGATTTCAAATGCGCTGATAGATCCAATGTCTAACTGCATGTAACGTCCATGCTATCCACTGGACTTCAACCAAATTTTGTATTCTGTACCTTAGGAGATGGAGCTAAGAATGTATTCAGTCATCACGGCTGCCAACTGTGGTGGTCTATTTGGCTACATATGCCAGGTATATTTCGAACTAATTATAAATTTCGATAATACCAACTTAATTTCGTAATTATTCTATATAGTGAGCCCGTATCCGCTCATGCTTGTGAGTATTTTTATATGCCAAAGTTGGTAACACGAGAGAATGAATCCCTGAATGCATCCGGAGAGATGCAGTTGTACTTTTGATTTCGTTGTAAGTCTGTCAATATTTATTTTACCATGATTAGGGAAGGTATTCTCTAATGTGCATTTTTGAATTTACCACATCAAGTATTTCTGTATAATTTGCCAAGGAGAAGTGGCCTAACATTATCTATTTAGTACTTGAGACTAAGGAATGACGCTGCGGAAATGCAGGAATAATGTCGAGAGACGTTCAACGACTCGACTAGTCTCAAAGCCAGTACAACCCGCTTCCGGGAGGAAAGCACTCGTTGATTGTCTAAGTTCAGCACCGCATGAGTGCGACACGCAGTTGTAATAGTCCGGTCAAGTGACCGATGAGACGTCAGTAAGTGAAGGAATAAATCCGTTGGAAACATAAGCCAGTTTATATTATAACGCACGAGATGTGTGCAGTGGAAAACTCCGTGAAAGTATTGCTTTGTAAGCATTTGAAATCAGTAATATATTACGGTGATTTAACCGGAAGCATGGCCGATGTGTTTGCCATTAAGAAGTATGAGTAACTGTGATTTTGAAAGTGCCAGTATCATATTTCACACCAGTGAGAATTGCATAAAATAATCCATGTTGTGTGTAATCGTAATTTTCTTGAACGACCGATGTCGCAGATTTCATCAGATAAAAGTTTTCACCATGTGTGATAGTGGAAAAAGTGAGCCAACACGTGATTGTGTTGAGTAGAATCTGTGGAGCAGACATGGCCTTTTGTTGAATAGTCTCTGTAAAATTACCAAGTGTAGATGCTGTGTTAATTTGCGAATCACACTAGAAGCAGTGAATTTATTGTGTAACTTATCAACGTTACCACGATGTACGAGATCCACAAGAAAAGAAGAGCTTTACCACCGTTCACCATGTGGGTGATAATGGCGTAGACACATTATGAGAGCGATACCTAGCACCACAACAGCATAATAAAATGGAGGCTGAAGAACGGATTACAATGTGCCTATCCGAGCGTTGGAAGTATGGGCCACGCTCGAAATGGAAGGAATTACCCCTCAATTATTCCTGTAGGAATGAGGTGAGCTACAGTGTTCTTCGTGAGTCAAACTAATGTCGTTTTGTAAGGTGATGGTCTTTGGTGGAGTAGTTTTAACGATCGTACTTCGATTCACACTCATCTAGTTAGGTTTTGTTATAGTAGGTTTTTCTTTTAGTTTACCGACTATGGTAATCTTTCATGTTTCAATGCACATCGCAGCGTACGTCTCCAATGGATTTCCTAATCGTGAGTTAGTCACCTGATTAAATGTGTGTGTGATTTTATCACACGGTGCAATTAATGCCATTTTTATGTTCACTTTGAACGAACCAATTGTATGAGTAATTTAAATGGGGCTGTAATTATGTAATTTAAATCAGCTGTTACTGAAGTCAGTATTTTGAACCCCTATTTTGTGATATGTAAAGCACGCCACTGAGCAGACGTATCCTCCAATGGGAGAGGTTATTTAATTACCTATTTTTGGGTATACATTTTTATTTGAGAGTGGAAAGTCTACCACTAGATTCGAGATGAATCAATTAACAGTGTGAAGGAGTGTTATATCTTTCTGTTGGTCACACTAGTCATACTAGTAACGTATCATTTAAAATTAACGCCACTGTTTGATATGGTGTGAATGTTTATTTCATGCATTGGAAGTGCCTTGAATACACATGTTTGATTTTTAACAAACTTGCTGGGAGTGTTATATCTTCCAAACACGTTAGTGCGAGTGGAATATCTCGCGTTTTGTATGTTTTGCTTTGCCCATGCAGACACATCATTGTCAATCATTTTTGTCTATTATAAATGTATCACGAACACTACAACGAATATTATCTTATGAACTGCAAGTGTAGGATCACAATCTCAACATTTTTATGTATCCGATATGCTAAAGAAACGAACATTTGAAACTTTACTGTTAGCCCATGCAACTCGTAACAGTTTGGGAATGAACAAAATGTAAGTCACTTTGGGAGACAAGTGTTTTCAAGGTTACGCGCAGTAGTGCCAACCCATAATCCCAGGTGAGACTAGACTTCTGACAGATTTGATGCTAATGCTTTTCTAAATGATGTGATTTACAGAAGCCAGTGTTTGTTAAGCTTTATAAAACTAGGTCAAGTTAATAGCGATATTAAGAATGCAATGATAGTGTGTGACAGGATGTCACCTGTAATGTTTACGATCTTCGCATATGTTGTGAGCGAAGCACATTAGAACAACCTTTATTGTTTAAGATTTTGGAATTGTCTTGTGAAACTGATTGACTTATTTGAGGCTATGTTATTTTTTTTCACATGTTGTGAAGGTTTATGCCGTGTGTTTATGCACGATGGAAGGGGTGGTTTCCCATAGTTTTTGAGGTTGCCGGCCTTGTTTCAAAGCTCATGCGCTTGACAGACCGAGGTTAAGGAAGTGATCCAGCGGGACACTCTGTTACTTTAGAATGGTTTTTGAGCTTTTTGATAGCTCGGAGTTAGCTTGTTCGCGTGTACTTGGGTGTGCACCAGTGGTTTTATCCACCAGTTAGGAAGCCGTGCAGATGGTCAATCCGTATAATTAACAAATATTAAAACAAAGACAACTAATAATCACTCATTAAATAAAAATTGAGTAATGAATTTAAACGAAAGCAATAATTATCGTTAATCACTAAACACTTGTTTAACTTTGATCATGGTTTATAACTCGCAGACCATTGCACTGAGCTGTCGTTTTATTTCTTCGTTGGTTTAAGCTTTAGACAGCTGACACATGCGACTGACAGGGATTTGGTCTACCCCAAAGTTTTCAACTCGTGGGTCGTGAACCATGTAACTTTTGTTCTACTGTTAACGAACAGTACTATGATTTCCTAGCTTACACATGATAGATTTTTTTAGCGCATGGCTTTTTGTGCCGGGAGTGTCCGAGGACATGTTCGGCTCGCCAGTTTTGTAGCTGCTTCGAGACGGACACCCAATGGGTGAGCTACAAGTACCGTTGGGGAGGAAAGTTGGAATGTAAGGACGAGGAGTTGGAAGGTAGCGGCTGTGGCCTATAGTTAGGGACCAACCCCGGCATTTGCCTTGAAGGAAGATGGGAAACCACAGAAGACCATCATCAAGGTTGCCGGTGGGGGGATTCGAACCTCCTCGCCTCCCGGATGTGAGCGACTGCCAGCAGTCATGCCGTAACGACCATGGCTAACTCACCCGGTACATGATAGATGACCGATGGAAACAAACAGTAACCATCATGTGGTAGGAAGGATTAATAAGAATACTCTTGTGTGTGATACTTATTTATTAATTGTTGTGTAAACCCATATTCCCATCTTTCTTCTATGACTTTTAGATATTTTGTTGTACAATTGATTGTAAACTTGGTTTGTGTTGTAAAGGATAACTGTAAATCACTTTAGATTTTTGTTTAGTTGATTTTACTACGGATGCTTCTCACCGTAGATTAGTTTAACTTAGGATGAGCTTATATTAATTAAAAATTAAATGTAAATACGGGATGGTCACAGCTTACATTGCTGTTTTTCCTGTCATGTTTGACATTTTGCCATCATGACGTTTCGCTTGGAAACGTCATGTCTTGTTAATTATAATTACAATTTAAAATCTTTTGTACCATTTCCCTAGCTTTGCTATTTTTTTTCTGATTGTATTTAGGACCAATCGAGGGGTGATTTGACATACAAGGTAATAGTTTATTTTTGTTTCTTTACCTGTGTTTAGTTAACGGATTAGCTGACTGATACCCCCGATTGTAGGATAGGGGCTTATGATTTTAATAAATCATTTTGTGAAATCTACTTAAGCCTGGATTTTAATTTACTAGTTTTTAAGGGGGTGCATTTTCTTGAGGGGTCTATGACTATGCTATGATGGGAACCTGATCCCTATGATAACGAGGAGTCTTGTGCCAGAATAGCCCACAAGGAGTGTACTCCAATCCTCTTAGGCCACATGTGTTCAAGGATGTGATTACCTGGAAAGCTACACACGATCGGTGGTGGACCAGATCACCACCTCTAACGGGCACAATAGGTCTATATAGATTAATCGTTATCATGAACCTTAAGTTTTAAGAAAAGTAGACTGCTTTGTTCGTCTTGTTATGTTTGCTAGAACTATCCAAGAATCACAATTTTGAACCCTTCCGGGCCCATTAGCTGTTCAACCTTTGGGACAATTGAGGAAATTGCTTCATTCTACGTTTGTTGCTAAAATGGGGACCCCTACTTTGTATGATGAGAAAAGTTTCCAATATTGATATACACACTATTGTTGTAAGTAATTCTGATTATTTTTTAGTAAAATGGCTATTTGTTGAACGATCAATGTTCATTCAATAGATTCTATCGCATGAAAACTGTACGTAATGGGGGAGGATTATGGTAATCATTTTTCGATTCAGCATACAAAATTATATTAACTTCCGTGAGAAACGTCCTTAAATATTTAAAAAAATACTTTTTGAAGACTTGAATAATTAATCATTACAGCTAATAAAGAATGCTTTCGATTTGGACAACCCAAATCATGCGCCCAGTTATATTAGGCGGGAAAACAATTATTTACATGCGCTAACATGAGAAACATTACATAAGATATTTATTAAACTAAATGAAATACCAATACGTATTTAGTAATTTTATACACCTTATGTCAACTAATTGAATTAATCTTATATTTTTATCTTATATCTTATCTTATTCTTATATATATATATATATATATATATATATATATATATATATACAGGTTGTCCCACCTAACTCTGCGACCTGAAATATTATCGAAATGAAGCAAGATATGTAAAATCTACTTGCGCAGGAATGTAGCCACGTCAGGGGGTCACACAATGGGAGGATATGCACAATCCAGGAAATTATAACAAAATCATTTTCAACGCAAAGTTATATTTTTAAATGGAACATACATGTTTTTTCTAGCAAAATCATAAGTAAACATACAATTATTGATAACAGAATTGGTTTCACTTCTCTAAACCTCGTACTTTCTGAAATAAATTAAGTTGTAGAGGACGGTAAAGGAGACACTGTTTGGTGCGGTATTATTGTCAACCGTATTGTAGGTCACTATTTTTTTAAATCAGGGAACACTAAACGGACAGCGATATGCATCATTTCTTCAAGGCACATTACACCTTCTCATGGAGGACATGGGATTGGAAACTCGTGTATCAATGTGGTTCCAGCATGATGGGTGCCCCGAAAATTTCGCACGTGTTGCCAAAGATGTAATGGATGCGAAGTTTCCAAATTGGTGGATAGGACGTGGTGGTCCTGTGAGATGGCCAGCACGGTCCCCCGATTTGACGCCATTGGACTACTTTCTCTGGGGCGCATTGAAAGATAGAGTCTATCAGGAAGTCCCAAATACAATGGCGAATATGCAACAGCGTATTACTGCGGCGTATGCGGAAATATCTGTGGAAACACTGGGATCAGCACAACGCTCTCTTGTTCACCGTCTACAGAAGTGCATTGATGCAAACGGTGGTCAGATTGAACATCTGCTGAAGTGACACAGTTTCATCAGTTAAGATGTTACTGCTTACTTGTTAATGCCTTTTCCGTGCTGGATTTAATTTAAAAACATGGCGTTTCTTTAAGCTATAGGCCACAAGTTTGTTTAGGAAATCGGTAACTGTACCTTTTGTACTATGTGTACAGTTCTACACTTGTGTTAAACTTGACAAACAGTGTCTCCAATGCCATCCTCTACAACGTTAGTTATTTAAGAAGGTACGAGGTTTAGAGAAGTGAAACCAATTCTCTTATCAATAATTGCATGTTTACTTTCGATTTTGCTAGAAAAAACATGTATGTTCCATTAAAAAAAATCACAGTCAGTCTGAAGGACTAGACGTTGTATCATTTCAAATGACGCATGCTACAAATGCTACACATGTCAGAAAGGCTCAGGAGGGCTTCTCGCTTTGCTCGAAGCCCCAGGACTCTTTCAACAGACTGCATTACCCGTTAACTTAGGCTTCCCGCGCGGGCACCTCTTTAAGGGTCACGAGAAGAAATGTGTTTCTTGTACTTGTATTAGAGATGTGTTTGGTTGAATAAAGCGCAAATTGTGTACTTTTTGATAGCGGTTTTGTGGCCCATCATCCCAGGCAAGCCGGCGGAAACATTTGCCTCCCTGTCAGAAGGATCATTTGGCCGTAAATTTGAATTAGTGTAAGGATGTAGTATGAGTGTCCAGATTTAGACAATAGCCTACTCCATGAAGGGGTCATGACTATACCTTATATGTTTGTTTAATGAATAGTGTATCTGAAATAAGGGAAGAATACTGATTTGCAGATTTGAGGAGTGAGTTTCTGATTTTTAAATGGAGTTTATGAAATTTATGGTAAAGGTGAAGGGGAGGTGAACGTGATTAGACAATAGCCTACTCCATGAAGGAGTCATGACTACGCCTTCTATGTCTGTTTAAAGTATAGAGTAACTGAAATGAGGGAAGTTTACTGATTTTGGTGTTTGTAGAATGTAATTTTCGATTTTAATTTGGGTTTTCGTGAAGCTTGTTGCGGATTTGTTACTTCTCTGAAAAGGAGTGTTTTTGCCTCAGGCAGGCCTGTGTTCGATCTGGCTAGACTAGTGTAACGGTAGAGAGTTGGGAGATGAGTTGTAGAACCTGGGAGCGAGCAGTGGCGGGCTGAACATTAGGGAGTGGGGGGGGGGGGGTATTTTGAGTGAGAGTAGGGATGGAATATTGGGATTAGTTCGATGCTTTGCTCTGACATCCTGCACACCTCTTTAGGAGGCAACCTGTATTCTTATTTCAGACTAACTGTAATTTTTTTGCTCTGACATCCTGCACACCTCCTTAGGAGGCACCCTGTATTCTTATATGGCATCTTGTATATCTCTTTAGACGTCACCCTGTATTCTTGTGTTCGCTTCGCTCAAAGCCCCAGGTAACTCGACGCCAGGCCTCTTTCAACAGACTCCAATAATCATTAGCGTCTGCTTCACGCTCCCCGCGTAAGCATGACGTCACGTTCCCGCGCAGCTGCATGACGTCACTTCCCGCGCAGCTGCATGACGTCACGTCCCTCACCGTGTCCGTGTCCGTAACGCATAAAGATGGACCCCAACCATAACGACGAAGTCGACAAGATAATTTGAAATGATAAAAATGTAACTTTGCGTTGATAATGATATTGTTATAATTTCATGGATTGTGCATATCCTCCCATTGTGTGACCCCCTGACGTGGCTACATTCCTGCGCAAGTAGATTTTTCATATCTTGTTCCATTTCGATAATATTTGAAGTCGCAGAGTTAGGTGGAACACCCTGTATAAAGGAATGTCTGTCTGTTCGTCTTTCAAGCGTTCATCTGATTGCGATCAAATTTTGATTAGTTGTTGTAAACACTTCCGGGGTGTTTATAGGCATAGTTAATCCATTTCAAAATAGATAGCGTGCGGGTAGTTTAAACAAATAAGTGATGGCGCTGCGTTCATATACAGTTCATCCGATTGCGATAAAATTTTGGTGAGTTGTAGTGTACATGCCCGAGAAATTTATAGGCGTAGTAAATCCAATTTACAAAAGATGGCGCACGAGTAGCTTCAACAAAGTGGCGTGCAATTCGTTTCAACAGAGTCCCACGTGCAATCATATATCATTCATCGCATTGCGATGAAACTTGTGTGAGATGTTGTGTACACTTCAGGGAAGGTTTCTGGCTTAGTAAATTCAATTTACAATAAGTAGCGCACGAGTAGAATCAACAAATGAGCGCCGACGCGCGAAGCGTTTCAACAACGTCCCGTATGCGTTCATATAACATTCGTCTGATAGGGATGAAACTTGGGTGAGATGTTCTGTACACTCCAGGGAAGGTTTCTTGCTCAGTCTATCCATTTTACAAAAGGTAGCGCACGAGTAGATTCAACAAATGAGCGACGACGAGCGAAGCGTTTCAACAAAGTCCCGTATGCGTTCATATACCATTCGTCCGATAGCAATGAAACTTGGGTGAGATGTTGTGTACACTTCATGGAAGGTTTGTGGCTTAGTAAATCCACTTTACGATAGGTAGGGCACGAGTATGTACAAAAAATGATCGACGACGCGCGAAGCGTTTCAACAAAGTCCCATATGCGTTCATATAAGTTACCATTCGTCCGATACCGATGAAACTTGGATGAGATATTATGTACGCCCCAGGGAAGGTTTCAGGCTTCGGAAATCCATTTTACAATAGGTAGCGCACAAGTAGATGCTACAAATGAATGACGACGCGTGAAGCGTTCCAACAAAGTCCCGTTTGCGTTCATATACCATTCGTTCGATTGCGATGAAACTTGGGTGAGATGTTGTGTACACTCCAGGGAAGGTTTCTGGCTTAGTACATGCATTTTACAATAGGTAGCGCACGAGTAGATTCATCTAATGGGCGACGGCACGAGAATCGTTTCAACAAAGTCCCGTATATCTTCATATAACTTTCATCCGATTGGGATGAAACTTTGAAGAATTGTTGTGTACACTCCAGGCAGGGTATCTGGCTTAGTACACGCACTTTACAATAGGTAGCGCTCGAGTAGATTCAACAAATGAGCGACGGCGTGCGAAGGGTTTCAACAAAGGCCCGCATGTGTTCATATACCATTCATCCCACTGCGATGAAACATTGGTGGATCGGTGAGTACACTCCAGGGAAGGATTCAGGCTTAGTAAATCCATTGTACAATAGGTAGCGTACGAGTAGATTCGACAAATGAGTGACGGCATGCGAATTGTTTAAACAAAATCCCGAATGCGTTCATATGCCATTCATCCGATTGTGATGAAACATTGATGAGTTATTGTGTACACGCCAGGCAGTGGCGGATCCAGGCCTTGCGGGGTCCTGGGCGATATGATAAGGTCCACAACAATAGGATAATATAGTATATTATGCAACGAGCCTATAATGGCTATAATTAATGACACGAGTATTTTTTATAAAACGAGCGTATGCGAGTTTTATAATTTCCATACGAGTGTCTTAATTAACATTATAGGCGAGTTGCATACGACTGTTTATGTTCGACGATAATTATAATTTTATTATATGTTTTAACATAAATATTCATGAATATCTGTTGAGAGTCAGCCACAAGAATTTTGTTATCGGAGAGCGAGCGCGAGACATCTCTCTGCCTTTCAAGATCTTTGAACGACCGACGCATGCGCTCTGTGTGCTTGCAATGCCATATGCAAGCCATATGTTTACATCTGCCGTCCCTCAGTAATATTATCACCGGAGTCGTTTGAATGCGCTGTGTTGAAATTAGTGTTGGTGATTTTAAGGTACAGTGCTATTTCTTGTTTCATATTCGCCAGTTTATTTACGCGAACATATGGACGGTGCGTATTCCATGTCGGTAATTTTTTATAGTTCGATGTTGTGTTTATGTCCGACATGTTGGATTTTGACCGCATGCGCGAAGGTATCGTTACCTAATTGGTCAATGAACGAGCTCTGATTGGCTGGAGAAACTGTATCATAATGAAAATAAGTGTTATAATGTCCATCATTATGACACCGTTTTCTGACACATAATAGTGAGGGTCGAACATAAAATATCAAATAAAATGGAAAATATTTTGGTAATAATAATAAAATAAAGAATAGTTACAATATTTTGAATACACTACAGTACATTTTTTTAAATAATGTGGATGAAACCTTGAAGTCCCCTTGAAGAAGATTATGTAAACTATGAAGTATTAAAATATTACTTTGCGACTTTTTTCCAGGCTGAAGTCTTCCATCATTTCACTGAAATCTAAACTAGCTAAACGGTCACTGGAGGTCATAGCTGCACTGAAGAAAGGAATATGAATTATACGTTAGTTTGAAAAGTATAATTAATAAATAAATAAATTAATTAAATTTAAAAAATCCATGGCACGGGGCCCCCAGGCCGCCTCATCGCCCTCCTCTAGATCCGCCCCTGGTTAAACAGATTGCATCAGTTGTAGGATGTGGTAGCTATGTAGGGATAAAACGATTAGCTCAGGACAATGAGACATGGAGAGTTGAATGAAACCAGTCAAAAGACTGAAGACTCAAACAACAACTACAACACAGTGATTAGTATCAGACGATAGCCGCTTGAGGGTCGGAACACGTAATCCTAAATTGCCCATTTAATTGTGATAATTAACTAATACATGTATTTCTTTCCAGGAGTGTGTTAACATATTTATAACATGAACCTCTGTGCCCTTGCAGCAAGAAATATGCAAATCACAGTATGCCAGCATTGCTCAATTCGGGATTTTTTCGGGGCTGCGGTAAGTTCTCCCACTCTGTGACTTACATATTTTGGATTAAATAGAGGATACACTTGCAAAATAACAACAAAATCAACTCCTATTTTAACACATTTAATTAATCAAAAATTATGGCGCTACAAACAAATAAACACATAAACTACTGACCAATATCATTCTACTTGTCCAAAGTGAACAAGGAATAGCATAAAAATAAAACAAATATTAGATTAAAACACATGGTTTTCTTTAAAACCAACAATTCACGATTATTTTCACTTCCATAAAGTACTTATCTTAAAGTTCCAAATAACTACGAGCTTCTTTGGCTGGATACTTTCCCATAATAATGGTGTCATATCTTTGTACACCTCCAGAATTATTTTTATCTTTTCTTATCATCAAACAAATATATAATTACATTTAAAATTACATGTTAATTATTCACTTCAATATTTGGGCATATCACATGTTCTCCATATTTACTATCTCTCTCAAGTTTTGCAAATTCACTACGGTGATCGGGAAAACTATTTGTGTACTCCAGAGTTATAAAGATTATTTGACAAAGTCAAAAACTATGATCACTCCCGAAACCTAGTTATCTTCACAAAACTCGTGGATTCCTTTTTTCCATACAATATTACAATAGGGATTTTATTTAATTCATTTGTCTTATAAGACCATTATCACATAAGAAAACTACGATCTGAATTGGCAAGCGATAATATCAATCTACAAGGACCTCGGTTCAACGCCCAGGTCATTTAAAACACTCACGGTGTAGTTAACACATCTTACAAGACGGTTTTTACCCACCCTCGCTTTATGAGGGTCAGGCCATTATACTCGGGCGTGATTTATGACAAGGAAAGCGGCTCCCTGCCTAACCTACGGTGGCAGCTCTCTTCAATGCTTTAAAACAAACCTTCACATTATTCTCAGTTCTGTGGAGAGACCTGGCCTTTACTCGCTTATTTTCATTCAACAATATTCTTTGGCTCATAAACCACTTTCGTAACCTTGGCATTTATTAATTATGAGAGGGTCCTCATTGATTGGGAAGATTAATACACATTCTACGACGAATAATTAGGGGCTTTAACAACAAGAGGATTCTAGGTTCGAATCTCTTAACATGCCTCGGGAACATTTCCACATCAGAGGACTTATACAAAACGCGATTTAGGGTCAAGCCGTAGCTTACAGGACCTACGCTCAATAATACCATACATTAGCTCCCTTTTAAATAATACACACATGGCCTCGTGATCCACGTCACAATTTAGAGGACTTACAACATATCTCAATTCACTGCAATCAACTACCCTCCATAAGTAATTTACCAAGTACTTTAACTTTTACGCGTTCCTAGCGTGACTTTTTATTTAATTGCGTTCCATTACGCTACACATTACTTTACGGCCGAATGTCTTCCAAAGAACTGATAAATTTCATAGTAACAATTGATACATATCTTAATTCTTATATTAATCTTTTCCGTTGACCATAAATCGCTCCCTTTTTAAGAACATGCAGTCACATCATGTCTTATACATTTGTTAAGGCTTCAACGCTCTATATTTTTATATCATTCAATTTAATCATTATTTAGATTTCTTTACGTTGTTATTCACATCATGTTTTCATTTCTTACAAAAGCTCAAAAGCTATTTCTTTCATATAATTCAAATTTACCTTTATGTAAATATCTTTGTTATAATTATTATTATCACGCTTGCTTTTATAACATTCATTAAATACTGACATTTTATTCCATGCATTTCCTCTACAGGATTTATTATTTCACATAATTATTTATTATTTCTTAAAACTTTATTTTCGTTCAGATCGCGTTCTTATTTAGTTATTATTCATTTAAAAACATCCCTTATACTCAAAACTCCGGTGGAATTGTACACAAAATTTTTCCCGACACCAAAACATAATGAAAATCTTTACTTACATGTTTAAGGTCGCTTTCTGACCTTTATTCTCGTTTGATGTGACATTTTGGTCCACCTTCTTGACCTACTCCATATTGTACAATCTCATCTTATGTACAGAAATTTCTTGACACATATTCACTATATTTAACACTGACAACATTTTTTTTATACACTGGTGTATCCGTTTTGAACACACATTAAAACACTAAAAAATATTACTCTGGTACATATTATAACACATATCACTGTGCATAAAACGCTTTCACTTTACCTAAAACACTTAAAATGATATTCCTATTTCTTTTCTTACAATATTTACACTTCACTCCAATCACACGGGCGTATCTCAACGATTTTGACAATTTCTGTCGGCTGTTGACGATCCCTGATGTGAATCCTATCGACCTGCATTGGACGTGTGATTTTACTCGTTCAAAGTTTCTTTCTCCTACAATGGAAACTACTGGTTTCAGTCTCTCAAAACCGCTTCTATTGTCTATTACTCGGCTTTACTTTATCTGCTTTAACTAGGCGATAAATGTCTTTACTTTGCCGTCTTCTCTATTTATATATGGTGGTCTATCGCCCCCTATAGTTTCTATATCTTGGCCTCCCTTCGAGGACCGTATACTGTCTATCGTACCGTTTAGTTTCTATATATTGGCCTCCTTTCGAGGACCGTATACTGTCTATCGTATATTTTTGACGTTTTCTAACTAGAGTACGTTTTCCCTCTGGTTTCGAAACTAAGTTCCTAAGTTCCTTTCGCTTGAACTTCTATCTTTCGCGATCGTAATTACTGTTTATCCTTGTCCTTTACAGGATTTAATGTCTTTAACAATGTCTTTACTAGACGTAACGCCGTTTATTTGTTGGAGTTCTTATAACATCGTAACTGTATTGAACTAGTATTCTTCTGGAACTCGAAGTTCCCTACTGATCGCTGTGTCTTACTTTGGCGATATTGCTTTAAAGTCCGTATATTTAATGTTCTTTATAATTTAGGACCCTTCAAAGTCTCGAACTGCTAACCCTCAGCGTAGCGTACTTATATCGTAACTGGTCTACACTCGGTGAACTTGTAACATAGCCTCCCACAGGCTCTGGATCGATGTCTGATGCAGCTTAACGTCCCCCTCACGGGCTCTTGAATACTGCGTATACGATGTGGTGCAGCACTTCCGCTCACGGGCTCTCGTAGACTGCATGATTGGCTTGGTGAGGCCAGGAGTTTTATACCTTTCAGTCACAAAACGATAAAATCCTAGTCCTTTTCGTGACCAACTTTCGAACTAATTGTCGCACAATTATAAAAATCGTATCTCCAGACAGCTCGTCTTCCAAACGTAAAATAATCTTCCTGTGCATGGAAATCGATCGTGCATTTCCGAGATATTAATTAATTTCTCGTCCTCAACTGTGTGGGTAGTGCTGTTCTTTTTTTATTCTCCCACTCCTTGGGTCTCGGTGAACCCCCAATGATGTCTACTTGCGTTTGCAGTTTTCTCCTGTGCAATTTTTACAAGGTTTTCTTTACACAAAAATCTCTAATCCAAATTGATTCACCGTACTGTATCTGTTTACTTATTTTTATACTCGTAAACGGGTTAAATTTAATTATTCCTGTTCTGACTCAGCAGCGAGGTTGCCATATTCCTGCAACGTAAGAGCAATTTCCGAGTCCAGCTTCTTCGTCTTACAGTCAAAACTTTCCACTCGTTCTAATAATATCCATGACTGGCTCCTTATAAATGTCAAGAGGCATGAGCTCATCTAAGGAACACCTGGCCCTAGCGCTTGCACAATGTTAGGCTGTAATCCTGGCTTGAAATCTCTCTCCGTTCCCTTAAAAACTGTATGATTCTTTCATTCTTTTCTCAAAGTACATGGATTCGACTCTCTTTGAGGCCATGGTACATGGGTTCATCTCACCCCTCCTTAGGTTAATAAATTTTCGAAAAATTTTCAGGAAATTTATTTCAATTATTTATAAACATCTCATTTTTCCTTTAATAGTCGAAGCCATTATAACGTTCTCCGTACTTTTTGTTTCTTTATTCCTAAAAAATCCCACGATAATTTGATTTCTTTCATCTTTTGAAGTCATATCCGGTAATTGTGTCGGTTGGGTACGCTCTGTCCCTACCCTTTCTTTCTCCTTTTTATTTGTCTGGATATCAGGTTTCCAGAACCTCATTCTTCTTTACGGGTGTGGTCTATCCCTACCCGTTCCCTTATTTCATCATTCTCCTTCCTTAAATTGAAATTTTCTTCTTCAATAAAATCAATTATTTCTTTAAAGTTCCCTTCCTCTCTGGTTTATATTTGTATGGGTCTTTCTTGAAGGTCCCATTCATTCATTCATTCCCCTAGTGGACGTCTGCACTTCAGGGTCATACATTTCTTGTCACGTTCGGGTGTTTTGTTAGTCTTCCTCTGGTCTGGTGTATTCTCCAAACTTGACTCAAACAGTTTGTTTCTTTTCTTCTTTTATTAGACGGACTTCTTGTCGGTCTGTTTCTCTTTCCTCATTACATATTGTCAACTTAATGACCTTCTTTTAACGCATTACGGGTGCAACTGGCTTTACCCGTAACATCATCATTATTATTGTCAGAATCCTCAAGTCAGTAAAATTTCATTTTAATTCTTAAGAGCTCGGTCTAACCTCACCTGACTCTTTTCGGTTTTCTACCACCTTCCTCATCTCTTTTTGAGATGGTATTTCAGACAAAATTAATTTTATTCCTTTATTTCTTCAACGGTTGCATCTGGCTTAACCCGTTGGTTCCAATGGAATAATTCTTTTCTTCATCTCGCATCGAGATGGCATTTCGAAAGAGTATTTCTTTTTTCGACTCTTCCAATTCTTTAGATCCTTCAGATCTCCCGTCTTTCTCTTCTTTTTATCCTTCCCTTTCTTTTTACGAAGTTTCCAACTGAAATATGCCTGAGCGTCCTCTTCCTCCAAGGCATTGTACATTGTCTCTCCTCCTTTCCTAGTTTCCATGGGGTATCTGTTTTCCTGTAAACCGACTACCAATTGCGGTTTTCCTCTTTCCTGATTTTCTTCCAAGGCATCTCCTTCCTTCTTTTCATTATCTCCAGCAATCTCATCTTTTCCTTTGAGGTTTTCTTTGCTCGTGTTTGGACCTCTTTCCATTTCTCTTTTCTGTCGTTGGCATTCCTGACATTTTATCATTAATTCAAGGATCTGTGCCTTCAATTTTTCTTCTTCTTCTTCTAATTGTTTCCTATTTTTCTTATCCTGAGTTTCTTCTAAGTGTATCTCATCTTTCTTCACCTCCTGAATTTCTTCGGAGTTTTCTTCTTCAATTTCTATGACATCTTGAACCTCTGTTTCTATCGGTATTTCGACGGTAGTTTCTATTATGGTTTCATTTACTTTCTCCATTTCTTCAGGAATTATTATTTCCTCTTGGATCTCCATTTGTTCTTCAGGACGGATCTCAAAGTTGTTCTCAGTCTCCACTGGAGTTATTACGATTTCTACTTCTTGTTTTTCTTCTCTAATATCAATTTTGGGCTCCTCTGGCACCGTGATTTCTTGTTCTTTTACAATTTCTGCTTGTTTTTCATCTTGGGCAACTATTTCATTTGTCTGACGGTTCTGCTCCAACATTTATTCCTCATATCTCTTCTGAGCAGCCTCTAATATTTCTTGATATTCTGGAATTTTGACCTGTCTTACTTCAGCTAACTCCTGAACACTTATTATATATTTGTCATCCGAAATTTCTTGTCTGTGATCCATCATTTTCTTATACTTATTTCTCACTTGATCCATTTGTTCTTGGACGCCCTTCCTTCTATCTACTTCTTCATATTTAAATGATGACTGAATATTCTTCCATTTTTCTATTATTTCATCCAGTTTTCCCTGTATTTCCTGAATTTCTTCTATAAATTTTTTCTGCTCTGTCCAGGAACTTAATTCAATCAACCCCTCCTTATCCAGTCTTTTTACGAATTTCCACCTTATCATGTTCATATCTACTCTAACGTGAATATATAATTTCTCTACTTCTTGTTTAGATATATTACCCAATTTTCCCCTTAATTCACTAAGGATTTTAATTACAATATCCCTTTTTCGTAGAATATTCTGTAATTGCTCCTCAATTTCTTCGAATTCTTTAGGCCCTAGTCCTAAATGCATCTTCCCAAATTTCTCTATCGATTCATCATATTTCTGACGTACCTTTTCAATCATTTCTTCGTACATCTCTATATCCCTTAACGAAGCCAATTCTATATTCTCCTGAGGTGGAATATTAGTACTATCGTTCTTTTCCCCTTCGTTTTCCGAGCCTACTTGAACCTGCATTGCTACGTGAGACTTTGAATTATCTTTACTATTGTTTTCCTCTGTACTAATTACATTCTCCCTTGGAATCGGTTTACAATTTTCTTTTTCCTTTTGGAGCTCTAAAGGCTCACTTGTTACCCTGTTTTCTGCAGACATGTTACCTTCTTTGTGTAACTATGTCTCCAGGTGCACGCATGCTTTCTACAGAAACCTTTACAATTTCTTTACTTGGGTACTCTTTATCCTTTCTAGATTCCAATCCAAATATTTTTCTCATCTCCTCTCTCTCCTTGTTGAAGTGCTCCTCCAGGCACTCATTTAACTCCCTTATTGTCAACATCTTATTAGAATACAGTGGGCCACTAATGCCACATCGCTAGAACATGCTTGAGAGATAGTAATCTGAACCATTGTGTCCCAATTTCTTCAAAAATTTACTTTGGTACGGGTGTTTACTACACCGTACCCTTTTGATATTCTTATTCATACTCAAAGACCTTTATGGAAGTATTTAAAATTCAAAATTTCGAAAAACCATTTTTTTTTCAAAAAATGAAAATTTTGATTTTTCGAGAAAACTCGGGTTTTCCCTAGGAAAACTCAGCCCTGCGTACTGGGCGCCAAGAAAAGTGAATAGGGGGTTGTTTAAATCCAGGGCTGCTCGGTGTGAGTTTCTAGGGACCCATGCGGTCAGTTAACATTATACGTTGTAGCTACTCCTATCATTACTTTACTTTTACATGAATCGACCGCCTTTAGTGTTCCTCTAATTATTAATCCAAGCACAGTACTTCTATTCACCCCCCTGTGCCCTTGCAGCAAGAAATATGCAAATCACAGTATGCCAGCATTGCTCAATTCGGGATTTTTTCGGGGCTGCGGTAAGTTCTCCCACTCTGTGACTTACATATTTTGGATTAAATAGAGGATACACTTGCAAAATAACAACAAAATCAACTCCTATTTTAACACATTTAATTAATCAAAAATTATGTCGCTACAAACAAATAAAAACATAAACTACTGACCAATATCATTCTACTTGTCCAAAGTGAACAAGGAATAGCATAAAAATAAAACAAATATTAGATTAAAACACATGGTTTTCTTTAAAACCAACAATTCACGATTATTTTCACTTCCATAAAGTACTTATCTTAAAGTTCCAAATAACTACGAGCTTCTTTGGCTGGATACTTTCCCATAATAATGGTGTCATATCTTTGTACACCTCCAGAATTATTTTTATCTTTTCTTATCATCAAACAAATATATAATTACATTTAAAATTACATGTTAATTATTCACTTCAATATTTGGGCATATCACATGTTCTCCATATTTACTATCTCTCTCAAGTTTTGCAAATTCACTACGGTGATCGGGAAAACTATTTGTGTACTCCAGAGTTATAAAGATTACTTGACAAAGTCAAAAACTATGATCACTCCCGAAACCTAGTTATCTTCACAAAACTCGTGGATTCCTTTTTTTCCATACAATATTACAATAGGGATTTTATTTAATTCATTTGTCTTATAAGACCATTATCACATAAGAAAACTACGATCTGAATTGGCAAGCGATAATATCAATCTACAAGGACCTCGGTTCAACGCCCGGGTCATTAACAACTTTAAAAAACTCACGGTGTATTTAACACATCTTACAAGGCGGTTTTTACCCACCCTCGCTTTATGAGGGTCAGGCCATTATACTCGGGCGTGATTTATGACAAGGAAAGCGGCTCCCTGCCTAACCTACGGTGGCAGCTCTCTTCAATGCTTTAAAACAAACCTTCACATTATTCTCAGTTCTGTGGAGAGACCTGGCCTTTACTCGCTTATTTTCATTCAACAATATTCTTTGGCTCATAAACCACTTTCGTAACCTTGGCATTTATTAATTATGAGAGGGTCCTCATTGATTGGGAAGATTAATACACATTCTACGACGAATAATTAGGGGCTTTAACAACAAGAGGATTCTAGGTTCGAATCTCTTAACATGCCTCGGGAACATTTCCACATCAGAGGACTTATACAAAACGCGATTTAGGGTCAAGCCGTAGCTTACAGGACCTACGCTCAATAATACCATACATTAGCTCCCTTTTAAATAATACACACATGGCCTCGTGATCCACGTCACAATTTAGAGGACTTACAACATATCTCAATTCACTGCAATCAACTACCCTCCATAAGTAATTTACCAAGTACTTTAACTTTTACGCGTTCCTAGCGTGACTTTTTATTTAATTGCGTTCCATTACGCTACACATTACTTTACGGCCGAATGTCTTCCAAAGAACTGATAAATTTCATAGTAACAATTGATACATATCTTAATTCTTATATTAATCTTTTCCGTTGACCATAAATCGCTCCCTTTTTAAGAACATGCAGTCACATCATGTCTTATACATTTGTTAAGGCTTCAACGCTCTATATTTTTATATCATTCAATTTAATCTTTATTTAGATTTCTTTACCTTGTTATTCACATCATGTTTTCATTCCTTACAAAAGCTCAAAAGCTATTTCTTTCATATAATTCAAATTTACCTTTATGTAAATATCTTTGTTATAATTATTATTATCACGCTTGCTTTTATAACATTCATTAAATACTGACATTTTATTCCATGCATTTCCTCTACAGGATTTATTATTTCACATAATTATTTATTATTTCTTAAAACTTTATTTTCGTTCAGATCGCGTTCTTATTTAGTTATTATTCATTTAAAAACATCCCTTATACTCAAAACTCCGGTGGAATTGTACACAAAATTTTTCCCGACACCAAAACATAATGAAAATCTTTACTTACATGTTTAAGGTCGCTTTCTGACCTTTATTCTCGTTTGATGTGACATTTTGGCCCACCTTCTTGACCTACTCCATATTGTACAATCTCATCTTATGTACAGAAATTTCTTGACACATATTCACTATATTTAACACTGACAACATTTTTTTATACACTGGTGTATCCGTTTTGAACACACATTAAAACACTAAAAAATATTACTCTGGTACATATTATAACTAAAGCCCTGCGCGGATGCGGATATCCGCGGATAAACCCGCGGATATCCGCAGCATTTTTCGCCACGCGGATATAGTTTGCATGGCTGTGCGGATAGCGGATACGCTGCGGATAATGTTTGGAGTAAATTTGCGGATAGTTTTTAGAATACGATGTGGAACTTTCGATAATATTACATATTTGATAATCTACAGCTTCATGCTTAAAAGAGGAATACTCCTATAGCCTATTGCGTACGAAATATTCGTGTACGTTTTGCAGTTATACACGAGAAGATTATTTTACTCATATGGCTTCAACTACATTTTATTAAGTACCGTACCGTCTGTTTGTAGTAGGTCTTGACATCTCATCATCATCATCATCAATTTCTCACTGCCATTACCCACGAGATATAATGCTGTCAATAAGTTTGTTAGTTCATCGTGGTGACATCATTTACATTTCTCAAGTCAGCTACTTCGCTATCTACTGTAAGCTATCCTGGAAGATCTGGTTCCAGGTTTATCTGTAGATTTATTTCCATCTTGGCACTGAAACGCGTGGGCTGTGATATTGCAACGGAGACAGTTATGACATCAACTATGCTAACATTGATGGGTCAAGAGGCAGAAGTATGATGACTGACTTGGAAGTTCCGGCCAAATGTCAATCCCTTTCTCCAAGCTTTAAGAGAAGTTCACTTAGTAAATGTTACCGCGACCGGGAGTATGGACATCAGTTAACCAACATTGATAAAATATCTATTAAAACAAAACAAGGTGAATATTCAATAGTGCGTGAAACAAAGCTCAAGTCAAGGATAAGGCAGATATTTGGTTACGTTTTCAATGGAACCAAAGAGATGAACGATATAGTAGGATGTTTTACCTGTAAATAAGTGTATTCATACTCAGGACACAAATCAGGCACATCAAACCAACTGCGGCACAAGTGCGAAAGTAGCCAAAGAAGTATAGCCAGTTTTTTTGTCTAAAGCGGAGGTCAGGAAAACAGAATTGAAATATCAGCGGATTTTTATACAAGTCTTGCGGATGCGGGGCGGATGCGGATAACAGTCGTGCGGATGCGGGGCGGATGCGGATAACAGTCGTGCGGATGCGGGGCGGATGCGGATAAGGGTTTGTTTATCCGCGCAGGGCTCTAATTATAACACATATCACTGTGCATAAAACGCTTTCACTTTACCTAAAACACTTAAAATGATACTCCTATTTCTTTTCTTACAATATTTACACTTCACTCCAATCACACGGGCGTATCTCAACGATTTTGACAATTTCTGTCGTCTGTTGACGATCCCTGATGTGAATCCTATCGACCTGCATTGGACGTGTGATTTTACTCGTTCAAAGTTTCTCTCTCCTACAATGGAAACTACTGGTTTCAGTCTCTCAAAACCGCTTCTATTGTCTATTACTCGGCTTTACTTTATCTGCTTTAACTAGGCGATAAATGTCTTTACTTTGCCGTCACCTCTATTTATATATGGTGGTCTATCGCCCCCTATAGTTTCTATATCTTGGCCTCCCTTCGAGGACCGTATACTGTCTATCGTACCGTTTAGTTTCTATATATTGGCCTCCTTTCGAGGACCGTATACTGTCTATCGTATATTTTTGACGTTTTCTAACTAGAGTACGTTTTCCCTCTGGTTTCGAAACTAAGTTCCTAAGTTCCTTTCGCTTGAACTTCTATCTTTAGCGATCGTAATTACTGTTTATCCTTGTCCTTTACAGGATTTAATGTCTTTAACAATGTCTTTACTAGACGTAACGCCGTTTATTTGTTGGAGTTCTTATAACTTCGTAACTGTATTGAACTAGTATTCTTCTGGAACTCGAAGTTCCCTACTGATCGCTGTGTCTTACTTTGGCGATATTGCTTTAAAGTCCGTATATTTAATGTTCTTTATAATTTAGGACTCTTCAAAGTCTCGAACTGCTAACCCTCAGCGTAGCGTACTTATATCGTAACTGGTCTACACTCGGTGAACTTGTAACATAGCCTCCCACAGGCTCTGGATCGATGTCTGATACAGCTTAACGTCCCCCTCACGGGCTCTTGAATACTGCGTATACGATGTGGTGCAGCACTTCCGCTCATGGGCTCTCGTAGACTGCATGATTGGCTTGGTGAGGCCAGGAGTTTTATACCTTTCAGTCACAAAAAGATAAAATCCTAGTCCTTTTCGTGACCAACTTTTGAACTAATTGTCGCACAATTATAAAAATCGTATCTCCAGACAGCTCGTCTTCCAAACGTAAAATAATCTTCCTGTGCATGGAAATCGATCGTGCATTTCCGAGATATTAATTAATTTCTCGTCCTCAACTGTGTGGGTGGTGCTGTTCTTTTTTTATTCTCCCACTCCTTGGGTCTCGGTGAACCCCCAATGACGTCTACTTGCGTTTGCAGTTTTCTCCTGTGCAATTTTTACAAGGTTTTTCTTTACACAAAAATCTCTAATCCAAATTCATTCACCGTACTGTATCTGTTTACTTTTTTTTATACTCGTAAACGGGTTAAATTTAATTATTCCTGTTCTGACTCAGCAGCGAGGTTGCCATATTCCTGCAACGTAAGAGCAATTTCCGAGTCCAGCTTCTTCGTCTTACAGTCAAAACTTTCCACTCGTTCTAATAATATCCATGACTGGCTCCTTATAAATGTCAAGAGGCATGAGCTCATCTAAGGAACACCTGGCCCTAGCGCTTGCACAATGTTAGGCTGTAATCCTGGTTTGAAATCTCTCTCCGTTCCCTTAAAAACTGTATGATTCTTTCATTCTTTTCTCAAAGTACATGGATTCGACTCTCTTTGAGGCCATGGTACATGGGTTCACCTCACCCAATTCATTGGGCACAATAATAGCCTATTTACCGACTGAACTATTTTTTCGTAATTTATGGTTGGAATTTGACACGTGTTTTTGAGTGTTCTGTTTTTCTCCTGTAATTTTAATGGATATGCGAGACGTGTATACTTAGTTAAGATGTTTATTAGAACACTGAATAAATGGCTTCTATCACTTCAATACTTACAGCTAAGGAAGCAAAATGGATGTAGGAGAGGGAGAATGACATAACAAGACCGTCATTACAGATTGCTCACTTTATTAAGCTGAAGGAAAAGAAGAGTACTCGAAATATTTAACCGACATAGTGGGGAGCAGCAAGACCATGACCATAACCGTAACCAGGAAAGCCCAGACCAGAATATCCAAGGCCAGCATATCCGGGGTAGCCAAGTCCACCATAGCTAAGATCGGAATATCCCAGTCCAGCATATCCAAGACCGGAGTATCCCAGCCCACCATAGCCAGGATAGCCAAGTCCAGCCACACCTCGCTTCTCCTTGGTGCTTTCCTGGGCCAATGCGACGGCAAACAGGGCGACGACTGCGAGGACAAGGGATACCTGTGGAGAGAATATCATATCAGTAGGGCTGGTGATTATTAGTTTACCAGCTATTGTACCCGGCGTTGCCCGGGAGGAGTCTTTATACATTGGTTGGTTTTTTAGTTTTGGCACCTTAGTTATAACTGGATTAATAACTCACTTAGATGGTTCCAAGTTTCACAGGCCCTCGATGTAGTCCCCACCGTTGCGTACATCGTGTTCCCAACGATGCGGAAGTCGTTGGATCCCGTTGGCACTGCCCAATCTCTTGATGATACGAAGAGAGCGCTCGGCAGCCTGCTTAACGTCTTCAATGGTATGGAAGCGCTCCCCGCACATTGTCATCTTCATCTTCGGGATTAGATCATAGTCGCAGGGACTGATGTCGGGAGAATATGGGGGGTGACAGAGGACCTCCCAGCCCCTGCGATCCAACAATGCCGACACAACGCCTGCTGTGTGTGCCCTAGCATTGTCATGCAGAACGATGGACGGTGTAACCATGAGGTGGCGCCGTTTCCTTCTCAGAGCTCCTCGGAGATGGTCTTGCAGAAACGAACAATAGTACGCCGCATTAACGGTTTGCCCTCGGAGAACGGTATGGCAGCGCTTCCGTACCATTGAAGACGTTAAGCAGGCTGCCGAGCGCTCTCTTCGTACCATCAATAAATTGGGCAGTGCCAACGGGATCCAACGACTTCCGCATCGCTGGGAACACGTTGTACGCAACGGTGGGGACTACATCGAGGGCCTGTGAAACTTGGAACCATCTAAGTGAGTTATTAATCCAGTTATACCTAAGGCGCCAAAACTAAAAAACCAACCCATGTAGGCTGTGTTATAGAAAGATACATTCCAATATATTTCACAGAGTGTATTCACTTTGCCCTTAAGTGAGTTTAGAACATGGTTCTCCTCGATTCTTATGTTACTCAAGTTCAATATTAACTCACAGTAAATAGTCGAAAAGTACAGTACTGTGGAGTACAATAACGTATCGGAGAATGCAACGATAGTAAAAAGGGATGTATACACACAGTTCCTCGCTCAGTCTCACAATTACTTTCCTGATAGTGTTTATTTTTTATTTAATGGGGTCAGCTATTCTCGTGGCAAAGTATCATTACTTACAGTTTGGTTCTTGTAGAAAATTATCGCATAATAACATATATTCGCAGTTTAATTACCGCATGTTATTGATATGTTATCAACTGAATTCATAATTTAACATCCGGTGCCATTACAAATTAGCATAGTCATAGAGCCGGATAATTACCAATTACAATATAGCCCGAATAACAGAAGGAAATATTATCCGTAATACAATGTGCATTATCACGCAAAAATTACTATATTTCTGATTTTTAATACAAAATACACCTGGTACACGTAGAAACTCTCAACAATAAAAGAATGCAGTATAAGGACATTATGATTAATAAAACATAAACTTCAGCATTTCAGTAGTAAAACACACTTAAACGGAGAGTATACAACTTCGATTCTAATGGATATTACATAGAATATATTACGCATTATACACTTCGTACGGGGCTACACGACCGCGTTGTCGCAATTCCTAAACTTATGAACCAACCAAGCATACCCATCGTCATAAGGTAAAGATTCAAAATCTCCCGTAACAGCAGCGGCATTAGAGTATAAGATTAGACCCGAAATGCCACATAGTTTTCTGTGATATAAAGACTGAAGGTTAAATAAAATTATACATAAAATGCAAAAATCATTTACACGACCTCGTGTATTAGCGGCTAACATTTTCGGCTTTCGCCTTGGAGATCTGAGTTTGAATCCCGGATCTGTCAAACAATGATAATTCTGGTGAGAGAGCCGGAATGGGCTACACTGCACCTCCCGAGGCAAAACTTGGAAATTGTTTTCCGTGGTTTTCCACTTCTACTCGAAGCAAGTACCGCGATAGCTCCTAACTGAAGGCCACAGCAACCTCCTTTCCAATCCCCATTTGAATTACAAATGCACTCACTACTTTAGCCATCACAGTAGCACATGTTATCAGAAAAATTCCATACACACTCAGGTTAATGGGGCTATATTATCATGATAATAATAATAATAATGATCGTGTGGCCTCCGGAGAGGCCGAGTGCAGGTCTTTCTAGTTGACGCCCATGGGTGACCTGCGCGTCGTAATGAGGATGATGTGATGATGAAGACGTCACACACACCCTGTGCCCGAGCCACGGGAATTAACCCCAGGAGATTAAAATCCCTGATGGCTTGGCCGGGAATCGAACCCGGGGCACTTTGGGCCAAAGTCTAGCGCGCTATCCATTTAGCCACGGAGCCGGACTATATTATCATGATGTAGCAAAGTCTTTAAATTAATCAACAACAGAATCATTTAAGCTCATTTAATCTTAACACTAAGTTTTGTGATGTTACTGTATCTACAGTTGTTGTAAACGTTACGCCACATGCAGGGTTAGCCAGTGTATTTCTTTTTAATTTTAATTCCCTACAATGACCCTTGTTAATAACATTTAAAAAAATAGGTGTTCAGATTTTTATGGCGTTCATATTCTTAATAGAAAATGGAGTGTCATGGCCTCTTACAGAGATAGATGGAAACCTGGTAGGCATAACTTGAACTACTGTTTATGTGGAGAAAATGGAGTGCCATGGCCTCTTATAGAGATAGATGGAAACATCCTGGTGGTCATTTCTTGATCTACTGTCTTCGTGGAGAAAATGGAGTGCCATGGCCTCTTACAGAGATAGATGGAAACCTGGTGGTCATAACTTGAACTACTGTCGCCGTTGAGAAAATGGAGTGGCATGACCTCTTACAGAGATAGATGAGACACTTGGTGGTCTCGTCCACGGCCGACTAGATGCGAGCTGCGCTCTATACCGGCCGTGCGCATAATTTTTTTTTCAGCCCGAGCCTAGCCACAGTATGTATTTCCGAGCCTCTTATTGGCTGTTACGTCATGCCATTATCCTGGTTCCGAATCGAGACGGTAGGTAGTAGCAGGGGTCATATCGGATCAACCATGGAGGGAGTTTATCGAGAGAGATGTGGAAAATATTCGATGTTGAATTGCATTATTAGCGTGAAACAGGCATGAAATTTGCTTTAGATCAAGTTTAAAAGAACCCACGCAGCAAATGAATGCGTTCCAATCGACATTTAAGATCTATGATAATAAACGCAATTTGCGAGTACTGATGTGCACGAGTGTCATCGTGCGAGCTTGCAAACTTCTTGTCCCGGGTTCGAGACTGCCCTGGGGCGGAAATTTTTACTTCTTTTGAATTATTTTATTATATCCTCCCTACCGATTACAGCATGTTTTATGCCTTGTTTTATTGACATTATCTACATGGGTGGTTGGGTACACTCGGCCTCATGAGCCAAAACTGAGTAGAGGTGGCTCGATTCCCATCTCAGCCATCCTGGAAGTGATTTTCCATAGTTTTCCATTTCTACTGCAGACAAATGCCGAAATTGTTCATAACAATGCCACGACCGCCTCCTTGCGAATTCTCACCTGAATATCAAATACTCACCAGACTACAGACACCACAATAACACAGGTTATCAGAGAAATGTATTTATTTATTTATTTATTTATTTATTTATTTATTTACAAGTAGGTGGGCTCAATGACCACCATGTCCAATTTGATCAAATGAACAAGAGCAACATCTGCGTCAACTTCTGCTTGCCTCTCCCCAAGGTGGACAGGGTTCGATTCCCGGTCAATTCACGTGAGATTTACGAAGGGAATTATCACGTTCTGAGTTTTGGTTTCTAACTATATTGGCACTTCCGTGTCTAATGATCGCGAGATTGTGTGTTTGAGTCTTCAGTCTTTTGACAGGTTTGATGCAGCGCTCCATGTCTCCCTGTCCTGAGTTAATCTTTTCATCTCTACATAGCTAGCACACCCTACATCCGAGGCAATCTGTTTAACATATTCTAACCTTGGTCTACCCGTACAGTTCTCGACCCTTCCTTCCATAACTAAGCTTGCTATTCCTTGGTGTCTTAGTATGTGTCCTACCAACCTATCTCTTCTCTTCATTAGCAGTCGCCAGAAACATCTCTCCTTCCTCTCGTCTTAATTCCTCTTTGTTTGTAACCCTATCTACCCATCTGATCTTCATCATTCTCCTGTAACACTACATTTCAAACGCTTCAATTCTCCTCTTTTCTGCTGCACCAATAGTCCAAGTTTGACTTCCATAGAGTGCCGCGCTCCACACAAAGGCTTTCAAAAATTACTCCCTAATACCTAAATCTATATTCGATGTCAAGAGATTCCTTTTTGTAGAAATGCTTTCCTTGCCTGAGCCAACCTACTATTAATGTCCTTTTTGCTTCGTCCATCACTGGTTATTTTCCTTCCTAAGTAACAGAAGTCTCCTACTTCCTTTAGCTTTTCACATGCCAATTTGATGTCCATAGAGGTTTCTGATTTATTTCGGCTGCGTTCCAATATTTTTTGTTTTACATTTTATTAATTTTCATCATGAATTCTTTCCTCAAGACGGAGTCCATACCATTCAAAATCTCATTCAAATTCTCAGGCATGTCGGCCAAGATGACGATGTTATCAGCAAATCTCAGAGTTGAAATTATGTCTCCTTGAATCTTCACTCCCACTTTAAATGTTTCACCAATTTCCTTCAAAGATTGAAAAGTATGGGTGATAACTTGCAGCCTTGCCTTTCTTATGAACAATTTCGGCATTTGTCTGGAGTAGAAGTGGAAAACTATGGAAAATCACTTCCAAGATGGCTGAGGTGGGAATCGAACCCACCTCTACTCAGTTTTGGCTCATGAGGCCGAGTGTACCCCGTTGCACCCCTCACACCAGAATTGAAATTTCTCGGCAGAGCTGGGAATCGAACCCGGACCTCTGGAGAGATAGCCAAGAACGCTAGCCGCGTTCAAGAGTAAGCAGAGGAATATAAATTCAAGAGAGAATAGGGAATAATTCCGCCTAACAATGTTATTATTTCAATCACCCACACATATAATTTCAATAAAACAAGGCATAAAACATGCTGTAAAAGGTAGGGAGGATATAATAAAATAATTCAAAAGACGTAAAAAATTCCGCCCCAGGGCAGTCTCGAACCCGGGCCAACAAGTCAACAAGCTCGCACGAAGACACTTGTGCACATCTGCACTCGTAGACGTGGCATATTTTCTTAATACATGTGGTTAAATGTCGAATGATTTCACTTAGACTTTAAATGTAGATTGGAACGCATTCATTTGCTGCGTGGGTTCTTTTAAACTTGATCTAAAGCAACTTTCATGCCTGTTTCACGCTAATAATGCAATTCAACATCGAATATTATCCACATCTCACTCGAAAACCTCCCTCCATGTTTGATCGGATATGACCCCTGCTACTACCTACCGTCTCGATTCGGAACCAGGATAATGGCATGACGTAACAGCCAATAAGAGGCTTGAAAATACATACTGTGGCTAGGCTCGGGCTGAAAAAAAAATATGCCGGCCGTGCCATTCCCTCCCAGTTAGAAACCATGCATAACGTGTAATTGAAGAATGTCCTCTAGTTGCCGATAGAACGCACTCCCACCCAAGTATAGGCGCGATAAGTAAACAGCTGTTCAATAGGTTTATTAAATGTGTTTCTCACAGTGTCACGTTTAGAAAAACGAAGTTTTGTTTTAGTTTCAATTACTGAAAATAGTCGGTATTAATATACTGAATTCCTACGTTGTTTGGAATGTTTGCTGATGAAGTTGTAAAATGCAGGGGTAAATTATAAACTATGGTTTGAACGCCGCTGCTCAAATCCAGAATGTCATACTGTTATTTGCCATTTTGCACTTAAAATAGGAAGAACATAGGAGGTGTGCTTTCCTTTCCCGAGTTTACGTGAGACGGAGATAGGTGTTATGATTGTCTTAACGTGATTTCCCGCTAAAACTTTGTTCCGGACACTACTCTCCTTCGTCTGTTGTGTGTAGTCGTCATTTTGAGAGTCCCACGCCGTAGTTGTGTTCGTTTAATCGTGCACGACGGCTGCGAGGGCAGCTGTAGCAAGTCCAGACATTGTAGGTTCGAAGCCCAGCACCTATGAACTATCTTGAATGAGGTTTTTCTACACTCTATCCAGGCAAATGCCGGATGCCTGGATAGGACTTGACCACTGCTAGTAACGCACATTATAGGGACTTCTTAGTCTCTGAGACCTTCGATGATATCCAATTAACTATGGAATCAACCGTCCAGTGTATACCCGTAAGTTATTTTCTGAAAAATGGGTATCATAATGTCTTCTTGCGATTCAGTTGAATCATTCTTAAGTACATCCCCCAGGGGCTCACGACTAATGGGATGTGTGTTTGGTGACCACGGGTCCCCAGCTGAGGGCGGCATTGCTTCCCCTTACTTGTGCCGGGCTCCCTTCTGTCATCTTTCCTGTCGACCACGCTTGGTCACCTCTCGTTCCCTTATGACATGATCAACTCTTGTTCTCTTACGACCCTGATGGTGTTAGGATATCTGAGGTCTAAGGAGTATTTCAAATTCCCGCCTTAATTGGACCTTGTTTCATCTTTCCTGATACCCTCATTCTTCAAGGGGTCAGATCTCTTGTTTCTCTTTTCATCATATCTCTTGTCTTCTGCACACGGTCATAAAGGAGGCAGGGTGTGTGTAGCCCCACCACTGGAGGTGCTACACCCTCAATGGCTCACGGCTCACCTTAGATGGATCTGATTTTTCCCTTTTTCCAGTGATTCTGGGGGACACTCTCCTATTTCTCTTCCTATCTGCCTTTCAAGGCACACCTTTCCAAATACGCCAATTCTCATTTATTGATGGTTGAGAGGATTTCCTTTACCTGCATTTTATTTCCCTTATGCATTATTTCCCTTTTTGTCCTTTTGTTCTCCTAATCCGTTATTTGGTTGTATGTTGTAGTTATTTTTAATTCTAGTGTTTATTTTATCATCATTTATTATTTTCACCCCAAAGAATTAGAGGCCTACCTCAACTGTCATCATCAAATTACAATTTCAGCAATATATTTTCCGACAATGAATAAATGAATGAATGAAGTGTTTATTGCAGCAAAATAGCCAGAGAAAATACATAGGCAAATACATCTTAAAATAACATGATTTGCCTGTATCTAATCACTAAACAGTTTCGTTAGTGATATTAGTCTTTTTTTGCTCATATTCGCATGATATTGGGAACATTGATTACGACATAATTCACACACACAGTCCTCATTTGGGTAATTAAATCTTTTGTTGGTGCATAACTTGTTGTGAATCCCGTGTACTGCCAATCGTGTGATGGGTGTCTCAGTTTATAGTTGGCCTGTCTCCAGTTTGTGAAAGTATGATGTCTGTTGTATAAAACTCGGTCCAAATGTTGTTCCTTTTCCAAGTAATATTTGAAAGGTTTTCTCTTATGCCTTTGTTTGGAAGATGCAACTACAATCTCATATCTTTTATGAAGAAGTTCTCTCTAAGCATAATATAATTCAGTCTTGATGGTGCTGTTATTCCAATTCCCAGCACTCTTTTCATGTAGCGGGCCTTGATTTTTTCTAGTGTTCAGTGGTCTTTTACAGTAGGAGTATCCCATATAATGTTGAGTCCGTAGGTAGCTATGTGCATTATTACAGTTTGGAAAAGAATCATACCAGCAATACCACCGCAATATTGCACCAATCACTTTTCCGACAATGAAAACTGAATGTCTGGTTTAAGTTGTATTCACAGTGGAAAGAATTTCTTGTATGAAATGCTTGGATTGCATTTCTCAGAACTCTAACCCTCTGTACTCATTAACCTCACCGCATCAGCAATCTTGCCAGAGTCATTGCAGAGAAATTGGTATCACCGATTACGAATATTATTGCGGAAGCCGAAATACCGGTTGCTTCCAAATAACTTCTGCACTAACCACTCAGCAGGAAAGTTCAAAAAGTTTTATAAAAATCAAGTGAACCTAATGGAATTCAATTTTAATAAGGTGCAAAGGTGTGTTTAGTTTCTTTCATTTAATATCACGCTATTGTATTTTGTGATATAATTTGCATTTTTATATTGCGGCAATTATATTGACAAATAGTGTCAAGTCTTTGTTACGCTATACTGGGTTGACAGTGCTGTGTGAGCAGTTGAGTAACTAACGGGATTTCATGTAGAGAGCCTCTTTTTCTGTAACAGTAGTGGAGAGCGCAACTCGCTTCCAGTCGGCCGTTTCTCGTCTTGAGCTACTGTTGCCATGGAAACGACCTGCCTTGCCATTTCTTCAGGAGTTTATTTTGTGAATTCATTAGCCTTTGCTCGAGTGCAAAAGGGCCGAAATCAGAAGAATGAGAAAGACTATCAAAAATCCATGTAGCCAGCCGTTCCTTCTGGGTCCTAAACTATGTGTATGAAAAAATTAGGTTGAGATTGGAGGAACGGTGTAGATTTGTACACGGAACAAATCCACTTACATACATACATACAGACTTTCACTTTTAAATATTAGATTATAATTATTAATTTTCATGTGGCCTCCAGAGAGGCCAAATTCAGGTCTTTCTAGTTGTCGTCCGTGGGAGACCTGCGCATCTTAAAGAGAACGAAGTGTTGATGAAAACGTCACATACACTCAGTCCCCGAGCCACGGGAATTTACCCCAGGAGATTAAAATCCCTGATGGCTCGAACCCGGGGCACTTCGGGCCAAAGCCTAGCGCGCTAACCATTGAGCCACGGATCCAGACATAATAATAATAATAATAATAATAATAATAATAATAATAATAATAATAATAATAATAATAATAACAATAATAATAATAATATAATAGTCATTTGGAATATTTGAATGGTCCCCTACTGATATGGAAGAGATATGTAGGGAAATACGATCACTGTCGACCAAATACTCCACTTCAAGTATTAGGATAGATATTCTCATCCCTGAGCGTAGTATTGTTAAAAATATTAATTTCGAAGTCGTGTCTTATTAACGTTTTAAACTCTGTATAGCGACCTGGATGGAATTGGGACAAGTAATTTGATATAGGACACTTAGGGTCCCTAGTGTCCGGAAATACCTGAAAAGAGAACCACAACTGTGAAACATATGACGTCATCAGGTGACGGCTACGCTCGAGCAGTCAGTCCCTTGCTCTCTTACGCACACCAAAGCAAACATTGAAAGTCATATCACTCTGGCTCCGAGTCTGCGTGTGTGACTTGGGCGCGTAGGGTTCAAGGTTCAAATCCGGGGCCTATCCATGTTCCACTCTCTAAAATAGATTTTAAAATGTTTCTCCGGAAGATATGCGCAAAAGAAAATCAAATATTTAGACACAAAAAGTTCATTAAATTGTGGTGCAATATCAGCTTCGGTGGCGTATTTGGTAGCACGCTGAACTGCTGTGCCCAAGATCGCGGGTTCAAACCCGGCCGAACTCGTCGGATTTTTTAAGAGCGTTAAAATTCCTTCAGTATGGCTTCCTTCGGAGGGTAAATAAAGCTGGTTGTCCCGTGTCATAGATTTATGGCATGTATAAGATCGTTCCACTAACTAAACTTGTGTGAAGCTCTGTCGAAGCTCCAACGTTCTCCACTAGGTGTCGGTGACATCTGGTAGCGAAAGTTGGAACTACTTGAAATTGAACGGAACTTGTAGCTCACCCCATGGGTGTCCGCTTGAAGCAGCTACGGCCTCTGGCGAGCCGAACATGCCCTCAGACACTCCCGGCACTAAAAGCCATATGCTACATGAATAATGTGGTGAAATTAAAAATAATGGTCTTACCAAGAACTTCATGATGCTGGATGGTTTGGTTTCTGAGTTATCTCTTCGATAAGTAGCGTTTGAGTAGATTGGTGCTGGTTCATCGGAGGTGTCCCTTTTATACACGGTGCCTAGCAGAGAAGGTCACCTAGTTCACCCTGACTCCCACTACCTGCCCTCTCTCTCTCTGTTTAGTGAACCTCTGTTTATGATGACCAAACACTAGGAACAGCATCTGTGGTGACCTGTCGCAATGATGAACGGGTTGGGATTCGATATCACGTACAGTATATGCATTTTATCCTTGTCTTGACATGAACTATAAACAAGGAAGCTTGAAGTTGTACGAGACCGTTAATCTCGCGATCATGAGCCACGGGACCTCCTTTTCACGGGGAATCTGAACCACAGGACATGGCATTTCACATGGAAAATCTGACATGCATTGATTGGCAATCAAACCCGGAACTATAACAACCAAAGAGGGTACGTAGTGATGTGGATTTAAATCATATCTAAACAAACAAACAAACAAACAAACAAACCAAATTCCTGGCACTACAGCCCATGAAGATCCTAGGCCCACCAAGCGACCGCTGCACAGCCATTTTGCCTGCAGATTAGTTTATGGGGTGACGCGTGGTCGGGGCCCCTCAGCCGTTTGGCCTAATCTTGGTCCCCGTGACCGGGGCGCTGACTCACTGTCAGAGAGCTACCCAATTGTCCTCACGAGACTGTGGTGCACCCCTTTCCAGCCCTCACGTCTGTTTCTAAAATAACTGACGGAGCTGGGAATCGAACCCGGGGCCCTCTGGTGTCTGGCAGGCGCGCTAATGCAACACCACGGGTATGGCAAACACTATCTATTAAATTTGTCCTTGTTGACGATTTAATCTAATTGATTACCAATTGAGGGCAGATGACCTCTTAGTTCCGCCCCTTAATACCTCAATAACTAACTAATACCAATTGGTATTTAATAAAGGTATTGCACCTTAGTCAATAATAATAATAATAATAAATGAAATATGAAAAGTTAAATCTCTTGAAAGGACAGCTCGAAGTAGAAAAGTCAATGCTGTGGAACTGATGTAATGGCACATTGAAAAAATAAGATTTTAAAAATATACAAAGAAAATCATTGAAAAAGGAAAATTTTAAAAATATTCAAATGTAAATCACGGAAAAAGAAAATTAAAATAATGAAAAAACAAGTAGTTCCGTGAAGAACAAAAGCCTATTTTCAAATTATCCTACTTATGTTAATAGCCACTATCAACATACAAAATTTCAGTTTGGTTGCTGTAATAGATTCGTAGATATTGAGAACCGTCTAAATATTTCGGATGGTCGCCATGTTGGATTGTTATATATATATAGGCCATAGAGTTATGTGCTATTAAAGGAAAATTATTGCGTAGGTTCATTATTCAAACTTTCACTTCGATCGCATGATTACGACACAAGAAATATAAACTTAATTTTAATATTCGCACAGCCGCCATCTTGAGGTTATGTAAACAATTGAACTAAATTAGATGCCAGTGCATTACAATGTGTAATGTACCAAGTTTCATTGCGATTGGATCATTAAATCGCCAGAAACGTCTATTTAAAACTTTCAATTTCGCTTGGCCGCCATGTTCGTTTTGTAGATAAACGGTTTTTGAAAGTCTCATAGATGAACTTCCTTTATCTCCGTACAAAATTTCAGAGTGATACCGGTAATAGTATCAGAGATATTGGCTAGAATGCCGGAGAAATATTTCACACAGCCGCCATCTTGAGGTTATGTAAACAATTGAACGAACTTCATTGTCGGTGCATTACGATGTGTATAAACATTACTGTACCAAGTTTCATTGAGTTTGCTTGTTTAAATCGCGAGAAACGTCTATTTAAAAGTCGCAACTTGCTTGGCCACCATGTTGGTTTTTTAGTTACCAGGTTTTCAAAAGTCACGTATGTGAACTTCCAGTAGTTCCCTTTATCACCGTACAAAATTTCAGGGTGATATCGGTAATAGTCTCGGAGATAATGAATGCTGGTGAAATAATTCACACAGCCGCCATGTTGGATTGGTGAGACGTAACAATATTTGAAGGGCACGGTCGGGGTCGTCCAAAATAGTGCTATGAACTTACCGAGGTTCATTTAAATCACTCCAGCCGTTGAGATTTTATTAGGGGGAGACACAAACACGAATCACACTCATCGCACACACACACAGACAGACACACGGACAAAAGGTGATCTCATAAACCTATTTTTAATAAATTAAAATAGCCTAAAAATCACTGAAAAGAACAAACTTTCCAAAAAAGAATTCAAAAAGAATCAATTGAAAAAAGAAAATTTTCAAAACAATTTTCAAATAACCATTACGTAAGTCAATAAATTGTAATTCTAGAGTACAGTGTACCGATTTCGGCTACATTATAACCCTCTTCAGCAAACAGTAGTTGACGATTTACCCAGCGTAATCTTAAAATGCGCATGGACGGTAGGTTCCAGACGCAATTCAGAAAAGCCAAGGTGAACAGTGAAACTCCAAACACTTATACTCTTCTCTGAGGTTGGTTGGTTCCTTAGATTAGGGGATGCGACAACGTGGTCATGTATAGTAAAGCCATCATAACTTCCGACTTGACGTTTCCGTGTTACCCCAGAGATATCTAGCGGTCAGAAGGAAAATCACTTTAACCAGACAATCACAGACAGTCATTCAAATCGATGTATCACGACAAATTGAGTTTCGTTCGCGATGACGTGATTTAGCGAACGCAACTCTAGCCTAGTAGTGAAACGTCAAGTCGGAAGTTATGATGGCTTTACTATAGTCCCGAGTACTTTTTGTGAGTGTAGAATCTGTCTGATAACCGGTTGTAAATGTGATGACTGTATTAGTTTGTGTTAGCTGTTTTTAATACAAGTAAGGACTGCTGACGACAATTTCAGGTAGTTCCTACTTTCGCCACCAAATGCTACCAAGACACCTATGTGTAAACTTCACTACTACTAGATGCCAACGCAACCAGCGCCCGGTGACGAACGTTGGAACTTAAGAGCATTAATCAAACCTAACCTACACATTGAGTTTAACACAATTGTAGTTAGTGGAAGGTTCTTTTACATGCCATACATTTATGACATGGGCCCACCGGCCTTTCTTCCCCTCCGAACGAAGGTATACTAAGGGATTATTAACGTTCATAAAAATCGCGAGAAAAGTTTATTTAAATGTTTCAAATTCGCTTGGCCGCAATGCTCGTTTCATAGTCAACAGGTTTTTGAAAGTCACATAGGTAAACGTCTAGTAGTGCCCTTTATCACCGTACACAATTTTAGGGTGTTATGAAAAATAGTTTCGGAGATACCGAATGCAGGTGAAATATTTCGCACAGCCGCCATGTTGGATTGGTGAGATAATTATAAAATTTGAAAGACACGGCCGAAATATTACTATGGCATTACCGAGTTTCATTCAAATCTCTCCAGCCATTTAGAAGTTCATAGGCGGTACACACACACACACACACGGACGCACACACACATTCACACTGACACACATACACACACGCCCGGACAGAAGATGATCTCATAAGCCTATTTTGTCATAAATGAAAATAGGCTAAGAATAGGCTTATGATATCACCTTTTGTCCATGAATCTTGGTACAGCAGATGACTATACTATTTGTAATGCATTGTTATCTAATTTAGTTCACTTGTTTACATATCCTCAAATGGCGGCTGTGCGAAATGTTAAAATTATGCTTTTTATTTGTTGTGCTGTAATCATGCGATCAAAATTAACGTTTCAATAATGGACGTACACAATAATCCTCATCTAATAGTACATAACTCTATGGCCGATATACAGTATATTAATATCCTACATGGCGACAATCCGATATATTAAATTAATCTCAATATCTATTAATCTATGACAGCAATCTAACTGACATATTGTATGTTGATAGAGCCTATAAACATAAGTTTACCTATGGAACATTCAATAACCAGGTGAGCACAAATCCAACATGGCAGCGACGCGAAATTTAAATATCAAATGGACGTTTCTCGCGATTTAACCATCCAAGCGCAGTGAAACTTGATACGGTATAACTTAAATATATTTATAAATGAATGTTCGTTTGTTCGTCTTTTATGCGTTCATAAACCATTCATCCGATTGCGATCAAATTTTGGTGAGTTGTTGTGCACACTTCCGGAAATGTTATAGACATAGTAAATCCAATTTACAGTAGATGGCGATCGAGTAGCTTCAACAAAATTGCATGCGATTCGTTTCAACAAAGACCACCTGCGTTCATAATCCATTCATCCCATTGCGATTACGCTTGGGTGAGATGTTGTGTACACTCCAGGGAAGGTTTCTGGCTTAGTAAATCCATTTTACAATAGGTAGTGCACGAGCAGACTCAACAAATGAGCGACAATGCGTGAAACGTTTCAACATAGTCCCGTATGCGTTCATATACCATTCGTCCGATAGCGATGAAACTTGGGTGAGATATTGTGTACACATCAAGGAAGGTCTTTGACTTAGTAAATCCATTTTACAATAGGTGGCGAACGAATAGATTCAACAAATGAGCGACGTCGTGCGAATCGTTTCAACAAAGTACTGTATGCGTTCATATACCATTCTTCCGATAGCGATGAAACTTGGGTGAGTTGTTGTGTATACATCAGGGAAGGTTTCTGGCGTAGATCATCCACTTTTCAATAGGTAGCGCACGAGTAGATTCAACATATGAGCGACAACGGTCGAAGCGTTTCAACAAAGTCCCATATGCGTTCATATACCAATCGGGCGAAAGCGATGAAACTTGGGTGAGTCTTTGTGTACCCTCCAGGGAAGGTTTCTGGCTTAGTACATGCATTTTACAATATGTAGCGCAAAATTTTATTCAACAAATGAGCGACGGCAAGTGAATCGTTTCAACCAAGTACCGTAAGCGTTCACATACCTTTCATCCGATTGCGATGAAACATTGGTGAATTGTTATGTGCACTCCAGGAAAGTTTTCTGGCTTAGTAAATCCATTTTACAATAGGTAGCGCACGAGTAGATTCAACAAATGAGCGATGGTGCGCGAATCGTTTGAACAACGTCCCGTATGCGTGCATATACTATTAATTCGATTGCAATGAAACTTTGGTGAATTGTTGTGTACACTCCAGGGAAGGTGTCTGGCTTAGTACATGCATTTCACGATAGGTAGCGCACGAGTAGATTCAAGAAATGAGTGTTGGCACGCGAATCGTTTCAAAAGAGTCCCATATGCATTCATATATATTCATCCGATTGCGATGAGACTTTGGTGAATCGTTGAGTACACTCCAGGAAAAGATTCAGGCTTAGTAAATCTATTTTACAATAGGTAGCGAACGAGTAGATTCAACAAATGAGTATCGGCACGCGTACCGTTTAAAAAAATCCCTTTTGCGTTCATATGCCATTCATCTGATTGCGATGAAACTCTAATGAGTTGTTGTGTACACGCCTGGGAAGGTTTTAGACTTATTAAATCCATTTTACAATAGGTAGTGTACGAGTAGATGCAATAAATGAGTGACGACGCACGAATCGTTTCAACAAAATCACGTATACGTTCATATACCATTCATCGATTGCGATGAAACATTGTTGAGTTGTTGTGTACACTTACGTGAATGTTTCTAACTTGGTAAATCCATTTCACAGTAGGTAGCGCAAGAGTAAATTTAAAAAATGAGTGACAGCGCACGAATCGTTTAAACAAAATTCCGTATGCGTTCATATCCCAATCAACCGATTGCGATGGAACTTTGGTGAATTGTTGTGCACGCTCCCGCGAATGTTTCTAAATTAGTTAATCCATTTTACGATAGTGTAGGGGCAGTTAACGGAAATAGAAAAAGATTGTTTCCAAAAGCACTTCATGAAACAAACTTACAATGCCAAAACCTTCTTTGATTGGCATTGCAACGCATGCCGGGTACAGCTAGTGCTAATATACATTTTAATCCACTGACACCTAATTTATTTCTATTATTTTCATAACCCCAAGATGGTGGCTGTGAGAAAGTTTTAGCCTACTTTTCGCATTTTGTAAAAATGAGGAAAAAGTAGCCTTATGAGATCGATCCGGGAAAATGTGTGTCTGTCTGTCTGTCCTTCTGACTTTCTGGCTAAACGGCTGTAGCAATCGGACCCAAATTTAGTATGAGTAAAGATCTGCATCTGAATATCTCAATGCGTATTTGAAAATGATGTCAGTGTTACCAACTGCTGAAAAATCGCAATTGAAATTTCAGCTCCAGGGTGTATATATGGGAAGGTATGCTGGGAGTTATACCAAAATTCACACACATATAGACAATAATATTTCAGTATAATTTCCAGGAGGCCATACATGACAGTGTTGCCAAAATGATTCGAAGCCTGCTGATATGTCCAATTTTTAATGCATATAACATCTACACTATCAATTGGATTTCAACCAAATTTCGTATCTACTATGAGTAAATAGACAGCTATAAATGAGCGAAATATTAAGAGCCACCAGGGCTGCCAACTGTTAATAAATGCGCTCCCTATTGTTATTATCCAAATACCAATATATCAGAAAGTGTGCAAGCCGATGGCTTTAATCTATGCACACGTATATTAACTGACATTCTAGATTAATTTGGAGTAACTACTGGATCTCAGTACTACCAACATGATTCTAAGCCTGCTGATAGGACCAATTGTAAATACATGTAACTGCTATACTATCAATTGGATTTCAACCAAATTTCGTATGTGCTATGTGTTCTATAACGGATAACTTATGACTATGTGTATCCTTAAGAGCAACCAGGACTGCCAACTGTTAATAAATGCTGTCCCTATTTTTTACCCTAATATCAATATATGAGAAAGTATTCAAGCCAACAGCTCTAAACATTGTACACGTATAGTACCTTACATTCTAGATTAATTTGGAGTAACTAATATACGTCAGTGCTTCCAACATGATTCCAAGCCTGCTGATTGGTCCAATTTTAAAATACATGTACAGTAACTTCTATAAAAATAAATGGATTTCATCCAAATTGGCACAACAATAGATCAAAATAGTTCAGATTGTTTCTGACCAACACATGGATGACATTGTTTCCCACATGATTTTACGCGCGCTGATAGGTCCAATGTCTAACTACATGCAACGTCCATGCTATCCATTGGACTTCAATCAAATTTTGTATTCTGTACCTTAAGACATGGAACTAAGAATATATTCAGTCACCAGGGCTGCCAACTGCAGTGCTCTATTTGGCTACATTAAGCCAGTTATATTTCGAACTATTTAGAAATTTCGATATTACCAACTCAATTTCGTCATTATTCTAATTACGTCCATGTAGATTAATCATTGGAATGAATCATTAATTTCGATAAAAGTCTCTTTAGTTTGTCACGGAACTTCTTGTTAAATCTCGTTTTTATTTCTTGTGTCGTAATCATGCGACTGAAGTTTGAATAATACACCTACACAATAATCGTCATGTAATAGTCATAACTCTAAGGCCTACATATAAAAATCCAACATGGTAACTATCCGAAATATTTAGAGGGTTCTCAATATCTACGAATATATTACAGCAATCGAACTGACATTTTGTATGTTGATAGTGGCTGAAACAAGGAGAATGACCATCAGAAGCACATACTTTCCCCGCAAAGTAGTACATAAAGTTACCTGGATATCCTCAGATGGAAATACGATGAATCTGATCGACCATGTTCTTTTTGACCGAGGACATCATGGTAGTGTCGAACATGTGCGATCCTTTCGCGGGGCAGATATGAATAGCATGGATGGTAAATGGAAGAGAAGAAAGAAAGAAGACCTGTACTAGAGGTTTGGAATGCCACACATTGGACGAATATTGGGACAGAGGCGACTACAATGGTTTGGACACATCTTACGAGTGGCCGGATCTCTACCTAAGAGAGTCTTCCAATCTCAACCCACGGGAAAACGCCCGAGAGGGCGCCCAAGAACACAATGGAAGGATCGAGTGACGACGAACCTTCGAGAAGTGGAACCGACAGCCGTGGAGGATGATGCTAGAGACCTTAAAACATGGAGTGCCATCTGCTGCAAATACCTCCTCATGTGATTGACTGGTTTTCCTTTTATTGGATTGTTTGTGTTTTGTAATATTTTTTTATTTTGTGATATATATTTTTTTAATATTTGTAATATTTTCTTTTCCTATTGTCCTTGTGCTCTAGGCCTCAAAGGCCCGTTTAATGCAATGAATGATGATGATGTTGATAGTGGCAATTAATATAAATAGGATATATGAAAATAGGTTGTATAGTTATTCACGGAACTACTTGTATTGTATCTATCGTCTAATAGAAAGAAATCCGACAGCAGTGGCTACGCAGGCTAAAGCACAGTGTTTAGGTCATGGGGCCAAGCTCTCTGCTGATTCGGTAGACGTGTGGGTTCGAGCCCCACCGTCGGCCGTCCTTGAAATGGTTTTCCCTGGTTTCCCATTTCCAAAACCAGGCAAATGCTGGGACGGTAACTTCTGATAGGCCACGGCGGCTTCCTTCCACATCCTTACCCAATTTCATTCGTCTTCTTCCATTCCATCTCTCATCCCGACGCGCAGGTTGCCCACGGTCGTCGACTAGAAAGAACTGCACTCGGCCTCACAGGAGGCCACACGACAAAAAAAATATAGAAAAAAATAAAAATGTACTTTGGTGTGTTTTCTAATAGGACGCGCAATTGTAGGGAAGTATAAGGAAAGTAATCTTAGGAATGAGATAAGAAGGGAATAAGTGTACCGTGAGAAAGCCAAAAGTCTGTAAATTAATATGGCGCAAGAACAAAGTTGGAGAGTTAAAAGGTATTGGACATCCCGGAACCTCTTAATTTAATGTATGGATATATTCTCCGCAGATGTCAAGTCTAAGTCATGCAAGGAATTCAATCAGAGTTCTTTTCAGAAATCACTCGTCACGATTTGATATTATCAATTTCCTGTTATTGTATAAAACTACTGGTCGCAAAAGGTTATACAGGACATTCATTATCGTGGCAGGCTTCCTCTAATACTGTAGTTTGTTTTCACTAATGAAGGTTGTTGTTTCGGTACCGCACCATTCGATTAGAAGTGAGAGGCAGGTGGAGTTCAACCCGTGGTGGGAGTCAGGGTGAACTAGGTGACCTTTCCCGGTGGTTATGGAATATATAAGGGACACGCCGCCAATTGACCGGCACCAATCGCATCAAACGCACCTTGTCGTAGAGTTGACGCAGAAACCAAAACAATAATCAACATCATGACGTTCTTGGTAAGACCACACTTTCATATTATCATTATGTCTCTTCTCCTGCTCTGTGGCTAAATGGTTAGCGCGCTAGGCTTAGGCCCAAAGTCCCCCGGGTTCGATTCCCGGCCGAGCTGTCAGGCATTATAATCTCCTGGGGTTAATTCCCATGGCTCGGTGACTGGGCGTATGTACCGTCCTCATTTTCACTTCATCCTCTTTACGGTTGTAACCCTATGAGGTTACATGTTCTTTTGTTCATAGCTATAGATTTTCACATCTGTGGACATAGTATCTATGTATAATTTTAGTTTGTTTTTCTTATCTCTTTGATTTTTTATTCCATGCAGATTATTCTATGCTAAGATGTTAGATCAATTGAGTTTTGAATTCCATGAGGGATGATTATTGAGATGTTCATGCCGTGCTAAAAAGATAGGATTATTGTCGAATTCTTTCCTCTGTTCTTATATAAAGCGATATCTTAAGTTGATTGAGAAGTTCATGGATGGAAGATAATAAATGATAGGGAAATTAAATGATACAAGTAGGCTCTTCCTTATGGTAATAATTACCACCACGGCCCTGATAACCGCAAAAAGCAGTAAGTAAAGTTACACGGTGCGCAGGTTGCCCACGTGTGTCAACTAGGAAAACCTGCACTCGGCCTCTCCGGAGGCCACTCGATCATTATTATCATTATGCCTTCGCTTTGGTGGCGTAGTTGGTTAGCATGCTGAACTGCTATGCCCAAGATCGCCGGTTGAAACCTTGCCGAAAACGTCAGATTTTAACGATGTAAAAATCCCTCAATATGCCTTCCTTCAGAGGGGAAGTAAAGCAGGCGGGCCCATATCATAGTTTTGTGGCATGTAAAAGAACCTACCACTGCAATTGGTAGTGTTTAGCTAGATTTGTAGGTTATATTTGGCTAGCTAGTTAGAAACGCTCTATCAAGTTCGAAAGTTCGCTGCTAGGTCTTAATAACAGTAGCATCTGGTAGGCACAGTTGGAACTACTTGAAATTGAACTTGTTGGAAGCCTTTGAGCTTTCAACATAAAATACCCAGCTATTGCCATTGGCTGCAATTCATATATACTTAAAATTATAACTTTGCTGTAACCCTAGAAGTTCGGTTCGTTTACCAGCTCAACCAAGAAATTTGAATCCGGTTTAAAGATTGGAACGGGGTACATTTAACTTCGTTAGGCAAAACTAAGCAGAAATGGGTTCCAATTCGGACTCAGCCATCCTGGAAGTGGTTGCCTAATAGCATATCCGTAACAAGAAGTTCCGTGACGAACTAATGAGCCTACTTTTCTTGGAATGTAAGATTGATTCCAATGCTTAATCTATATGGACCTAAATTGACGAAATTGAGTTGGTAATATAGAAATTTCTAATTAGTTCGAAATATAACTGGCATTATGTAGCCTAATAGAGCACTACAGTTGGCAGCCCTGGTGACTGAATATATTCTTAGTTCCATCTCTTTAGTTACAGAATAAAAAATTTGGTTGAAGTCCAATGGATAGCATGGACTTTGCATGTAGTTAGACATTGGACTTATCAGCATGCGTAAAATCATATTGGCAACAATTTCATGCATGTGCTGGTCGGAAATAATCTGAATTATTATGAACTATTGTTGTGCCAATTTTGGATGAAATCCATTTATTTGTATAGAAGTTACATGCATTTTAAAATTGGACCAATCAGCAGGCTTAGAATCATGTTGGAAACTCTGACGTATTTTAGGTACACCAAATTAAACTAGTATGTAAGGTACTATACGTGTGCAACGTTTAGAGCTGTTGGCTTGAATACTTTCAGATATATTGATATTAGGGTAAAAATAGAGACCGCATTTATTAACAGTTGGCAGCCCTGGCTGATCTTAAGAATACGCATACTCATATCTGTTATAGTACACATAGCACATATGAAATTTGGTTGAAATCCCATTGATAGTATAGAAGTTACATGTATTTACAATTGGTCCTATGAGCAGGCTTAGAATCGTGTTGGTGGTACTGAGGTCCATTAGTTACTCCAAATTAGTCTAGAATATCAGGTACTAAACGTGTGCATAGTTTAAAGGTGTCGGCTTGCTTACTTTCTGATAGATTGGTATTTGGATAATAACAATAGAGATAGCAATTATTAACAGTTGGCAGCTCTGGTGGCTCTTAAGAATAAGCTCAGTCATATCTATTTATGTAGACATATTACGTACAAAACTTGGTCGAAATCCAATTGATAGTGTAGAAGTTATATGCATTTCAAAATTGGACTTATCAGAAGGGTTAAAATTATTTTGGCAACACTGTCATGTATGGCCTCCTGGAAATTAAACTGAAATAGTATTTTCTACGTGTTTGCCAATTTTCGAATGGCTCTCATGCATACCTTCCAAGATATCCAACATGGGGCTCAAATTTCTAGTGCGTTTTTTCAGCAGTTTGTAGCACTGACATTATTTTAAAATATGGGCTTGAGATATTCCGGTATATATCTTTACTCATACTAAATTTGGTTTCGATTGCTGCAGCCGTTTAGGAGTTGATAGGGGGGGGGGACACTCACAGAGCCAGACAGACACAAGGACAGACAGACAGACAGAAGGACTGACAGACAGACAGACACACATTTTCCCGGATCGATCTCATAAGTCTACTTATTCCTCATTTTTGCAAAATGTGAAAAGTAGGCTAAAAATTATTCACATCATGGGTCGTTAAATAGGAGATGGGCTGCTGTGAATTATACGTTGACTTGCATGTATATGTCTATTACCTTGAGAAACAAATCCTCCTCGCGTTCCCTTTTCAAAAAATTAAAGCATGTCGTCGTTACCCACTTCTAATCAAGGAACTTGTCAGGATTGTTGATAATTCAAGGTTTTTTCCCAATTCTAACCTCAGTTACAAATACACGCAATACTACAAAGAACATAACAACGCACTTCAGTAGGCAAATTCTACTTTCACGCAAGTACACGTCCACAATGTCCAAGCTCTAGAAATGGAACAACAACGATATTATCATTCAGTGGAGGGGGAGATTGAATTTAAGAGCAAAAAATAAGTTACAATTTGTCATTAATGATCATCTTCCGAGCATTAATCCCGCTTTATTGCACGGTCTGCTTTTCTGCACGTTTTCTTCCATACTGATCGATCTTGAGCGTCTCTAGTTGTGGCATTCACTAGTTGCATGTCTTCCCGCATTGTATCCCGCCAGCGCTTTCTCGGTCGCCCTCGTGGTCGTCGGCCTTCTGGACTGATGTCAAGTGCAGTTCTCGCGACTGAAGAGTGATTGCTACGCAGTACATGGCCATACCAACGTAGTTTAAAGCTGTCGGCTTGCATACTTTCTGATATATTGGTATTTGGATAAAAGAATAGAGAGAGCAATTATTAACAGTTGGCAGCCCTGGTGGCTCTTAAGAATACGCTGTCATATCTGTTTTTGTACACATATTACATACAAAATTTGGTTGAAATCCAATTGATAGTTAAAGGCATTTAAAAATTGGACTTATCAGAAGGCTTAACATTATTTTGGCAACACTGTCATGTATGGCCTCCTGGAAATTAAACTGAAATAGTGTTATCTACATGGGTGCCAATTTTGGAATAGCTCCCATGCATACCTTCCAAGATATCCATCAAGGAGCTCAAATTTCTAGTGCGTTATTTCAGCTGTTGGTAGCACTGACATCATTTTCAAATATGGACGTGAGATATACCTGTATACATCTTTACTCACACTAAATTTGGTTTCGATTTCTGCAGCCATTTAGGAGTTGATAGGGGGATCACACACACAGCCAGACAGACAGAAGGACAGACAGACAGACAGACAGACAGACAGACAGACAGAAGGACAGACAGACAGACAGACAGACAGACAGGGAGATACACATTTTCCCGGATCGATCTCATAAATCTACTTTTTCCTCATTTTTGCAAAATGTGAAAAGTAGACTAATAATAGGGAAAAATCGTGTATTAACAACAACAACAACAACAATAATAATAATAATAATAATAATAATAATAATAATAAAAATGATAATAATAATAATTCACGTTTCCAAGGAAATGCAGACACCCTTGTATCAAAGAAATCTTCATAGTTTAAAAAAATCTGATGATAGCTAATTTTAAAAACACTTCCAAAATTTGTCCATGTAATGAGCCGTCGCTCAGCGTCCTTCTCTAACTTTTCATGTGTATAAGACTGTTTTAACTTTTATTCCTTTAAATATTAGGGCATACATTAAAAATACCGGTAATAATAATAATTATTACTACTATTATTATGATAATAATACAGACGAAATAGGCTAATGAAATTAAATGATTTTTTTAACATCATATATATTATTTCAGTAGTATGCATCCCTCCTGCGGCGCTCACAAGAGACCGATCGTGAAAAATGAGCATTCAAATGAAAGAGAATATACATTATCAGTGACTCATTATACTCTAATTTCATAAATATCTATAATTTCTTTAAAAAATGACTTTTTAAAAACTGTACGAAGTTTGCGATTTGTAGTTACTGTTGCTGCAGTAAGATACGCTCCAGAATTGGTGTCCACTTCACATTTTGGCCGCTGTGATGCCTTTTTAGCCTATTTTCAATTTTGAAAAAATAGGCTTATGAGATCACCTTTTGTCCGTGTGTGTGTGCGTGTGTGTGTGTGTGTGTGTGTGTGTGATTCGTGTGTGTGTCCCCCCCTAATAAAATCTAAACGGCAGGAGCGATTTCAATGAAACTCGGAAAGTTCATAGCACTATTCCCGGCGACCTCGACCGTGCCCTTCAAATTTTGTTACGACTCACCAATCCAACATGGCGGCTGTGCAAAATATTTCACCAGCATTCAATATCTCCGAAACTATTACCGATATTACCCTGACATTTTCTATGGTGATAGAGGGAACTACTATAAGTTCACTTATGTGACTTTTGAAAACCTGGTAACTACAAAACCAACATGGCGGCCAAGCGAATTTGTGACTTTTAAATAGACGTTTCTCGCGATTTGACCAACCAAACGCAATGAAACTTGGTACAGTATATGTTTATATACATTGTAATGCACCGACATCTAACTTCGTTCAATTGTTTACATAATCACAAGATGGTGGATGAGCGAAATATTTCACCGGCATTCTATATCTCTGAAACTATTAGCGGTATCTCCCTAAAATTTTGTACGGAGATAAAGGGCACTACTGGAAGTCCATATACAAGATTTTCAAAAACCGGTTAACTACAAAACGAACATGGCGGCCAAGCGAATTTGAACATTTTAAATAGACCTTTCTCGCGATTTAATGTTCCAAGCGCACTGAAACCTGGTACAGGAAATATTTATACACATTGTAATGCACTGGTATCTAATTTAGTTCAATTGTTTACATAACCTCAAGATGGCGGCAGTGCGAATTTTAAAATTAAGTTTTTATTTCTTGTGATGTAGTCATGCGATCGAAGTGAAAGTTTGAATAATGAACCTACGCAATAATTTTCCTTTAATGCTACATGACTCTATGGCCTATACATTTAACAATCCAACATGGCGACCATCCGAAATATTTAGACGATACTGAATATCTACGAATCTATTTTAGCAATCAAACTGCATTTTTTTATGTTCATAGGGGCTATGAACTTAAGTTCACCTATAGGACTTTAAATAACCTGGTGATCACAAATCCAACATGGCGGTGATGCGAATTATAAATATTCACATGGACGTTTCTCGCAATTTAACCATCCGCGTGCAGTGAAACTTGGTACAGTAAATCTTTATCCGAATGTTAATCCACTGGCATCTAATTTATTTCAATTGTTTCCATAACCTCAAGATGGCAGCTGTGAAAATTTTTTAAATCTCCTTGTTTTTTCTTGTGTCCTAATTATGCGATTGAAGTTTGAATACTACACGTTCACAATAATCTGCATGTAACTCTAGGACCTACATATATAAAATCCAACATGGCGACCATCCGAAATATTTAGTCGGTTCTCAATATCTACGAATCTATTACAGCAATCAAACTGAAATTGTGTATGTTGATAGTGGCAATTAACATAAGTAGGATATATGAAAATAGGCTGTATAGTTCTCCACGGAACTACTTGTTTTTATGTCATTTTAATATTCTGAGGTCTTTCCTTTATCATTTTGCATCGATTTCAGAAACAGTAAATCAAAGGAATGTTAACGTTTTCAGAGTCAGTAGGCTAAATCAATGGATTGGGTACTAAAATCGTGATCGGCGAGTGTTCCCTGCTAAGCTTTCAATCAATGGACTCAGCACAAACATGATTTAAATTCATCCGTCTAAACAATGGATTTATTATATCCAAGGTTTGTTAATATGCAGCGATACAGGATTTTCTTCTGAATTCTAATTCCATAAATATCGATTTTTGTAAGAATTGTTCTTCTTGCAAATACTGTTGCTCTAACATGCTGCAATTCTGAGTTGTCGCCTAAAACCTTAAAACATTGAACGTTACCTAATTCTCTAACAGTTTTTCTTCTATCTGATTTTCAGAATTAGTAATCAATGGATTGGGTACAGGTATTTTGCATTTTAATTCCGTAAATATAGATTTTTGTAAGAAGTGTGCTTTTTGCAAATACTGTTGCTGTATCATGCTAGAGTTGTCGTCCACAACCTTAAAACTATCATCATCATCATCATCATCATCATATAGGCCTCATAAGTCATACATTAGCAGTGAAGAATTGCATTCTAATTTCATAAATATAAATTTTTGTATGAAGTGTGCGATTTGTAAATACAGATGCTCTAACATGCTGCAATTAGGAGTTGTCGTGTAAACCCTTAAAACTATTAAACGTTAATTATTTTACAGGATTTTCTTCTGCATTCTAATTTTATAAATATCGATCATTTCGCATGGTTTTCAGAATCAGAAAATCAATGGATTGAGTACGGCGTCTAAAACCTTTGAACTATTAAACATTAATTCTTTAACAGGTTTTTCTTCTATCATTTCCCATGGTTTTCAGAATTACCAAATCAATGGATTGGGGAATCAAATCGTATAATTTCATAAATATCGAATAACCGATGAGTGTTATGATGATCCAATATTCAGTGGTTGCCTTCTTAAGTTACGGAACATACAACTTGCAATTCTGACTCAAATGTATCGAATAACCGGTAATTTTTACGGCTAAGCTCTCAATCAATGGACTCAGCACAGAAATGGAATCAACAGTGACGAATTGCATTTTAATTTTATAAATATCAAAGAAAGAAATCAGCCACAGCACGCTCTCATGCTGACGCTCCACTCGGGAAAGCGACAGCACACCTGTAGGTAATGTGCAAAGGAGTTTAGCGTTGAGCGCTACACACAGAACAAAGAAAGCACCCCTGTAGGTAACGTGCAAAGGAGTTTAGAGCTGATCGTTGCACTTAGGAACAAGGAAGCTTCACTCTAAGCGGGGGTGAAGAAGTTTTCCAACGAGGGCTGTCCTGATAAGGGAGAAGGAGGTTTCTCAGCCAACAAGATAAAGCAGGAAATCTTGACCAAGATGCTTTCATAAATATCGAATAACTGGTGATTGTTAGGATGATCCATTTTTCAGTGATTGCCTTCTTAAGTTACGCAACGAACAACTTGCAATTCTGACAGAAATGTTTGGAATAACCGGTGAGTGTTACGGCTAAGCACAGAAATGGAATCAACAGTGACGAATTGCATTTTAATTTCATAAATATCAAAGAAAGAAATCAGCCACAGCACGCTCTCATGCTGACGCTCCACTCGGGAAAGCGAAAGCACCCCTGTAAGTAACGTGCAAAGGAGTTTAGCGTTGAGCGCTACTCACAGGACAAGGAAAGCACCCCTGTAGGTAACGTACAAAGGAGTTTAGCGCTGATCGTTGTACTTAGGAACAAGGAAGCCTCATTGTAAGCGGGGCGTGAAGAAGTTTTGGAACGAGGGCTGTCCTGATAAGGGAGAAGTACGCTTCTCAGTCAAGAAGATAAAGCAGGAAATCTTGACCAAGATACTTTCATAAATATCGAATAACTGGTGAGTGTTATGATGATCCAATTATCAGTGATGGCCTTTAAGTTAGAGAACGTAGAACTTGCAATTCTAACTGAAATGTAAACAGTGTTCTATAATCATTTGGATGAAATGAAAACATAACAACCTTTCTCCTTAAGTCTCTCATTATAAACCTATTGGGAAATGTGTGGTTGATGAATAAGCGAGATTTTCTAATTCCATAAACGTCTATAATTTATACGAAGTGTGCGATTATCAGATACTGTTGCTGTAGGAAAATACGCTCCATAATTGCTGTCCACTTCTCATCTTAGCTGCTGTGACGCCTGTTTAGTGTCATTTTAACATTCTGAGATCTTTCCTTTATCATTCTGCATTGATTTCAGAAACAGTAAATCAAAGGAGTGTGTACTCAAATCGTATAATTTCATAAATTAGCGGTGACCAATTGCATTCGAATTGCATAAAAATAATTTTTTGTATGAAGTGTGCGTTTTGCAGATACTGATGTTCTAACATGCTGCAATTATGAGTTGTCGTCTAAACCCTTAAAACTTTTAAAGTTAATTAATTTTACAGGTTTTTCTTCTGCATTCGAATTTCATAAATATCGATCATTTCGCATGGTTTTCAGTAACAGTAAATCAATGGATTGAGTACTCTAAATCGTATAACCGGCGTGTGTTACGGCGACTAAAACCTTAGAACTATTAAACATTGATTCTTTTACAGATATTTCTTCTATCATTTCCCATGGGTTTCAGAATTACTAAATCAATGGATTGGGTACTCAAATCGTATAATTTAATAAATATCGAATAACCGATGGGTGTTATGATGATCCAATTTTCTGTGATTGCCTTCTTAGGTTACGGAACGTACAACTTGCAATTCTGACTGAAATGTATCGAATAACCGGTGAATGTTACGGCTAAGCTCTCAATCAATGGACTCAGCACAGAAATAGAATCAACAGTGACGAATTGCATTTTATTTTCATAAATATCAAAGAAAGAAATCAGCCACAGCACGCTCTCTTGCTGACGCTCCACTTGGAAAAGCGAAAGCACCCATGTAGGTAATGTGCAAAGGAGTTTAGCGTTGAGCGCTACACACAGGTCAATGAAAGCACCCCTTTAGGTAACGTGCAAAGGAGATTAGCGCTGATCGTTGCACTTAGGAACAAGGAAGCCTCACTGTAAGCGGGGCGTGAAGATTTCCAACGAGGGCTGTCCTGATAAGGGAGAAGGAGGTTTCTCAGCCAACAAGATAAAGCAGGAAAGCTTGACCAAGATGCTTTCATAACTATCGAATAACTGGTGAGTGTTATGATGATAGAATTTTCAGTAATTGCCTTCTTAAGTTCGAGAACGTACAGCTAGGAATTCTAACTGAAATTAAAAAGGTGTTCTATAATCATTTGGTTGAAATAATAACATAACAACCATTCTCCTTAAGTCACTCATTATAAACCTATTGGGGAAAGTATGACTTATGAACATGCGAGATTTCTCGCACGGGTCAGCTAGTAATAATAATAATAATATAATATCTTCTTACTTATGAACCTATCCAAACCAATCCTTTGGCTACAGCCCATGAAGGGCCTTGGCCCATCAAGCTACCACTGCCCGGCCATTAGGTCTGCAGATTATGGGGTGACGTGTAGTCAGCGCGTTGGGTTCCCTCGGCCGATAATCTTGGTCTCCGTGACAGGGTCGCTGTCTCACTATCAGATAGCTACTCAATTATCCTCGCCAGGCTGAGTGCATCCCGTTCCAGCCCTCACGTCAGTTTCTGACGAAGCCGGGAATCGAACCTGGAGCGTCCGGGTGCGAGGTAGGTGCGCTACCCCAATGCCACTTATGAAGGTATTTTTAAATGATCATTCTTTAAGTCTGGCTGCGTGGCTCAGGGGTAACGTTCTCGCTTGCTGAGCCCAAGGTTGCAGGTTCGAAACCTGGCGCAGTCAGCTGGCATTTGAGGGTGAGCAAATGCGAGGGAGCCGTGTCAGTAGATTTACTGGCACGTTAAAGATCCCCTTCGGGGCAAAATTCCGGCACCCCGGCGTCTCTAAAAGCCAGTGTAGTTAAAAGGGACGTAAAACCAATAACATTATTATTATCATTCTTTAAGTTGAATACAGACCCATGAATCACGTACATTGTCGCTTAGTTGATTTCTTATTCGTGACAATAAACGTTTAAGAGTCCTGCCCTAATACTTTCAAGGTAGGACAAAATAAGAGTTAAAAAAGGGTGGTTGGACCAAAGGGATGATAAACATGAACCCGAAAAAAGAAATGTGAAAACAATGCCGAATTCAGTTTAGATTCCATGACCGCTCTAGGGAATCGCTGGATTAATCCACTCCATTATTTAACAAGTGGTTGCATAGGAGGGTGTTAGGACTCCTTTTAACATCCATAGCTGTTTTCTGATTGAATGTGAACTCTCTTCCCCCCTACAGGCATCCCTTGTCCTCACTGTCATCGCCCTTTTTGTGGTCGCTGCTGCCCAGGAAAGCACCAAGGAGAAGCGAGGTGTGGCTGAACTTGGCTACCCCGGATATGGTGGACTGGGATACACCGGTCTTGGCTATGGTGGACTGGGTTACTCCGGTCTGGGCTATGGTGGACTTGTCTACCCCGGACATGCTGGGCTTGGATACTCCGGTCTGGGTTATCCTGGGTATGGTTATGGATATGGCCTGGCTGCTCCCCACTACGTTGGTTAAATACTTCTTGTACCCTTCTCGTCTTTCAGCTTTATAAAGTGAGCAATATGTAATGTCAGTTTTGTTACATGAAAAACGTACCATTTCCTTTTTTCCATTTCCACGCTTAGCCCTCAATTGGTCAAATCCAGTGCTTTTCTTTGAGGGGGAAAATGTACCCAGTTCCAATCTTTAAACCAGAATCAAATTTCTTGGTTGAGCCGGTAATCGACCCGGACTTCTGCGGTTACAGCAAAGTTTCATCTTAACTAGCTGAAGAACCCGTTCTTCGAACTACTTTTAGCACAGTACTTGCTGGCCTAAATCAATATAATCACACATTCGTAATGTAGTTATGTTATTTCCATGTTACCAGCTACATGTGTAGACTAAATGCATTTTCACTCACCCAATTATTAATCAGTGGTAGAAAAGTGAAAATCCACAGCCTGCCATCAGTCGACCGGGTCAAAGCCTGTCGCACTCCCCTGAGACAATGATTAAATGAATGACAGATGAAATGAAATGATAGTGGAGATTGTTGATGGAATGAAATTGTCACAGGGAAAACCGGAGTACTCGGAGAAAAGCCTGTCTGCCTCCGCTTTGTAGGTAGGAAAGTGCGTTTATATATTGGAAATAAATATCAGCTTCTATGTAGTAAAAGTTAAATAACCTTTCTTAAATATTGAACACCTATCGTTTAACGTCTTCATATGGCGGCTTCGGTGGCGTAGTCGGTAGCATGCTGAGCTTCTATGCCCAAGATAGCTGGTTCAAACCCGGCCGAAGCCATCGGATTTTTTAAGAGCGTTAAGAATCCCTCAGTATGCCTTCCTTCGAAGAGGAAGTAAAGCCGGCGGTCCCACGTCATAGATTTACGGCATGTTAAAGAATCTTCCACTAATTACACCTGTGTGAAGCTAAATTGGATAGGTTAAGAATGTAAACAACGCTCTTAGGTTTCTACGTTCGTTGCCAAGAGCCGACTGCGGTGGCGTCTAGGAGCTAAGTGCTGAACTAGGCCTAGTAGTCGTTGACGGTGGCGTTTGGCGGCAAAAGTAGGAACTATTTGAAAAAATCTAAGTTGCCGTCTGTACTTAAATAAAAAAAACAGATACATACACTAATACATACACTAATACAGCCATCACAATTAACACCGGTTACCAGACAGATTATACAGACACCCAAAGTACACGGGACTACATGACCGGGTTGTCGCAGCCCCTAAACCGAGGAACCAACCAACCAACCAACCAACCAACTAACCAACCAACCAACGTCTTCATACTATATTTAAACATATAAATATTATCCTAAAAATACATCAAATTTGGTAGCAATTATCATATCCGCAGGTGTAATAATGCGGAAACTACGTATCATGTCATGATAAAGAGTAATAGTGTCGAAACAAACTTCAATCATACCAAGTAATAATAACAAAATCAGTTTTAATCACAGAAAAAATTTCTAAGTTTATGCCGTGTCTTGTGCGAGATTAATAAATATTTGTTGCTGCCAAGTGGCCATAATGGACAGTTATCTGGTGTGCTTACAAATAATGATTACAGGTAGATTAATCTCGACTGTATTCAACTATGCTCTTTGTCCGTTTGCTGCATGATATGATGTGGTATTTGTCGCAGGGGTTATTGCACAGAGAACATATTCAATCTATATTCGGTTCATGGTATTTAACATTTTTACAGATCTTGTGGTGGAAACCGTGGATGGCGAGTCTTGTTACCACATATCTCATTTCCTGGTTCTCGTTTGTCCATCTTCTGTCCACCATTGCTTCTGTTGCGAAGAATTCGAGCGGAATTTCATTCTGCTTCTGGTGTCTTATCTCGAGGAGTTTCTTCATATGCTTAGTAGGTGGCAGTTGTAGTCTAAATCTGAGATCTTCGATGTAGCGTGTATCTTTTGTTGGGACATATGCCAGCATGGACTGGGACGTTCTTGCAATTCCTAGCACCCTTTCAGGAAGGAAGCCTTTACTTTTTCAATTGTGATTAGGTCTGTCATGGATAGCCTTTCCCATATCAGTCCTAGATCATATGTAATGACGGGGTTTATTTTCTCGTGGAAGAGAATCATTGCTGTTTGTAAAGATAGTTTGGTAATATTGTTCAAATCGTACATTCCACTAATGGCTGCTGTTGCTCGTTCCTTTATATGTAGTCTAAAGGATTGGCACGTTGTTTGTAGGGTGAGGCCGAGGTATTTGTAGGAATTGACTGTCTCAAGTTCAGTCTCTCCCAGGATCATTTTGTTTTCGGCGGCTAGTTTTCCTCCTTTTCGGAAGGCCATATACACTGTCTTCTTTTCATTTATACTGAGCTCATTTTCCTCCGCCCAGTCCTGCAAGTTGTTGAGCACTTCTTGTAGCTCCTGCCTGTTTGTAGACCCCAGAACCATGTCATCTGCGTGCAGGTAAAGGGATACTGATTTTGTGTTTTCAATAGTCCGTATAACATCCGCTGTCGCGACGTTGAACAGGGTGGGACTCAGTGGGTCGCCTCGTAGTACTCCGTTGGTTTGGGTGATCTCTCTTGAGGTTGATATTCCTTCGTTCATCTCTACTTTGTTGAAAGCCAGGATGTTTTTTTTATCATAAACGTGATTTCGGATTATTCATCCATCATTTGCACCAGTTTTATATTGAGCTTCGATCTGTTTAGTAGGTCGAAGGACTTCGAGAAGTCTACAGATATTGCATGGAAAATTCCTAGAGGGTTTCTAAACGCTTGTTCTATGTCATTCAGTAGATTGTTGATAGCTTGAAGGGTGGACCTTCCTTTCCTGAACCCGAATTGTTGATCGGGAATCAGTTGATCGACTGTTGAGGTGAGCCTTTTGAGCAGCATGTTTGAAAATACTTTGAATATATTGTTCTCTAGAGCGATTCCTCGGTATGAGTTTGGGTCGTTGCCTTCTCCTTTGCCTTTATATAGAACCTTAATGATGGATTTTCTCCATTCGTCGGGTATTTCCCCTGTTGCTAGGCATCTGTTAAACAGATCTGACCATAGTTCACTTAGAATTTCAGCCGAGTCTTTCAGGATCTCATTGGAGATTCCGTCTGGGCTTGTCGCTTTCTTGTTTTTTGTCTTGCTGATTGTCGTAATTACTTCTTCTGATGTGATGCGGGTGCCCCATTCTACGCTTGTGTGATATGTTGCGTTATACGCCGCTTGTGACTGAGTTAGGTTCAGTACTTGTGAGAAGTGATTTTCCCATATGTCCATCTGAATTTGGCCAGATTTCCCCGTAGTCTTTCTTCTGAAGGCAATGAAGGGCTCTTTTATTGCTTCTTCTGCCTCCATTAAGGCTTGTTTTTCTATGTATTGAGCCTCTTTCTTCTTCAGGAGAATTTATATTCCTTTCTTTGTGCTGCATATTCTTCTAGAAGACCTTTTGTGTTGTGGAGTTTGGCCATGTGTAGTTTTAGGAGGACTTCGTTTCTAAGTGTGTAGCATTCCGTATCAAACCATGGTTTAGCTCTTCTTTGGTTGATTGGGATTGTTGATGCTCGTATGGCCTCCTGAATTGTTGTCAGGGCTTGGTTCAGATGGTTTTCGTTAAGGCATTGTTTTGTTGCCTCCATTGCTTGTGCGTTGTTGCTTAGGACATTTGCGTCACTCTATCTGGAGCTCCGTGGGTTAGTAGGTTCCTTAATTCCTCTTCAGTATTTCCGAGCATAATGTTGGTCCTGATAGGTTTACGTATTGTCAGTGGGGTGAAGCATGACTTCCAGAGTCCCTGTTGGTATTTGATGGAGATGTTACTTCCTCTGTAAAAAACTAGGTCGATGGTACTTGTGCCATTGTGTGCTATGTACGTTATTTCATTTGCTTTGTTTATAAGAGAGTAGCCTTCTTCTTGTAACATATCCAACATAGCTCTTGTTTTGTTGTTGGGCTTGTCTATTCTGCAGTTAAAATCTCCTTCCAGGATGACGTTTGTGTCTGTCTTTGTTTGGGCAATCGCCCCTGCTATTATTTCTATTGCGTCTTCTAGGGAAGATCCGTATGTGATATATATGCCTATTATTGTTAGGTTTGGGGTTTTCATTATTACTAGGTTCTCTTCTTTTATCGAGTCTTCAATTTTACCTATGGATGGTTTGAAAATTATGAAGACTCCTCCCTCTGGTCTGCCTCTTTGGTTTGACTTGGCGAGAGAGTGAATTGCGTAGTGGCTCGTGAAGTTCAGAGGTTCTGTCAGGAAGGTTTCATTGGCCACCATTATGTCGCTCTTTATCCAGATATCTTCAGGTGCTGTGCAGATTTTGCCTCTCAGGCTCTCCATATTCCACAATGGTATTTCCAGATTTCTTTCGGCATTTTTCAGTTTGGGGCTTCCGTTGGGGTTATTGCCTTCGAAATCGAAAGGTACGATATATTACCCTATCTGGCCAGAGACTTGTTTGCATAACGGAGTCCCTTTCTTCCATGGCTTTGCTGGTGCCACGGAATGGGAGCTGTTCGCAGCTGGTTACCTTTCAGATGCCGTTTTGAGTAAGGTGTTCTTTTATGTCTTCTTCGGTTACGTCAGTGCCAAGTCTCCCAATGAATATCCAGGCGGTTCGTGGAGCTGTTCTCAGCCTGCCGATTTCGGAGCCTCCCGTGCCATGTTGTGGGGGTTTTCTCATCGTGTCGTCTTGTTTTCTTGTGTTTATGTTTGTTGAAGTGTCTTCATTGGTACGTTTGCTAGGCAGATCTGGCCACTCTTTGTTTGCTGAAGGTCTGTCTCTATATTTGTTTTTGTTTATATCCCTAATTGGCGGTAGTGGTTTGGCAGTAGGTGGGTGCAGCAGCGTTGCTGTTTTTGGAGTTTCGGTGAGGTCTTGGGTTTTTGGGGTAGTCTAAGTCTTGTTGTTTTACTAGTATGTCTGCTTGTTACAGTTGCATCTCGAGAATTAGGGTCATTTTTTCATGAGGTTTTCTTTGATGTTTTCACAGGATGTTTTATTTCCCAAGGCTCCCTTACATCTTTATTTAATTCTTGGTTGCTTGTCGCCGTTGGGGCCAAACCATTCGATTTCAGGCGTAGTCTACAGGTCTCGCACATCCATAGTAGAGATCTCTTTTTTGAGTGGAGGGCGTTATACTCCGTTGTAGTCACAGAGGTGCACTTCTTGTGGAACCATTGGTTGCAACCTCCGTCGCAACTCACTGCTCTGCCTTCTAGTGGTGTGTCTGAATCACATTTGGTGCATCTTTTGTAGTCCATTGCGACTAGCATTGTTTGTAGTGATGTTCGTAGAGTTCTGAATGTGTGAGTCTGTTTCAGCGCAGGTGTGGTTGGTATTGAGATTGGTTTGTTTCTTATAGGTCCCGTCTACTTTGCAGGTATCTACTTTGATGTATGGGGTTGGTTGAGAAGGTTTTGTTGCACTTGCGACAGGAAGATGGTTTTAGTTCGAAATGAATCACTGATATGCTTGTGTGCGTTTTGAGTGGTAAGGCTTTCGGCGAAGGGTTGTGTGTTGTATGCGCTTCGTGCGGGAAGGCATTCAACAGAGATTGTTCTCCAAGTGAGCAGTTTGTATAATTTTACTGTTAGTGTTACTTAACCTAACTAATATTTGACTGGAGATGGTCTTCTTTTGTGCTTGTGCGAGATTACGCCTAGTAACTCCGAGATGGTTCATCAGCGGGCTCTTGTGGCCTATTTGCGGACTACCAAAGGAGTAGCAAATAGCGCGATGCCTCAATTCTTATTTAGAACACCTCCGCTACTTTACTACGAGAGCTAAACGCTAAAACAGTCTTTCACCTCCCTATAAAGGCTTCCAAAATGATTGAATTTTGAATTTCAGGGTCAAGCAATTAAAACTCACCAACTTTTCTAGGTATACGCCGTGTTTTGTGCGGGGTTTCATTTACCGTGAAAGGCAAAATTCCAACTTTAATGAAATAAGTTTGTCCAGTTCTGCCGTAAGAGTAATATGAACACTAAATAAACTAATGTGACAGCCGGTCTTCTTCGACACATTCTTCTGTTAATTTGGGTCTCTGATCATGGTAAAAAACGACAAAAAGGAGATAAATATTGGCCAACAGAAATATCCAGTTAACAAAAGACAAATCTATAAAAAGAAAGAAAGCGTACCGTGCAAAGTAGAAAGCACTATAACATTGTGAAACAGCGTAAATACTCAAATACGGAACGATGATATCAAACAATTACCTATTATTTATGCCAAGATTGGTGGAATTAACGTGAGATGCTTAGTTGACACGGGGTCACAAATCAGTCTTGTATCGGAGGCTTTGGTTCGAGAGTTGGTACGGAGTCAGAATATTCCTGTGATTCCAGTACCGCAACTCAAGGTGAGGGGCGTTATAACCGGCACAAAGAGTACAAAATTAGACTCAAAATCACGTCTCGTTTCAAACCCCACAAACTACCTCTATAAATAAAACAGTTCATGTAGAGACTAACATAGACCAACATCGCTCGGCGTTGACCGTGTTTTATCGCACATATTTAGGTTTTACTCGCTAACCATTGGAGATACACGAAAAGTGATAAGGACCTTTAGGAAAGAAAATTAAATTTTAAAGCTCGTATATGCCATCAAAGAATTGCTATTTCTTAGCGTTCTCTTTTTATTGAAATGGAAATACGAGAATAGTCACCATTTTAAATAGTGCAGAATATCGGAATCAAGAGTAGCCTATTATGTAAACCTGGTAAATCAGCTACATCCTTGCAAAATTTCATTTAAATCGGACCAGTGGTTCTTGCGAGATTGAGTAACAGACAGACACACACAATCTCATTTTTATATATATGAATGACTAGCAATAGTGCCCGGCTTCGCCCGGTGGATTTGTTTGTTTTATGGATGATAATGAATACTACTACAGAACTGGCATATAATACTGAAATTAACAGAAACAAATATTTTAAAAATATAACTTTTTGTGGTGGTGGTGATAAGTAGTACAGAATAATGGAAGTAACAATCAGGTCACTCTCCCGTAATGATAATGACAATAATGAATAGGGAAACGGCTATTTACTAACTACAGTACTGACACATGTAATTTACAAACGAATTGAAAAATATGATTAGAAAGAGTAGTATGTGACATAAAAGACACTGCCTAGGGCCTATATCTCATTGGCTGTTAGAAAAGTAGAGATCAATATTGTCGTCACATAGTGCCATAGGAAAATAATCAGAACACTTTGGAAAACTTCGGCTGTCCCGTGCTCCTGAAGTACCAATAGTGTCATTTATCGCCACATACCACTCAAGGATAAGGATCTGAATATATGAAAGTAAATTTTAAAGCACCAACGCTTATTGCAACTAATTACCTCTATGTACTGCACCAACACTATCGCACTTATACAGAGGCATAATATTTTCATGACGATAACTGTTTTACGGGGCCTAAGAAATCTTCTTGCAATAATTACTCCCAGTGACTCCAATTTATAAGCAACGCAAGTTGTAACTATTTTCGCAATTCTGGTAGGGGCGACGCGATGCAGCTCGCATTGCCAGCCAACAATTGACTTATTAAAATATTCTTACAGTTACACTATACGGGCAAGAATGGTTCAAGGGCCTTAAAACGTAGTTTTCAAGTTCATTTTGTCTGTTGTTCTAAATGTAGGGAATGGAGAGAGTTGTTCAAAATATCAAGTGGATAGTGTTACCCGCAGGATTTCGAAGGGTAAGTACATTAAGTGTAGTTAAGATCGGTGAAACGATGTAGACTTGTACCAAAGGGCCTAAATGTAGGGAATGGAGTGATCTGCCCGAAATTTCACGTAGACAGTGTTACTCGCAGGTTTCCAAAGGGTAAGAATACTCAATTTGGTTCATTTCGGTGAAACGGTGTAGATTTGTGCCAAAGGGCCTAAATGTAGGGAATGGAGTGATCTGTCCGAAATTTCACGTAGACAGTGTTACTCGCAGGTTTCCAAAGGGTGAGAATACTCATTTTGGTTCAGATCAGTGAAACGGTGTAGATTTGTGCCAAAGGGCCTAAATGCAGGGAATGGAGTGGTCTGTCCGACATTTCAAGTAAACAGTGTTGTTACTCGCAGGGTTCCAAAGGGTAAGTATACAAATGTTGGTTCAGATCGGTGAAACGGTGTAGATTTGTATAAATAACAGACAAACCAACATTGATCTTTATACCGTATTTACACATGCTAGTGCAACAATCACAATAACGCAGGTTATCATTTAAATTTTACACACACACCCATGTACACGGGGCAACATGACCACGATGTCTAAGCCCCGCAAATGAAATATTAACTGTGCAAACGACAGCATAGAGAATACTACAGTCCAATACAATCCTTGATTGTCAATCGGTCAGTATTCCGATGTGTCCTTTAGCAAATTTTACCGGACTATCATGATACAGAGTAAATCGTTGTTGCCTAGTGACAACCTGTCCATCAATGGTGAGGCGTTGACTATCATGATACAGTGTTAGACGTTGTCGCCTAGCGACAATATATCCGTCAAGTTATTAGATAGGTGAAACGGTGTAGACTTGTGCGAAAGGGCTTAATGCAGGGAATGGAGTGGTTTGTCCGAAATTTAACATAGCCTAAAGTATTCCTCTTGAATCAGGCTATCATATACAAAAATAATTTTTCGAATCCGACTGGTAGTTCCAGAGATTAGCGCCTTTAAACACATAAACACACAAACACACAAACTCTTCAGCTTTATTATCTTTATATATATAATTCTTCGACACGTGTGTATGTGACAACACTTTCTTTGATTGGCAGGACAACGTCTGCCGGGTCAGCTTGTATTAGTATAGATTATATATGAATTGCAGCCAATGGCAATAGCTGGGTATTTTATATTGAACGCCCGAGGGCTTCCAACAAGTTCAAATTCAAGTAGTTCCAACTGTGCCTACCAGATGCTACCGTTACTAACACCTAGCAGCGAACTTTGGTACTTGATAGAGCGTTTCTAACTAACTAGCCAAATATAACCTACAAATTTAAATACACACTACCAATTGCTGTGGAAGGTTCTTTTACATGCCATAAATCTATGACAGGGGACCACCGGATTTACTTCCCCTCCGAAGGAAGGCATACTGAGGAATGTTAACATAGTTAAATTCCAACGTTTTCGGCCGGGTTTCAACCGGCGATCTTGGGCATAGCAGTTCAGCATGCTAATCGACTACCAACTTTTGTTGGTTAATATTGAGCCCAGGTACTTGAACTCTTCAACTCGTTCGAAGGTATGCCCGAAGGTATAAGGAGGGAGAACTCGGCAACGTGATACTCCATGATATAAGATACATGTATTTAGTTTTATCCCCGTTCACTTCCAGGTCAATTATCTCTGCATTTTGGAGGAATCGGGAAGTATCAGCACACATTTGCTCTAGAGTGTCACCAAGGATCACAACATCGTCAGCAAATGCTAGAATTGTATCTGCTTCCACCATCTCCATTTCTCCAGTTCGGCAAGTGTCGCGGCTTACTTTTTTCAAGGCCAAGTTGAATAATATTGGCGCCAATGGATCTCCTTGTCTCAATCCATTTTGGATAGTTTTTTTTAGCGTATGGCGTTTACTGCGGGGAGTGTCCGAGGACATGTTCGGCTCGCCAGTTTTGTAGCTTCTTCGAGACGGACACCCAATGGGTGAGCTACAAGTACCGTTGGGGAGGAAAGGAGGGAAGTTGGAATGTAAGGACGAGGAGTTGGAAGGTAGCGGCTGTGGCCTATAGTTAGGGACCAACCCCGGCATTTGCCTGGAAGGAAGATGGGAAACCACAGAAGACCATCTTCAAGGTTGCCGGCGGGGGGATTCGAACCTCCTCGCCTCCCGGATGTGAGCGACTGCCAGCAGTCATGCCGCAACGACCACGGCTAACCCACCCGGTATTTTGGATAGTGAACGGTGATGATAGTTGATTGCCATACCGTATTTTAGAAGTTGACTGGGAGTAGCAAGCTGCAATTAGACGGATGTACTTCGATGGGATGCCACGTTCCTCTAACATTTCCCATAATGCGACGCGTTCCCCTTAAACATTTGAAAACTGTCTAAGAAAAAAATATTGGGACATTTGTATCTGGTCCGGCAAATATAAGTTCCGACTTGAAAGTTCATCGATCAGCTGGCGTCAAGGCACTGTTCACAAGAGCTGGAGGAGATTTCGAGTAATCCTCGATTTAAATTGATCTACCGAATCAGTTTCTTTGGGTCGGCAACTCGGTAATCCATTCTTATAAACATGCAGGCTATGGTTTGGAGGCGGGGTAGCTTGTTATTTTGTGCTTGTGGTTAGTTTTTGAGGATGAAGAAAATCTTTCTTTCTTTCTTTCTTTCTTAGTCGTTTACCCTCCAGGTTGGTGGAACCCCCGGACTCAGCGAGGGAACTCACCACTACCGCCTCTACGGGCAGTGTCCTAGAGCTGGGAACATCTAATCGGAGTGGATACAACTGGTGAGGTGTGATTGGCACCTCGCCCAGGCGGCCTCACCTGCAAAGCGAACAGGGGCCTCATGAGGGAAGGTAATGGATGGTCAGGATGGATAGGCAAGGAAGAGGGAAGGAGGCGGCCGTGGCTTTGAAGAAGGTACTGTCCCCGTTTACCCGGATAGTAGGCTGTCAGATATCCGCCCCCTCAATCGGATTGCCAATAATCAACCGCACCGGCTCAGCTACACCAATGAAAATGGCACTGACTGATACTACCGAGATTTGAGTACAGAAGTTAACAAGGAATTATTGTGGAACACACCAAAATAGACGGGGGTTCATACTTACCTTCACTTACCTCTTAAAAATATCTCGGGGATTGGGTTGACAACAGGATCTCTAAAGTATGCTCCCACAATAACCTTCACCATGACATTTAAAAATGAACCAGAACAAAGGCGAGAACTTTGAACTGTACAAAAGCTTTATTTCAAATAAAGGGTATGACTTTAACAAACTCAACAAAATAAATGTGGCTATCAGTAGCCCATGTCAATCTGACTACGTCCTCCTATAGGACTTGCAAAGTTATCATACAACATGTTAGCTCCCACGAGCTCGAAGTAACGTAATATTTAGAACACATTTGGACTGGATAAGGAAGTCAGGACGAGACACATGTATAGAGCATTTGGTTTCTTTTAATAAACATGACACTTGTATTTATAGGCGCAAGGCCACAATGTAGACGACCTCGTCCGCTGATAACCAGTTGTCTGACCAGCTGCGGTCTACACTTCAACCCTGACGCACACCTGTCAAATGGGCTCACTTGTCAAGCCACGTTGCGTAAGAATCCAGCACTCTCTCAAAAGTTTTAAATGTCCGCAAGACATCACAAATATTGTTACGCAAATCTTTCAAATGCTTTACTCACATACCACTGGATTATTCTGACAATCCCTAAACTTGTTAAATTATCATTCAAATGTTTAATAAGCATTGTTTAGAGTATAAAACAAACTCTTAAATGTTTATAACAAAAACTCATAAATTATTTATAATAATTAGAAATTGTTTATAATATAGTTAAAGACAATTACAAAAATATTAAACACGCCTTTAACATTACTTTCGTTCCACATTATTGTCAAAGATATTTACATCATTATTTACAATATTAACATTTAAATTAATCAAATTATTAATTTAAGAAGTACATTTAACCACATGTTCATCCGGTTGGTAATTTCATAATTGTGTCAATATAATCGACCAATGAAGGTTAGTTATACATGTTAATGTCACAATCTGGTTTAATAAAGGTTTAATAATTATTATAATTATTTGTGACGGTAATCTTCATTCAAAATCTTATCTCAAATTCTTTCAATACTCTTGTTAACTATAACAGTAAATTCACTTGATTAATTTTCAAAGGACAAATACAATACACTCCAGCGGAAAATACGTCGCTTATAAAAAAATGCACAAAACTGCATTAAAAATAGGCCCAAAATTCATCATATATTAATATATACGGCATCAAAATCTTCCACAGAATTTACAAAAACCTCCACTAACAAATTATTTAACATCATTAATTACTGTGGGAACCTCCTTCATTTACTTATACGCTTATATACGCCTCTCTGGTCTATCAAAATTTAAGATTATCATCTTCAAAGTATTGTAGTATAAAAATACTATCATCAAACAAAGTGCGACTAAACTGAGAAATAGTCGAATAGAATCCAATTAGACTGTGGAATGCAAACATTATTATTCAAATCTCTAATTGAGAAAAAACTCCTAACAAAAGTTCACGACTTTAATGCATTCAATAATTCATAATTAAAGTTCATCTTTCACAAAATTGTCTATGATGCAATGGTCGTTCATAACTGACGATAAATGTCTGTGTTGCAATCAATTTCAAATAACGACTAGTATTTCCAAGATCGCCGACAACGTTAGAGATTTTAACGCTCTAAAATAATTTAAATGTTCTTCCTTCTTGATGATGACAGAAAATTGGTCAAAGTAATTAAACTGGGGTAGAAATTACTTTAATAAAGAGACACGCTGTCTGAAGTTAAATCTGCCATGAAAATCATTAACTTATAGTCAAATCGTGACTACAAAAAAATAAGCAAATTACTGAAATATCTAAATGTCAGTCTCAACTGATCCAAAATCATTTAACTATGCCCATGGAATAACCATGTCTTAATAAATCGTCGAAAAAGGCATAACTCATCAAGGTGTACTGAGAATAGGAATCTCAAACAAGAATATAGGGCAAAATACATGAGGACAGAAAATATGGGAAAATGGTTGCTCAGATATTGCTAAAAAACTCAAATACAATAAACGCTCACGACTACCTTATCTGCCGATTGAAGTTCCAGAGGAAAATTCCCCAAAGAAGACTGCTGATGGATCCATTTCACCAAGTTAAAGCTGAGCTCCATCCTCGAAACAGGAAACAGCACCCTCGGAGAATCGAACTGCTTCCTCCTCCGGAAATTGCACTGCTCCGTGAAGACGAAAGACATCCTTTCGGCAAAATTCTTCTTTGTGAGTTGGGACTACCCTGACCTCTCTTGAAAAATCCCTGAAGATCTTGTAGAAAATCGCCATGAAGTTTTTGTAGTAATTTCCATTGAAATATTCATATTCAGTGAGTATGAAATCGTTTCCATTGCTGTTTGATAGTATTCAGCGTTGAACCACGAAACATGGGTGTAGATGGTTGTTCACCACATGTTCGCTTGTGTGGAATGGCAATTAGCGAAGTTCCATGTTGCTATCTTACTCCAACGATGTATGTCCCAATTGCATTAAAGTCCTTTAGCCTTCCATCTTCTCTTCGGTTATGGTAATAGAAGAACAAACTGCCTTATTAAACTGCTCCATAATACTGTAGCGTTGTGTCACAAAAGCAATCAGAAGTCTCCCTGTTGCACTAGCAGTGTCAGCCGTAGCGTAGGATCTCACGATACAGAGTGCTTCTCAGGTAGCGAGAAAATCACTTTTGTCAGTCGTCTAAAAGTGCTAATATCTTCTAAAATAACTCCTTGAAATTGTTCAAATTTACTACACTGCTTAATGTAGCACTGCACAATATAATTAGCTTATAGGCAAACGCTAACTGTTCATAGCCACTCTTGTAGACGCGTTATAATGTGCGTTTTAACTTCACCTAGTTTTACTCACAGTAAACTTGCACTGCTTGTCTGCTTGAATCACGTTCACTGCGGTGGCTTCACCACGCGTTATAAAGACGACTCTCTCTACTAATATCACTCGACGTCTCACCAAAACGACTATATAAGCACTGAAGATCTGACGATTTGAATATCAGAGGTATCAGCTATGACGATTTGAGAGCTGACGATTGAGCTATAAGATATGAGATCTGACGATTGAGACTCCTCTCTTCTGCGCAAGGCCTTTTATAAACTTCATAAGGGGCGTATCCATCCCTTCCATAGCGTGTTACTGCGTCATCGCTCGAAGTTCCAACTTCGTCAATACTTGACGGATTTTCAAAATTCAAAAACAGAAAATGAATTTCACCAAAATTCCAGATCAATGCCTCTACTGCAAATGGATTTCCCCAATTCTTCATTCCAAAAAGCATTAAAAATATCATAGTTTCAGCAATCTCCGTCTTCCTTCAAACAATCGTTGATTGGTTCGAGCCTCCCCTCCAATAGCATAATTTCTTCCTCAGCACAATTCCACGTTTCCTGCGACTGCGTCGTAAATCTCGGATCTTTCTCGAATAAATGCTGACGTCATTGAGAATCTCAGCTCAAGCAGCCTGCTGGTATAACGTCTGCGTCATCCGTGCTTACGTCATGACCATCCACGTCATAACTATGACAGCCATAACTTTCTTTATATTTTCCAATATAGCCACCGTGGTCTCAACATAATTCAATTTACGGGGGCAGTACCATCCCGGCATTTGCCCGAAGACGAAGTGGGAAACCACAGAAAACCACTTCGAGGATGACTGAGGGGGGAATCGAACCCCCTCTACTCATTTGGAACACCCGAGGCTGAGTAGACCCCATTCCAGTCCTCATACCACTTTTCAAATTTCGTGGCAGAGCCGGGAATCGAACCCAGGACCCCCGGGGCGGCAGCTAACCATGCTGACCGCTACTCTACGGAGGCGACGGATGTAGAAAATAAGAAACTATTTAGCATCCACCCTGCCATCGAAAGAGCTTAAAGTTAATGATTCGAGCGCAAACAAAGACCGGACTTTGCAAATTGCTAAAAATTGCAAGATCGAGATATTTAGACGACTACAACTGAGAGTACCCCTTAAAGCACTGGTCAAGTCAATTGTTTATTTCTACTGAACATGATTGGTTTGACGCCATAATGTGGTGGTGCATCGGTCAAGCTGTTGGCCTCTCACCAAGGTGCACTAGGTTCGAATCCCGGTCAATGCATGTGCGATTTTCGAAGGGAAATACCATGTCCTGTGGTTCGAATTTCACTTAAAAAGGAGGTCCCGTGGCTCATAATCATAAGATTCACGTATAACTACAATCTACCTTCTCTAATCTTTATCCCTCGCCTAACAAAAACACGTGTCTCTTATCAGTTTCGCTTGATTACCATAATCAAAATTTTCTATACCTATTCTAATGTTCCGTCCAAGATTAGGTAGTTAGTTATTGAGGTTTTAACCCTACAAGGACCAAGGTTTGGTTGTTACACAGACGACCAAGGGGGGAGGGGATTCTGAGGCCCAATCTAAGAAATATGTCATCATCAACATCATTTATAGCGTGTAACAGGCCATTAAGACACATCGCAGAAAACAAGGGAATACAATTATTTTTAATTACAATACCAATAGCAAGCATAACATAATATAACATAACACTACATTGTACGTCATATCAGGAAGAATGAATTCAGCTTCTCAAATAATGGTTGCATATATTATTTACCGATTTATATCCCTGGCATCTTCCATACTTGCAGCTGGATTCACCTGGTTCGGTGCCAACATAACTCGATCTTTCCATCTTTTTTATTTTTTATTTTATTTTTATTAAACATCATATTTATTAACTGCATGCTCCATTACAATTGAAGTAATACTACATGCATTGGTGATCTTATAGGTAAGTATGATAAAACTTTCTTTACATTATATAACCTATATCTACATGGTTGATTGTAGTCTGTCTAGCCTAGATATAATATGCTTAAGTTTTCTTTCTTGACATAATTATGTCCTACATCAGGTTATCAAATTTGATGCTCTGCACAAATAGCTTAAAGAATTTGACATATTTAACAACAAGTTCATTCATCCTTGCAGGCCAGTGGCCTCCTGATTTCATTACATTTGTCTTCAGTTTTTCCCTTTCGTGATTTAGTAATTCACACTCATATAGGATGTGGTCCACACTTTGCGATTCTTCGCCACACCGGCACGTCATATGCTCTTGTATTTTAAACCTATACAGATAGGTCCCTATTTTTCCATGTCCTGTCATCATAACCGTCATATTATGGCTTAGAAGAATTTTTGAGGCAAGTCTCGCTTGAACACATGGAAAGTACTTTTTTGTCAAGGATCCATTGGAAGTTTCTCTCCACTCTTCTTCCCACAATTGTAAACTTCTCTCACTCAATACCCTTTTCACTACACTATCCGGAATTTTATCGAAAGCCACAAATCGAACACAAACATATTTCTAGCCGGTGTCAGTGTCATTTCCAGGCTCACATTGTAAACAGATTACAGTTTTCTTGCTATGCTTGCCACAAACATGTGTCAAACACTTTACACAAACATCTTGAACTTCCCAAATTTATCACGTGGCGTGAACATACGTAATATTTATAAGTAGACAAATTTGTCCTCACTTGGACCAAGGGAGGGTTTCACAGGACCATAGCGGTTTTGATTACCTCAAAATAATTTAGTTCATTATGATAGTTAACTTATCTCCTTCTTCTTCTTCTACTTCTACGCTGCTACAAGTTTCCTTCTCCATCGTCTCCTATCCATAGCTCCCATCCGCCAACTGTCCACACGTATCGCTGCCTGTTGCAGATCTTCATAGAGTCCATCACTCCACCGCTTCCTTGGTCTCCCTGGTGGTCTCATTCCTGTGGGGATGAAATCCAACAGCTTCCGTGGCCATCTTTAGTCTTCCATCTGGAGTACATGTCCAGCCCACTGCAGCCTTCTAATTTTGATGGTTCTAGCTATGTTGGCATCATGGTACAGGTCTTCTACTTCGTGATTGTGTCTAATCCTCCATTCATCCGTGTGTACATCCCTCACCGGTCTGAAGATCTTCCGGAGAACTTTTCTCTCAAATACGAATAGTTTATGAAAGTCCGGTTTTCGGATACTCCATGTCTCTCATCCATATACAGTAGTACAACGGGTTGGATCACAGTTTGATACAGACGAATTGTGAACTGTCTGGAGAGACAACTGGACCGAATCGCAGCCAATGGCCATAAGCTGGGCATTTATGAGTGAACGCCCGATAGCTCCCAAAAAGTTCAATTTCAAGTAGTTCCAACTTTGGCTACCAGATGGTACTGCCACTAACACTAGCGGCGAACGTTGGAACTTGATAGAGCGTTTCTTACCAGCCAAATATATCCTACAAACATTGCTACACACCATCAATTGCAGTGGTAGGTTCTTTTACATGCCATAAATCTATGGCATGGGCCCGCTGGCTTTACTTCCCCTCCGAACGAAGGCATACAGAAGGATTTTAACGCTCTTAAAAAATCCGACGCCATCGGCCGGGTTTCATCCCGCGATCTTGGGCACAGCAGTTCAGCGTGCTATCGACTACGCCACTGAAGCCACTTATAAATCCCATTATAAAAAGCAATTTATTCTGACTTTGGGCCTCCGAGGCCCCCATTGGTCCTTGTAAGGAACAGCGAGGTCATCTGTCCCTTCCGTCCAAGATTCATTATCTCATCTTATCTTATATAATACACAAGCTGTACCCGGCCTGCGTTGCAACACCAATCAGAGGAAGTGTTGGCGTTGTAATTTTGTTTCTTGACGTGCTTTTGAATACACAATATTTTTTCAATTTCCGTTAACTGCCTCTACACTATCGTGAAATGGATTTACTAATCTAGAAACATTCGTGGGAGGGTGCACAACAACTCGCCGATGTTTTATCGCAATCGGATAAATGGCATATGAACGCATACGGGATTTTGTTGGAACGCTTCGCTCGTCGTCACTCATTTGTTACACCTACTCGCGCGCTACCAATATTGTAAAATGGATTTACCAAGTTGAACACTTTCCCTGGCGTGTACACAACAATGACAGTTGCGATGACAGTTTGGTGAGTTTTTGGGCACGCTCCGTTGAATTTTTCGGAGATAGTGAATCAATTTTACAATAGTTTAGAGGTGGTTAACGGAAAAAGAAGAAAATATTGGGAATCCAAAAGCACTTCAACTAACAAAGTTACAATGCCTACACTTTCTTTGATTGGCATTGCAACGCATGCCGGGTACAGCTAGTACATATATGTAAAAAGGGAGTTCGTCTGCTCGTCTTTTATGCGTTCATAAACCGTTCTTCCGATTGCGATCAAATTTTGGTGAGATGTTGTGAACACTTCCGGGATAGTTATAGGCATTGTTAATCCAATTTACAATATATATCGCGCGAGTAGTTTAAACAAATGCGTGTTGGCGATGCGTTCATATAGCCTTCAATTCATCCGATTGCGACCAAATTTTGGTGGGTTGTTTAGCACACTTCCGGGGTGGTTATAGGCATAGTTAATCCAATTTATCATAGATAGCGCGCCAGTAGTTAAAACAAATGAGTGTCGGCGATTCGTTCATGTACAATTCATACGATTGCGTCCACATTTTGGTTGGTTGTTGTGCACACTCCCAGGAAAGTGATAGGCATAGTACATCCAATTTAGAGCAGATAGCGCGCGAATAGCTTCAATAAAATGGCGTGCGATTCATTGCAACAAAGACCCACATGCGTTCATATACCATTCATCCCATTGCGATGAAACTTGGGTGAGATGTTGCGAACACACCAGGCAAGGATTTTGGCTTAGTAAATCCATGTTACAATAGGTAGCGCACGAGTAGAATCAACAAATGTGCGACTACGCACGAAGCGTTTCAACCAAGTCCCGTATGCGTTCATATACTATTCGTCCGATAGCGATAAAACTTTGTAGAGATGTTGTGTACACTTCTGGTAAGGTTTATGGCGTATTGAATCCACTTTTCAATAGGTATCGCTCAAGTACAGTAGATTCAACAAATGAGCGGCGACGCGCGATGTGTTTCAACAAAGTCCCATATGCGTTCATATACCATTCGTTCGATAGCGATGAAACTTGGGTGAGTTATTGTGTATATACCAGGGAAGGTTTCAGGCTTAGTGAATCCATTTTACAATAGGTAGCGCACGAGTAGATTCAACAGATGTGCGAAGAAGCGCGAAGCGTTTCAACAAAGTCCCTCAAATACCATTCGTCCGATAGCGTTGAAACTTGGGTGAGATGTTGTGTACACGTCTGGGAAGGTTTTCGACTTAGTAAATCCATTTTACAATAGGTAGCGTACGAGTATATTCAACAAATGGGTGATGGCACCCGAATCATTTCTACAAAGACACGTTTGCGTTCATATACCATTCATATCATTCCGATGTAACTTTGGTGAGTTGTTGAGCACGCTCCAATGAATGTTTCTGATATAGTAAATACATTTTATGATAGTTTAGAGGGGGTTAACGTAAGAAGAAGAAATGTTGGGAATCAAAAAGCAGCTCAACAAACAAAGTCACATCACCAACAATTTCTTTGATTGGCATTGCAACGCATGACGGGTACAGCTAGTAATTTATAATTATTCTAGGCCTATTTCAACTACAGTGAGACCTGCCTTTAACGGACCCTTTATTAAACAGAAATATTTGACGATACCGAGAATTTAGAGGTTAAAGACGTGTTAAATTCCTTCCATTTAACGAAAACTGTATAACACGGACAACGCAAATCAAAATACGCATTTGGACGGAAAATTTCCTACCTCTTGAATGGAGTGTTAGGAAAATTTCCAGGCATCCTGTTTAAGTCTAACTTGTCTGTTGAAACAGTTGATTCTGTAGCTAACATGGAATGTTCAAATAGGTCTTCCATCGTTTGTTCTCCATGTGTCAACGTGTACGACTAATTGTCTGTTTCCTGTGTGCCAAGTCTTTCTTAATGCTTGCTTTAAAGAGCTGTCAATCAACAAATGTTTTTCTTTGTCTCGGCAATTGTCAATCAGCTTCAACTTTTAACTGAGCACTTGTTAACTTACATCACTGACTTAGTTCTAGTGAATAATTCTCTGAATGTCAAGCACAACTTTTTCCCGTATAAATACTCTTCATTTACTTTCTTCTAATATTAATACCACATTTGGAGGGGGATGTAAAGCGGGCGGTCCCATGTCAGGGATTTATGGCATGATGAAGAAACTTCCACTAATTACACTTGTGTGAAGTTAAATTATAGGTTACATTTGACTAGAGTTCTTAGGTTCCAACTTTCTTCGACAGGAGCCGACTGTGGTGGCATCTAGTAACCAAGTTCAGAGCTAGATGGTCGTTGACGGTGGCGTTTGTTTCCAATAGTTGGAACTACTTGAAAATCGAATGTCTGCAGTCCTTACTTGAGTTACAACAAGTAGTTCCGTGAAGAACTAAAGCCTATTTTCATATAGCCTATCCTACTTATGTTAATAGCCTCTATCAACATACAAAAATTTCAGTTTGATTGTTGTGATAGATTCGTAGATATTAAGAACCGACTAAATATTGCAGATAGTCGCCATTTTGGTTTTTAATATCTGAAGGTCTTAAAGTTATGTACTGTTACATGAAGATTATTGTGTACGTGTAGTATTCAAACTTCAATCGCATGATTAAAACACAAGAAGTAAAAACGAGATTTTATAATTTCGCACAGCTGCCATCTTGTGGTTATGGAAACAATTGAAAAAAGAAATAGATGCCATTGGATTAATATTTGTGTAAGGATTTACTGTACCAATTGTCACTGCACTGGGATGGTTAAATTGCGAGAAATGACCACGTGAATATGTATATTTCGCGTCGCCGCCATGTTGGATTTGTGATTACCAGGTTATTGTAAGTCCTATAGGTGAACTTATGTTCATAGCCACTATGAACATTAAAAAATTATGTTTGATGGCTGTAATAGATTCGTAGATATTGATATCCATCTAAATATTTCGGATGGTCGCCATGTTGGATTGTTATATGTATAAGCCACAGAGTCATATACCATAAAAGGAATTTTATTGCGTTGGTTCATTATTCAAACTTTCACTTCAATCGCATGATTACGACACATGAAATGAATACTTAATTTTAAAATTCGCAGAGCTGCCGGCCATCTTGACGTTAGGTAAACAATTGAACTAAGTTAGATACCAGTGCATTACAATGTGTATCAACATTTGCTGTACCAAGTTTCATTGCGTTTGGATCATTAAATCGCGAGAAAGGTCTATTTGAAATTTTCAACTTCGCATGTAGTTAACCGGTTTTTGAAAGTATTACAGATGAACTTACAGTAGTGCCCTTTATCTCGGTTCAAAACTTCGGGCGATACCCCTAATGGTTTCAGAGAAATAGAATGCCGGTGAAATATTTCGCACAGCCGCCATCTTAAGGTTATGTAAACAATCGAACGAAGTTAAATGTCGTTGCATTACAATGTGTATAAACATATACTGAACCAAATTTCATGGCGTTAGGTTGGTTAAATCGCGAGAAACGTCTATTTAAAAGTCGCAACTTCGGTTGACCGCCATGTTAGTTTTGTATTTACCAGGTTTTCAAAAATCACATAGGCGAACATCTAGTAGTTTCCTTTATCGCCGTAAAATATTCTAGGGTGATATAATAGTTTCGGAGATATTGAATGCTGGTGAAATATTTCGCACTGCTGCCATGTTGGATTGGTGAGACGTAACAAAATTTGAAGGGCACAGTCGGGGTCGTCCGGAATAGTGCTATGAACATACCGAGTTTCATTGAAGTCGCTCCAGCCGTTTAGAAAATATTAGAAGGAGGGCGGGGGGGGGGGGGGGGGACACCATCACACACACACGCACACACAGACAGACACACCGACAATAGGTGGTCTCATAAGCCTATTTTTAGCCTACTTTCGATTTTTGCAAAAAATGAAAGTAGACTTATGAGATCTACACAGGGCCAAAAATTGTGTGTCTGTCTGTGTGTGTTTGTGTACTCGGAATGCCCGTCCCCCCCATCAATTCGAACACGGTGGAACCGAATTGAACGAAAATTGGTACAGAGGTAGAACAAGCAAAGGGCACCTCAGTGCCATGTTTAATATTGCCGCTATCTTGACGGATACGTAATGGCAGCTACCCAAATGTTCAAAGCTTAAATCAAATTCTCGACTCACCTAATCATCCGATCTCTACCAAATTTTACAAAAACATATACTTGTATGGCGAGCGTCTTTTGACTAAACTACAACGTCATCAACCCAATAGTTTGCAGATGGAGGCCATGTATGTGTGCAAATTAATTCCCCCTATCATTTCAAACACCGTGAAACCGAATTGAACGAAATTTGGTACAGAGGTAGCACTAGCAAAGGACACCTCAGTGTCATGTTTTATATCGCCGCCATCTTAACGAAAACGTAATGGTTGCCACCCAAATGTTCAAAGCTTAAATCAAATTCTCGACTCACCTAATCATCCGATCTCTACTGAACCCTTTACCCTATGTTGGTTAAATGATTCTACTTTTTATTTCTTCAATTAATAAATATTTCAACCAGCATCATGAATGTAGCCAGACAGCGATGAGGAAATTTCAAGCATTTGTTGGAGACAGTAGGGACATACCTGCGACAGTTTAACAAAAGGCTAAATACTTGAGCTATGAAAAGAAATAGCAGAGCGATGTATCATAAGGACAGGTGTGGCTACCTCAATTTTAGAAGCGACGTGCGGTGAGACATGGTTCTGGTATGCTCATTGTGATATTCGCGCCTAGAAGAAATATGATGCAGTAACGTGAATGGCTGATGAAGAAAATAGACACTCCCAAGACGCCAAGATCTACTAGAAACCGCCAAATTATCAGAAAATGGAGAACCAATGAGAAGAGAATGCCTACTTGCGCGCCAACTCCGGCTGGGGTACGCGGTGGCTAGCATTCACGCGGGAAATCGCCTAGACAAAATCTCTACGATCGATTCTAGGATTAATGGGCATATTCTTGACCTGTGCAATATTACGAGTTCAATGATATTTATTTCATTCCTGTATCACAATTATTTCGAGAAATTTTTACATAAAATCCCCCTCCATCTAGACCCAAGGGCCAGTTCATTTATAAGTGTGTCGAAGAGCCAAGACATTATTATTATTATTCTGTGCGTCTACGGACGTAGACGATTATTATTCTGTTCGTCTGAGGACGTAGATTTTATTCCGTGTGTCGAGGACACAAGACTTTGATTTGGTGCGTCTACGGACGTAGACTTTTATTCTGTGTGTCGAGGACACAAGATATTCATTGTAAAGTGTTAAATTCAGTGATAGATAGTCATAGTACTATAGTTATAGGGACAGTAGCGTCGATAATTCGCCAACGAACAGTGACAGGGAATTTAGTACCTGAACAAGCGAATTTAATAGTCAGACATAAAGTGTATAATAACCTAATTTTTGTATCAGCGCAAGTGATGACATCGATGATTGCAGAGGAAGTTTGGAATTCTCAACACTCCGTCCAGATGGCTGATATGAGATAAAGAATCATCCAGTTGGGGAATGGCGTCTGATGTTCTTTGACGGGTGACTACAAAAAGAGATGAGTACAAAATAATATTTTATTATTTGTTAAATTAACTTATGGTTTATGGGACATATTTTTGTAAATACTTTGCTTGTGTGATTAATGTAGTATATTTAGTTTTGATCTGACACATTTTGTTTGGAAGCAGCTCGCACAATTGTAGTTTTTGGAAGGTTCTTTTCTTTGTGTTGTGTTAACTAACGTAGCTATGTGAACGGCCGTGTTCGCCTATGTTACGAAGTGTGGTTAAAAACGTCTCTCGGAGATATGTCGTGTTTCAGAAGTAGGACTAAATTAATATAATTATATAGTAGATTGGAGGGTAATTAAAATTTGGTTGAGATTTATTATTGATCAGATTCAGTGTGATTATTGCCTTTGGAGCAATGTAATTTGTGACGAAGAGTACTCAGCTCTATCGTAGGTTTTAAAGATTGTGTTAAATGTTTGCGAGCTCTAATTCAGCAGACCCGTGTGAAAGGCGTTATGTCAGTCCCAGATGTGTGTATTTGTGAGTATATTTTTGTGGTATTACAAGCGGGAACTTCAGCAGAGACTGATTTCTGTCAGCTTGGTACCAGATTCATATTGTATCCTTGCGAGGACAATTATGGATATGTGATTATTGTCTGACCATATGTTGAGTTGGAGGAGATGTTAGTTGCTGTTGATTCCTTGAGATAACAGTCCAGCTGGTCGGCTATTTATATACACTGGAAGGGGGACATGACTGGTATTGAGGAAAGGGTGAGTTGTTGTCACAAGGGCTGGCTGAGTTTCGCAAGCAAGCTCATCATTAGTGGAGTGCACGTCTGGCTCCCAATTTACTTGAAAATAAATATAAATGTGAGACACTGATCAATGGTAAAATTGTTTAAATAAATGGGAGTTGCCTACGAAACACGATAATCTTCGAAGCGTTTCATTAACATGCAGTTTTGTTAATATAAAGTAATCTTATCCACTCAGGTGGTTTGTTGTTGTTGGTTTATTCTATGTTTATTTTCGATGTCAGTGACCCGTGAGTCACGTGCGGCGCTGTGTTTCCTTGTTGTTGAGTATCTGGCCATGGTGGCAGCTCATTTGGTTAAGTGTGTCACCACACTAATAAGGGTCTCAGACAGATGCCTGTAAATAGTAGAGTTGTAATATGTGTGTCAGAGTTAGATTTAAGGATTTTTATTAATGTTATGCCCATATCCATAAACGTTGATTTATGAGATGATTGTTCGTGAGCACCGTGGCTGTTAACCCGTTGTGAACGAATGATCATCCAAGTACTCATCACTCGTAGATAGTCACCACGCGAACATAAATTCACATGCAAGATAGTGGAACTTGGATCCATATTTTATTAGAAAAGGGGAGATCCATCTGACTCCTCAAAGTGATAAATATTCCGGTCAGGGAAAAATTCAGGGAGGATTTTGTTTATTTTTGTTTGTTTTATTCTTTTATGCACAAATTAGTTATTAAATCTTGTTATTATCTTACGTTTTGTCTCCTTACTTTCTTAATTATAGTTTTTATCCTATAACCCTTGCCTCAGAAAAGCACGTAGTTTGGCGGACGTAAACACCACACTATGAACTGAACGCGACCCCTTGATCAAAGATTCTTGCATAAAACACTGCTATTCTGAAGGGTTCATAGGTGAAAACTGGCGCGGCCAACGGTGGGGCTATTCACTGTGGTGTAATGGGGAGATTACACATGTCAATAGTGGCGCATTTGAGTAAAACTGGCATGCCGCAAGTGCAGGCAGATATGACAGTATTTAATCACCGGGAAGTGATATTTTATTAAAAGTAATTGAGGCGAAGTGGATACCGCCAAATGTGTGAAAAATAAATTATAATCAGGAGTTTGCAATGTAAAATACGGTTCACGTTGTTGTCTTTTAAATTAAAGTAAAATTAAGATGTGATACCGGGCGCCCAATGATAAAGTTAAAACTAGATTTGTTTAGAAAGTCAAACTCATGGAAATATTAGGAGGCTGTAGCCTAAAATGACAATTAATACTTTGTTAATTAGTCAGTGTTAATATCAGATCAGGATAACTGTTTAATGACTAAATATGTGCTTGGGTTTAAAATTGAATTGAGTAAAACTAGAACTACTCAGAGATGCAATCGACTAATGGGATTAAAGGTAAAAATAAATGAACTGAGTAGGATAAAGAAATTAAATGTGCATTGGATTTATGTGAGTGTCAAAGGGCATTGGCGTATGCCATTTCCCATATGTCTCATATAAATTATAAAACATGGCAACGGTGGCGCAGATCCAGGAGATCATTGAAAGTGCAGCGAGGAGAACACAGGAATTGTTGGATACTAAATTAGCGGAACAAAGTGAATCGCTGAACACGAAATTATCTGAACAAATAAACACTAGTATGTTAGAGCAAAGTGAAGCGTTGAATACAAAATTATCTGAACAAATAAACACTAGTATGTTAGAGCAAAGTGAAGCGTTGAATAAAAAATTATCTGAACAAATAAACACTAGTATGTTAGAGCAAAGTGAATCGCTAAATACGAAAATGTCAGAGCAAAGTGAATCGCTAAATACGAAAATGTCAGAACAAAGTGAATCGCTAAATACTAAACTGTCAGAACAAAGTAAATTGCTAAATACTAAACTGTTAGAACAAAGTGAATCATTGCGGACACAATTAAATAACAGTAGAATTGAGCAAAATGAATATCAGGCGGAACAAGCTAGGTTATTAAAGAGTGAAATTAATGACACTATAAATTCACAGTTAGAGGCGCAAAATAATAAAAACACGAACCAATTAGCTTCGTTAACCGCAGAGATGAAAGAGCACACAAACCAACAGATGGTATTACTGGCCCTTGATGTAAGCAAAAATAATGAGAAACAATTAGAGCAGATTTAAAAAATGGAAAGTATTTTTGATTAAAAACTTAGCATTCTCGATGAAACGGTGTTAGCTAAATTAGAGCAGATTGAAATAGCATGCACAATGAATACAAGGGAGGTCAAAATAGCTCAGGATAAGTTGGAAGGACGATTCAAGGAGATGGAGAAAAGTGGCAGGGTCATTCAACAACAAATATCAGCAGTAGATGAGAACATATCAGGCATAATTAAAGATATGGACCGTCTAGAGATAAAATCAGCGGAACAGTGGAAAAGCCTAGAAACGGAACAAGAACAATTTAAGAGTACATTAGACGAAAGGCTAAGCCAGATAGAAAATAATCAGGATGAAAATAAGAGCCAGATTGAAGAAAAAATAAGCACGATTAAAGAACAGATCAGGAAAGATTGGAAGAAAATGAATATTGATTCTAGAGAGGAAAGATCCACCATTCTTAAAACAGTAGGCGAAAACCACACGCGTATTCAAGCTTTGGAGCAAGAAGTAAAAAATAAACTTAAAGAGCAGACAGACAGGATCATTAAAGCCGAACTCCGCTCATTAGAACAATCATCTATATTTAAAACGGGAGCATTGAAAGACAAGCCGGATGACTCACATAGTTCCCAACCCAGCATAGCAGGAAGTCAGACTCAAGCAGAGAGCCCATTAACAACAAACACGGAAGGATTTCGCAAGAACGTAGATAGGAGCTCAACACCACAGGACGGTCATCAGCCCACACAACTTATTCAAGTAATTCGCTCAAATGACTACAAGCCGCAGAAATACACAGAAAATTCAGGGGTAACACCTAAGGCCTTTATCAAAGAGATTGAAGACCACTTTAACGACACTGGGGTACCTGAAGCACGTAGATTGAGAATGATGGAGAGATTTTTATCAGGAAATGTTCTCACCTGGTTTTTAAGTTTCAAATATACATTTGGAACCATGTCAGACTTTAATTTAGCGTTTCTGCGCAAATACTGGTCTCCCGCCATACAACAGAGTTTAAGAATGGAGCTTTACTCTAGAAAATACCAAACTACCCAGCAGACAAAATACTCAGATTTCTTTAACATGCAAATGCTAAAATTTCGCGACCTAGATTACCCATTAAACGAAGCTGATTTGGTGATGACAATAGCAAGGCAAATGCCAGTTAATGTACAGCAAGTACTAGTCGCAGCAAACGTTAGTACGGCCCTACATGCAGAGCAGATTTTACGGCAAATAGATGAGACCACATCTCATAGTCATTTTAGAGGAGGAAGACAGCTGGAGTTAGTCAACACCACAGAGGTCGTAAAAACAAAACAAGGAAATACTAAAACGCAGGGCACTAATACAAGCACCTCCACACCTAGGCGAAACCAGGAAGAAGGGGAAAACAGACCATATCAGCGCAACGAAAATCACTACAACAATAGATACCAGGGCAACAATAGATACCAACAGAGAGGATATCAACAATGCCGTGATAATCGAAGGAATGACAGGCCTTATGGAAGATACGGTGATTACAATGCCAATCAACGATGGAAAGGAAGGAGAGATCAAAATCAAGGAGATCAATGTAACTATCGAGATGACTGGGATGATAGGCACGCTCAATCACAAAATTACTTAGTGGAGTTACACGCTAGTCAAGGTGGAGAGCTAGGAAGATGGGAAAAGGCCATTGGGAACAGAAAGAACCCAGATACACATACTGGGGAAGCTGGAAGTCTACTGAGACAAGAGGAATATCAAGGACATGAGCGACAGAAGGATGATGGGAGTCGAAATGGAGCTAAAAAAAATGTTAATTTTGGATCAAGGAGACAGTCTCCAAACACAACAGTCGGAAGTTGAAGATGGATGGATAGTAGCGAACATACAAGAATGGATTGCGTTACCAGAAGACTGCCTGGAGGAGACGGTGAAACCACGGAACGATGAAATTAGGCAATTACCCATTATTTACGCAAGGATTGGTGGAATTAATATAAGATGTTTATTGGATACGGGGTCACAGATCAGTCTAGTATCGGAGGCCTTGGTTCGAGAGTTGGGACGGACTCAGAATATTCCTGTAATTCCGGTACCACAGCTCAAAGTGAGGGGTGTTATTCCTGAACGCACCATCACTTGTAAACGTCAGGCATACTTAGAGCTGAACATATTGGAACACACTTTTGGGCAAACATTCATTATCATGGCAAAGAGGAATTTCAATATAATTCTTGGTGCAAATTTCATTTGTGACTATCAAGCAGTGATAGATTTACACAAGAATACAGTCAGTTTTAGAGAATATGACCAGCTGAAAAACGTGGGATTGCATATGGATGAAATCACTACCGGAAGAGATGTAAATTCTTGGGCATTGGAAGCAATATCAGAAGAGACGGAAGAGGAGGTACGAAAGGCGGAAGATAACATCGTAGAAGGGGCTGTTGTGGAACTAGATGAGGAGATAGAATCCCAGGAGATATGGTCTTTATTAACAGAAGGAGATAACAGCGATGTACAATTTGAAGAGTTACTACAGGAGCGGCTCAATGACATTCAACTTGGGGGTGAACACAGAAAACAGTTGGAAGAGATTTTAAGGAAGCACAAAACAGTATTTGATACAGTACCTGGGAAAATTTTAAATTTCAAGTACTCTATGCAAGTCGAGGACTGGTCACCTTTCAAAAGCAGATTGTACCCAATCCCTGAAAAGTATCGTGGTCAAGTTAAAATCATTATAGATGAGATGTTAGAAGCTGGAGTGATAAGGAAGACACCTACACCTTATCTAAATGCGATTTTGGCAGTCACAAAACCAAATGGATCTATTAGACTTTGTTTAGATGCCAGAAACCTGAACATGAGACTCATTTTTCCTGAGTATGACAGAGCGCCAATTATCAGAGACGTATTAAAAGGCTTTAAAAACAAGAGCATTTATTCATCAGTCGACCTGACGAGCTCGTTCCACCATCTTGAATTGGATGAGAAGTCACAGCTTCTAACTGGCTTCTTATTCGATAACCAGACATTTTGTTTCGTCAGAATGCCTTTTGGAGTCAAAACAGCGGGCTGTGCTTTAATCCGAGCACTGGACCGGATCCTAACCGAGGAAGTAAAGGAGATGACGGTGCGATACATTGACGACATTCTGTTGGCATCCGACAACATTGAAACTCACATGGAAAATTTAGATAAAGTATTGGGCAACTTAAATGCATCGAATTTCAAAATAAACCTGAAGAAATCGCATTTCTTCAAGAGCGAGATCTTATATTTGGGTCACGTCATTGACAAGGAGGGAGTGAAGCCAAACCCAGCTAAGATTGAAGCGATAAAGAATTTCCCTACACCAACGAGAGTCAAGCACATTCGGGCTTTCTTAGGCGTAACGGGATTCTTTAAAGAAAACTGTCCAGGTTATACGGAGACTGTAGCTCCAATGCAAGAAATGTTAAAGAAAAATAACAAATGGTCATGGAACGCGGAATGTGAGAAGGCATTCCAAGCAACAAAACAGCTATTAGAAAACTGCATTAAATTAGGCTATCCAGATTTCAAGCTCAAATTTATAATCCAAGCGGATGCTTCACTAATTGGGATAGGTGCTATGCTCTACCAAGAGGATCCAGCTAACCTGCAGCACAAAACATATTTGGCATTTGTCAGCCGAAAATTGCGTAAGCACGAGCGAAATTATACTGTAACCGAGCTAGAATTGTTGGCCATCCTTCATGCGCTCCAACAATGGAAACGAATAATCTATGGTTACCCGATTGTTGTCAGAACTGACCACAAGGCATTAACATTCTTGTTTAAGACGTCAATGGCAAGCGAACGTGTGACACGTTGGTCTATATACATTCAGCAGTTCAGCATTGAAATTGAACATTGTCCAGGGAAGATGAACGTGATACCGGATGCACTCAGCAGGAACCCAGAGCCTGATAATGAAGAAACAGCGATGGTACAACACTTGGAGTTAACACCGAAGGACCGGGAATTCTTGGAGGAGTTACGTGAGATACAGCGAGAACAGGAAGCGGAACCATGGATGATGCTATTAATTAAATACTTCAAAAAGCAACTACCTACAGGAACACCTGCATTTCGAGAAGCGAAAGCCAAAGAAGGAAGATATGTTTATGTCAACAATTTGCTGCACAAATGGGTAGATAATGACCACACCAAGTTACGCATATTAGTACCTGCATCGTTACAACGAGGATTGACATGGCATACGCACGAAAGTTACGGTCACGTGGGCTTAGACAAGTGCGAAGCGACAATAGGAGAGACATTTACATGGCCACGTATGAGAACAACTATATGTGACGTCATTACAACTTGTGACCCGTGTCAGAGAACAAAGCCAAATAATTATTTACTGAGGCAATATCCTAGACCATTGCTACCTCAGAAACCATGTGAGCTGCTGGCGGTGGACTGTCTTGGTCCAGTTCCGAAGGGAAGGAGAGGTTGCCGTCATTTGCTAGTGTGCATTGATGTATTTTCTAAGTTTGTAGTACTATGCCCTATTCAGAAAACCACATCGAAGCAGGTACTCAGTCGCATTCGTAATAGAGTTATTCCAACCCTTGGAAAACCAGAGTTTATATTATCAGATCACGGCAGTTATTTCACAAGCGCCGAATTCAAGAAAGGAATGGAAGACATGGGTATAAAACATGTTTTAAGCAGTATCCGACATGCCCAAGCAAATCCAAGTGAGAGAGTAATTAAATGTGTAACTGCATACTTGAGGATCTTCATTCCGAACGAACACCACAAATGGGTCGATAAAATTAAGGACGTAGAGACATGCATGAATTCTACCAGGCACGAGTCAACAGGACAAATCCCTATGGTCCTACACAAGAACGAGTATCCAGTAAGAACGTGGAAAAGCATCATTAACTGTCCACAAGATCCCATGATAGCACCAGACCTGCGAATTGAAAGAACGAGAGCATACATGAAAAAACAAGCAGACCGCAGATTACGGCGAGTAAGAAATAAGAGGTTTCACGGTGATCTTGAAGTCAACCAGCTCGTTTTGGTAAAACGACCTGCTACATCGGACCCAGAAAAGAAAATCTTTAGTAAATTCTGCGAGATGTTCATAGGACCCTATTCTATCGTAAGAAACCTTGGAAATAATGCTTACAGAGTGAAAGAATTAAGCACAGGAACAATGTCAGTTTACAACGCTGCCAACCTAAAAATATATCGTCGAAGTGAACCATGGTAGCGCCGAAATAATGACGCTGTTTGAATATACGGACGTCCTACTATCAACAAAGTCAACGGGGAGCAGTTGAGTACGGCACGTGATGAAGGAGGAAGTAGAGCTGTTGTTGACAAACATTAACGAGGCGAGCAAGGTGTTGCCGCAGGCATCCGAGCGTCACGCAAGATTGGAAGGGGGAGAGACAAGCAGGATATGAAAACGAGTAAATGCCATTGAAGACAGGAGCGCCTAGACCAAGTAAGAAAAAGGGGTGATTCTGGAAATAAAACAAATTGGCCTACGGAAGTATTGTAAAATTGTCGACTTTATTCCTAAGTTCGAAATTTTGTGAGTGGGAGAGTTGTGAACCCTTTACCCTATGTTGGTTAAATGATTCTACTTTTTATTTCTTCAATTAATAAATATTTCAACCAGCATCATGAATGTAGCCAGACAGCGATGAGGAAATTTCAAGCATTTGTTGGAGACAGTAGGGACATACCTGCGACAGTTTAACAAAAGGCTAAATACTTGAGCTATGAAAAGAAATAGCAGAGCGATGTATCATAAGGACAGGTGTGGCTACCTCAATTTTAGAAGCGACGCGCGGTGAGACATGGTTCTGGTATGTTCATTGTGATATTCGCGCCTAGAAGAAATATGATGCAGTAACGTGAATGGCTGATGAAGAAAATAGACACTCCCAACACGCCAAGATCTACTAGAAACCGCCAAATTATCAGAAAATGGAGAACCAATGAGAAGAGAATGCCTACTTGCGCGCCAACTCCGGCTGGGGTACGCGGTGGCTAGCATTCACGCGGGAAATCGTCTAGACAAAATCTCTACGATCGATTCTAGGATTAATGGGCATATTCTTGACCTGTGCAATATTACGAGTTCAATGATATTTATTTCATTCCTGTATCACAATTATTTCGAGAAATTTTTACATAAAATCCCCCTCCATCTAGACCCAAGGGCCAGTTCATTTATAAGTGTGTCGAAGAGCCAAGACATTATTATTATTATTCTGTGCGTCTACGGACGTAGACGATTATTATTCTGTTCGTCTGAGGACGTAGATTTTATTCCGTGTGTCGAGGACACAAGACTTTGATTTGGTGCGTCTACGGACGTAGACTTTTATTCTGTGTGTCGAGGACACAAGATATTCATTGTAAAGTGTTAAATTCAGTGATAGATAGTCATAGTACTATAGTTATAGGGACAGTAGCGTCGATAATTCGCCAACGAACAGTGACAGGGAATTTAGTACCTGAACAAGCGAATTTAATAGTCAGACATAAAGTGTATAATAACCTAATTTTTGTATCAGCGCAAGTGATGACATCGATGATTGCAGAGGAAGTTTGGAATTCTCAACACTCCGTCCAGATGGCTGATATGAGATAAAGAATCATCCAGTTGGGGAATGGCGTCTGATGTTCTTTGACGGGTGACTACAAAAAGAGATGAGTACAAAATAATATTTTATTATTTGTTAAATTAACTTATGGTTTATGGGACATATTTTTGTAAATACTTTGCTTGTGTGATTAATGTAGTATATTTAGTTTTGATCTGACACATTTTGTTTGGAAGCAGCTCGCACAATTGTAGTTTTTGGAAGGTTCTTTTCTTTGTGTTGTGTTAACTAACGTAGCTATGTGAACGGCCGTGTTCGCCTATGTTACGAAGTGTGGTTAAAAACGTCTCTCGGAGATATGTCGTGTTTCAGAAGTAGGACTGAATTAATATAATTATATAGTAGATTGGAGGGTAATTAAAATTTGGTTGAGATTTATTATTGATCAGATTCAGTGTGATTATTGCCTTTGGAGCAATGTAATTTGTGACGAAGAGTACTCAGCTCTATCGTAGGTTTTAAAGATTGTGTTAAATGTTTGCGAGCTCTAATTCAGCAGACCCGTGTGAAAGGCGTTATGTCAGTCCCAGATGTGTGTATTTGTGAGTATATTTTTGTGGTATTACAAGCGGGAACTTCAGCAGAGACTGATTTCTGTCAGCTTGGTACCAGATTCATATTGTATCCTTGCGAGGACAATTATGGATATGTGATTATTGTCTGACCATATGTTGAGTTGGAGGAGATGTTAGTTGCTGTTGATTCCTTGAGATAACAGTCCAGCTGGTCGGCTATTTATATACACTGGAAGGGGGACATGACTGGTATTGAGGAAAGGGTGAGTTGTTGTCACAAGGGCTGGCTGAGTTTCGCAAGCAAGCTCATCATTAGTGGAGTGCACGTCTGGCTCCCAATTTACTTGAAAATAAATATAAATGTGAGAAACTGATCAATGGTAAAATTGTTTAAATAAATGGGAGTTGCCTACGAAACACGATAATCTTCGAAGCGTTTCATTAACATGCAGTTTTGTTAATATAAAGTAATCTTATCCACTCAGGTGGTTTGTTGTTGTTGGTTTATTCTATGTTTATTTTCGATGTCAGTGACCCGTGAGTCACGTGCGGCGCTGTGTTTCCTTGTTGTTGAGTATCTGGCCATGGTGGCAGCTCATTTGGTTAAGTGTGTCACCACACTAATAAGGGTCTCAGACAGATGCCTGTAAATAGTAGAGTTGTAATATGTGTGTCAGAGTTAGATTTAAGGATTTTTATTAATGTTATGCCCATATCCATAAACGTTGATTTATGAGATGATTGTTCGTGAGCACCGTGGCTGTTAACCCGTTGTGAACGAATGATCATCCAAGTACTCATTTCTCGTAGATAGTCACCACGCGAACATAAATTCACATGCAAGATAGTGGAACTTGGATCCATATTTTATTAGAAAAGGGGAGATCCATCTGACTCCTCAAAGTGATAAATATTCCTGTCAGGGAAAAATTCAGGGAGGATTTTGTTTATTTTTGTTTGTTTTATTCTTTTATGCACAAATTAGTTATTAAATCTTGTTATTATCTTACGTTTTGTCTCCTTACTTTCTTAATTATAGTTTTTATCCTATAACCCTTGCCTCAGAAAAGCACGTAGTTTGGCGGACGTAAACACCACACTATGAACTGAACGCGACCCCTTGATCAAAGATTCTTGCATAAAACACTGCTATTCTGAAGGGTTCACTACCAAATTTTACAAAAACATATACTTGTATGGCGGGCGTCTGTTGACTAAACTACAACGTCATCAGCCCTATATTTTGCAGATGGCGGCCATGTATGTGTGCATATCGATTCCCCCTATCTATTCAAACACGTTTAATCCAAATTGAACAAAATTTGGTACATAGGTAGCACTAGCAAAGGGCACCTCAGTGTCATATTTATATAGCCGCCATCTAGAAGAAAATGTAATGGTGGCCACCCAAATGTTAAAAGCTTAAATCCAATTACGACCAACCAAATAATCTGATCTCTGCCAAATTTTGCAACAACATACTTTTATTTAGGAAGCATATTTTGACAAAACTACAAGATCATGAGCCCAATAGAATGCAGATGGCTGCCATGCATGTGTGCAAATCGATCCCCCCTATCAATTCAAACACGGTGAAACCGAATTGAACGAAATTTTGTACAGAGTTAGCACTAGCAAAGAACACCTCAGTGTCATGTTTTATATGACCGCAATCTTGGCCAAAACGTAATGGTTGCCACCCAAATAATCAAAGATTGAACCAAATTACGACAAACCAAATCATCCGATCTCCACCAAATTTTGCAAGCGTCGTTTTTCTAAAGTACGAAGTCATCAGCCCCATAGTAAGCAGATGGCGGCCATGTATGTGTGCAAATCGATTCGCCCTATCTTTTCAAACATGGTGAAACCGAATTGAACGAAATTTGGTACAGACGTAGCACTAGCAAAGAGCACCTCTGTGTCATGTTTTATATTACCGCCATTTTGACGAAAACGGAATGGCGGCCACCCAAATGCTAGAAGCTTAAGTCAAATTACGAGCAACCTAATCATTTGATCTCTACCAAATTTTGCCACAACATACCTTTTTGTGGGAAGCATCTTTTGACAGAACTACAAGGTCATCAGGCCAATAGTTTGCAGATAGCGGCCATGTATGTGTGCAAATCGATTCCCCATATCAATTCAAACACCGTGAAACAGAATTGAATGAAATTTTTTACACAGTTAGCACTAGCATAGGGCACCTCATATTCATGTTTAATATCCGTATTGTACCCGTTCGTCCTGGGGATGCGATGACCCATCTGCCATTACATCGCATTCCTGGAGTTCCAGGACAGAACGGAGTTAAATGAACCTCTAGTCAAATAAAGAATGTGTCGGAAATTCAGCTGAGTTATCGAAAAAGCAGTGGGTAACACGAGACAAAGTATCTCTAGGGTCGTTACGGGCTTAAGTTTAATAAAAATAATGCAAATATAAATGGGCGCCATCAACGGAATTCCTAGCAAACCACATCCTTTCCGGTTAAGCCTTAATCAAGACAAGGAAAGAAAAAAGAAAATCACACCATCATCAGATCACAACTAAGATAAAAACAAATTTATTTCACTTTGATAGTCAGACAGACATTTTAAATATTCATCCTACCTGAGAGCATGGTCGAATGCCAACGTTAAATTGTCATTGTCCAAAAATCGAACCATCTCTTTTCTAATCAAAAGTATTTGATCCACATAAAACAGGAAAAATCTCTAAAGTACTCTTGGGTTCTCAGGATCACCGTAGCACTATGTCTTTCGTCACTGACATTCGTGATACCTGAGACCGAATTTCTCTTTAACTTAACATCATGAATGTGGATTTGAAAAAAATATTAATCTGTCTAAACACACATATTATAATCACATATTTTAAATATCACGTAATTTATGGCTTGCATGGCATAATTTAAATGTTGAACACGTTAGTAAAATGCTCCTAAACATCGAATGATTAATTTACACTATTTACATTGTCATTAATAATTGCTTGTTCGTGAATTACAGAAAATCCACTGCTCATTGGTCATCATTATCATCATCATCATCAAAGTTAAATATTTCTCTCATTAATTCTCATCTCCAAATTCAACATATTCCTGTCAGAATCATTAATTCATCACCATTAAATCATTTAAATGAAAATTATTATCATAACTTCATTATACTTTCTAATTATTCACACAATCTTATTTTATCATCTTCTTCAGATTAAATCATCTTAAATCATCAATATAAATTGTTTAATTCCTCAACTCAAGTTGCAATTTCGCAAATTATATCTCAATTAAATTTATTTTTTATTCCATATAAATTCATTAATCATCAGCTTCTTTAATTAATTATCACCTTCTAATTCAGTTATTCATCATCTATCCAATCATCTATTAATTTATTTAAATCAGTTTATTTATCCAATCTTTAATTCATCCATTTATTTAATTCATTGATTTATTCCAAAATTTAATTTATTAATTTATTTAAATTTTATTAGTGTGGTTATTTAGATTTTCATTATTTCATCTAGTCATTCTGATTTTTATTTCATTAGGTAAGATCATTAATATGCTTAAATTTCAGATTATTATTTCATTAATTATTATTCTCAGAAAATCTTGTATTATCAACTTTATTTATTTGTTTAATTTCCTAACAAATTGTTTAATATGGGTTATAGAACATTGTCTTACAGTTTTATCACTTCCAAGTTATATTTCGTATTTAATTATCATGCCAAAAAAATATTATTGCCTTCACGACATCACGTTGGATCTGACTATCCACAACTACATTATATATCCTCACTTCTTCAAATATCACATTTGAATACCACAATTATTCCACAAAACTCAATAAATATTCAGCATACAGCCTGAATCTCAACAATTACGCTAGACTGGGTTCGACAACCTCATGTCTGCCTCAAAATACATTAGCAATATTGCAACTTCCACTTGGCAACTTCTACAAAATGCCTATCACAAACTTCGCTTAACCATGTTGCATGATCTACAAAAAATATATAACTGGCTTCAAATTATCAACGCACACAATCTCCAATAACTGTAATTAATCTGATCACATCTAGACAACTTCTTAAACAATTGGAAAAAATATTACCTTAGTAATTCAAGATCTGCTTTCAAATAGCATAAATTCTCTTACAATTCTCATAATTCACTTCACAGAAAAACACCAATGTGCTATAATCTCTCATATCAAAATCTGCAATACTGATCTGCCTTAAAATAAATCTGACCATTAATGATTCATCTTACAAGATTCAATTACTTTAAATCCTTCTCAAAGGTATCAAACACAATTATAAAAATCATCAAAAGCATCAGCTGTACCAGCTGTTAAACTGAAATTACTCTCAAAAGAGTATAGCAACAAAATATTGGAACGGTAAACAAGAATTACAAAAGTAACCTTGCTGACATTTATCTTTACTTTATTTAACAAAATTTCGACTGATATGTGACTAGTAGTTCCTTGTTTGATTCACTTACAATCTCAAGTACACTCGGATGATTAAAATGAGTCCCTCAATGGCAAGTAAGATGAGTAACCACCGTACAATCGTATAAATACGAAAGACCTCGCCTCGTCGACTAACATGATAGTGCCCTGAACGATGGGTAAGATGAGTAACCACCATACAATCGTATAAATACGAAAGACCCCATCTCGAAGACTAAATGAGTGAATGTACCAGATCGGAATCAACAAGTCTCTAGTTGTCATATAAAAGCGATATTCATTCACTAAAGTGAATAACATCTTAATATCTCCAAACAATCCAATGAAAAAAATCCCTACTGATGAATAATACACACTCGCTAGTATGCAATGAACTGACGAAGTAATTTAGATAATCAATTGCAGATCACGAGTTCGAAATACTCGTTACACTAAAAAAACTATTCATGAAAACTATCCTTGCTGGAAAAATGTCTAAAAGACCAAACATCTGCTTAATAAAGCCAACCAATGGTGAGAATTTCGTATAATGATGCCTGCCATATCATATGGTCACGCCATATTCTAGCAAAATTTGAAGCATATAAAGTCAAAGCCATGTCTAAATAATCGTATCACTCCTATTAGAAAAATAAACATGTGTGCCCAGTATTCATGAAAATAATCGTATCAGGAAGTTATAACTCTTACAGTACCTTCTCATAATCAGCTGTTATTAAATTTCAAAGATCGTCGATTTTCCTTATATAATGAATTTCTCGAAAGATCGGCGTGAATATCATTCCACCCACGCAATGACGATTGCCTTCGAATCCCAAGTGAATCAGCTGGTGGACCTCCTCCTCGTCAGGAATCGAATCTATCGATCTGTGGTGCCATCGCGTCTCTGTCTGCGTTTACTCCGACATGATGAACTTCTGGTTATCCATAGCGGATATTGTCCAAATCTTCACGAAAAAGTTCATAGAAACAGCGGACCCCCTATTCCTCTTCTACGTTACGCCACTGTTTTATACAATGTTCGGTTTGAGTGTTGAAAGTTCAATCTCCAATAACTGTTAAGTCTCACTTTCATAAAATAAAATTTTATATGAGAGTGTCTAAGTTTATGAAACACCCTGTAGCTGTGTTCATACTCGGTAATTTATAACACTTTATAAGAAAAAGTTGCATTAATTCACGAGATAATGTTCATAAGTGCATATGCCTGAAATCGTTAATGTTACATGGAATGCGTTATGAAATGCATAGTCGTAATGTCATTAAGAAAAACTATGATCATTCGAAGTTCATAGTTGCAGTATCTCGTAACTATCTGCTTGTACAATTTGGTTACAGAATAAATGTTCCAGTTCAATGTTATAATGAAGTTCAGCTTCTGTCATAATGCTTGCGTATATAATTGGTAATAATCCGCTCGCCCCTACTGCTATGCTCTAGAACAATCTCCACGTAAAGCTGGCCTCGCCATGTCGCTCTACTATGCTGTTTTGCGTTAAAATGCAGCTTGGAATAAGTTCTCCAACCACTATCGCAATGCTGTTCTAAAACCCCGGCCTTCTATGCTTGCTTGGCTCGTACAGCTGGTTATGTAACCGGTCTTCACACTGCCTACTGCGGGTCTTCGCCCGGCTCACTGACCTACTTTTCGTTCGCTGCTGAGTGAAGTTGAAACTGTCGCTTTCACTTTCCGTGATAAAAGCTGTTCGCTGCGCGAACTTTACCATGCGCTCGGCGTGTCTTACTCGGCTCGCTCCCTGAATTCGACTGCCGTGCTAACTGTTCTTGACTCCTCTGCTTGCAGAGCTCAACTGCTTGTCTGCTTGGCTCACTGAGCTCGACTGACTGTCTCTAGACTGCCTTGACCTGAACCTCCCTGGCGCAGTCACGTGACGTTCTCTCCACCTCTGTGCTCTTGCGTCACAAATGTAATCTCTAACCCCGATCATCTCGGCTATTAAGTTATAAAATAACTTAAGGTTTATCTGACTTCCTTAAAATTATTACCACATATAATGCATGTTATATCTCCTCTTCTGAGATGTTTAAATACCATATTCCATATAGATCTTAATAAAGCTTCATATTTCCATCCATAATTCCATCTGCTTGACTGCGGTCAGTGCCTTCTTAATCCTCGACCTTCTACGTCATCCTGACATTCCTCTTGACTCGATCTGAGCGCTATCTTTTCATAACTCTTCCAATAATCTCAACTACGGCTTAATGTCTGCTGGCGTAGCCGATAGCCTCAACTAGGTATCGGGTACAGTATAGCACGTTGTATTTTAACAAGCTACTACAACCAATATTCAATTAAACTCCTTGAAAAGGACAAAGAGTTGTAACAGTAGCCATGCATTTAGGAGAAAGTAGGCTATATGTTCTTTACTGAACAACTTGTTTCATAAATGAAAATAGGTTAAAAATTACAGCATAATTTGGAACTACTTGAAACAAGTGTCTGCAGTCCTAACTTGAATTAAAATTTAAAAAATTCCTCTCGGCACGCTGGAAGGCGGAGGTAGATTTCACCGAGCAGACTAGAGGATAGGCTAAAATAGGCGAAATATGCAGGTTTTCGTAGGTGGATCAGACCTCATTTATAGCGAGAATGTATTTTACAATTGGAGGTTAATTAATCTTTTTTTCGTCTTTCTATGCATATTTTTAACATTTTATTTTCTTATGGGGATGGTAACTTTCTTGTCATATTTGGGGTTCATTTTAATACTTTTGATCACAATGTCCTTATGCAAGGTTTGGAACTGATGTGTAACTATCTAACAGTCTGTTACTTCTTCGCGCAAAATTTTATCTCCCGCAGAGATGTTGGTTGGTTCCTCAGTTTTGGGGCTGCGACTACGTGGTCATGTAACCCCGTGTACATTGGGTGTGTGTAGAGTCTGTCTGATAAACGGTGTTAATTGTGATGACTGTATTAGTCTCTAATTCAGTTAAGGTCTGCAGAAGGTCAATTTGAAGTAGTAGTACCTAATTTTGTTCCAAATACTACCGTCAACGACACCTACTGTGAACTTGGCTGCTAGATTCCACCGCAACCAGCAACTTGCAATGAACGTTGGAACTTCCCCTCCGAAAGGAAGCATGCTGAGGGATTTTTAGCGCTCTTAGAAAATCCGACGACTTTGGCCCGTTTTGAACCAGCGACCTTGGGCATAAAGTTCAGCATGCTACCAGTTAGCCGCTTCCCACATAGTCAGATGGAACAAGAAGTTCCGTGCGGAACTAAAGAGCCTACTTTTCTTAAAATTAAGATTCATGCCAATGATTAATCTACACTATATGAACCTATCAAGAATAATGACGAAATTAAGTTGGTAATATCGGAATGTCTTAATTAGTTCGAAATACTGTATACTAGGCATAATGTAGCCTAATACAGCAATACAGTTGGCAGCCCTGGTGACTGAATATATTCTTAATTCCATCTCTTAAGGTACAGAATACAAAATGTGGTTGAAGTCCAAAGGATGTTACATGGAGTTATACATTGGATCTGTCAGCACACGTAAAAGCACGTTGGCAACAATGTCATGCGTATGCTGGTCAGAAATAATCGGAAATATTATGATATATTTTTGTGCCAATTTTGGATGAAATCCATTTTTTTTAGTATAGAAGTTATATGTATTTTACAATTGGAGCTATCATCAGGCATAGAATCATGTTGGCATCACTGACTTATATTAATTACTCCAAATTAATCTAGAATGTCAGGTGCTATACGTATGCAAAGTATAGGCCTGTTGGCTTGCATACTTTCTGATATATTGATATTAGGGTAAAAAATATAGACACCATTTATTAACAGTTGGCAGCCCTAATTGCTCATAAGAATACTTATAGTCATATCTGTTATATTACACATAGCACATACGAAATTTGGTTGAAATCCAACTGACAGTATAGAAGTAACATGTATTTAAAAATTGGTCCTATCAGCAGGCTTAGAATCATGTCTTTAGAACTGACGTATATAAGATACTCCAAATTACTGTAAAATGTCAGGTACTATACGCGTGCATAGTTTAAAGCTGTCGGCTTGCATACTTTCTGATATATTGGTATTTGGATAAAAAGTAGAGAGAACAATTATTAACAGTTGGCAGCCCTGGTGGCTCTTAATAATACGCTCAGTCATACCTGCTTATGTGCTTATATTACATACATAATTTGGTTGAAATCCAAGTGATAGTGTAGAAGTTATGTGCATTTAAATATTGGACTTATCACAAGGCTTAAAATTATTTTGGCAACACTGTCATGTATGGCCTCCTGGAAATTAAACTGAAATAGTATTATCTACATGTGTGCCAATTTTGGAATTGCTCCCATGTATGCCTTCCATGATATCCAACATGGAGCTCAAATTTCTAATGCGTTTTTTTAGCAGTTGGTAGCACTGACATCTTTTTCAAATATGGGCTTGAGATATTCCGGTATTCATGTTTACTCATACTATATTTGGTTTCGATTGCTGCAGCCGTTTAGGAGTTGATAAGGGGGGTGGAGGGGGGGGGGACACACACACACAGCCAGCCAGACACAAGGACAGACAGACACATTTTCCCGGATCGATCTCATAAGTCTACTTTTTCCTCATTTTTGCAAAGTGTGAAAAGTAGGCTAAAAATGAATGTGATCTCGTCAATGGCGTTGTCTTGGCAACCTCTGATAGCTCATCCCTGATCAATTTAGAAGCGTTGTCATGGTAACCTCTGATGACACTTGGCATTTTCTTTAATTCCGAAATCGTTTTTCTCATCCCTTGGCGTAATGGTGGGTCATATCAAAATTTATTTCAGACAAAAGTTTTAGGTAATTATTAGGAGAATATTTTCCATTTTGTACGGTTTTGATATTGTGCCTATTAAGAGAGATATGATTAATGTTTCCCGAAAAACCCACTTTTTTCCACCCCTTTGGTCAATGGTTGGTGCTATCAAAAAACTTATTTGACATAAATGTTTGGCACTTATCCGACACATATTATGAACTGTGAATGGATTCGATATTTCACGTATTAAGAGAGTTATAGTGATATTTCACTTTTTCTAAAAAAAGCCCCCCATTTTCACTCCCTTTGACCGATTTTGCCCATTAACTAACTCGACCGAGAATTTAATGGGATACTTATTATGTAAAAAATTCAAAGTGATTGGGGCAAAATTACGGCAGTTATCGTGTCCACAAGAAACTGATATATATATATATATATATATATATACATATATACATACATAAATTATATATAAACTTTTGAACTGACGGTGGTTTTGGGGTCTGGGGGATGTGAAACGCGAAGATATGTCGAAATTTTCCGGAAGTCGAAACATGGGACCCATTGCAATAGTTAGCTTTCTAATGAAATCTACCTAAAACAGATAACACACACTTATACAGCCATCACAATTAACACCGGTTATCAGACAGATCATACACACACACAAAGTACACGGAGCTACGTGACCGCGTTGTCGCAGCCCCTAAACTGAGGAACCAACCATTAATACCACAATTTTTGATCAACTTTAAAGTACTAGTTCTTTTATGAATTTTCGCATTTCTGTTCCGTGTATATTTGTTTCTTCTTCTTCTTGTTTCGAATGGGCCTTGGAAAAGGGTGTGAGTAGTTAGCACCCCAACTGGGAAAAGGGGGATTGGGATTCGGGCACACAGTGAAATTTAAGTAGAGCGATGAGGAAGAGACCAAATATTGATAACCAAGGTTTGATACATTTATTTGATTTGTGAAGTAATAACAAACATTTTCATTTAGAAGAATAATTAAAAGAAGCTAATAAAAAATGCAAGGTTTCTCCAGGAAACTTAGAATAAAGAAGAATTATAATAAAAATGCATAAAAAGGCCATATAAAGGCGATTAAAAAAGTATGTTTAAGAAAAATATCTAAAAACAAGCAAGAAGCAAGAAAAAAGGCTTAGCCTTGAAAAATGTATAAACCAAGCGAAGGTAGTTCACGTTACCAATAATTCGATACTTTTGTACTTATTGTTTGGCCCGCAGGAAGCGGGTTGTGATCCAAACGAAGGGTTCCTCTAAGCTGCCTCGGCATGCCTTGCGAGAAAGAGGGATGGTGGCTCCATTGGCGAATTGCACCCCGCCGGAACAGACCTCTTGGTAATGATCTGTCTAGCGGTTTACAATCAATTGTAGTTTCTCATCGCCGAGTTGTAGTGAGTTAGCGGGCTGACTTAGTTGCTGCGATGAAGGTCGTTGACTCATGCCTCGCCCAGCATGACAGAGTCCGAGCGATGAAGCATGCCGCCTGGCAAGGTTCCAGCCACTCAATGTTTACAAACAGGGCCTTCCCAAGAAGGGCCTTGCTGTGGAACGGCAGGCAGCCGTGGTCAGACTGGTTCAAGCAGGTGGATGTAGACAAGGCCGCAGAACGGCGAAGCGGAGAATTTATAGTGGAAATGACGACAGCGCGTCGAACAATCCAGAATGAAGGCGGGGCGACAAACAGCCAATCAGCGCACAGCCCAAGCACATTGCGACGGTTGCCGCTGAGATGAACACAGTACCTCATGAAAAAGTGTGACAGTATGGTGCGTCTAGAAAGACACTTCAGAAAAAGGTGAGTTGACAAGAATAATAAAGAACAACAATTCAAATGAACCGTAAGTTAAGTAAATAATCAGAACACCGTGTTCATACTGCAATTATAACGGGAAAAAATAATGGGGCAAAATTAAACGAGTGTTTCAAACCGTGCGGGAAACATAGCCACAAAAAAAACATTCGCGAAAGCGAACATGCTGGGAGGGGCGAGAAAAAATTGCAGTAAGAAGGCGCAGAAGTTAGGTCTCGCGTGGCAAAGGAGCAATCATAGTGATTGGCCTGAGAAACTGGCCAGCAGAAGTCTGCAGTTTTACCACGCGAATCCTACCATCTCTGCCAGGAAAGCACTCAACAATCCTACCCAAATTCCAGACAAGAGGGGGACTAGGGTCTTTCAAAAGGACCAAGTCCCCAATCTGAAGGTTAGAGCAGGAAACACGCCATTTGCCACGCTGCTGAAGCAAACCGAGGTATTCCAACCTCCAGCGGCGCCAAAAATTGTTGCGCAAACTTTCAATTTTGCGCCAAGAAATGGCTAAAGAAGATGGAGAATTAGAATATAATAAAGATGGGGAGGCAGTCAATGGACCACCGATAAGAAAATGGCCCGGCGTTAATGGTAGAAGATCTGAAGGGTCATTAGATAAGGGTGATAAAGGACGAGAATTAATTATGCCCTCAATAAAAATAATTAAGGAGTTAAACTCTTCATGAGATAGGGGGGTGTGGCCACAAACACGTCTAAGGTGTTTCTTGGTGAGTTTCACACAAGACTCCCACCGTCCACCTTGATGGGGCGCATAAGGGGGGATGAAGTGCCACTTGAAATTTCTCTGGTGAGCATAATCAGTAATCCTTTCCAGCGCTGCATTTTGAGTAAGAGCTCTCTTAATTTGCTCAGAAGCTCCGATAAAATTTTTAGCATTGTCGGAAAATACTTCTGAAGGAAGCCCTCGGCGAGCAGAAAATCTGGCAAAAGCTGCCAAAAAATAAGCAGTAGAGGCGTTGGTAACTAGTTCTAAGTGTACTGCTCCGGTGACCATACATACAAACAGCGAAATATAGAGTTTTCCACAAATACATCTTTTGGCCTCAGGAGAATTTTTTCTGTAAACAAAAGGCCCGGAATAATCCACCCCCGTAAAGGCAAAAGGTCTAGCAGGCGCAGATCTAAAGTTGGGAAGATCACCCATGAGCTGAGTAGTAATTTTAGGGTTGGATTTAAAACATGGAATGCACTTCCGGATAACAGAGGTAACTTCATGGACTCCGTTTATGGGCCAATACCTTTCCCGAATGATGGAAAGTAATGTACGGGTTCCAGCATGAAGATGCTGGTAATGATACTGACGAATGATTAGAGAAGTGACATGATGTTTTGAAGGAAGAATAATTGGGTGTTTTTTATCCTCAGAAAGATCAGCCAAAGATAAACGTCCTCCCACTCTTAATAAACCATCAGCATCCAAAAAGGGGGCGAGTGAGGAAAGCCTACTCGATTTCTTGAGGGATTGACCTTGAGACAACACCTGACATTCTTCAGAGAATATTTCTTGTTGAGTAAGCCATAAGATTTTTGTAGTGGCTAAACCTAATTCAGAAAGGGTTAAATATGGCTTAGGAAAAAGAGGTTGTTCTACCACAAAATATTTCCAACGAAGGAGATAAGCCATAACCCTCACCAATTTATGAAAAGAGGAATATCGCTGCAAGAGAAGGGGAGAGTCAGAAACGAAATGAGAAGATCCAGTAATCTTACCAACATCTGGCAAGTCTGATAATTCCGGAAGAGGAAAATTTGGCCAAGCGGAAGGTTCTTGTAGAAGCCAAGAAGGACCGTGCCAGTATAATGTCAGGTTAGCCAACATAAGAGGGGAACATCCCCGAGAGATGACATCTGCAGGATTCTCCTTGCCAGATACATGATGCCATTGTTCAAAGTTAGACAATTGTTGTATTTTGGACACTCTATTAGCTACAAACACCTGCCAATGCGAGGAGGGTTTGGCAATCCATGCCAACGTGATGGCTGAGTCACTCCAAAAGTAAGTTTTGCTAAATCGGATTTTCAAAGATTGGCGGATTTTGACCGATAATTCAACCGCCAGAAGAGCAGCACAAAGTTCCAGTCGTGGCAGGGATAAGGATTTAAGAGGAGCCACCTTTGACTTAGCGCAAATTAAATTGGAAAAGAAATATGACTGGTCAAAATTGCGGCAACCAATATACGCACAACACCCATAAGCTTTCAATGAGCTATCGGCAAAGATGTGAAGTTCATATCCTCCACAGGAGGGAAAGGGAATAATCACTCGCGGGATAATGACATTGGAGAGATCTTCCAAGCTATTTCTATAAGAAATCCAATTTTTTTGCTACTCGGAAGGAACTGGTTCATCCCAACCAGTTTTCAAGGACCAAAGGTCTTGCATGAAAAGTTTTGCGGTGACGATAATTGGCGCCAAAAATTGGAGAGGATCAAATATTTTTGCAATCTCAGACAAAATTTGCCGCTTAGTTTGCGGTTTGATGTCACTGAGATTAATTTTGAAAAAGAAAAAATCCTTTTGAGGACTCCAATAGATGCCTAGAGTTTTGATAGAATTACTTTCTTGAAGAAGCTCTACTAAGTCGTTATAGACTGAAGTTAATGGAAATTTAGAAAGAAATTCTTCCGAATTAGAGTTCCACTTGCACAAGGAAAATCCGCCTCCCAAAAGCAAAGCTGTCAAATCCTTAGAGACTTGCAGGGCTTCAGGCACTGACTCAAATGAATGAAGAAAATCGTCAACGTAGAATGATGATTTTAACACTTCAGAAGCCTTAGGAGAATACAACGGGCCATCCTGTTCAGCAAGTAATTTCAACGTACGTATGGCTAGAAAAGCAGAGGGCTTTAGTCCATAGGTTAAGGTTTTTAGCCGAAAAATCTTGACAGGTTTAGTAGGCTCGTCGCGCCAAAGAATTCTCTGAAGGTCGCACTGTTGTTGATCGACCAAAATCTGCCTATACATCTGCTTGATATCAGATATCACTGCGATAGGGAACAAGCGAAAATTCATCAAGACAGAAGAAATGTCAGATTGAATAGGAGGGCCTGATAATAATGTGTCATTCAGAGAAGTTCCATTGGCATCCAAAGCAGAGCCATTAAAGACCACCCTTATGTTTTCCTTTAAAATCCCATTCTTCCAAACTGGATGATGATTGAGGTAAATGACTTCAGATGGGGTATAAGAAGCCTCATCTTTCTTGGTAACAACCTCCATGTGATCAAGTGCCTCATATTCCTCCATAAACGTGGAGTATTGTGCTTTAACAACAGGGTCACGTTTAAATTTGTTTTCCACAGCATAGAGTGCTCTAAGAGCCCTAGGGTGTGTTTCAAATAAAAGAGGTGGATTATCCACTCGGGGCATTGTTACAACAAATCTACCCTCTGAATTGCGTTTGGTTGTTTCACGAAACAGTTTTTCACACATTTCATTTTCAACCGAGGAAGGTGAAACTGAATCTATAGTTTCGATTTTCCAAAATCTTTCTAAGTTGTAATCGAGACTTGTATTGACAAAATGACATTGAGAGAAATTTTGAAACGACTTACGAGGGACCTGACCCGTTACTAACCAACCTAGCTTGGTATGATGAACAAACACTCCAGGTGATATTTTAACCTTAGAGCTAAGGAGACATTGCCAAAATACTTGGGCACTGAGAAGTATGTCTACCGGGGCGCTCGTATTAAATGTTGGGTCCGCCAACTGAATGTTATGAGGAAATTGCCATTTTCTAATTTCAAAAGAAGTACTAGGGGTATTACTGCCAATAGTATCAATGGCAAGGCAATTCAACTGAAATGTTGTGTTAGAATTAACAGCATCTTTGATGTGAACACGAACAAAATGCAAAGATTTAACATTGCTATTGTTAATACCGGTAACCTGAATTAATGTAGGTTGCTTGGGAAGACCAAGTTTCTTAATGAGACGCTCACTTATGAAGTCATGGGTGGCGGCATTATCCAATAGGGCACGTGCTTCAAGCCATCTACCAGAAGAGTCTTGAACTTTTATTAACACGGTTGATAGTAGCACCTGGGAGCTACGAATTGAGCTAGAGCTCTGAGTATAAGATTGCGCATTAGCTCCTGGGGATGCATCTTTAGAACATCCAGGGGAAGGAGCCTGACGTGGCTTTTCAAACCTATGAAGCAAGGTATGATGTTGAGCCTTGCAATGGGAGCAAGTATTTTTAGATAAGCAATCAGGCACCATATGCCTGGTTGACAAACAGTTATAGCAATATCTTTTTTGAGCTATTAATTTGCGTCTTTCATCGGTAGAAAGGGCTTTAAAGGGAACGCAGGAATATAACCTGTGAGGTGCTTTACAGAGAATACATTCCGTTGAGTTATGCTGAACAGTAAAGACAGCAGATTTGTTTATTTTGGCACCGACTGGTTTCACAACATTAGATTTGTTATCTGCACTTCCTGACATATGACAGGCTACAGCTGACAAAACCTGACATCTATTATTCATAAACGTAAGCAATGAGCCATAAGTATATGAAGTGTCATTTGTTAGTTCCCTCTCCCATGCCTTTAAAGTTGATGAATCAAATTTAGAAGTAACCAAGTGAACTAAGAATAGATCCCAATGCTCAACTGGTTGATTCAACCGTGCCAATGCTCTGACGTGTAGTTGGACCGTGTCACTTAAGGCTCGCAGCGTTGACAAGCTGTCAGCTCGCAATGCGGGCAGGTCAAACAAGGCTTGAATATGCCTCTGTAAACATAATTTTTCATTGCCATAACGGCCTTTAAGAAGCTCGATAGCAATGTTATAGTTTTCTCCTGTTAAGGGAAGTTCTCTTATAAGTTGAAGGGGTGGCCCCTGCAAAATGGATTTTAAGTAATGAAATTTCTGAATTTCCGGAAGTGTGGCATTATTATGTACTAATGAACTGAACAATTCAAAGAATGATTGCCACATCTCTTCCTTTCCTGAAAAATGCGGAATTTCAATTTTAGGTAGCAATGGTTTGATACCATTCCCATGGTCGCTAATTCTTCCTTGAGTTTCCTCTACCTTCAACGCCAGGGTCAAAGTTCTTACTAATGCCACAGCCTGAGCGTGTGTGTCAAAGTAATTACTCTCTACTTCTTCCCTATCTGATTGATGTTCTGGACTTTTGATTTCAATTTCAAGTTGCACGAGATCATATTTCTCGTACGCCTGTTCAAAAGCTTTTAAACGCTGAGATATAATATCAAGATTTTGTTCCTCTTTCGGTAGAGTGGCTAGATATTTTTGAAAACGGGTAAGTTGACCTTTGTAGGCCGCCCGAGAGTTTAACAGTTTATCGTCTATTATTACTGGCATGGCTGGGAAGTTGGAATAACTCACCTACCAAAGCTGCTTGCGGCACCAGACGGACCTGCTTTCCAGAAAGAAACCAGTTATGGAGTAAGCTGGGATTGTCTCCGCTTTCCCGCAGATCTCCTGCGCTAGCCACGATATACTGAAATGTATAAGGCAAATATTAGATTACACAAGTTCTGTTTTTTTTTTTGGAATAGAATTTGTGGTCTCAGAGTAATGGTTCTGGGTTCGATCCCGGGTTTGAGGTACCATGGAAAAGGGTGTGAGTAGTTAGCACCCCAACTGGGAAAAGGGGGATTGGGATTCGGGCACACAGTGAAATTTAAGTAGAGCGATGAGGAAGAGACCAAATATTGATAACCAAGGTTTGATACATTTATTTGATTTGTGAAGTAATAACAAACATTTTCATTTAGAAGAATAATTAAAAGAAGCTAATAAAAATGCAAGGTTTCTCCAGGAAACTTAGAATAAAGAAGAATTATAATAAAAATGCATAAAAAGGCCATATAAAGGCGATTAAAAAAGTATGTTTAAGAAAAATATCTAAAAACAAGCAAGAAGCAAGAAAAAAGGCTTAGCCTTGAAAAATGTATAAACCAAGCGAAGGTAGTTCACGTTACCAATAATTCGATACTTTTGTACTTATTGTTTGGCCCGCAGGAAGCGGGTTGTGATCCAAACGAAGGGTTCCTCTAAGCTGCCTCGGCATGCCTTGCGAGAAAGAGGGATGGTGGCTCCATTGGCGAATTGCACCCCGCCGGAACAGACCTCTTGGTAATGATCTGTCTAGCGGTTTACAATCAATTGTAGTTTCTCATCGCCGAGTTGTAGTGAGTTAGCGGGCTGACTTAGTTGCTGCGATGAAGGTCGTTGACTCATGCCTCGCCCAGCATGACAGAGTCCGAGCGATGAAGCATGCCGCCTGGCAAGGTTCCAGCCACTCAATGTTTACAAACAGGGCCTTCCCAAGAAGGGCCTTGCTGTGGAACGGCAGGCAGCCGTGGTCAGACTGGTTCAAGCAGGTGGATGTAGACAAGGCCGCAGAACGGCGAAGCGGAGAATTTATAGTGGAAATGACGACAGCGCGTCGAACAATCCAGAATGAAGGCGGGGCGACAAACAGCCAATCAGCGCACAGCCCAAGCACATTGCGACGGTTGCCGCTGAGATGAACACAGTACCTCATGAAAAAGTGTGACAGTATGGTGCGTCTAGAAAGACACTTCAGAAAAAGGTGAGTTGACAAGAATAATAAAGAACAACAATTCAAATGAACCGTAAGTTAAGTAAATAATCAGAACACCGTGTTCATACTGCAATTATAACGGGAAAAAATAATGGGGCAAAATTAAACGAGTGTTTCAAACCGTGCGGGAAACATAGCCACAAAAAAAAACATTCGCGAAAGCGAACAGGCCTACTTTGGACCACGCTTGTTCAACTGTTGAGCTTTGATCTTTGCCCAGTGTTGTCGCATTTTCTGCCGGTGTAACTCCTTCCTTTCATCTGTCCAAGGGGTACCTTTCTTCCGGGGTTTTTCCTGAAATCCATTTGTTTATGATTATATTTATTAGATATTTGTTTGTTTTATTAATATAAGACTCTCCACATAAAGTTAAGGGCCTATCGCAGCGTAGAAATTATTGAAAATATTCTTCTTTTAATCGTGGTATTGATAATTGGAACTCATTATCTGCCACAGTCTTTGAGCCCTTTCCCAAGCATATTGATGTGTTTAAGAGAAGACTGACATTTTGTATAAATACCAGTTCCCAAATCTTGACTTGTAGTAATTTTCTCCAATTGTATAATTTTCCACCGGGGAATCACCCCCATTTGCAAATTAAGTAACTGATATATGAACGCCCGAGGGCTCCCACCAAGTTCAATTTCAAGTAGGTAGTTCCAACTTTGGCCACCAGATGATACTGTCACTAACACTAGTGGCGAACGTTGGAACTTATAGAGTGTTTCTTACCAGCCAAAGATAACCTACACATTTTGTTACGCACCACCAATTGCAGTGGTAGGTTCTTGTACGAGCCATATATCTATGACTCGGGCCCGCCGGCTTTACTTCCCTTTCAAAGGAAGGCATACTGAGGGATTTTAACACTCTTAAAAATACTACGACTTCAATCGGGTTTGAACCCGTGATCTTGGGCATAGCAATTCAGCATGCTACCGACTACGCCACCGACCCCGTAAATAAAATAAATGAATGAATATTTAGGCATCCAGATCCAAGTTTTAGATCGATCAAAATTTGTATCAATTTGTATGTTTTAAGTGGGGTGGATGACCCCACTGTTCCGCTCCCTAAAACAACAATGGGGTAGATGACCTCGTGGTTCCGTCCCTTTAAACAACAATAACTAAAACAATTATAACTAACTAAACTTTTATACTATCAAATAGAAAATGTACTACCGTCAAAAAGGTTAATCCGAAACTTTCAAATTCATAACCGTAAAAGATTTGATTTATTCAAGTTATCCCATGATATTCCTAAACATAGAAATTATTTTGTCATATACATATAAACGTATCTTTGAACTTTCTTTTTAAGTTGAATATTCTTTTCATAAGTTTTTATTCCAAGATCGAGGATTCAAACACGTCCAAAGTCGCCGGATTTTTAAGAGCGTTAAAAATCCCTCAGTATGCCTTTATTTGGAGGGGAAATATAACCGTTGGGCCCATGTCATAGATTTATGGCATGTGAAAGAACCTTCCACTAACAAGACTTGTCTGAAGCAAAATTTGTACGTTCGTCACCAGGAGCTGGTTGCGATGCCATCTAGTAGTAGCAAAGACAACAGCTAAGTATCGTTGACGGTAGCATTTGGTAGCGAAAGTAGGAACTAATTGAAATTATTTTCTGCAGCCCTTACCTCAATTAAAAACAGATAACACACACGAATACAGTCATCACAATTAACACCGGTTATCAGACGGATTCTACACACACCCAAAGTACATGGGGCTGCATGACCGCGTTGTCGCAGCCCCTAAACTAAGGAAGCATCCAACCATCCTTTTTATTAGACAAATCACAACTCCATATTTATATAAAAGAATATACCGTTAAGATTAATTTCCAATTTGATATAGAACAATGCGATTGAATAAATTGTATTATTACATGCTAGCAATTTGTTTAATTTGTTGAGATCCACACAAGGCTGCATAAGGCCCTAGTGACCGAAACTGGTACTGCTTAATTAATTAATTTTATATTAATTACACTTATTGATTAAGGTGGAATAAATCAATTCAATAATATTATTGAATTACATTCCTAAACATGGAAACGTTACTGATATCTAATTAAAATGTTGAATAAAATCATGTTAATTGATTTCCGAGAAATAAAATTTGCATTTATTAGTTTGATTAGAATGAAAGTTGTAATATCAACTACACAAGTCAACAAACAAAACATTTTGTGTTGAGTCTCTTATTTAATGCATTTATTCTGACTGTCTACATCAAATAGTAACCTGAAACGCCATTCACCTCTATCCATAAAAATGGATGATACGTGATAGTCTGTGCGTATGTCCTTTATGTGTTCAACTATTCCTCCGATTGCGATGGAATTTTGTAGAGTTATTGTGTACACTCTCGAGAAGATTTCTGACTTAGTGAATCCATTTCACAGTTGGTAGCGCACGAATATATTCAGCAAATGAGTGATGGTGTGCGAATCGTTTCAACAATGTCCCGTATGCATCCATATACCATTCATCGCATTGCGATAAAACTTTGGTGAGATATTGTGTACCCTCCTGTGAAGGTTTCTGACTCAATAAATCTATTTTACAACAGATAACACACGACTAGATTCAAAGTGTTAAATTCAATTTTTAGTGCATATTTTCTACATTTTTGATGCATAATTGCGTATTTGAATCGTATTTAGTACATAAATGTCCGGTCTCTAGTTAACAGTAAGGCAACACTGAGGTTCAGAGCTATCCCTAGAATAGAAAGATCGAGTATAGAAGGCTTGCCATAATTTTACCACCACTGTATACGGGGCTGATGACCAAGATATCCGAAGATTCTAAAATTTATTACAAATGTAAAAACTACACTTTTCACGTGGTAGAGTGAGAAAAATCTTATCTTACCGATCACTGTCTTAGAGGCTACCATATGAGTCCTAATTCGATTATAAGATCAGGTTATGCCCTTTATCGATCGTTGTCTTTTGACCTTTAGTTGTTGTACATCATTACATGCACGCTGCCTATTATAACCGTGCTAATGATAGGGGAGATATGATACTACAGTATATGGGATAGAATCTTAATTGCTGGCAATCTAGTAACAGGTGGTCAATCCACTTGTTCCGCCTGGCTGTCCGCAAGATAAGTGAAGGGAACACCAAACTCTTCAATGTCCTTTAAATTTTCCTTGAGGGTCCTCATTAAGAATTCACTTTTTGAGCTGTTGGTGGTCTAACACTATTAACATGACACGGAGTGACATGATTATTGGCAATGCCATTTAAATGAGTAAACTGGCTTTAAAACCTCACTTACCTTCCAACATAACCATGCGTTGTTAAGTTGCGAACACACTACGACTGTGAAACTTGTAGCTAGAGCTGACAATCAGCGATGTTCTAATCAAATAAATTCAAATTAATCAAAATCAATTAATTAATAAATCGACTGTCCTTTCAATCCAATAATCGACTAACCGAATAATACTACTACTAATAATAAAATTCAAATATCCTGGTGAATGAATTCAACCCAATGGCCTTGATAAGGAAGCCAATAAGGCCAGAGCTTGTGAGATGGAAACTGCATATCGATTAACGCAGAATAGGTATAAAAAGAAACTCATATCCTTCAAAGGAAAGTTACGAAATTATGCCGCTGTGATTAAACCGGAAGCTCCTTATAGTTCTGAATGCGTTATTTTAAACAAAAGAAAGGAGAGACAGAGGCGTTAGAAATGTAAGAACAAAGAATCCTAAGGAGAATATTGGGGCCAGTAGAAGGAGCTGATGGCTTATCAAGGAGACGGAGGAATAGTGACTTGTACAACCAGGCGGAGAAACTTACGGACACGATGCGTAAGAGAAGGATTAAATCTTATGCCCTCCTCATACGAATGAGGTTGGTTGGTTGGTTCTTAAGTTTAGGGGCTGCAACAACGCGGTCATGTAGCCCCGTGTACTTTGGGTGTGTGTAGAATCTGTCTGATAACCGGTGTTAATTGTGATGACTGTATTAGTGTGTGTTATCTGTTTATTAATTCAAGTAAGGACTGCAGACTTTTGAGTTTTTCGAATACAGTGAAACCCCTCAAATCAGAACCCCGGAAATCCGAAATCCCGGGTAATCCAGACGAGATCGTTTTGACAATTTTAAGTTTGAAAAACACACACAAAGAAGAGAAACTTATTAATTTTGTCATAAACAATTATATATTCTACATTATAACCTTATTTTACATAATTATTTGAAAATTAAGAAGAAGTACCGATATCACACCTAACAAAGTGTAAATGTGCCTACCGGCCCCCCCCCCCCGATTTTTTTTCACATATACTATTTGTTTATGAATTAAAACAGTAAAAACCAATATAACCATGTACTATTGTTACTAAGTGACGTTTGGCAACGTTGCAAAGCAAGGCGAAGGTAGAGCGATGACGATCAGTTTGCTTTGATCTTATGTGTAACAACATAACCGCTTATTACTCTCCAGTGCCTTCGCTCTTATGAACAAACCAATAACAGCAACAAGTGCCCTTGAAGCGTGTGACAAAAGTTTTTCCCCTAACTTTTATACCCATATCAAACTTTCGGCCAATTTGCTTCTCTCTGTAGCTACTGGTACTGCCGAACGGAGTTTGAGTTGGTTGAAAACATACTTAAGAAATTCTACTTCTGAAAACAGACTCAACGGTCTAGTATTGTCATCTATTCACACAGACATACATCTCACTGACGATGGAGTTATGAACCGATTTGGCAATGCTTCAAGAAACCTTGACTTTATATTATAGTGTGAGTTGTAAATCAAAACAGTAACATTAATTGGAACTCGTGCAGTAAACGTTGCCTGCCGCCATTGAAATCCGAAAAATGTTCTATAGAAATGGCCAATGTTACTAATATACAGGAGTTGAATATTTCATCGCTTGAGGGTGTTACTGTATTTTTCAGAATGCCAACATTATTGTTTCCAGACCAATATTTTCATCCAGACCAAAGGTTTTAGCCTAGACCAATATAGGGGTGGGGGTCATCAGGAAGATCAATCCTCCAGAGCCAAATAATAACAAGTAGTTCCGTGAAGAACTAAACAGCGTATTCTCATACATCCTACTTGCATCAATTGCCTCTATCAACCCCTGGTTTTTGTCACGCACAGTGGGGGTAGTCACGCATCAATAATCTTTATCCAGGCCAATGGTTTTGCCTAGTAGTACAATCAGTAAGTTGGCAGCAAACATGGCGGCATGCTTTTTGATAAGTTTATTAGTTGAAAGATAATGTTGACAATTTCCTTATTTTGGAAGTGTTTACGCGGTGTTTGTTAATGGCAAATGGCTTTAATAACGTGGCAGAGTAATTACAAACCATTTTCAGAGCGCTACTAAGTACATTAATTCTTTCCATGTAAATACTATCAAGTGAGCAAGATGATTGTATCAATAAAAAGTATCATAAAATGGTCTTAGCTGTGTTTGACATTAACCAAACACAAAACATCACAACAAATTGGTTGAAAAGGTGATGCCAGAAAGCCTTAAAACTCATCATTTTGCACCAAATTAAACAAACGTTTCCCGGGGAGAACCCCGGACCCCCTATTCTTTGGGCCTATGCCATGCCCCCTAACCTCCGGTTGGACACTCCCCGAAATAAAACTCTATATACGCCCCTGGTACCTACATACTTAATTTCATCCTGGATTGAAAAATTGAAAAATTGGTTATTGAAATTCCTTAGGTTAATTGTAAAATCAATGAAATAACAATAGAAACACACAAAATATCACTTCATCTTTCACTTGAAATCAGTTATCTTCAATTGTTGAAGTGACGAAACCTTCCCGCGGAGGCAATTGCGCACCAGCTTCGCACGAACATAACATCATTTGGCGTGGCTGCTGCGTGTTGTTCTACGAAGGGCAATAAGATGATAAGAGTAGATGCAGCTACGGTATAAGTCACATTGCCTGTCCTATACCATAACGAGGGCTCGTTACTATGTTATGGATATTTTTCGGTTAATGTGAACAAATTTAAATCCGAACAGGCTACAGCCCTAATTAGTTCGGATTTGAGGGATTTCACTGTAGTTCTTACTTTTGCCGCCAAACGCCACCGTCAACGACTACTAGTTCAGAACTTAGCTACCAGACGCCACCGCAGTCGGCCTTTGGCAACGAACGTAGGAAACTAAGATTGTTGTTTACATTCTTAACCTATAGACTACAATTGAGCTTCACACAGGTGTAATTAGTGGAAGGTTCTTTAACATGCCATAAATCTAAGACATCGGACCGCCGGCTTTACTTCCCCTCCGAAGGAAGGCATAATGAGGGATTTTTAATGCTTTTAAAGAATCCGACGACTTCAGACGGATTTGAACCCGCGATCTTGGGCATAGAAGCTCAGCACGCTACCAACTACGCACGAAGCCGCCCCACGCGAATGAGCAACAATAGGTTAACCAAAAGGATATTCACTTACATTAACAAATTAAAGTCCACCACAAAATGGGTTGAGGAAACACGAGCAGATCTCAAAGAAGTTGGCATCACTCAAGAAGTATTCTCAACAAATCACTGTTCCGAAGGAAGGTTGATAAATTTAAAGGGTTTCATGAAAAACCCAGCTCAAAACCAAGCTCATCTGGTCTGAAGCAAGAAGGAGGAAACTCAGCGAACGCATGAATAAATTCTATCACGAATTGAAGAGGATGGCGGAAAATAGAGAAGATTGGCGAGTTGCTGCAAACCAGCCCCAGGGCTGTTAACTTAAGAGAGACAGTTTCTTTTAAAACACAAATTACTGACAAGGGCCTTAATGTGGGCAAAACTAGTATAATTAATTGAAATGAAAATCCAGAGCCTGCTTCCAATCTCCGACCGGGTCAGGAATGGAATGAATGAATCCCCCATCCAGCAGCGAGGATATGAAATGTGCCGGCTGCCGAAGCCTGTCGCACTCCTCTGGGGCAATGATTAAATGAATGACAGATGAAATGAAATGATAGTGGAGAGTGATGCTGGAATGAAATGTTGACAGGGAAAACTGGAGTACCCGGAGAAAAACCTGTCTGCCTCCGTTTTGTCCAGCACGGATCTCACATGGAGTGACCAGGATTTGAACCACAGACCCAGTGGTGAGAGGCCGGCGTGCTGCCGCCTAAGCCACGGAGGCTTAGTATAATCTATATATATAAAGCTCAATGTTTGTCTGTCTGTCTGTCTGTCTGTCTGTCTGTTAAGTATACAAATCCACACCGTTACACCGATCTGAACCAAAATGTGTATACATACCCTTCGGAACCCTGCGGGTAACCCTGTCCACTTGAAATTTCCGACAGACCACACCATTTCCTGCATTTAGGCCCTTTGTCCCAAATCTACACCGTTTCACCGATCTTAACCAAAATTTGCATACTTACCCTATGTAACCCTGTGAATAACACTGTACACTTAAAATTTCGGACAGACCACCCCATTTCCTGCATTTAGGCCCTTTGGCAAACTTCTACACCGTTTCACCGATCCGAACCAAAATTTCTATACCTACCCTTTGCAAACCTGCGGGTAACCCTGTCCACTTGAAATTTCGGACAGACCACCCCATTCTCTGGATTTAGGCCCTTTGGCCCAAATCTACACCGTTTCACCGATCAGAACCAAAATTTGTATACTTACCCTTTGGTACCCTGCGAGTAACACTGTCTGCTTGAAATGGCGGACAGACTACTCCATTCCCTGCATTTAGGCCCTTTGGCCCAAATCCACACCGTTTCACAGTTCTCAACCAAAAGTTGTTATTTACCGTCTGGAACCCTGCGAGTAACACTGTCTGCTTGAAATTTCGGACAGGCCACTCCATTCCCCGCATTTAGGCCCTTTGGCACAAATCTACACCGTTTCACCGATCAGAACCAAAATTTGTATACTTACCCTTTGGTACCCTGCGAGTAACACTGTTTGCTTGAAATTGCGGACAGACCACTCCATTCCCTGCATTTAGGCCCCTTGACTCAAATCTACACCGTTTCACCGATCTGAACCAAAATGTGTATACTTACCCTTTGTAACCCTGTGAATATCACTGTCCACCTAAAATTTCGTACAGACCACCCCATTTCCTGCATTTAGGCCCTTTGCTAAAAATCTATATCGTTTCACCGATCCGGACCAAAATTTTTATACTTACCCTTTCGAACCCTGCGGGTAACCCTGTCCACTTGAAATTGCGGACAGATCACCCCATTCCCTGCATTTAGGCCCTTTGGCACAAATCTACACCGTTTCACTGATCAGAACCAAAATGTGTATACTTACCCTTTGGTACCCTGCGAGTAACACTGTCTGCTTGAAATTGCGGACTGACCACTCCATTCCCGGAAAGAGGACAGGGTCCGTCCCAAAGGCAATGGAAAAAAGGGGTAAAACCAGACCCGCTCAGGGAACCCTCAGGGTTGCCAGCTACCGAACTCACCAGCCATGAGCCCTTGAGGATGTAGCACTATCCAGGGTGCACCAGAAGTGGTGGGGCTACACACACCCTGCCTCCTTGAGGGTCTTGAGCAGAAGACATGAGATATTAAGAAGAGCAAAAGAAGGCTGACACCTCGAAGAATGAGGCTATCAGGAATGATTAGACAAGGGCCAATTAAGGCGGGAAAGTGAAAGAGTCGCTAGGCCTAGGATACCCTGATACCATCGGGGTCGGAAGAGGACAAGAGTTTGACCAAGGCAGGCTGACAGGAAAGAGAACTGAAAGGAGCCCGGCACCAGTAAGTAGAAGCAATGCCGGACTCAGCTGGGGTCCCGTGGTCGCAAACCCACGTCCCACAAGTTGTGAGACCCTGGGGGGAGGAGGAGGGCAGGTGTGAGAATAGCTTGCTGATTCATCGCGAGGTGACATGAGAGACATATCCAGACCCCGGCGTGTTACCTGGTATTGCTGACTATGCTGATGTTCATACAGGGTCTTTGCTCAAACCACTGTAGTGTTACGAAAGAATGAGTGATTCACCGATCAATGTGAATAGGACCGGGAACCCCCCCGAACGTCTGTCATCATATATCGTCATCATCTGCGATATCCTCTGGTTCGTGCAGCTTGGACCCGAGCAGTACTCGATAAGCTCTTTCACTACACTCATCGAGTATAGGCCTAAGCCAGAAAATAACGTTCAGACTTTGGTAGACATCGAAGGTAGAGATCTGAATTACCTATATCAGATTTAAAATTACACCATGTTTGTTCAGTAGTCATTTTTCATTACCTTATTATTATCATCATAAGGGCAAATGACCTAGATGTTACGCCCATTATACCACTAATCACCACACACAATAAGTCTTCATCGCCTGTGAATTTTGAAATATTTCTTTCTATCACGGTAGTTTGTAAGTTTGTCGTGTCAATTCAACAGTAGTTTTCATTACCATCCTCATCAAAAGAGCAAATGACCTAGATGTTACGTCCATTATACTACTAAGTAACACCACAGTCTTCATCGCCTGTGATTTTTAAAATGTGTATTTCCATTAGTTTGTAAGTTTGATATACCCGTTCAGTAGAAGTCGTCTTCATTATCATCCTCATCAAAGAGGCAAATGACCTAGATGTTACGTCCATTATACAGTACTACTAAGCAACACCACAGTCTTCATCGTCTGTGATTTATAAAATGTGTATTTCCATTAGTTTGTAAGTTTGATATACCCGTTCAGTAGTAGTAGTCTTCATTGTCATCCTCATCAAAAGGGTCTATGACCACTCATTCCTTTAAAGAATCAATTTTTCCCATTCGTTGATAAGTTACATGTGCCAGTAGTCGCTTCTATGTTCAGCATCACTATGTAGAAGATGTTTTGCGTCAGAAGAAAAGACAACTGGATGCTCAGGAACGTTAACGATATAGGCCTATCGACTGCGAAATCTGGAAGTTCCTCTTGGAGGAATTGCTTCAGACATTTATCGTACAGTTTAAACCTTAACAAGACGAAACTTTTAACCAGATAGCGATCTAAGTGGGAGCTCTTTGGCAAAAAATAATCAAGTCTTTCCCGAAATGTGAGTCCTAATAATAACTTTTTCTATCATTTTCTAAGTTTCATGTGTCAGTTATGTAGTAATTTTCAATATCATCCAGAGCAGTAGGGCAAATTACCTAGATGTTACGCCCTCAACGTCATTGGGGGCAAATGACCTAGATTTTAGGTCCAATATATTTCTAATCACCACCACATAAATTCTTCTACGACTGAGATGTCATGAATTCTGGGACCGCTAACGACATGTCTTGACTCGGACTGAAGACAAATATCACGAGAATGATCATTATTTTACAGAGCCTTCCCATAGTGACTTAAGTATAAACATTGTCACTGGGTTTGATAAATTAAGAAATGAATAGCCTACATAAATAAATATTATTTATGACGTTGAGTGTTAAGGAGACTGAAATATTATCATCATTCCACCGGGCGAAGCCGGGTACTACTGCTAGTTAATTAATGTTCCTAATTCAATTTATTGACATAATGAATGAGTGAATAAAGCCTGTAGTGTCCCTAGAATTTCGCCTCCATAGCGTAGTGGTCAGCATGGTTAGCTGCCGCCCCGGAGGTACTTGGTTCGATTCCCGGCTCTGCCACAAAATTTGAACAGTGGTATGAGGACTGGAACGGGGTCCACTCAGCCTCGGGTGGTCCAAATGAGTAGAGGGGGTTCGATTCCCACCTCAGCCATCCTCGGAATGGTTCTCCGTGGTTTGAGCAATATTCTCCATTTTAGGTCCGTATTGAATATGTTAACTAATAAAACTATTAATAATGTCCGACTTTTCAAAACAATGTTAATAATCTATTTATACAATTGGGTACATGTTTAGTACAGTCGTCTGCACTTCCTCAGCCCAAATATACATTAAGACATAAACAAATACGATGCACACTATCAAATACATGCAATGAAAATATTCCATAGATAAAACAATGCAATAGTTTGTGACATCCAAAGAAGAAATAAAATTATATTGTAAATATTCCATAGATAAAAACGTACGATAGTTTTACGACATCCAAATAAGAAATAATATTATGTTGTAAAATTACACCAAAGCCCATATGAGTGTAAACAAGAAGTTCCGTGAAGAACTATACAGCCTACTTTTCATGCCAATGATTATTCTACAGTATATGAACCTATCTGGAAATTAAGTTGGTAATATCGAAATATCTAATTAGTTCAAAATATACCTGGTATAATGTAGCCTAATAGAGCACTACAGTTGGCAGCCCTGGCGACTGAATATATTCTTAGTTCAATCTCTTAAGGTACAGAATACAAAATTTGGTTGAAGTCCAATGGACGTTACATGCAGTTAGACACTGGATCTATCAGCACGCGTAAAAGCATGTTGCCAACAATACTATCCGTGTGCTGGTCAGAAATAATCTGAAATATTATGATATCTTGTTGTGACAATTTTGGATGAAATCCATATGTTAATATAGAAGTTACATGTATTTTAAAATTGGACATATCAGCAGGCATAGAATCATGTTGGCAGCACTGACTTATATTAATTACTCCAAATTAATCTAGAATGTCAGGCGCTATACGTGTGCAAAGTATAGAGCTGTTGGCTTGCATACTTTCTGATATATTGATATTAGGGTAAAAAAAGACAGCATTTATTAACAGTTGTCAGCCCTGATTGCTCTTAACAATACTTATAGTCATATCTGTTATGGTACTCATAGCACATACGAAATTTGGTTGAAATCCAACTGATAGTATAGATGTTGCATGTATTTAAAAATTGGTACTATCAACAGGCTTATAATCATGTTGGTAGAACTGACGTATATAAGTTACTCCAAATTAATCTAAAATGTCAGAATATACGTGTGCATAGTTTAAAGCTGGTGGCTTGCATACTTTCTGATATATTGGTATTTGGATAAGAAAAATAGAGAGAGCAATTATGAACACTTGGCAGCCTTGGTGGCTCTTAAGAATACGCTCAGTCATATCTGGTTATGTACAGATATTACATACAAAATTTGGTTGAAATCCAATTGATAGTGTAGAAGTTATATGAATTTAAACATTGGACGTATCAGAAGGCTTAACATTATTTTGGCAACACTGTTATGGTTGTCCTCCTGGAAATTAAACTGAAATAGTATTATCTACATGTGTGCCAATTTTGGAATAGCTCCCATGCATACCTTGCAAGATATCCAACATGGAGCTCAAATTTATAGTGCGTTTTTTCAGCAGTTGGTAGCACTGACTTCATTTTCAAATATGGACGAGAGATATTCTGGGCACATCTTTACTCATACTAAATTTGGTTTTGATTGCTGCAGCCGTTTAGGAGTTGATAGGGGGACACACACACACAGCCAGACAGACAGACAGACAGACAGACAGACACACATTTTCCCGGATCGATCTCATAAGTCTACTTTTTCCTCATTTTTGCAAAATGTGAAAAGTAGGCTAAAAATGCTTGTAGGTCTATGCCTGATTGTATTAACCTTGAAAATGTTGTGTGTTATCTCCTAATATGATGCTAACCTAATTAAACAGCGAGCAAATCTGAGAAAATCTGAGCAACTACAAATAAATTTGAAGTGACTGTCCTAAATGTTTAAGTGGAAAACATGAAAACTGCTGTAAGCTGCTAACTTACACTCACCTCCTGACTCGAGTCATGCGAGGTCGTAGCTACATATGAACCGGCGCAAACTCGTGCTAAAACGACTGTATGAAGAACAGACTCGGAAATAAGTTATAAATATTGTTAACAGCTACTGTTTAACTCAAACATATATCATTACTAGCAGAAGTACCCATTCTTCGAACGGCCTTCGGTATTAATAACCAGATGTTATCAATTGAGCTACTGTTGCAATGTTTAGGGGCTTGGAACCTATTTGTTGGCAAAGAAAAATGATTAGTTAAAATTTGCTCTCAAACTAAATTTACCTAACGTGTTCTTCCTGGCGTGAAAATAAAATTCAAAACCTCGTAGACGAGTCGCAACACACGTCACATACGAACTGACCCTAACCGTTGTGTCAAGTGCCCAACTAGAGGAAGACCCCTTTTATAAATTATAAAGGCTTGTGGTGCATGAAAATTCAGTTTTGTTTAGTCTCCAATGGCCCAAATTCCTAAAATCAGCAAAAAACAGTCTACTATTTCAAATCAGGAATTTTTGAAAATAATGTTGCTGTTTGGAGATATAATAGACCTTCTGTACGACATATCGCACGTGTAAGTCGAGTGAAAAAAATCACAGTCAGTCTGAAAGACTAGACGTTGTATCATTTCAAATGACGCATGCTACAAATGCTACACATGTTAGAAAGGCTCAGGAGGGCTTCTCGCTTTGCTCGAAGCCCCAGGACTCTTTCAACAGACTGCATTACCCATTAACTTAAGCTTCCCGCGCGGGCACCTCTTTAAGGGTCACGAGAAGAAATGTGTTTCTTGTACTTGTATTAGAGATGTGTTTGGTTGAATAAAGCGTAAATTGTATACATTTTTAATAGCGTTTTTTTTTTGGCCCATCATCCCAGGCAAGACGGCGGAAACCTTTGCCTCCCTGTCAGAGGGATCATTTGGCCGTAAATTTGAATTAGTGTAAGGATGTAGTATGAGTGTCCAGAATTAGACAATAGCCTACTCCATGAAGGGGTCATGACTATGCCATATATGTTTGTTTAATGATTAGTGTATCTGAAATAAGGGAAGAATACTGATTTACAGATTTGTGGAGTGAGTTTCTGATTTTTAAAAGGTCGCTCGACGCCAGGCCTCTTTTAACAGACTCCAATAATCATTAGCGTCTGGTTCTCGCTCCCCGCGTGAACATGACGTCACGTTCCCGCGCAGCTGCATGACGTCACTTCCCGCGCGGATGCATGACGTCACGTCCGTCACCGTGTCCGTGTCCGTGTCCGTAATGCATAACGATGGTCCCCTACCATAACGACTAAGTCGACAAGATCATTTGAAATGGTAAAAATCTAGGGTACCCCTTGAACCCCTTAAGCGCATTGATGAATTTTACAGTTTTAGTTGGTTCCGTGATAACCTTATAGCCATTTGCAACCGTTCACAGAAATGTAATAAATGGAGTGGCATTTCTTATTCCAGAAATAGATGGAAAGTTGGATGCCATCTCTTGAGGTACTGTTGTCATGGTTAGTGGCTTGCATTCCTTCTTTAGTTTATTAAATGACATTAGTTTTCTGGGAATATCTATGAGACTGTTGGGTTTAGAGCCTTAAAATATAGTTTTCGGGGACCCTTTACGGCTCTTGAGGGGCCCCGAGTTTTGTTTCTGACACCAAGGGTTTGAAAATGAACGTTGTCTCGTCGTTGTACGCCATAATAATGATAATAATTAAAAGAATAGTAATAATAATAATAATAATAATAATAATAATAATAATAATAATAATAATAATAATAATATAACAATATAGGGATTGGGATACAATAGACCTTCCGTACCATACCCGCACGTGTAAATCGCGTTAAAAAAATTCTAGAGTACCCCTTGGCCCCTTAAGCGCATTATATGTGTTGATGAATATTTCAGCCTAATTTGGATCCGTTATAACCTTATTGCCGTTTGCAAACCTTCACAGTAATGTAATAAATTGAATTGCATTGCGTCTTACAGAAATAGATGGACCTCTGAGATTCTGCTGCCATTGTTACCGGCATGCATTCCTGCATTAATTTATTAAGTTAAATTAGTTTTTTGGGAATATCTCAAAAACTGTTGGTTTTAGGGCCTTAAAATGTGGTTTCTGGGGTCCTTTTAGGGCCCCCCGAGTATCGATTCTCACATTGAAAGGGCTGAAAATGAGTTTTGTCTCACCATTCTACGCTTATTACAGCATGTATTTTAAGGGGGTAGGCACCCTGTTATGAGAGGTACGGAGAAGAGTTACATCAATGATTAATGCCTCTGATGGATATCTGTATCAAATTTTACGTTATTCCAGCCAGCCGTTCTCGAGTTATAAGGACACAAATATTGTCCACAGACAAACAGACAGACAGACAGACAGACAAAAAACTATTTTTGCGTGCATCCGTCACAAAACAGTCTGAAACGGGCAAATATGTCAAATTTCCGTGGAAATGCAGAAACAATAGACAAACATTCATTTTTATATAATAGAGAAGGGATATAATAGACCTTCCGTACCACACCTGCACGTATAATCGCGTGAAAAAAATCTAGAGTACCCCTTGACCCCTTAAGCACATTGTATGTATTGATGAATATTTCAGCTTAATTTGGATCCGTTATAACCTCATAGCCGTTTGCAAACCTTCACAGTAGGCCTAATGTAATAAATGGAATTGCATTGCGTCTTACAGAAATAGATGGACCTCTGAGATTCCGTTGCCGTGGTTACCGGCATGCATTCTTTCATTAAATTTTTAAGTGAAATTAGTTTTCTGGGAATATCTCAAAAACTGTTGGTTTTAGGGCCTTAAAATATGGTAGGGTCCCAGAGTTTCGTTTCTCACATCGAGGGGCTGAAAATGAGCTTTGTTTCACCCTTCTACGCCTATTTCAGCATGTATTTAAGGGGGTAGGGCCCTTTTTATGAGAGGTACGGAAAAGAATTACATCAATGATTAGTGTCGTGCCTCTGAAGGATATCTGTATCAAATTTTACGTTGATCCACTCAGCCGTTCTCGAGTTATAAGGACACAAAAATTGTCCACAGACAGACAAACAAACAAACAAACAGACAGACAGAAGACAAACATTTTATTTTTGCGCGCATCCATCATAAAACAATCTGAAACGCGCAAATATCGCAAATTTCCGTGGAAATTCAGAAAAAACATACAAACTTTCTTTTTTATATATATATAGATGTTTTATTATGTTTAATGATGAGTGAGTGAGTCAGGACATTTTCTTTATTTTTCTTTCATAATTTCACCCCTCTCCATGGGCCCCTTAAAATGGATTTATGAAGAAACGGTCGAACACCTATTTACTAATTTTTAAGCTGATTATTTTCCTCTGAGTTTCAAACTCCTCGCATATGTCGTTAAAGAGATACACTCTCCGTTAGTAATCCTTCAACCCCCACTTTTCAACCCTTTCACCTCATAATATACACCACATCGAAAAATTCTTAGACATGTGTCTGCTTATTTTTAATGATTAGTTTATATGCCAAGTATCACATCCCCAAATGAAACCACTCGTGAGATATTGTTATTCAATGAAATGCACGTTTACCCCCTTAACACCTCTTTAGAACCCGAATAAATACAAATCCATCCATAGTGAACGTTTTCGACATACAGCGAACATTGTTCCCAAAATTTCATGTTTCTAAATTCAATAGTTTACGCTGGGTGATGATGAGTCAGTGAGAGAGTCAGGACATTTTCTTTATTTTTCTTTCATAATTTCACCCCTCTCCATGGGCCCCTTAAAATGGATTTATGAAGAAACGGTTGATCACCTATTTACTAATTTTTAAGCTGATTGTTTTCCTCTGAGTTTCAAACTCCTCGCATATGTCGTTTAAGAGATACACTCTCCGTTAGGAATCCTTCAACCCCCACTTTTCACCCCTTTCACCTCATAATATACACCACATCGAAAAATTCTTAGACATGTGTCTGCTTATTTTTAGCCTATTTTCAATTTTGAAAAAATAGGCTTATGAGATCACCATTTGTGTGTGTGTGTGTGAGGTGTGTGTGTGTCCCCCCTAATAAATTCTAAACGGCTGGAGCGATTTCTAGGAAACTCGGTAAGTTCATAGCACTATTCCGGGTAACCCCGACCGTGCCCTTCAAATTTTGTTACGTCCCACCAATCCAACATGGCGGATGTGCGAAATATTACACCAGCATTCAATATCTCCGAAACTATTCCCGATATCACCCTGGAAATTTTTACGGTGATAAAGGGAACTACTGGAAGTTCACCTATGTGACTCTTGAAAAACTGGTAACTACAAATCCAACATGGCGGCCATGCAAATTTGCGACGTTTTAATAGACGTTTCCCGCGATTTAACTAACCAAACGCAATAAAACTTGGTTTCGGTATATGTTTATACACATTGTAATGCACCGACATCTAACTTCGTTCAATTGTTTACATAACCACAAGATGGCGGCTGTGCGAAATATTTCACCGGCATTCTATATCTCTGAAATTATTAGCGGTATCACTCTGAAATTTTGTACGGAGATAAAGGGTACTACTGGAAGTTCATCTAGAAGATTTTCAAAAACCGTTTAACTACAAAACGAACATGGCGGCCAAGCGAACTTGAAAATTTAAATAGACCTTTCTCGCTATTTATTGTTCCAAACGCAATGAAACTTGGTACAGGAAATGTTTATACACATTGTAATGCACTAGTATCTAATTTATGTCAATTGTTTATATAACCTCAAGTTTTTATTTCTTGTGTCGTAATCATGCGATCGAAGTGAAAGTTTGAATAATCAACCTACGCAATAATTTTCCTTTAATGGTACATGACTCTATGGCATTTAACAATCCAACATGGCGACCATCCAAAATATTTAGTCGTCTCTGAATATCTGAGAATCTATTATAGCAATCAAACTGAATATTTTTATGTTCATAGTGGCTATGAACATAAGTTCACCTGTAGGACTTTCAATAAACTGTTGATCACAAATCCAACATGGCGGCGACGCGAAGTATAAATATTCACATGGACGTTTCTCGCAATTTAACCATCCGAGTGCAGTGAAACTTGGTACAGTAAATCCTTATACGAATGTTAATCCACTGGCATCTAATTTATTTCAATTGTTTCCATAACTACAAGAGGGCAGCTGTGCGAATTTTTAAAATCTCGTTGTTACTTCTTATGTCCTAATCATGCGATTGAAGTTTGAATGCTACATGCACACAATAATCTTCATGTAACAGTACATAACTCTAGGACGTACATATTGAACCCTTGCAAAGAAGCTTATGAGACTCAGTTTCGGGGGGTGTAACAGTCCATATCGTAAGTTGTTGTCAAAGCGCTTCATTAACATGCAGGGTAACATATAACAAAATAACATGCAGGAAAAAGTGAAGCCAGGGTTAAAACAAATGAATTTAATAAACAGATCAGCTATTTACAACAAGAATTAACAAAACAAACTCCCATATGACTCCCACTGAATAAATAAAATATGCCAAAACTAGGCCAAATCTCTGGAGAGATTATACTTGGACCAAATGTCCCAAAGAAAATCAACAAATATTGACAATGTATGCGCGTGTGCTGTTCTACATGCTTCACGATGAGTACAATCGAATGCATGATTCGTCATCATCCAGAATAAACTTTCAGACGACGAATCCACATTGCTTAGAGCTAGACAGACGCGGGAAACAACTATTCAACACATCAAACTAAACTGACACTTCCTATGCTTAAAAATAAACAACACAATAATTTCCGCATGAAATTGGAATCAATACTGCCGTAGCAAAAACATTACTGCCTAAAATTTGGACTTCTCACACAAATCAACACAAGTAAGTTAACACGTGACCAACAAAAGAAATACACATATGACCGCCGTCATTTTTACAAGTACACTACCACTACACCACACGGGCGTCACATACTAAATTACATGAATTGAGTCATAGACAAATCACTAGACTCAAAGCCAACATTTACATTATTAACACAACATTCTATCCATACGACATGCAATAATCCGTCACACACATGGCGAACTCCCCAATTAATTATGGTTCAAAATAACCATCACAAAGAAACAGGTTTGCTACTTGAAAGCTTAAAGGGGCCAGTCGGAACATAGGACTGCCTAACAAAAATAAGTCACCAGGCGAGACGGGCGATTCGTGGAAATCTGCATATCTGTCAACCCACGTGTCAACATAACCTCGGCCTCCCAAGGCACGGGATCCAGTCTCGAAGAAGCGTGCCCCAAAGCACAATAATACGTGTGTGTGTGTCAGAACAAAATATCCCGGCATTTCCCCTAGGAAATCCAAGAATCAACATATGGACAAGGAACAGCGGTCTCCCAGGAGCACCCTGTCTTTCCATCAAAAATACAACAACAACAAAAATATGAGGGCGGTAGGACCTCTACCCCTCTTCACGTAGAATCAACACACACCTGACACAATAACACACACAGAATCACACGTATGGGTTTGACAGACCCTGAAATAAAATGACATAAATATTTTCCACTTGCTGGCGCCTCCGTTCTACGCCGTGACGACTAAACCTGAAAAGGACTCAAAAAAAATCTAATGAATTAGAACTAAGGTGTTCTACAATTACATCTTAATTCGTTGCGCTCGGCAACCCTAATATGAATAATAACCTGTTCAGCAAAACATCTTACAGTAATTACCTTCCTTTCCTATCACAAATATGAACTTTAATAAAGCACCACTTATCGAATGTAACGGGTTTCGCATTTGCATGGATAAAAATCACGTACACGCGCCGTGCAAATTAAATATGACTCCAAAGAAAAATAAATGCACAACAAACACTTTGGCCACGTGCCAACGTACATTTAAAACAATTAGTGTCGGTACAAGAAAAACACTCTAAAACAAGAAAAAGAAAAATGAACTATTTACAAAGTTCCCCCGCCAATCTATCTACATAACTGAATAATCAATTGTTGTACATCACCGTCTCAGCTTGTAGAACATATGACCTCCATCTCAGCCCATTTCCCTATGGGAAAGTTAACACTCCATCGTTGTCTTCGTAGTAGCGTTGAACATCACTCCGGCTCCTGACCACACGTTGGACATCTTGGTGTAGTCTCTTTGGAAGAAAAGTTCAATGCTATTATAATTTGACCTGGCTATAATCGCTTGTGAGTTACTAAATTCGCCCACAAATAGTCCTATGCGATTAATCACGAAGACTTTCCCTAACTCTCGCTCACACACGCACGATACACACATGAAAAAATACAATAAAAATTTACATGAAATATACACTTCGAGTCCATCGTCACTGGCTCGACAATACAAGTTTTAAAGTATGACTGACTCACAGTCGCTATCTCGCTCGGTAATCTCTACTGCTCTGCTGACCTTCGCTCGGGTGAGCGCTAATTAGAATGTTACTCAAGTCTTGCCCCCTAAGAGCTGAAAATAGTTGTCTTTAAGATAATATTCAAGTTTTAAATCACCACGCAAACTGGCGTGAAATTAGCTCACTGAGCTCACAAAGTATTAGACTTCAAATAATATATTAGAGCTTTAAAAATCGCTACACAAACTGACGTGAAGTTAGCTCATCAGAGCTCACAATTAAAATGACTTCGAATAATATTAGAGCGTTAAAATCACTACGCAAACTGGCGTGAAGTTAGCTCATCAGAGCTACAAACAGAAAGACTTCAACTAATATCAGAGCGTTAAAATCATTACACAAACTGGCGTGAAGTTAGCCCATCAGAGCTCCAAAACGAATGACTTGAAATATATTAGAGCGTTAAAATCATTACACAAACTGGCGTGAAGTTAGCTCATCAGAGCTCCAAAACGAATGACATCGAACAGCGTCTCGTCGATCAATTTATTAGAAACTGACAGGGGGATGAAGAGTGGGGTAAATTAAGAAAAAATTTCCAGAGTTTTCATCTCACACACACGGGACTAGTGTCAATCTTCATCAAATAATTCAAACGTCTCAGCACACTCATGCGGAGATAATTCTGATCGGCGGTTCTTTAGATAATCAATTCCGCGCGCTTTTTACCACTGACGCCATCCATCGCGTGGTATTGGCTTGGTCTCTCCTGATTGGGTGATTCAATCGTAGGTCGGTTGCAAGAAACTCGTGACCATCCCTTTATGATTCCAATTCTGGTGCAAGTTGTTACACAATTTGGCCTTGAACTCAGCTTACTCGGCCGTTTTCAAGAATAGCTTCCAAGCGCTACTTCTGTGGCAATCATTGCGACACGCTACCTTGCCTTTATCCTCATCAACTTCCACAAGTACTGCCTGGGCTGCAGTAATAATAATAATAAATTATGAATACTTATTTATCGCAGATTAATAAGGGTTCAATATATAAAGTCCAACATGGCGACCATCCGAAATATTTAGTCGGTTCTCAATATCTACGAATCTGTTACAGCAATCAAACTGAAATTTTGTATGTTGATAGTGGCAATTAACATAAGTAGGATATATGAAAATAGGCTGTATAGTTCTTCACGGAACTACTTGTTTTGATAACAACTTCTGTTGTGGTAAATTTGTTAAATGTAAGTTCTCGCACCTTTTCTTCTATAATTTGCGCTGAGGAAGGTCAAAATGTGGCCGAAACTGGTTCAACAAAAGGGGTCACATTCAGCTTTAATATTATAACCGTGCCTGTCATAAATCTTGTACAACAATGATATACATTTCCAAGGAAACACACACACCTTGTTATTAGAAGCAAAGTTAAAAATTTTCAAAATATAAATTGGAACTATTTTCTTCCATGTTTAGCCTATTTTCATTTATAAAAAAAGGCTTATGAGATCACCTTTTGTCCGTGTGTCTGTGTGTGCGCGTGTGTGTGTGAGAGAGACAGAATTTCTGCCCCCCTAATAACATTTAAACGGCTGGAGCGATTTCAATGAAACGCGGTAAGTTCATAGCACTATTCCGGACGACCCCGACCGTGCCCTTCAGATTTTGTTACGTCTCACCAATCCTACATGGCGGCTGTGCGAAATATTTGACCAGCATTCAATATCTCCGAAACTATTACCGATATCACCCTGGAATTTTTTACGGTGATAAAGGAACCTACTAGAAGTTCACCTATGTGACTTTTGAAAAACTGGTAACTACAAAACGAACATGGCGGCCAAGCGAAGTTGAAAGTTTTAAATAGACTTTTCTCGCGATATAATGATCCAAACACAATGAAACTTCGTACAGCAAATTTATATACACATTGTAATGCACTGGCATCTAATTTAGTTCAATTGTTTACGTAACCTCAAGATGGCGGCTGTGCAAATTTCGAAAGTTAAGTTTTTATTTCTTGTGTTCCAATCATGCGATCGAAATCAACATTTGCATAATGAACGTACAGAATAATCATCATCTAATATTACATAATCTATGGCCTACATATATTATAATCCAACATGGCGACCATCCGAAATATTTATACGTACTCAATATCTATTAATCGACTACAGCAATCAAACTGAAATTTTGTAAGTGTATAGAGGCTATAAGCATAAGTTCACCTATGAGACGTTCAATAACCTGTCAAGCACAAATTAACATGGCAGCGACGCGAAATTTAAATATTCAAATGGACGTTTCTTGCGTTTTAACCATCCGAGCGCAGTGAAACTTGATACGGTATATGCTTATACAAATTTTAATCAACTGGCATCCAATTCATTTAAATTATTTTCATAACCACAAGATGGCGGCTGAGCGAAATTTTAACATCCCACTTTAATTTCTTGTGTCCTAATCATGCGTTTGAAGTTTGAATAAAACACCTACAAAATTATCTTCAAGTAATAGTACGGTACATAAATCTAAGGCCTATAATATAAAAGTCCAATTTGGTGACCATCCAAAATATATAGATGGTTCTCAATGTCTACGAATCTATCACAGCAATCAAACTGACAATTTGTATGTTGATAGAGGCAATTAACATGTGTATGACAATATATGGAAGCCTCCGTGGCTTAGACGGCAGAACGCCGGCCTCTCACCGCTGCGTCAGTGGTTCAAATCCCGGTCACTCCATGTGAGATCTGTGCTGGACAAAACGGAGGCAGACAGGTTTTTCTCCAGGTACTCCGGTTTTCCCTGTCAACGTTTCAATCCAGCAACACTCTCCACTATCATTTCATTTCATCTGTCATTCATTTAATCATTGCCCCAGAAGAGTGCGTCTGGCCTCGGCAGCCGGCACAGTTCATATCCTCGCCGATATCCTCATTCCATTCCTGACCCGGTCGGTGAATGGAAGTGTAACGATTTGATCCCATACCTGTTAGATTTAAAGGGTTATTCATTTATCATATTATTATCATTAATTAGTACATCCATGAGATGATTTTTATATCAGATAATTGTAAGCGGTTTTTATTATTATAGTTAGAAATATTTTTATTAATATCCATTTACTTGTAAAGAGACGAAGTATTATATATTGCAACAAGACTGGCGATATGGACCAACCCTATGTGTCACAAACAGAACGACGCAGTAGTAATTTCACAACGGCCGGTAGCCATTGTCCCGGGATCTTAAAACCCCCAGAATGACGCAGTATCGTTTCACCACGGCAAACAGCGTCACTGTCATGGGATGCTAAGAAACCCACTATGTGTAACCAATACGTCACTACTGTAGCCCACGTACGCGTCAAGATATTGCAAGTAAGGAGTCATGAAGGTAGAAGGGGTAGCTTGTTTCTAAAGAGAGGGAAGCTGGGACACCACGTGACAAGGAAGATATAACCGCACACCCGCATCTACAGAGTTATTAGTGAACGACAAGTCATTAGTGACAGATTATTAAAGCTCATTCATAGATTTAGCATACATCATGTCTCGACATAATAACCACAATGTTGACAAGATATATATAAAAGCCGACAATGGCTTATAGTTCAATACTACAATAAATATATAGATGGCAACACAATGGATCGTAGTATGCTGTATCTTATGATATAATACAACGTTTTTACATACGTGACGGAATATTAAGTTGATCTGCCATAACCTTAAATATGACGAATCTTAGACTGGGTGAGCAAACAATTAAATAAAACTATCGTCTCTATTATAATTTAACTTCAATTAATTTTCAATTCATTTTAAATGGTCATTTTCTTTTAAATAAAAACCGCAGTTGGTAAATTAAATTCTTTTTTGTAACTATTAGTATTTTGTTCTTGCATTTAATAAATTCATTTTCTTTAACGTAGGCTAATGTCTATAACTTTTCTTGTAGTTAGTACTTTAAGAAAATCATACTCCTTGATTAAATACTGGATTGGTTAGATGACTTTGTCTCACCACGACCAGGGATAATGAGGTCTCACTCTACTGCTGATAGCCGAGGTTAATTCATAAATTTCGATTCACTGTCTTAAATAGGGATCTGGCGCTCAACAACTTATTATATTATACTATCACAGGTAAGGTCACACCACAGTGTATATTATTTATTCTTATCATGTTTGTTTAAATAGAACCTTTACAGTTGTCACCATAGTTAAGGGAGAAATTTAAAAATGTTACAGAAGCAGGCTGTGGATTTTCATGATAATGTATGAAAATAGGCTGTATAGTTCTTCACGGAACTACTTGTTAATGATTAGTTTATATGCCAAGTATCACATCCCCAAATGAAACCACTCGTGAGATATTGTTATTCAATGAAATGCACGTTTACCCCCATAACACCTCCTTAGAACCCGAATAAATACAAATCCATCCATTGTGAACGTTTTCGACATACTATGAACATTATTCCCAAAATTTCATGTTTCTAAAATCAATAGTTTTCGCAGGGCGATGATGAGTGAGTCAGTCAAGACATTTTCTTACATTTATTTTTCAGAGTTTCACCCCTCCCCATGGGCCCCTTAATGTGGATTTAAGCAAAAACTCTCGAACAGCTATTTACTTATTTTCTTTAAGCTGATTCTTTACCGCTGGGTTTCAAACTTCTCGCCTATGTCGTTTAAGAGATACACGCTCCGTTAGGAATCCTTCAACCACCACTCTTCACCCCTTTCACCTTATAATATACACCACATCGAAAAGCCCTCTGACACATGTCTGCTTATTTTTAGCCTATTTTCAATTTTGAAAAAAAAAATAGGCTTATGAGATCACCTTTTGTCCGTGTGTGTGTGCGTGTGTGTGTGTGTGTGTGTGTGTGTGTGAGGTGTGTGTGTGTCCCCCCTAATAACTTTTAAACGGCTGGTGCGATTTCAATGAAACTCGGTAAGTTCATAGCACTATTACCGGCGACCCCGACCGTGCCCTTCAAATTTTGTTACGTCTCATCAATCCAACATGGCGGCTGTGCGAAATATCTCACCAGCATTCAATATCTCCGAAACTAATCCCTATATCACCCTGGAATTTTTCACGGTGATAAAGGACACTGCTAGAAGTTCACCTATGTGACTTTTGAAAAACTGGTAACTACAAAACCAACATGGCGGCCACGCGAATTTGCGACTTTTAAATAGACGTTTCTCGCGTTTTAACCAACCAAACGCAATAAAGCTTGGTACAGTATATGTTTATACACATTGTAATGCACCGACATCTAACTTCGTTCAATTGTTTACATAGCCACAAGATGGCGGATGTGCGAAATATTTCACCGGCATTCTATATCTCTGAAACTATTAGCGGTATCAGCCTGAAATTTTATACGGAGATAAAGGGCACTACTGGAAGTTCATCTATAAGACTTTCAAAAACCGCTTAACTACAAAACGAACATGGCGGCCAAGCGAATTTGAAAATTTTAATAGACCTTTCTCGTGATTTAATGATCCAAACGCAATGAAATATGGTACAGGAAATGTCTATATACATTGTAATACACTGGTATCTAATTTAGTTCAATTGTTTTCATAACCTCAAGATGGCGGCTGTGCGAATTTTAAAATTAAGTTTTTATTTCTTGTGTCGTAATCATGCGATTGAAGTGAAAGTTTGAATAATGAACCAACGCAATACATTTCCTTTAATGGTACATGACTCTATGGCCTACACATTTAACAATCCAACATGGCGACCATCCGAAATATTTAGACGGCTCTGAATATCTACGAATCTATTATATCAATCAAACTGATTTTTTTTATGTTCATAGGGTCTATGAACATAAGTTCATCTATAGGACGTTAAAAAACCTGGTGATCACAAATTCAACATGGCGGCGACGCGAAGTATAAATATTTACATGGACGTTTCTCGCAATTTAACCATCCTAGTGCAGTGGAACTAGGTAGAGTAAATCCTTATACGAATGTTAATCCACTGCCATCTAATTTATTTCAATTGTTTCCATAACCACAAGATGGCAGGTGTGCGAAATTTTAAAATATCCTTGTTATTTCTTGTGTCCTAATCATGCGATTGAAGTTTGAATGCTACACCTACACAATAATCTTCACGTAACAGTACATAACTCGAGGACCTACATATATAAAATCCAACATGGCGATCATCCGAAATATTTAGTCGGTTCTCAATATCTACGAATCTATTACAGCAATCAAACTGAAATTTTGTTTGTTGATAGAGGCAGTTAACATAAGTAGGATATGAACATAGGCTGTATAGTTCTTCACGGAACTACTTGTTAATTATTAGTTTGTATGCTGAGTAACACATCCACAATTTAACCACTCGTGAGATATTGTTATTCAATGAAATGTACGTTTACCCCCTTAAGACCCCTTTAGAACCTGAATATTCGAAAATCCATCCTTAGTGGACGGTTTTGACATACATCGAACATATCACCACAATGTCATGTTTCTGACTTCAATAATTTTGACTGGGCGTTGATGAGTGAGTCAGTCAGTCAATACATTTTCTTTCATTTATTTTTCAGAATTTCACCCCTCCCTATGTGCCCCCTAATTTGGATTTAAGCAAAAGTCTGGCTGTGTGTGTGTCCCCCCCCCCATCAACTCCTAAACGGCTGGAGCAATCGAAACAAAATTTGGTAGGAGTAAAGATCTATACCATAATATCTCACGGACATATTTGAAAATGATGTCAGTGCTACCAACTGCTGAAAAATCGCAATTGAAATTTGAGCTCCATGTTGGATATCTTGGAAGGTATGAATGAGAGCTATTTCAAAATTGGCACACGTATAGATACAAATATTGCAATTTAATTTCCAGGAGGCCATACATGGCAGTGTTGCCAAAATGATTATAAGCCTGCTGATAAGTCCAATTTGTAAATGCATATAACTTCTACACTATCAATTGGAATTCAACCAAATTTCGTATGTGCTATGTGTGCATAAACAGATATGACTGAGCGTATTCTTAAAAGCCACCAGGGCTGCCAAATGTTAATAAATGCTCTCATTTTGTAAATCCAAATACCCGTACATCAGAAAGTATGCAAGCCGGCAGCTTTAAACTATGCACACGTATAGTACCTGACATTCTATATTAATTTAGAGTAACTTATATACGTCATTACTACCAACATGATTCTAACCTGCTGAGACGTCCAACTTTAAATACATGTAACTTCTATACTATCATTTGGATTTCAACCAAATTTCGTATGTGCTATGTGTACCATAACAGATATGACTATGCCTATTCTTAAGAGAAATCAGGGCTGCCAACTGTTAATAAATGCTGTCTCTATTTTTGTTACCCTAATATAAATATATCAGAAAGTATGCAAGCTAATAGCTGTAAACTTTGCACACGTATAGTACCTGGCATTCTAGATTGATTTGGAGTAACTAATATACTTCAGTGCTGCCAACATGATTCTAAGCCTGCTGAGAGGTCCAGCTTTAAATGCATGTAACTTCTATACTACGGTAACTAATGGATTTAATTCAAAATTGACGCAACAATAGATCATATTATTTCAGATTATTTCTGACCAATATATGTATGTCATTGTTCCCAACATGATTTTACGCGCGCTGTTAGATCCAATGTTTAACTGCATGTAACGTCCATGCTATCAATTGGACTTCAACCAAAATTTGTTTTCTGTACCTTAAGAGATGGAACTAAGAATATATTCAGTCACCAGGGCTGCCAACTGTAGTTCTCTATTAGGCTACATTATGCCAGGTATACAGTATTTCGAACTAATTAGAAATTTCGATATTACCAACTTAATTTCGTCATTATTCTAGATAGATCCATATAGATTAATCATTGGCATGAATCTTAAATTTTAAGAAAAGTAGGCTCTTTAGTTCGTCACGGAACTTCTTGTTAATTATTAGTGTGTATGCCGAATATCACAACCACAAATGAAACCACTCGTGAGATATTGTTATTCAATGAAATGCACGTTTACCCCCTTAAGACCCCTTTAGAACCTGAATATCCAAAAAACCTTCCTTAGTGGACGGTTTTGACATACAACGAACATATCCCCAAAATGTCATGTTTCTAACTTCAATGATTTTGGCTGGGCGATGATGAATAGGTCAGTCAGTCAAGACATTTTCTTTCATTTATTTTGCAGAATTTCACCCTCCCTATGAACCCCTTAAATTGGATTTATGAAAAATAAAACGGTCGAACACCTATTTACTTATTTTTAAGCTCTTTTTCCCCCTGAGTTTGATGAGTGAGTGAGCCAGTCAATCCGATAGGACAATTTTTTTTCCTGTCCCCCTCCCCCATAATTTCACCCCTCCCCGCCCTTAATGGAGGCTGGGACTGAGGTTTTGGTGAAAAAAGTAAAAATTATCGATTTTTCAATTTGTGCGCCTGACTCCTGCGGATCATTTGGCGGCGGTATCTTTCGGGTTCGGCCTTTTCTAAAGTTCTAGCGTGACATTTAAATGTCCGGTTGAGTGCTGAGGAAACGCCCCCATTCACTAGCTTCAACGCAACAATGTCCGTCTTCAAATTGCCCCCAGAGCTACTATCTAGAGAGTTGACGAGGTAACAATACTACGTTAACTATAGAAATGCCAATTACGTAACGTGTTTCTTCTGTGTTCAGTTTTATTTATATATCTGACGTATTATTAGTTTAGCCTTCAACCATGTTTTATTTACTAAAATGTGTTTTCTTTTCATATATAAATGTTCAGGTATTTAAAATGTTCCAGCTGAACCAATTTGGTTTCAAATTCCATGATAATGTCATGGATTGTTAACACCTATATTGGCTTGATATTAACACAAGGAATTTTTTATAATGTTGATACTTAAAAGGATATTAGCCTTCAAACGGGTATTTTTTAGCATAATTGAGAAAAACATAAACACATAAAACATATTCTTTCCTCACATTCATGGACTACATATGCCGACTTTCTCTCTGTTAAAATTCTTTCCATACCTTGAAGTGCTTGTACACCAGTTTGCAATGTGATATTTGAAGTAACTGTTCAGCTGGAGCATTTTTTATGCTTTTCGATTTTTTTAAATTTTAAATTGTAGGGGAAGGGTGGGCATTGCGGCCACGGCGGGCATAATTGCCACGGGCTATTTTTCTACTGTACATTGCTGCTACCTGGCTGCAAGCGCCTCAACTACTCCACTAGACTGCCATTGGTGTTGTGTTGACCCTTGATACTGATCAGATTACACTTTTAGAAGTTGTCATCAATTTTCAAGTTGCTGATGTAAGGTAAGTGTATTATATGATTCTAGTATGTATTGATGACCTGAAACAAGTAAGACCTGGTGTAACTGGTTGGGCCTGCGGAGTCACATTTACATAATGGCGTAGTGGCCACGGCCATGGTCACTTTGCCCGACATTACATATTATATTTTTTAAGTAAAGTACAGTATTTATATGAATCCTAGAACAAACAAAGTTAGTGCTTTTAAATGGGGTACATATTGAACGTTTTAAACATCTCCTTGCATGAGCAGGGTAGTAGCGCACTCAGTTATTCGCCGGCCTTGGGAATTGTGACATGCTGATTGTTCCAGGATTGAGCCCCGCTGGGCTGAGGTGATAAAGAGGTGATAAAGAAAGAAGGTATTCAGGAGAAAAAGAAATCAAAAGTGGCAAAACGTGCTTTGTTACTAAAGGAGATAGTAACTCCGATAGTGACGAGAGTGATACAGATTGCCTTTACTGCCAGGTCTTATATTCAAAGTCCAAAAGCAATGAAGGGTGGATCAGATGCTCTAGTTGCCTGAAATGGGCACACGAGGATTGTGCTGGGTGTGATAAGGAAGACAATGAATTCATATGTAAAGTGTGCAATTAAACAAAAACAGGCTAAACACAATATCCATAAAATGTTTTGAAGCATTTCAACTTTTGTATTTTTTATTGTACTCAATAAAAATTTAGAAAATAGTTTTATAAAATGATAGGGACCTTTAAACATGTGTGGAGAATTATATCAATACTTAAATTCGTAAAAAAAAAATATGCTCATAAATTTCTGTTAAATGCATTTGCAGTGTTATTTGTAACATCGGGTATAGTGGCCACCTAGTGGCCATTTTGCCCTTCCCCATAGGGCAAAGTGGCCATTTGGTAGAGGTTTGAAAAAACATTTCTTGTTCAAAAAGTAACAAATATATAGTTAAAATGATTTGTTTAAAGGTACGTAACTAAATAAGCTAGAGTATGGCCAATTTTCATTTGTTTTTAACAATTTTAACTTATTGAAAACAATGTTTTCCCGTTAGCGTGGCCACTATGCCCACCCTTCCACTAAGTGTTAATTTCTCATAAAGTTCTGTTGCTATTTTCCTGAAAATTGGTATATGGCCTTATTTTACCATCAGAAGACCATAAACCAAATTTCATTCAATTCTATCAATAATTACTATTTTTCATAAATTCAGTCCCAGCCTCCCTTAAATTGGATTTATGAAAAAACGGTCGAACACCTATTTGCTTATTTTTTAAGTTGATTTTTTCCGCGGAGTTTCAAACTCCGCTCGCCTATGTCGTTTAAGAGATACACGCTCGATTAGGAATCCTTCATCCCCCACTTTTCACACCTTTCACCTCATAATATACACCCTTATACACGTGTCTTCAAATTTTTAATGGTGAGTTTATATGCCGAGTATCATATAACCCAATGAAACCAATCGGGAGATATTTTTATTCAGTGAAATGCAGTTCTACACCCTTAACACCTCTATAGAACCTGAATATCCAAAAATGCTTCCTAGTGGGCGTTTTGGACTTACAACGAACATATCCCCAAAATTTCATGTTTCTAACTTCGATAGTTTTGGCTGGGCGATGGTGAGTGGGTCAGTCAGGACACTTTGTTTTATATAATAGATGAATTTTCTATTATGGCTTATGGAGGATGAATGGCAAATATCAAAATAGTTATCAATGTATTAAGCAGAAAGGTAAACAGTAATTTTTATTTTTACAAATTTATAATTTATTTCTCAAAAGTGCCGTACTCTGAATTCTCAGTTTTGCCGCAGAAGGCTGAGTGTACCCCGTTTCAACCCTCAGATCAGAATTAAAATTTCATGACAGAGTCAGGAATCGAATTCGAACCTCCAGGGCGGCAGCCAAGAATTTTAGCCGCTACTCCACGAGGTAGTCTAATTTCAATCTTAATATTGTTTATAACTTAGCCAATAAGTTAAGATTATGGTACAATCAAATTTAAAATTATTTTATGCTTTTACCAAAGCAACACAATCTTAATGTTTTTTGTTTTTTTCGGGGGTGCTGGAGCCCCCCTCAGCTCCCCCCGCCCTTATATACGCCACTGGAATACGCATAGTCGTAACTGTTATCGTACACAAAGCACATACGAAATATGGTTGAGAAAAGAAAAAAAATGTGAATATCTGTTATCTTTATAGGGATGGTATGGTTCAGGAAAACAACAAATGCTTGATTTTTTTATAGATTGCTGAGTTTATTGAAAAAGGTTACAAGATGAAATGAAATAGGCTACAGAGAGAGAGAGAGAGATGATCATTTAGCCGTAGTACTGAGGAGCAGCGCCATAACCATAGGCACCACCAATTGCAGGATAGCCAAGTCCAGAGTAGCCGTGTCCAGAATATCCCAGGTTGGAATATCCCAGGTTGGAATATCCCACGTTGGGGACACCCAATCCAGAGTATCCCAGACCAGAGTAACCCGCCGCAGCATAGCCGGGGTAGCCCAGACCAGCCAATCCACGCTTGTCCTTACTCGCCTCCTCTACGGCAGAAGCAACAACAACCAGGGCGACAATGGCCACGATTACGGATCCCTGTGGACATAAATTAAATAAATGAAGTTAGTTAAATCTCACATTCAAATGAGCCATTCTCATGTTAACCCTTGAGTGCATAAGCCAGGCCACCGTGGCCTGGGATGTGATTTATTAATCATTTACGGTAAAAGTGTTCGGACCTCGAGTGTGAAATTCACGATATTCCTCTCACAGTTAAGGAGAAAAGTAGTGAAAGAACCAATCAACCATTATTGCTTATAGTTGACAAGGGAACGGATTACGGTGTAAAATTGTAATCTGGTTGAAATTCAGTACACAATATTCCTACGAAGTTGTACAATGACGTAGTGAAAACCGTACGGGCCACTTTGAATTTTGAACGCCAATATTGAACACCGAAAACCTGCCGGGCGGCGGCATGAGCGAGGAAGTGGGAAGAGGTAAAGCTGACCTTGAATCCTAGCAGCACGCTAGGTCCCCAGGCATTGACCTGCCGTGCTGCGTTGCATTCCCTACTTAAAACTTTCCTCTCACTCCTCTACCATTTTGATTAGAGTATACAATTATTAACTTATTAAAATATGCATCAAGCAATACATGAATTCAAATGTTTCAACCTAAAATGAGGTCATCCTCAGCTCAAATCAAGTATTTAAATCCTAACTCTTCGCTCACGCCGTCTCCCGGCAGGTTTTTGGCGTTCAATATTGGCGTTCAAAATTGAAAGTGGCCCATGCGATTTTCACTACGTCATCGTACAACTTCATAGGAATATTGTGTACTAAATTTCAACCAGATTTGAGTTTTACACCGCAATCCGTTCCCTTGTGAGTAACAATTTAGCTTTACTGTAATTTACCACACATTTACATGAGCCGGGTCTTCCCTTCTCATGTTTTAAAATCTTTCAGTTAGTTATTGATTTTATGATACAGGATGTGAGCATGTTTTCATTCATATTAACCACCAAAGAGAGTTCGGAACCCGTCTGCGTGTTGACTGACAGAAATGCACGTTTCACATAGTTTATCATAATAATAAGTTTATAATAATAATAATAATAATAATTCTCTAAGAGAAAATAAAAGAGCAAAGAATGCCTGGTTCAGTGAAATACAAAAATATCTGCATGAGATTGGGATCTCATGTGATGATATCAAGGCACGTGACCACCCTAAGAGAAACTTTTCGATCCTCAGAGTATCCAACTTAAGCCGACGCTGAAAACTGGAAAGGGGTGGACTAAGGAGAGAAAGGAACATGGTCATTATCTGTGTGCGCCCTGATAAACACGACAAGCTAAGCCGGATGTGGCTGGCGCCGATCGCGGGCAAGCTTATCCAGTTCAGCCGGTGGTGGCGCGCACTTTTACACTTTTACCAAACATGTTCAACAATGTGTACTTACAGTGCTCATAGGTGATGCTGAAAATGTCCTCCCTCTCTTGTAACACACACCTGACATATTTTTATGATAGAATGACTGTCAACTCTCCTATTATTTACGGACCCTCCTAATTGTACTGACATTAGGCACGGGTCTTCCTGGAAACTTGATTCGAAATTTTCGTCTCGTTTCAGAAAAAGATTTTCTGCTTTTCATGTACAAATTATGGATAACACACGTTCGCGCAATGTGAATTGGTGTCTAAGCATGACCAACAATCACAGTAATCACAATACTCACTAAACGTGCAACACTAACATCTAAGCTTAGCAGATACACGCCCATATGAATGACAAAACATGCGTGAACTAACGATATGAGTCAGCGGAGCGCGCAACCACCCGCTGAACCGCTTACGCGCACCCGCGATCTGCACCAGTCACAGCCGGCTTAGCTTCCCGTGTTTATCGGTGCGCATATAGATAATGACCCTGTATGGAGGAGTACTGGACTAATGTTAAAGCCAAAAGGAAGCAGTTGAAATGACGTAGTCCTTAGTTGGCCGAGACGAAACAACAATAATAATAATAATAACAATAACAATAACTATGATAATAATAATAATAGTGTAGCCCCCGGAGAGGCATGATGCAAATTTTCTTAAATTGATTCCCGTAGGATGCCAAACATTTTGCCCAGAACCTGCCACTAAATCTACTGACACGGCTCCCTCGCATTTGTGCACCCTCAATGTCAACTGGCTGCGCCAGGATTCGATCCTGCAACCTTGGGCACAGAAACCGAGAACGATACCGCTGAGCCACGCAGCCAGCCCCCCATTCTCTTTGCACGACCCCACCATCTATGTCAACTAATATGAACAGCATTACCTAGCGTGTTCATTTCTAGCTTAGATGTTATGGCCTCATTACCAGTACCCTCCTGCCATTGTTAACATCTATTTGCCTCGGTAAACATTCGTGCTACCCTCATGTAGGTTACTTCTAGCTTATGTGTCAGGTATTTTGAATCTACCTAGTTCTTATTTCCATACAGCAAGGTTGGTCTGAATACTGAGCGATGAAGGAAGAGTATCGTCGCTACTTTAACTTCTTTCTTGCAGAATACTGTAGATCGTAATACTGAGAACTAACCGCATTAGCTTTTCCGCACCTGTATCTATTTCTCTCCCCACTATCCTGAGAGAACATACAGCCTAAGTATATAAAAAGGCCCACCTGCTCCAAAATTAGTTCCTCCAATCATTCATTCAATTTTCTTACGTAACTTCCCTGCCGACATAACATTCGTTTTTAAAATGCTGATTTTCATACCATATTCCTTTGCTTTCTGCTCAAGTTCTAACTACTTGACTTGTATGCTACTACTAGGAACTGAAGTTTTAGCCTACTTATCACATTTTGTATAAATGACGAAAAAGTAGACTTACGAGATCGATCCGGGCAAATGTGTGTTTGTCTGTCCGTCTGTCTGTCCTTATGTCTGCCTGTGTGTCCTCCCCTATCAACTCCTAAACGGATGCAGCTATCAAACCGAAATTTGGAATGACTAAAGACCGAGGCCTATGCCAGAATATATCAAGGCCATATTTGAAGATGACGTGAGGGCTACCAGCTGCTGAAAAATCAAAATTGAAAATTGAGCACTATGTTGGATATCTCGGAAGATATGCATGGGAATTGTTCCTAAATTGACACACATATGGGCAATATTACAGCAGACTAATTTACAGGAGCCCATACATGAGAGTTTTGCCAACACAATTCTATGCCTGCTGATATGTGAAAATTTTAATGCATGTAACTTCCATACTATTTATTAGATTTCAACCGAAAGTGGTATGAGATTTGCTCACTAGAACAGATATGAATATGCAATTTTTAAGCGTCAACAGGGCTTCCAACTGTTGAAGAATGCACTCTATACTTTTTTATCCTAATATCAATATATCAGAAAGTATGCAGGCCAACAGTTCAAAACTTTGCATCGAAATAGTACATTAAAATGTAGGTTAGTTTTCACTAACCGATATACGACAGTGCTGCCAAAATAATTCTACGCGTGCTGATAGGTTTAATGTTGGATCAAATGTAACGTCCATACTAATTCATGAAGTTCTTTCAAAATTGACACATATATAGATCATAATATTTCAATTTAAGTTTGAGCATCACATTTATGGCAGTGTCGCCAACCTGATTTTACGCTTGCTGATAAATTCAATATTTAAATACATGTAACGTGCATACGATCTAGATACAGATTGCCTTTACTGCCAGGACTTATATTCAAAGTTAGCATGTTTATTGTGTACTTTAAGAGATGGAACTATGAATATATTTAGAGTCGCCAGGTTGGCATCACTTAATATATGGTCTCTATAATTTAAGGAAAAATAGGCTCTTTAGTTAGCCACAGAACTACTTGTTAGGTTTTAAAATCGTCATTTTCGGTTTTCAGAATCATAAACTAGTTTTTTAAAGTTTTTTAATAGGTAGAATAAGTTTCTAAAGTGTAGCAAAAGTTGACATAAACAGTGCAACGCTTAACACTAATGCATATTATTAGTAGAAAATCTGATTGTAACGAGAGTGTAAATATTATATACAATGATAAGTCTTTTATCATATTATCATCACGAACTTCACACTCTTAATGAATATTTGCTCTTCTTAAGTATGCTAATTATTGAAATTCAATAAAACCAAGAATGACAGAGTTGATTTTCACATTCAAGCTGGTTTAAATAACTTTGTGTATTTAGAAAATTGGAAACTTGGAAACAACTGCTTCGGTGGCGTAGTCGGTAGCATGCTGAACTGCTATGCCCAAGATCGTGGGTTCAAACCCAACCGAAATCATCAGATTTTTATGAGCGTTAGAATCCTTCAGTATGCCTTCCTTCAGAGGGGAAGTAAAGCCAGCGGGCTCATGTCTAAGATTTATGGGATGTAAAAGAACCAACCACTACAATTGGTAGTGTGCAGGTAAATTTGTCGGTTATTTGGTTAGAAACGCTCTATCAAGTTCCAATGTTCACCGTTAGGTGTCACTAACAGTGGGATCTCTGGTAGCCAAAGTTGGAACTACTGGAAAATGATTTCGAATGGGCGAATGGCAGCCTGTGATTTTCTAGTTAAAGTGATTTTTCTTCTGACCGCTAGATAACTCTAGGGTAACACTGAAACGTCAAGACGGAAGTAATGATTGTTTTATTATAGAGCTAGGAATAAACACCGTATTGTGGTTTACTTTTAAAAATTACGGGCTAAAAATTCAAATGAACTACAATTAGGTATTTTTAGGTACTCGCATATATATATATATATTTTAGGTACTACAGAATTCATGAATATGGCTCTTTAGAGTGTGACTCGGGAAGGTATTAACGTATTTTTGTACAGTATTTGGAAGTAAGGAAAGACATAGGTAAAAACCTAAGAATCCGGTCTCTAGGGATAACTTTTATATATGGGTTTAAGAGGCCGAAACATAGGGTATTCACGTGTAAAACAGACGGTAAGAATTCCCAGCGATGGAAAATTGAAGAAAATTGTACTGCGGGAGTGTATTTGCTCTCTGTAACTGTACTGCGGGATTGTATTTGAACCACAGATGTAGAACACATAGAGTAATCAAGTTTAGCTTTAAGTCTTACCAAGAACTTCATGATACTGGTGGTGCCTGTGTTGTCAGCGTTGCTACAGATGAGACAGATGCTGGCTCCCTGAAAAATCTTCTCTTTTATAGCAAGTAGCAGAGTAGTTTGTGTGGCCTTCATCCCTCCCCCACTCAACCAGAACAACTACGTCACGTCAGAAATGAAATACTGTAACAGCTTTAATTGACCTGTTTCTATGTACAGTAAGTTTAAAAAAACTGAAACTATCTTCTGAGTCTTCACCGCAACGCACGTGGTCTTTTTGCATGAGGAGGATGGTTCAGATTCCTTTGTTAGCTATGTTAAGTTGTTGTTGTTGTTGTTGTTGATTCTTAAGGGGCTTTACGTCATCGTGGTCATCTATCCCTGTGCATTTGGCATTGCATTGACAATGTGTAAATTGCATTTAATCTAAATACCTCACGAAAATACATTAAAAAGACCAGTCTGCCCAAAATATTTATTGAAAAAATTTATTGAAATAGGATAATAATACTTTAAGACTTTATAGGGTAGAATATTAATGAAGATATTACATTTGTATTTATTCTAATTATATTTTTATTATATTAAGCCTTTCTATATTTTATTTTTTTTAGTCGTTTACCTTCGAGGTTGGTGGAACCCACGGACTCAGCGAGGGAACTCACCACTACCGCCTCTACGGGCAGTGTCCTAGAGCGGGGAACATCGAATCGGAAGGGATACAACTGGTGAGGTGGGATTGGCACCTCGCCCAGGCGGCCTCATCTGCAAAGCGAACAGGGGCCTCATGAGGGAAGGTAAGGGATGGTTAGGATGGATAGGCAAGGAAGAGGGAAGGAGGCGGCCGTGGCCTTGAAGAAGGTACCATCCTGGCATTTGCCCGAAGACGAAGTGGGAAACCACGGAAAACCACTTCGAGGATGGCTGAGGGGGAGTCAAACCCCCTTTACTAATGTGGGCCACCCGAGGCTGAGTAGACCCCGTTCCAGTCCTCGTACCACTTTTCAAATTTCGTGGCAGAGCCGGGAATCGAACCCAGGACCTCCGGGGCGGCAGATAACCATGCTGACAGCTACGCTACGGAGACGACTCTATAATTATTAATTTTAATTTTTGTTATCTTCATTTTAAATTCATATTCACTTTCTTAATTTTCATTTTCATCTATTATTTTAATAATCTCGAATTATTATAATTTTAATTTTTGTTTTCTTCGAAATTTTAATGTTCATATTCATTTTGATAATTTTCATTTATACCTATTATTTTAATAATCTCAAATTATTATAATTTTAATTTTTGAGCTTATTTAATTTTAATTCTAAGATGGAAAATGACAAGAACGTGCTGGATTGAAAGAAAAACCAACCTGGATGTCTTAAGGGAAGTCAAAGAAGAGAGATGATTAATGAATGAAATGGGAAAGAGAAAAATAACATTTATTGGTCATGCCATCAGACACAACACTTTTTTCGTTAACATTCTTGAAGGGAAAATGAGGGGAAAGGAAGGAAGAGGACGAACTAGGGATGACATGAAGAAAAGAATGGGATGTGAAAATTACATGGAAGTGAAACGAACCGCCAACGACAGAAGAGTGTGGTTGCATCGACGAGGCATTAGCCTTTAGAATATGATGATGGTGATGATGATAATTTAATTTTTTCACTCTTTAATTTTAAATGTTATTATTTAAAAAAGTAAATCAAGCAACGCACAGTACGTATAATATTTGGTTTTCAGAAATAAACACTTTCAAAATAACAATAATAATAATAACTTAAAATTAATAATAATTCGCCGATATATGGCTGAAAGATTCAACCATTAGCATCTAGGACCTGCCGTCAGTGCGCCTTTTCAACTTACGCTGGGTAAATCGTTAAAGTTAAAGCCGGGGTGGGTTTCAAGTCTCTACTTAGAAAAAACGAAGTCCCCGATTCTTGGATGTCACGGGTAATCTCGAGAACCACTGGATGGATTTTGATGCGGTTTTCACCATTCTGTAAAGGATATCTCTAATGTAGAAAATAATTTATTTATGATCAAAGGAAGCCAAGCAGTAAAGATTTCAGTGAAAAGTTTGAAAAAAAAACTGGCGCCCGTGCGCTTTTTAAGCTCACACTGGGCAAACCGATAAAAATATCAATACACTATGAATGTAGGAATTTATTCATCATGAAAAGTTCTACAAAAAGTCCGCGTAGAATATATCAATCTTCAATGCATCGCCCACTATAAGTGTTTTTACGTTTTCATTTCTTTCAACTATCTTCTTTCAATTACTGAGACGACAGTTTACGAGCTAGCTAGGGGTGAGCCTATCACCCCAGTTAGAGCCTAGCTAGCGGGCGAGCCTATTACCAGCAGCAAACTATCGAGTCGTGTTGAGTTAAGTGTTCAGAGAAGAGTGGTTGTGTTTGGAGCTTCCCTGGAAGTGCAACTCGGCTTTTCTTTCATTTCGCCTGTGAATATTTCGTTCTGGTAAATACACAGCCAAGTTAAGTCTGGACGGAAGGGGGATTTGTGTTTCATGCACCTCGCCATTCTTAAATTACGTCTGACAAGAATTCGTTGCACATGCATCTCCACGAGTCCGGTCAGTGGTTTTAATCCACCATGCCGAGACGTAAAACGGATATAGGTCGTAGTTCATGGATATCGAAAAAAGCGCTTATCCCGTAATGCATTCTTATCTGTTCCCGGGCGAAGCCGGGGCGGGTTGCTAGTTAAATTTATAAATAGGTTGAGGTTCAATACCATTTCTAAAATGTTCACCATCTAAATTACTGTATTTATTAAACTAAAACTAATAAAACCAGAACAGTTGCTCATTTTTGATTAAATAAAAAAAACTTTAAAAGCAGCTCCATGTGGGAAATGCCAATGTTGTGGAAACGGGGTGTAAGAACCGTGTAAAATGTTGTCTTTTGAAGTTGGAATAACGAGTATTTATTGCCATATGCTAACGTGAGAATATCACTCTATCACAGTTCCTACGTTCACCACCAGGTGTTAGTGACATCTGGTAGCGAAAGTTGGAACTACTTGAAAATGAACGGAACTTATAGCTCACCCCATGGGTGTGCCCTTGAAGCAGCTACAGCCTCTGGTGAGCCGAACATGTCCTCGGGCACTCCCGGCACTCAAATCCATACGCTAAATAAATCTAACTCGAGTACCCGTGCGAGTAATCTCGCATGCGCATAAACCAATTTCCTGTTATGCGGACTTTTGTTTAAATGCTCTTTGGAAACAAATTGTCGACATATTTATGAAATCAGGGTCAAATTGGTCAAATCTGCGGGTAATTCACTTCCTTTTGAATAATGAGAGACTTAAGGAGAAAAGTTGCTGTAACATTCACCGGTTATTCGATATTTATGAAATTATACGATGAGTACTTATTCCTTTGATTTACTGTTTCTGAAATCCATGCAAAATGATGAAGAAAATACCTCAAAATGTTAAAATGACATGAAACAGACGTCACAGCGGCCAAAATGTGAAGTGAACAGCAATTATGGTGCGTCTTTTCCTTAAGCAGCAGTATCTGCAAATCGCACACTTCATACATTCTTTTAAAAGTAATCTTATAAAGAAATTAGTGATATTTATGAAATTAAAGTGCAATTCGTCTCTGCTAATGTCTATTCTCTTTCATATGATGCTCATTTGTCACGATCGGTCGATTGTGAGCGCCGCAGGAGGGATCTATAGATCTGAAATAATATATATATGATGATGATGATGATGATGATGATGATATACGAGGGTTGGGGCAAAAGTCATGGCAACTTTTTCTTTTTTCATGAAGATACCAGTCCGGTTGGAAAATTTGACATATACAGACGAAAGGACAAGGTGTTAACTACATGTGTGGACAATGAATAGCACTGAAATATTGTAACACACTAATTTAATTTATTACGGTAGTATACAGGGAAATATGGTCTTCACGGTGCAAATGAACGACAACACAGTACACATACAGTTGACATGACAAACCTGGACCTAAAGACCCTCAACGTAGTCCTCTCCTACTGTCACCACACGCTGCCAACGATGTGGGAGGCACTGAATACCTTCTGCCTCAGCTTTTGCCGCACCATGTGTGAATCGGGTCACCTGTTGGCGCACAGCATTAGCAATGTCCTCTCGTGTTGCAAATCGCCTACCACGTAGTAGTTCCTTAATCTTTCGAATGAGATTAAAGTCACAGGGCGAAATGTCGGGAGAGTACGGTGGATACTCCAATTCTTCCCATCCCCAACGTCGCAGTAGCTGCCCTACACACCCTGCTTTATGTGGTCTTGAATTGTCGTGCAGGATTATTGCACTGTCCACAATATTCGGACTTTCTACCGAACGCCACGTCGTACCTGTCGCACCAGGAAGTCGATGTAGTACTGTGCGGTCACTGTTCTGCCATGTGGAACTAAGTGACAAACAATGACACCCCTGACGTCAAACGCGACGATCACCATCAAGCTGACTGGGGAAGGATTCTGACGGAATTTCTGCCTCCTTGGTGATCCAGCATGTTATCACTCCGCGGACTGACGTTTCAGTTCAGGTTTGTATGCCATGGCCCAAAATTAATCGATGGCGATTATTCGTGACAAGAATTGATCGCCGTCCTGTTGCCAGCGCGTAAGGTGGTCGGAGCATATTGCATAGCGCACCCACCTTTGAACTTCCGTCAGTGCATGCGGTACCCACCGCGATGCGATTTTGCGTAGTAGCAGCTCATTACGCATTATTCTGTGGACGGTGCGTTTCTCAATGCCACTTGCCCTCTCTAATTCCAGTAGCGTCCATCGTCTGTCTTCATCCCGGAGCTGCTCGATGACGGCACGTGCCACGTCGGTCTGCACACTGACTGGTCGTCACTGGTTGACACACGTCCTTGCTGAAACTTTCCTACCAACCGTGCTACTGTACGGTATGGTAGGGCATTATTCCCAATTCACTGTGGCATTCCATCGCATTTCTTCCTCGGAGATCGGCTATTTTGATGTAAGCGCGCTGCTCAACACGGGTTACTTCCATCTCGCACGACACTCGCCAACTGACAGATTTAACATCCCTCGCTGCGCTACTACCAGCTATCACAGAGCCATCTGCTGTTCTGCATACACACTATGCCCGCAGAACTTCCACACGGCACATATACGTTTGTGATCCGCTCACATATCCACAAGACAAAAAATAGTTGCCATGACTTTTGCCCCAACCCTCGTATAAAAGTGAAAATCTGTATGTATGCATATTAATAAGACGAGGGTTTCAAGGAACATCCCTGTGCAGTTAGTTGCTGTTAATAGCTTCTGAGAAAATGGTCAATACAAAGTTGACAATTAACATGGACAGCATTGGACATTGCGGCTCCCCATAATTGCACATTTGAGGAAAATAGGGGGAATAGTGAATAATGATCCTCGTAGGTTGGTAGCAGTGTGTAGGTGACTGTGTTAATCCCCACCAAATTTAATTGGTGTCATTGAAGTGTCGACCGAATGGCAATCAATTATTTACAACAACACTGTGATATCCAACATATTACGTCATTTCTTTAAAGGTTTCATTACTGCAGACGTTGCAAAATTATTGGAATTAGAATCCAATTTCTATTTGTATCCCTAATTATCAGAGTAGCCAGAGTTTTATCAATTCCAAACTTTTGTTCATGAGAGAAGAATTTATATATTTGGAGCAATTTAATATTTTATGCCATTATATTGAGCCGAAGGAATCATTTCTAATCAATTCTGTGTCCGCCTCGTTGCGTAGTGGCTGGCATTCCTGACTGTCACCGCTGACGTCCGAACTCTGCTAAGAAATGTTATTCTAGCCTGAGGTCTGGAATGGGGTACACTCAACCTCTTGATGCAAAAACTTAGAAGAGGCGGGTTCAATTACTACCTCAGCAATCCTGGAAGTGGTTTCCCGTGGTTTCCAACCTCTACTCCTGCAAATACCAGGATTGTTCGTAACTTAAGGCCACCCAAATCCTATCCTCAATAAAAAATACACACACTAGAACGGACATCACAGTAATGCAGGTTATCAAAAAAATTATACACACACCCAAATACACGGGTTATATGTCGTAAAGATCTTAAAGGAATCAACAATAACTCAACAATTAATCCATTGTTTTGTGAAAAATTATCACTTTCCTTCGTAATCAACATATTTTAATTCAGTAAAGAACATATAGCCTACTTCTCCTAAATGCATGGGTATTGTTATAACTCTTTGTCCTTTTCAAGGAGTATAATTGAATGTTGGTTGTAGTAGCTTGTTGAAATACAGCGTGTTATATGGATATTAAACATGAAAATGAGGTGCCCTTTGCTCTGTACAAAATTTCATTCAATTCGCTTTCACCGTGTTTGAATTGATATGGTGAATCGATTTGTACACATACATGGGCACTATCTGCAAACTATTGGGCAGATGACCTTGTAGTTCAGTCAAAAGATGCTTCCCACAAAAGTGTATGTCTTTTAAAAATTTGGTAGAGATCAAATGATTATGTTGATCGTAATTTGATTTAAGCTTAGAACATTTGGGTGGCCGCCATTCCGTTTCCGCCAATATGGCGGCGATATAAAACATAACACTGAGGTGCCCTTAGCTAATGCTACCTCTGTACCAAATTTCGTTCAATTCGGTTTTACCGTGTTTGAATTTATAGGGGGAATCGATTTGCAGACATGCATGGCCACCATATGAAAACTATTAGATTGATGAGCTTGTAGCATGGTCAAAGAACGCTTCTCACATAATGGTATGTTGTTGCAAAATTTAGTAGAGATCAGATAATTAAGTTGGTCGTAATTTGATTTAAGCTTTTAACATTTGAGTGGCCGCCATTACGTTTCCATCAAGATGGCCGTGATATAAAACATGACACTGAGTTGCCTTTTACGAGTGCTACCTCAGTAGGGAAGAGCGAGGGGTTCTGCCCCCCCCCCCCTCCAAACTCCCAATGCGAGCCGATAACTCCCGAACCCGTGGTCAGAGATTCACGAATGAGGTGTCGTTGGACTCGAGCCGACGGGGACTTTCCTATGGACCACTCATTATATATATTTTTTTTTGATAATTTATGTTTTCGAAAGTAGGTGATAGTTTGAAAACCAAACATGATAGAATGTTGTGCAATAGCTCAAACGAACGGTCTCTATGTCCTTTATTTTTTATAATAAAACGATTTTATTTTTTACATTTTTTTTGAAAAAAGTTCAATTTAGAAATTTTTATATTTTGGAAACTAAAGAGTTTACAAAAATAATTTGCTTGACATAAATGAATGGCCCTGACCCCGTCTACCCCAAAAATAAATTTCAAGTCTCTAGGACTAAAACTGTGCAGTAGTGCTGACTGGCCGGTTCTGAGTCGCCCCCTACTTTCATATAAAACTTTGCCGATATCTCCCGAACGCGTGATCGGATTTTAACGAACGAGGTATTGTTGGCGTTGGGATGACGTTATCATGGCTAAGCATGTGTGTTGGTATTTAAAAAAAATGATTTTTTTGTTTTTTGGATTGGTGCTATTTTGGAAACGGTGAATTTTGGGAAAACGTTTGTTTGACGTTAATGAAAGTTGGGTATGCCCTCTAGGCGGGCAGCAAGTTTCAAGGGTGTAGGAGGAAAAACAAAATGATAGCCTACTTTCTCGCGAACATTGGTGATCATTGGCGAACGGATGGTCGGATTTTAACAAATGAGCTGTTGTTGGACTCGAGCTGACGTTCTCTTTCCTATAGACCACTCGTTATATTTTTCAAAAAGAAATTGAAAAATTTTGTTTTAAAAGTAGGCGATAGTTTGAAAACCAAACATGATAGAACGTTGTGCCATAGTTGAAACGAATGACCTCTATGATCTTTAATTTTTATAATAAAACATTTTTATATTTTGAGATTTTTTAAAAACACTCAAATTTTAAAATTTTTATATTTTGGAAACTAACACGTTGACAAAACATTTTTTTTGACATAAATGAAAGATCCCTATCCCCTCTAACAAGAAAATAAATGTCAAGTCTCTAGGATAAAAAACTATGCATTTTAATTTTTTGTTAAATAAAAGCGTGTTTGTAAACAGAGAGCCGGTAGCGCTTGACGTATGTTACAACGAGGCTATGATTGGCCATGGTGGATATGGGAAATGGCTATTTCGACGGGGGCGATGTATGACAAAACGAGGGGTTGCTTTTCGATATTTTTTCCTATGACGAATGAATGAAGGCGAATATTTTGAAATGTGACAAGCATGCTAAGATTTTTATAACCCCTGAAGGGGATCTTTAACATGCTAGTAAACGGTGATAAGCGAGACTGCTGTCTGGCACAGTAAATGGTTTTAGAATATGGAAACCTATAACATTTGCTCGACCAAGTCATGTGCCTGTACGCCATGAGCCAAAACGGTAAGGTCATTGGCCTGAAATGATATAAACTAAATATTGAACTGGGTAAAGTCATGTGTTTTAGGATGAAAGTATGTGGTTAACATGATCATGTATTGAGGATGGCCGCTGGCTAGTAATTATTATTAGAGTAAAATGTTTAATAATAATAATAATAATAATAATAATAATAATAAGACACACACATGTTTTGAATGCTAACACGCACACAGTCAAGCTCACTGGTGACTGAATATTGTACCTAGCTAGAGGACTCGTGAGAGCTGTTGCTGGTGCTGACGAGGCAGGAATATCTACGTCAGAAGGAAGTGTGATATCAGCTTACTTGCCTCGTGGTGGCTAGCAGGTGTGCTGTTTAAGCAGAGACCGCCATTTTGGTACTGAGACAGTAGGACTACCGATGTATAAGAGATAGCCAGTTTGGTTCCTTATTAAAAACATGAAACTAGTATAAGGTACACGAATCTTATTCAGATTGAGGAATGTGAAGAGGCGTGGGAACACGTGCGACAGAGAACAATTCAAGGTCAAAACGCTGAGAAAATACAACTTTTTCTGTTGCTAGGCTAACTGATAACGATTGCGTTAGTCATGCACTTGCCATTTTAGCACACGGACGTATACTGTAGAGCTGTGAAAGAAAAATCCTTTTATTTTTCTGGTAAGTACCTATGAATGATTATTTTAATAATGCCATGCTAATGAACCTTAAATTTGTAGTTATTGATTAGGTTATTAATGATTTTTATTTATTTATTTGTTTGCAGATAACCGGCATACCTTACATGTCTGAGATACACGAAACCATTGCGCTATTGGGCCCACTAGAAAGAAACAGTAACTAGCCACTGCAAGTGAAGGTGAGATTATTTTTTTAAACTAACTTGTTTCATTTTTTTTGTTTGATATTATTTTATTTTATTTTATGAAATGCATGTATTAACCTGAATTTAGGTATTTATAACGGTTTATTTTATTTATTTTTAGAAAAGTGGAAAGAAAAGCCTTTCCACTATAGCAGTTGCTGAAAACCCAAGACGCAGTAAAGTGCAACCATTGTCTCCAGGCAGTGAACTATTTAAAACTCAGGTAAGTCTAACTTAAAAAAATGCAAATCCATTTTACCACTAATGAAAAACCATAGACAAACAAGAAGTTCCGTGAAGAACTATACAGCCTACTTTTCATGCCAATGATTATTCTACAGAATATGAACCTATCTAGAATAATGACGAAATTAAGTTGCTAATATCGAAATTTCCAATTAGTTCGAAATACTGTATACATGGCATAATGTATCCTAATAGAGCACTACAGTTGGCAGCCCTGATGACTGAATATATTCTTAGTTCCGTCTCTTACGGTACTAAATACAAAATTCTGTTGAAGTCCACTAGATAGCATGGACGTTACATGCAGTTAAACATTGGATCTAACAGCGCGCGTAAAATCATGTTGGCAACAATGTCATGCATGTATTGGTCAGAAATAATCTGAAATAATAATGATCTATTGTTGTGCCAATTTTGAATTAAATCCATTAGTTAGTATAGAAGTTACATGCATTTTAAAATTGGACCTATCAGCAGGCTTAGAATCATGTTGGCAGCACTGACGTATATTAGTTACTCCAAATTCGTCTAGAATGCCAGGTACTATACGTGTGCAAAGTTTAGAGCTATTGGCTTGCATACTTTCTGATATATTGATATTAGGGTAACAAAAATAGGGAGAGCACATATTAACAGTTGGCAGCCCTGGTTGCTCCTTAGAATACGCATAGTCATATCTGTTGTGGTACACATAGCAAATACGAAATTTGGTTGAAATCCAAATGATAGTATGGAAGTTACATGTATTTAAAGTTGGACCTGTCAGCAGGCTTAGAATCATGTTGGTAGCACTGACGTATATAAGTTACTCCAAATTAATATAGAATGTCAGGTACTATACGTGTGCATAGTTAAAAGCTGTCGGCTTGCATACTTTCTGATATGTTGGTATTTGGATAAAATAAATTAGGAGCATTTATTAACAGTTGGCAGCCCTGGTAGGTCTTAAGAATACGCTCAGTCATATCTGGTTATGTACACATACAACATACGAAATTTGGTTGAATTCCGTTTGATAGTGTAGAAGTTATATGCATTTAAAAATTGGACCTATCAGGAGGCTTATAATCATTTTGGCAACACTGCCATGTTTGGCCTCCTGGAAATTAAACTGAAATATTATGATCTGTACGTGTGCCAATTTTGAAATAGCTCCCATTCATACTTTCCAAGATATCCAACATGGAGCTCAAATTTCAATTGCGTTTTTTTAGCAGTAGGTAGCACTGACATCATTTTCAAATATGGCCGTGAGATATTCAGGTATAGATCTTTACTCCTACCAAATTTTGTTTCAATTGCTGCAGCCGTTTAGGAGTTGATAGGGGGGGACACACACACAGCCAGACAGACAGACAGACATTTGCCCGATCTCATAAGTCTATTGAACAAGATAATCTGAACAAACTGACATGACATTCATTTTTGTTTATATATTGGTTAAAGGGGCATGTAAATGACTAAAGCTTTATAAAATGAAAATAAGTGCATGGGTTACTGTTAGTGCCAACATACAGTTTATTTTTTTAATGTTGTTTTGATATATTAAAGTCAATTAACGTTAAAGTTTAATTACAAGTATTGATTGATTGATTGGTTGAGTGATGGGTTATTTTGTTTGTTTTTTAGGTGTGGTCATACGCCATTAACGTAGTGAACGGACAGTGAACAAGCATACATTGTGCTTTAAAGTACTCTGTGCAACGTTAATAACTTACAATAAGAAAAAGTTTTATTATAACACATGGCGTTAGTACCAAATACAACAAGAGAGCAAGTTGGTTTACCACATGGGTTAAATTTAAAATCAGAACATGAACTTTGGTAAATATTTGAATCCTGGCCTGTAGGCTTTTTGTTGACACATGAACTTGCAAAAGCCGTTTTTTTACTTGAACCGAGAAGATGTGGTGCGCTGTGTGTTTTGTCGTATTGAACTTTCACACTGGGAAGAAGGGGATGATCCCTTTAGAGACCATTTGCGATGGTCTCCTTGTTGTCCTTACATGCTTGGAAAACAAGTGGGTAACATACCCGTGTATTCATTTTACCGAACCACAAGACCATTGGCCGCTATTTACGTTGCTGAATCACAAATAAACAATAATAATAATGATGTATTACCAGCCAACAACGGTAGTGTCGATATATGTGGTCCATATGCCATAGACAGTGTTGAATTGGCATGTGCTTTTGAAAAATTGGGAGTTTGCAAGACTAAAGCACTAGCACACCCAGAGTACAGCTCTGTTGAAAAACGTTTAGAATCTTATAAAAATGTTTGGCCATTAATATTAAAACACCTTACCAAACAGCTAAGTGAAGCTGGATTTTTTTTATACTGGTGAAGGGGATAAAGCAATATGTTTTTATTGTGGATTTGCTTTAAAGGTTTGGCAAATGACTGATGACCCTTTTGTGCAACACGCTCTTGGTTACCTAACTGTAAATACATGGTGTTGCTTAAAGGTCAGGAATTTGTGAACACTATTCGTAAAGAAAACGTGATTGCAGCACAAGACATAAAAGTGCCTTTAGAGTTAGAACATGCGGAGCAAATACATGAGGCTGAGAAAAAAAGACTTGTCTCACGAACAGATACAAAAGTGTGACCAACAATTATGTAAAATTTGTTATCAAGATGAACTAGGTGTTTTTTTTTTTGCCTTGTGGACACATGATAGCCTGTGTCAAGTGTGCATTACAACTCAACACTTGTGCTATATGCAGAAAATCAGTATCTGCTACAGTTAGGGCATTTCTTGCATAAATAGTAAAATATATCAGCCATGCATAGTGTAAAATCCCTAATTGCACAATATTATTAAAGCTGTTTTAGAGTGTAATAGAAATGCTTTTCTTTTGTTTATAGACTACTACAATGAATGTTTTGAATGCTGTGGGTCAAGCTTGTGGCTTAGAGACAAAGAAGCTCAGCGAATTGCCAACGCATATTCCATTCCGCATTATCAAAATTCGGAAATTGAAAACAGCATATGGTGATCGTGTACTTTGTATATGTGAAAACTTTGAGACATTTCTGCCTACACGGTTTAATGATATGTCGGAGTTTTTTTTGATGAAGTCAAGAATGCTGTACAACCTGTACAATTAATTTATGAAGGTTTTAAAAACAATAGGTGCATGGTTCGTTTTAATTAAATAAATAAAAAATGTCAAATAATAATGGAAGATATAAGTCATGACAATGGACTGAAAAAAAATATGTGTATAGAATAATAATGTCTTAGTGTTTAGTATTGTCTTTAAATATTATCATGAAACCAAATAAATGTGTGTAAAGTTTGTAAATAAATGAAAATAATGGTACAATGTTGTTTTATTTTCTATAGAAGTCAGAATATTTAACATTGCAGAGTATACATGATTATGACAATAAAAAGCACAATTAATACAAGTCTTTCCCTATACGATAGTGTGTTATATTTTTAAAAACAAAGCTTGTTGTAGATCTTTTTTCTTCCACGGTGAACAATTAGCATGAAAACGTTATTGTCTTGTTTTGGATCATTATCACTATCATAATCATAAGCAGCATGATCTATATCACTATTATTATAATCACTATAATTATCCTCATCATTACTAAAACCAGTTAAATATTCCTGTTCCTCTTCCTGTTCCTGTTCCTCTTCCTCTTCCTCTAAAGTGTCCTCATGTAGAGTGTGCGTGGCTTTTGATAATGTTAAGGTTTTTTTGAACATTTAATTATTTTCAATAGTAGTATTGTTTTTAGCACTTGCCTTTTAACATTTTCATGATTTTCTGTAGACAGCAACAGTGTTTCATGCAGTACACTACATTATTGATCACTGACACTTAAAACCTCAATATTTTTACTTTTTAGCTCACTGCGACATTGTTTTGAACAACGCCAAATAACAGTTCCATTTTTATTGGTTCGTTTCACAATATATGAATATCCTTTATAGAATGCATGAGGCTTACCATACCTAGTCACAGATACTTCCATATCAACTGTCAAGCATAGACTAAGCTCTAGTAAAGACAACTTGGTAATAAGAACAATAGTTTAATGTGCGAGCATATATGGGTGCAAATGTGGGAGCAAAAAAGTGGGAGCAAAAAGTGGGAGCAAAAAGTGGGAGCAAAAATTGAGAGCAAAAAGTGGGAGCAAAAAAAGTAGGAGCAAGTATGGGAGCAAATATGAAAGCGAAACTGGGAGCAAGCATGGGAGCATATGTGAAAGCAAAAGAGGGAGCAAAAAGTGAGAGAAAAAAAGTGGGAGCAAAAAGTGTAAGCAAAAGTGGGAGCAAATATGACAGCAAAAAAAAGTGTGAGTAAAATATGGGAGCAAAAAGTGGGAGCAAAAAGAGGGAGTTAAAAGTGTAAGCAAAAGTGGGAGCAAAAATTGGGAGCAAAAAGTGGGAGCAAAAAGTGGGAGCAAAAATTGTGAGCAAAAAATTGGATTTAAAAAAAAGTAGGAGCCAGTATGAGAACAAATGTGAAAGCAAAAGTGGGAACAAGTATGGGAGCAAATGTGAAAGCAAAAGTGGGAGACAAAAGTGAGAGAAAAAAAGTGAGAGCAAAAAGTGAAAGCAAATGAGGGGGCAAATATGAGAGCAAAATGGAGGAGCAAGTATGGGAGCAAATGTGGAAGCAAAAGTGGGTGCAAAAGTTAGGAGAAAAAAAGTGGGAGCAAAAAGTGTGAGCAAAAGTGGGAGCAAATATGAGAGCAAAAAAAAGTGAGTGCAAATATGGGAGCAAAAAGTGGGAGCTAAAAGTGTAAGCAAAAGTGGGGGCAAACAAGTGTGAGCAAATATGGGAGCAGAAAGGGGGAGCAAATGTGAAAGCAAAAGTGGGAGCAATAAGTGAGAGCAAAAAGAGCGAGCAAAAGTGAGTGCACAAAGTGGGAGCAAAATGTGTGAGTAAAAATTGGGGGCAAATGTGGTGTTTTACTGAAACAATCTCCCCTAACCTAACCTAACCTAACTTCACCTAACCTAACTTCACCTAACCTAACCTTCCAACTCTCAGATCAAAAATTAAATTCTGGCCATAGTCGAGTTGGAACCCCAAACCTCTGGGATAACAACCAAGTATACTAGCCACTACACCGCGAGATGGGCAAATTATCATGCAAGACAACACAAAAATAAAAGTTTCCTGTAGCGTAACTCATTGGCTGACAACCATAGTTGATCATTCAAACCCAAGACCTCAGGACTTTTGTTTTGAACATTATCAGAAATATTATGCCATTTACATTTTGCTGTTGCTTATAGTTATAAGAGTTGGCATTAATATGGGAGCAAAAGTGAAAGCAAAAAGTGAGTGCAAGCATGGCTGGTTGTTGAGACTTTCATATCAACTAATAATAATAATAATAATAATAATAATAATAATAATAATAATAATAATAATAATAATATAATAATAGCTTCAAAAATTTGTCGATGAATGTCAAACTAAGACACTACAATGCAGTAGTCAGACCTTCAGTCCTCTATGCAGCAGAGTGCCTATGTCTAACTAAGAAGACCCCATTAAGAGCCCTCGAGGTACAAGAAAGAAAGTTCCTGAGACGGATAGTAGGACCAAGAATTCTACCAGATGGAAGCCGATGATATCAACCAAATCGTGAGCTATATAAACACCAAGAAAATCTCATAGATGCCATCAGAAGAAGGCGACTGGCTTTTTACGGACATCTATTCAGAATGGACTCAAACGGGTTATCCCATAGGATATTCAAGGCTGCTAACAAGGGCAAAGCTACTGGATTCTTGTGGAAGAAGCAAGTGGAAAAGGATCTTTCGGAACTCCATATAAATGAAAATGGCATAGCCGACCGGAGTAACTATCATACAGCTCTTAAAATTAAATCCTTCGTAACATCCCTCACAGAAGTTACCCACAGACCAAAATACGAGACTAGGAAATGGTCTGAGGAACGTAAGATTCAATTTAGCCGGAAAATGAAGGACTACTGGGCTATCAGAAAAGCTCGAGGTACCAACATGAAAGCAGCTGCCAAACCCACCACTAAGAACACCAATCGTGGCAAGCCTGACGATTACATCAAGAAACAGCTAAAACACAAGCACCGTGGTCCATAGATGGCCCTAACGAAATATAAAAAAAAAAATATAATAATAACAGTATAAAAAAATGAAAAGGGGGATTGTTACTTTTCAGGGTGTAATTTCCAAATTACTGTCAAGAATAATAATTAAATGAGCAGATTCCAAGAACTCTAAGAGTGCTTTTAAGGTTAATGATTGGCTAGATCTGATATAGAGCTAGCTAAAGTTAACCTCAGCTCACTAAACCTAACCTTGGCACATGACATGTTCTACAAGTATAGACTTGCTTTGAGACTGGCTATGACGTCACAGATGAATGGCGGTGGGAGGCTGGCAAAAAGGAAAATGTTTTTGTGTAATAAAAAGTCGTGTCCAGCCTCCCACCGCCATTCATCTGTGACGTCATAGCCAGTCTCAAAGTAAGTCTATACTTGTAGAACATGTCATGTGACAAGGTTAGGTTTAGTGAGCTGAGGTTAACTTAGGTTAGCTAGCTCTATCTCACTCCTAACCAATCATTAACCTTAAGCACTCTAGAGTTCTTGGAATCTGTTCATGTAATTATTATTCTTGACAGTACTTTGGAAATTACACCCTGAAAAATATCAATCCCTCCTTGAATTTTTTTAAACTGTTATTATTATTATTATTATTATTATTATTATTTTCGGTTTATACAGAACATATAACACATTTCTGGTATATTACAACGTAACTATACGGGCTTCAGTGAACCAAAATATAGCTACGGAAACAGCAACTTCTAAGCTAGAATTTCGCTACCCATGAACTTCCGAACGATTCTGGTTGTCGATAGAACTACTGCCTTCTGCATTAGTTTGTAGAGCCCAGTATCCAGATCCAGTTCTTTAAGGCCTTGGAGCAAGGTACTTGGGATCACGCCCGTACTCGAGACAATGATAGGTATGGTCTTCACTCGCTCTACATGCCATTGTCTTTTGATAGGGTCGACCAACTCGCTGTATTTGCTGATCTTTTCAATGTGTTTTGACTGGAGATTCTTGTTGTTAGGAATCGCAACATCAATCAATGTAGTTTGCTTGGTTTTCTTGTTTACAACCACCAGATCCGGCCTATTGTGTGATACCGATTGATCAGTCAAAATAGTTCGGTCCCAATACAGTTTGTATTCATTGTTTTCAAGAACACACTCTGGCTGATATTGGTGGTACGGAACTTTCTTTCCTTTCAAAAGCTGAAACTTATCAGCCAACTCCTGATGCAAGATTTTAGCAACTGCATCATGCCTTTGTTTGTGCTCTGTTGCCAGGAAATATCTACATGCAGATGTAATATGCTGTATTGTTTCTGACTGTTGACATCCGTAGCGGCACTTATCATCTGGTACAGCGGGATCTTTTACAATGAACTTGAGGTAGTTCCTTGTAGGGATGACTTGGTCTTGAATTGCTAGCATAAAACCTTCAGTTTCTGGAAAGATCTGTCCTGAAGTGAGCCAGTAGTTTGACGCATTTATATCAACATTTGCTTGACTCACCTCATTTGGATGTCTTCCGTGCAAAGGTTTTGCTTTCCATGCTTCCATCTTCTGAATGTCAGTATGTAGGAGGTGTTGAATCTCTTGCTGACACAAGACCAGTGGCGTTGATCTGTCCGCCTCACTGATGGCTCTGTGAAGTACAGATGACCTCGCTTCTGCATAGAAGTACTCCCTAAGGCTGACTATCTGCCGTTTCATCTGATTATCAATGTCAACGAACCCACGTCCACCTAGGCTTCTGGGTAGAGTCAATCGCTCTATTGAAGATCGTGGGTGGTGTTTCCTTCCTTTTGTGAGCATCGTTCTCATTTTTCGTTCAAGTCCTTCAATGTCCGTTTTGCACCATTTGATTATGCCAAATGAGTAGCTCAGCACAGGTACAGCATACGTGTTAACAGCTTTCACTAAGTTTTTGCTGTTCAAGTGCGTTTTTATTATTTGTTTTAATCTTTTGACAAATTCACAGGACAGATCTTTCTTTATTGACACATGGTCAATATGCTTAGCTTGTTTTACTCCTAAGTATCTGTAGGTGTCTTCTGCCAACATAGCCCTAATATGCTGTCCATCTTCCAGCTCATACCCGGACTTCTGTACTTTTCCTCTCACCACCTTTAGTGTCCGACACTTGTCCAAACCAAATCCCATTTGTATGTCTCGTGAGAATGCTTCAACTATTCTCAACAAGTTTTCCAGATGCGACTCTGTTTCGGCATAGAGTTTAAGGTCGTCCATGTATAGCAGATGATTTAGCCGAGTACCAATTCTCTTTCCAATCTTGATAGAAAAGCCGTAGTGAGTAGAGTTAAGCTGGGTAGATAAAGGATTCATTGCCAGGACAAACCATAAGGGGCTAAGAGAGTCTCCTTGAAAGATGCCTCTCCGAATCGATATCTCATCTGTTCGTATATCTCCGCGTGGCGTACTGAGACACAGTCTAGTTTGCCATGCTGACATAACCCTTTCCAAGAAACTGACAAATACCTCATTGATCCTATACAATCGCAGCACTGCTACTAGCCAGTCATGGGGGACAGAATCAAAGGCCTTCTTATAATCGATGTACGCCATATGAAGGTTTCGGTGATTTAAGTGTGCCTGGCCACACACAACTGAGTCAATTATTAGTTGTTCTTTGCACCCTTTTGAACCCTTTTTACAACCTTTCTGTTGCACGGCAATTATATTGTTTCTTTCACAGTGTGCATATATCCTGTTAGCCAAGCATGATGTAATGATCTTATACAACGTGGGCAGACATGTGATGGGACGATATTTTGTAGGATCCCATGTATTCTGAAGATCTTTTGGAAGCAAATATGTGATGCCACGTGTGATGAATTCGGGTAAGCTATCAGGATGAAGGATGGAATCATTAATGAACTCACCTAGTCGATTGTGGATGCTCCAGAACTTCTTATACCAAAAATTCTGAATCTGGTCAGGGCCAGGGGCTTTCCAATTCGCTAAGTTGTTGATAACTTCCTTAATATCATTTGTGGTGAATTTCTCGTGCTGCATTTGCTCAAATCTTTGGGAAGCTTGCTGTTCTTCTCTTACCCAACTTGATTGAGTGTCGTGATGAGATGGTGTAGACAGATGTTTTCCCCAAAATTCTTGAACTTCTTCTTTAGTCGGATAGCTTTTGTCCGCAGAAACCTTTATCTTACCCAGAGTCTGATAGAATCTTCTCTCTGAGTTGGCGAAAAGGAAGTTATCCTTCTTCCTCTTCATACTCTCCCTATACTTTGCAAGTCTGGCGGATAAAACAGACAGCCTTTGTTTCAAGGTATCTAAGCACTCTTCAGGTGTTGAATTCGGTACATCTCGCTGTGTGTGGGCTGTGTTTTGTCTCATTATATGCTCAGCTTTCCTCAGTAATTTTCTTGTTCTTGTACCACGAACATATTGTGTCATTCTAGCAATATCTGCCCTGAGCTGTTCAATCCTTCCAACAAGTCTTCTTTCCCAGTTTGGCATCGATGGCATTTGCTTTTTCCGTTCATGTTGTCCAATACCCATAGCTTTCACAACAGTTACTGCACCACAGTAAATAATAGTATGAAGGGATTCCAGATTGGCAGATGCTTCAACATGTTCCGGCAAAACATCCCGATTCATGATACTCAGTATCTTTGTCAGCTTTCTTGAACCATTGACTTTCGGTATTTTCGGCCTGCAATTTGTATCAGTTCCATAAAACTCTATGACTGTAGTCATCATTTCATTCTTCAACTTTCCAATTTGGTGTTGATCGATAATTTGCATGGAAACTGGATCTACTTCTTGAAGGTCCTGGCTATCAGCTTGTGCCGACTCCAGTTCTTCAGGAACACTGTTCTGAGTGACTCCATTCACACCTTCCTTCTCACGCCGTACCTCTTCTTTAATGGTGTTCATTCTGGCTTCAGGGATAAGATTATTCCGGAGAATAGCTCTGTATTGATCAGATACTCTCTGTTCGGTCACAGTTAGTTCAGGGTAATGCAACAGAAATTCAGAATGTAAGCGTTGCCTATAACCAACTGAATTCTGTCCGAAGTCAGTAACCCTAAAATAAGTGCGTATTATGGTTTCGTTCATGACATTTGTCCATTTAATACGCTGTCGTGGCAGTCCTGCCTGGGTGAGCACAGGTTGAGTTACCTGTGCAGCACCTTCAGCAGGTGAAGTACTAGATAATGATTCACTTCTCTGCTCAGGCTCATCATGCAAACGCTTGTCGGCTGTAATGATTTCGGGATCTTGCCCGGTAGGGGCCCGCCTGTTCAGCCCTCTACCACCGGCGGCTCGCATACTGTCACGTCCAGCACCGGCTCCAAACGTGCGCTGGCGCTCCCCAGGCAGCGGCATTTCATCCGAGGCATTACTCGTTAATTTCTCCATCATGCATTAAATGGGTTTGCCTTTTATACCTACAGCCAGGTTTTGTTATCAGCCGTCCCTAACATGGGATACAGACGCTGTTGGCAGCCGCCCGTTCCGGATCAGACGCTACCATTGTAGGTTTAATTTTGGAGTTTTCCATCTCCTAGACAGGTTGCCTTCACTACGGCTCAGGAGTCCTGCCTACCCCATTTATTATTATTATTATTATTATTATTATTATTATTATTATTATTATTATTATTAGCCAAGTCACTTTACTAAAATTTAATTTATATGTATTATTTGATATGAAAGTCTGAACAACCAGCCATGCTTGCACTCACTTTTTGCTTTCTCATTTGCTCCCATATTAATACCAACTCTTATAACTATAAGCAACAGCAAAATGTAAATGGAATAATATTTCTAATAATGTTCAAAACAAAAGTCCTGAGGTCTTGGGTTTGAATTCTCAACTATGGTTGTCAGCCAATGAGTTACACTACAGGAAACTTTTATTTTTGTGCTGTGTTGCATGATAATTTGCCCATCTCGCCGTGTAGTGGCTAGTATACTTGGGTGTTATCCCAGAGGTTTTGGGTTCCAACTCGACTATGGCCAGAATTTAATTTTTGATCTGAGAGTTGGAAGATTAGGTTAGGTGAAGTTAGGTTACGTGAAGTTAGGTTAGGTTAGGTTAGGTTAGGTTAGGGGAGATTGTTTTAGTAAAACACCACATTTGCCCCCACTTTTTACTCACACATTTTGCTACCACTTTGTGCACTCACTTTTGCTCGCTCTTTTTGCTCTCACTTATTGCTCCCACTTTTGCTTTCACATTTGCTCCCACTTTCTGCTCCCATATTTGCTCACACTTGTTTACTCCCACTTTTGCTTACACATTTTGCTCCAACTTTTTGCTCTCATATTTGCTCTCACTTTTTTTTTTGCTCTCATATTTGCTCCCACTTTTGCTTACACATTTTGCTCCCACTTTCTTTTCTCTCACTTTTGCTCAAACTTTTGCTTTCACATTTGCTCCCATACTTGCTCCTACTTTTTTGCTCTCATATTTGCCCCCACATTTGCTTACACTTTTTGCTCTCACTTTTTTTCTCTCACTTTTTGCTCCCACTTTTGCTTTCACATTTGCACCCATACTTGCTCCCACTTTTGCTTTCACATTTGCTCTCATACTTGCTCCTACATTTTTTTGATTCCACTTTTTGCTCCCAATTTTTGCTCACTCTTTTTGCTCCCACTTTTGCTCCCACTTTTTGCTCCCAATTTATGCTCCCACTTATGCTTACACTTTTAACTCCCTCTTTTTGCTCCCACTTTTTGCTCCCATATTTGCTCACACTATTTTTTGCTCTCATATTTGCTCCCAATTTTGCTTACTCTTTTTGCCCCCACTTTCTTCTCTCACTTTTTGCTCCCACTTTTGCTTTCACATTTGCTCCCATACTTGCTCCTACTTTTTTGCTCGCATATTTGCTCCCACTTTTGCTTACCCTTTTTGCTCCCACATTTTTTCTCTCACTTTTTGCTCCCTCTTTTGCTTTCACATATGCTCCCATACTTGCTCCCAGTTTCGCTTTTACATTTGCTCCCATACTTGCTCCTACTTTTTTTTGCTCCCAATTTTTGCTCTCAATTTTTGCTCTCAGTTTTTGCTCCCACTTTTTGCTCCCAATTTTTGCTCCCACTTTTTGCTCCCACTTTTTTACTCCCACATTTGCACCCATATATGCTCGCACATTAAACTATTGTTCTTATTACCAAGTTGTCTTTACTAGAGCTTAGTCTATGCTTGACAGTTGATATGGAAGTATCTGTGACTAGGTATGGTAAGCCTCATGCATTCTATAAAGGATATTCATATATTAAGAAACGAACCAATAAAAATGGAACTGTTATTTGGCGTTGTTCAAAACAATGTCGCAGTGAGCTAAAAAGTAAAAATAGTGAGGTTTTAAGTGTCAGTGATCATTAATGTAGTGTACCGCATGAAACACTGTTGCTGTCAACAGAAAATCATGAAAATGTTAAAAAGCAAGTGCTAAAAATCAATACTACTATTGAAAATAATTAAATGTTCAAAAAAAACTTAACATTATCAAAAGCCACGCACACTCTACATGAGGACACTTTAGAGGAAGAGGAAGAGGAACAGGAACAGGAAGAGGAACAGGAATATTTAACTGGTTTTAGTAATGATGAGGATAATTATAGTGATTATAATAATAGTGATATAGATCATGCTGCTTATGATTATGATAGTGATAATGATCCAAAACAAGACAATAACGTTTTCATGCCTATTGTTCACCGTGGAAGAAAAAAGATCTACAACAAGCTTTGTTTTTAAAACGATAACACACTATCGAAAAGGCAAAGACTTGTATTAAGTGTGCTTTTTATTGTCATAATCATGTATACTCTGCAATGTTAAATATTCTGACTTCTATAGAGAATAAAACAACATTGTACCATTATTTTCATTTATTTACAAACTTTATATACATTTTTTTTTGTTTCGTGATAATATTTTTTATGACAATATTAAACACTGAGACATTATTATTCTATACACATGTTTTTATTTCAGTCCATTATCATGACTTATATCTTCCATTATTATTTGACATTTTTAAAAATTAAATTAAAACGAACCATGCACCTATTGTTTTTAAAACCTTCATAATTAAGTGTACAGGTTGTACAGCATTATTGACTTCATAAAAAAAACTCCGACATATCATTAAACCGTGTAGCCAGAAATGTCTCAAAGTTTTCACATACACAAAGTACACGATCACCATATGCTGTTTTCAATTTCCGAATCTTGATAATGCGGAATGGAATATGCGTTGGCAATTCGCTGAGCTTCTTTGTCTCTAAGCCACAAGGTTGACCCACAGCATTCAAAACATTCATTGTAGTAGTCTATAAACAAAAGAAAAGCGTATCTAATACACTCTAAAACAGCTTTAATAATATTGTGCAATTAGGGATTTTACACTATGCATGGCTGATAAATTTTACTATTTATGCAAGAAATGCCCTAACTGTAGCAGATATTGCGTTTCAGCAGATAGCACAAGTGTTGAGTTGTAATGCACACTTGACACAGGCTATCATGTGTCCACAAGGCAAAAAAAAACACCTAGTTCATCTTGATAACAAATTTTACATAATTGTTGGTCACACTTTTGTATCTGTTCGTGAGACAAGTCTTTTTTTCAGCCTCATGTATTTGCTCCGCATGTTCTAACTCTAAAGGCACTTTTATGTCTTGTGCTGCAATCACGTTTTCTTTACGAATAGTGTTCACAAATTCCTGACCTTTAAGCAACACCATGTATTTACAGTTAGGTAACCAACGAGCGTGTTGCACAAAAGGGTCATCAGTCATTTGCCAATCCTTTAAAGCAAATCCACAATAAAAACATATTGTTTTATCCCCTTCACAAGTATAAAAAAATCCAGCTTCACTTAGCTGTTTGGTAAGGTGTTTTAATATTAATGGCCAAACATTTTTATAAGATTCTAAACGTTTTTCAACAGAGCTGTACTCTGGGAGTGCTAGTGCTTTAGTCTTGCAGACTCCCAATTTTTCAAAATCTCATGCCAATTCAACACTGTCTATGGCATATGGACCACATATATCGACACTACCGTTGTTGGCTGGTAATACATCATTATTATTACTGTTTATTTGTGATTCAGCAACGTAAATAGCGGCCAATGGTCTTGTGGTTCGGTAAAATGAATACACGGGTATGTTACCCACTTGTTTTCCAAGCATGTAAGGACAACAAGGAGACCATCGCAAATGGTCTCTAAAGGGATCATCCCCTTCTTCCCAGTGTGAAAGTTCAATACGACAAAACACACAGTGCGCCACATCTTCTCGGTTCAAGTAAAAAAAACGGCTTTTGCAAGTTCATGTGTCGACAAAAAGCCTACAGGCCAGGATTCCAATGTTAACCAACGGTCATGTTCTGATTTTAAATTTAACCCACGTGGTAAACCAATTTGCTCACTTGTTGTATTTGGTACTAACGCCATGTGTTATAATAAAACTTTTTCTTACTGTAAGTTATTAACGTTGCACAGAGTACTTTAAAGCACAATATATGCTTGTTCACTGTCTGTTCACTCCGTTAATGGCGCATGATCACACCTAAAAAACAAACAAAGTAACCCATCACTCAATCAATCAATCAATCAATACTTGTAATTAAACTTTAACGTTAATTGACATTAATATATCATAACACCATTAAAAATAAACTGTATGTTGGCACTAACAGTAACCCATGCACTTATTTCTTTTTATAAAGCTTTAGTCATTTACATGCCCCTTTAACCAATACATAAACAAAAATGAATGTCATGTCAGTTTGTTCAGATTATCTTGTTCAAACCTGTGGCTATTTGTTGAGTCCATAGGGACCCACTCATAAATTAAATTTTTATTTATTTTTATTTTTTAGATAATCCAATATGGCCTTGTACTTTTTCCAGTCAACAACCAATGTAGTCTTGTACCGTTTGTCAATACATGGCCATTATTCAAGAAAGCAATCATTGTACCAGTCATGTACAGCTAATGAATATTTTTTGTCTATGGTCTTTCATTAGTGGTAAAATGGAATAGCATTTTTAGTTAGACTTACCTGAGTTTTAAATAGTTCACTACCTGGAAATAATGGTTGCACTTTACTGCGTCTTGGGTTTTCAGCAACTGCTATAGTGGTAAGGCTTTTCTTTCCACGTTTCTAAAAATAAATAAAATAAACCGTTATAAATACCTAAATTCACGTTAATTCATGCATTTCATAAAATAAAATAATATCAAACAAAAAATGAAACATGTTAGTTTAAAAAAATAATCTCACCTTCACTTGCAGTGGCTTGTTACTGATTCCTTCTAGTGGGCCCAAAAGCGCAATGGTTTCTTGTATCTCAGACATGTAAGGTATGCCGGTTATCTGCAAACAAATAAATAAATAAATAAGAATCATTAATAACCTAATCAATAACTACAAATTTTAGGTTCATTAGCATGACATTATTAAAAGAATCATTCATAGGTACTTACCAAAAAAAAAAAAAAAAGGATTTTTCTTTCACAGCTCTACTGTATACGTCCGTGTGCTAAAATGGCAAGTGCATGACTAACGCAATCGTTATCAGTTAGCCTAGCAACAGAAAAAGTTGTATTTTCTCAGCGTTTTGACCTTGAATTGTTCTCTGTCTCTCTCTCACACGTGTTCCCACGCACTTCACATTCCTCAATCTGAATAAGATTCGTGTACCTTATACTAGTTTCATGTTTTTAATAAGGAACCAAACTGGCTAACTCTTATACATCGGTAGTCCTACTGTCTCAGAACCAAAATGGCGGTCTCTGCTTAAACAGCACACCTGCTAGCCACCACGAGGCAAGTAAGCTGATATCACACTTCCTGCTGACGTAGACATTCCTGCCTCGTCAGCACCAGCAACAGCTCTCACGAGTCCTCTAGCTAGGTACAATATTCAGTCACCAGTGAGCTGGACTGTGTGCGTGTTAGCATTCAAAACATGTGTGTGTGTCTTCTTATTATTATTATTAAACATTTTACTGTAATAATAATTACTAGCAAGCGCCCATCCTCAATACATGATCATGTTAACTACATACTTTCATCCTAAAACACATGACTTTACCCAGTTCAATATTTAGTTTATAACATTTCAGGCCTATGACCTTACCGTTTTGGTTCTTTGCGTACATGCACATGACTTGGTCGAGCAAATGTTATAGGTTTCCATATTCTAAAACCATTTACTGTGCCAGACAGCAGTCTCGCTTATCACCGGTTACTAGCATGTTAAAGATCCCCTTTAGGGGTAAAAAAAATCCTAGCACACTTAATACATTTTCTAATATTCGCCTCTATCCGTCATAGGAAATGTCACAAAACCAACCGTCATAAGCTGCCCCCGCCATCCAGGCACGGTCACCGAGATCGCCAACGTCTAAGAATCATTTGGTCATATCCTACAACCGTCTGTTGTGTCAGAGAGCGATCTCGCTCATCACCGTTAACTAAAACGTTAAAGATCCCCATCAGGGGTAAAAATCTTAGCATGCTTGTCACATTTCAAAATATTCGACTTCATTCATTCGTCATAGGAAAAAATATCGAAAAGCAAACCCTCGTTTTGCCATATATCTCCCCCGTCGAAATAGCCATTTCCCATATCCACCATGGCCAATCATAGCCTCGTTGTAACACACGTCAAGCGCTACCGGCTCTCTGTCTACAAACATTCTTTTATTAAAAAAAAATAATTAAAATGCATAGTTTTTTGTCCTAGACTCTCGACATTTATTTTCTTGATAGAGGGGATAGGTATCTTTCATTTATGTCAAACAAAATTATTTGTCAACGTGTTAGTTTCCAAAATATAAAAAATTCAAAATTTGAGTGTTTTCAAAAAATCTCAAAATATAAAAAAGTTTTATTACAAAAATTAGAGGTCATAGAGACCATTCGTTTCAACTATGGCACAACGTTCTATCATGTTTGGTTTTCAGACTATCGCCTATTTTTAAAACAAATTTTTTCAATTTTTTTTTGAAAAATATAACGAGTGGTCTATAGGAAATAGGACGTCAGCTCGAGTCCAACAACACCTCATTTGTTAAAATCCGACCATCCGTTCGCCAATGATCACCAATGTTCGCGAGAAAGTAGGCTATCCTTTTGTTTTTCCTTCTACACCCTTGAAACTTGCTGCCTGCCTAGAGGGCATACCCACCTTTCATTAACGTCAAACAAACATTTTCCCAAAATTCACCGTTTCCAAAATAGCGCCAATCCAAAAAACAAAAATTTTCATAAAAAAAAAAAATCCAACACACATGCTTAGAGCCAAGAGAACGTGATCCCAACGCCAACAATACCTCGTTCGTTAAAATCCGACCACGCGTTCGGGAGATATCGGCAATGTTTTATATGAAAGTAGGGGATGACTCAGAACCGGCCAGTCAGCACTACTGCACAGTTTTAGTCCTAGAGACTTGAAATTTATTTTGGGGGTAGAGGGGGTCAGGGCCATTCATTTACGTCAAACAAATTTTTTTGTAAACTCTTTAGTTTCCAAAATATAAAAATTTCTTAATTGAACTTTTTTCAAAAAATGTAAAAAATAAAAACGTTTTGCTATAAAAAGATAAAGGACATAGAGACCGTTCGTTTAAGCTATTGCACAACATTCTTTCATGTTTGGTTTTGAATGTATCACCTACTTTCGAAAACAAAAAAAATCTATTTTCTTTTTAAGTTAATGAGTGGTCCATAGAAAAGCCCCCGTCGGCTCGAGTCCAACGACACCTCATTCGTGAATCTCCTACCACGGGTTCGGGAGTTATCGGCTCGCATTTGGAGAAGTGGTGGTGGGGGGGGGGGGGGCAGAACCCCTCGCTCTCCCCTACTTACCTCTGTACCAAATTTCGTTCAATTCGTTTTCACCGTGTTTGAATTGATAGGGAGAATCAATTTGCACACATATATGGCCGCTATCTGCAATCTATTGGGCTGATGACCTTGTAGTTTGGTCAAAAGTTGATTACCACATAAAGGTATGTTGTTGCAAAAGTTTGTAGAGATCACATGATTAGGTTGGTCGTAATTTGATTTAAGCATTTAACATTTGGGTGCCTGCCATTACGTTTTCGTCAAGATGGCTGCGATATAAAACATAACACGGAGTTGCTTTTGCGGGTGCTACCTCTGTACAAAATTTTGTTCAATTCGGTTTCACCGTGTTTGTATACGTGGGGGGAATCGATTTGCACACATACATGAACGCCATCTGCAAACTATTGGGCTGATGCCCTTGTAGTTTAGTTAAAAGACGCTCGCTATATAAATATATTTTGTTGCAAAATTTGGTAGAGATCGGATGATTAGGTCAGTCCTAATTTGATTTAAGCTTTTAATATTATGGTGGCCACCATTACGTTTCTGTCAAGATGGCGGCGATATAAAACATGACACTGAGGTGCTCATTGCTAGTGCTACCTCAGTACCAAATTTCGTTCAATTCGGTTTCACCGTGTTTGGATAGGGGAATCGATTTGCACACATACATGGCCGCCATCTGCAAACTATTGGGCTGATGCCCTTGTAGTTTAGTCAAAAGACGCTTGCCATATAAATATATGTTGTTGCAAAATTTGGTAGAGATCGGATGATTAGGTCAGTCCTAATTTGATTTAACCTCTTAATATTATGGTGGCCCCCATTACGTTTCTGTCAAGGTGGCGGTGATATAAAACTTGACACTGAGGTGCTCTTTGCTAGTGCTACCTCTCTGCCAAATTTCGTTCAATTCGGTTTCACCCTGTTTGAAGAGATAGGAGAATCGATTTGCACACATACATGGCCGCCATCCGCAAAGTATTGGGATGATGACCTTGTAGTTTGGTCAAACGATTCTTCATACATATCGGTATAATGTTGCAAAATTTGGTACAGATCAGATGATTAGGTTGGCGGTAATTTTATTTAAGCTTTTAACATTTGGGTGGCCGCCATTACGTTTTCGTCAAGATGGCGGCGATATAAAACACGTAACTGAGGTGTCCTTTGCTAATGCTACCTCTGTACAAAATTTTGTTCAATTCGGTTTCACCGTGTTTGAATTGATAGAGGGAATCGATTTGCACACATACATGGCCGCCATCCTCAAAGTATTGGACTGATGACCTTGTAGTCAGGACAAAAGATGCTTACCACAGAAAGGTATAATGTTGCCAAATTTGGTGGAGATCGGATGATTAGGTTAGTCGTAATTGTATTTAAGCATTGAACATTTGGGTGGCCGCCATTACGTTTCCGTAAAGATGTCGGCGATATAAAACATGACACTGAGGTGTCCTCTGCAAGTGCAACCTCAGTACCAATTTTCATTCAATTAGGTTTCACCATGTTGGAATTGATAGGGGGGGGGGGGGGGGCAGACATTCAGAGTACACACACTCACAGACACACAGACTCACAGACACAATATTTCGCCCTGTGTTGATCTCATAAGTCTACTTTCATTTTTTGCAAAAATCGAAATTAGGCTAAAAAGGAACATACATGTCACATTAATCGTAAAAGGCAAATATGTAAGATGTTTTAGTTACCAGGCAATATTATTAATTGTGAATAATAAAGTAGCACTTCCTCTTTATTCATTTTGGGTTTTTTTTTCGGTTCAAATGCACCCAAAATATACAAATACATTTTATGGAATATATTTAATTCCAAATATAAGCTACTGATATGAAAATGAATCTTTAACAGACTTATCCAGATAGTCACCAAAAGTCATCCTCATACATACTTTCGTTTTGCCGAATCGTGATAGTTTGCACACATTCCCCGTTATTATTCGTGACACATTCCCTCCCTATAATTGGCGAACTTAAGGACTTCATAGGACTTATATATACACATGACAGATAATCCACTGATCGGAATTTGTTTGAACCATGGAGGTCCAACTTTGTACCTTTCTCACAAGGACCACGTTTACCGAGTTCAAAACACTGCGTGTTTCCATTTGGCAAGCGGATTTCTGCAAGTCGCCCTCCTCCTTCAAGCAACATCGCACAAGGAGACGGTAAACACTCTCCAAATCCAAAATTCACTAGATCATTGACTGGTAAAAATACATAGCCATGGCTGCAGGGACCTTGGGTGTATAATATGTAACACTGCTTGTTCTTGCTTCCTAGTAAAGTGGCTTCACCAGATGGACATCTGCAATGTGTTTCACCAAAGAGATTAATGTCTTTCATAGCACAAATCTCACGTTCTATGTAATCGTCATGATAGCACAGTTTGTCTGGGAGCAATAAGCTATAATTGGGAGGACATGGGCTCGGTCTGCAAACTCGTTCCAATATATCATTACTCTGCAGAAATCTTTCTCTGTCGTAAATATACAATTCCCCTTCTTGACAAGGCCCCCGATAACTATTATATTCGCCCGAGGGATAATTTGATTGGTTTTTAATACAATTCTTCTCCTTTTCACTGAAAGTTCTCGAAAATGTGTACTGTACAAATTCTGGAAGTCCCATTAAAGATGATACAGGCACGGCTGCATCACGGGTAGATGTTGAAATCAGTAGAAGATAGCAGACCAGTCCCGTCCTGACGCACTGAGATGCTTTGCTGCTACAGATAGAATGACTAACCGTAAGAATTGACAGGTAATTATTTATCTCACTGCTCTCCAGTTCTACTGTCTGTTGGCCAACTCAGAGCTGAGCCAGTGTGAGCGAGCCAAAGAAGTGCCCGGTGCGAGACAGTGTTGGGGAGGGGGGTAACACACGTGCGGCAGAGAGTGAGGTGGAGGTGATATCCGGGTGTAAAGCCAACTCACACCAGGCGATAGCTACGGGATGGAGAGCTAACATTTGATCAGCGACTAGGGTCACGTACTGGAAACTTTCGCAGCAGAGGCAAGGGGATCCAAAGGTGGAACCAGTGTTGCCAACAAAATATGCAATTCCCTTTCTAATTTAGGAAAAATATCTGATTAATATCTCAGATAAGCGGAGTATTGAAGCGTTTGAAATATGGTCTTACAGGGGATTGATGATCAGATGCGTAGAAATGGTTACAAATGAAGAGGTATTAAGACGATTGGGAGAGGAGATGTTTCCGGTGACTGCTAATGAAGAGAAAATAATGGTTGATACAACTCATACTAAGACACCCAGGAATACCAAAGTTAGTAATGGCAGGAAGGGTCGAGGATAGGAACTTTAGTTGTAAACCAAGGTTAGAATATGTCAAACAGATTGCCTTGGTAACTATATATTAAACCCTTTGGAAAATAGCATGTAGACAAGATTCAAAATTTCGGGGTCGTAATGGATTCTTGTGAATGTGATTTAGAGGTTTTGCTATCAACATAACTTCCAGGGTTCATAAGGTTAACTTATTATTATTATAAAGCCAAGAAAAACAACAGGATCTACTAACAAAATGAAATTTATTAACTGAATCAAACATAAAAAAAGAAATCTATAACCACCCTTTTATTGTTCACTCGCGTGAACAGATCTAACACTGACCAGCCTGACGTACCATGACGACATGGCATGACAGCTGTCAACAAGCATTGTGACTGCAATGTCACTTAAATCAAAGTAACAAAAGAAAACGGATCACAAGATCCAAATATAACAAACAAATAAATAGTACAAAAATTCAATATTTATGAGCGACACGGGTTTTAAGACTAGTTCAAGTAATGAGCATTTTGACGGGCGCTCGTTTCCGACCAAAACAGTTGGTTCGGGAACGGACTCCGTACTGCGAAGGACGAATTACGGAAATGTGGGAACAACAATTACATAATTATATACACTACTGACATGCTCTAACCTTAGATTACCACAACCAAATACACGTGTGTATTATTTAAAATAAGGGCTGCGGAATTACCGTCTTATACCTTAAACACTAGGATAGCATAACGTGACATGAACAGGTTTGGCCGGTTGCCAAATTATATTTATATGAATACAATGGCCTTGAAAATAAGAGCCAACAACAACAAAATACAACTTTTAATTTTCACGCCGGAAAGTTTGGCGTTTTAAAACAATGAACAAATAAGTCGTAGTAATGATAAAAGAAACTTGGATCGACAACATGGCAACTTCCCAAATTAAACCAAATAAAATAACCTTAACTCATTAGGCTTTAAAGCAAACAAAACGTGTCATAACAAGCTGGAGACAACCGGGCCTGTTATCGCATCACCGAGAGAGTGGCTGATTTCTTCCCCCAAGTAGTAATTAGTGCCATGCTAAATATAGATTCTGGCCCATAGCCAGCGTACAGCACCTTTGCTAATCGCCACCTGTTAAACGCGTACAAATAAATAACACATTATCTCAAAACATCCTCTCAGGGATTTTTAAGAATACATTCCCAGGTCAAACTTATCCCCACGGATAACTAGTTTGCCGGAATGATATCGCAGTCATGGACAGGCTTTACCTCTCCTCATCATCATCACTTACACCCAAAAATACGTGGCACATTTCTCGAAGATCTCGTCGTAGCATTAATCAGCACACCTCTCAGATAATGACACACAACATGTCCAAATGACAATAAAGAATAAATAACAGGATCAGTCCTAGCCCGAGTTATCAAAGCAACAAAAATGCAAATATTCCCCCCACGTAGTAATTAGTTTAACATATCATTAAATCAGTCCATTTATCATTGTCGTTCCTAGGTTCTCATTCATGGCTACACTTTTTATAGATACGTTAATCGATGCGGCCATTTCGCTATAAGAATTACGTAACATAAGGACCACATTTAAATTACAAAATTTACTGTACAACATAATTGTCACGCAATGCCAAAATTTACTACACGCATGTCAGTTAAGAAATCAAACCCTGAAATTTAAATTAAACCACACAAATAAAATCTATACAAAGTTCCACACATCTCTCGCGATTCCCTCGTCCAAAATCAATAAATCAATTTTTTAATACTCATCACTTAAACTGCTTTCCAGAGGCCTCCCGCCTCGTCAATTCCCATCATTAGGCCGTTAGCCCATAACACTGATGGTAATGGAGGATGAAGCTTGCTGTCTTCTCTCCATGGTCGACATTTTGCTGCTGTTAAAACACAATTAAATCAAAGTTTTTAAACTGTTCTATCTGCGTTCTAAGTATTTTATTTCCTCAGATAGTCCTATGCAGAATCGTCGACTTTCCCTATTCTATGGCTAATTGCCATCTCACAATTTATGAAAATTTCCAACTTCGTTGCCGACACACAACTATAATTTTAAAACCATATCGTCTTAAGGACGTCTTAAATGACTGTCGAAGAATAATTAGGAGTGTCCCGTTTCATCTCAGACATTTGTATATATACAGAAAGCCTAAAGTTTCAATGGTGGGAGAAAAACAGCTCCTCAATATTTTAAGTAATGGGCCTATAATTATGTGTGACCTCTCAAAATTCTTGTATTTTCTCACAGGTCGCGAATCTGCCGTCGAACATGCAAACCGATCGCTAGATCTTTTTATATCCGATTGCCGCGCAAAACACACTGACGCTATGTTCTGGCGTCATGTTTTCTTATTGGTCAGATAAGTTGGCTTCGGAGTTCTGACCTTACAAATCCCGCCCTTATTTTCACGTCACGACTATTCTCCTCTCTCTCACTCCTTGCCTTGTACGCAGCATTGTGGCCTTTTATGGTCACGTACGCCACAGCGTCATATCTGATTTTCTCAGAAATCCAAGAATAACATTGGTTGTGAAACTATTGGTCATTTCCAGCCAGCACGTAGCATGTCTTACCAAGTCCAGATTTCTTGCTACATCAATATTACTCAAATATCCATCATATCATGTATTTAGTATTTCCATCGTTTTTATTAATATGAAACATTATTATTGGACACAATGATAAGGGTTCATCTGACCCCTAGTTGATGAAATTCGAACTCAAATGAAGTCGAATTTCACATCCCCTACTTTTCTGGCTCAAATTTGAAGTTGCTGGTCACCCTCAAATATAATGACTGTCCGCCTCTGTCTGTTTCAGTAGCCGTCTCGTTCCGAACTCATTAGGAAATTCCTGTATACTTATGCCCTCCGGCCTCTTTCCTTGCTACTCGTCTCCCCTCTCACTCTTTCAAAACATCAACATATTCATTAACGACTTCCGCCTGAACTTGTAAACACGTCAGAGCTGTCTTTTGAGCGCTTTCACCACTCGAGTACCCCCGTATCTTTTGTTGTATGTTATCACGCGAATGTTTAATTTGCTGCAGTAACATTATTTCTCGGTTCGTATGGCTCTCTCTGATGATACAATTTTAAATGAGATATTATACACTGCCATGTTTCCTGTGCTCACCTCTCGGACTCTGTAGGCGTTGTTACCTAAGTTCGTAACCCCTAGTTGAACTTCCTTAAGCCGCTCCTGTCTTTTCTCCATTTTACCGTGATGTCATCTCCTTCTTCTCCCCCCGCGTTGCCATCTTCTTCCTTCTCCCTTCTTCTTCTCCGATTCCCGTACAATAACTTTTTTTTACCATATTTCGAGACCCTTGCCTGACACGGCCTGCGAATCTCTCCTGCTATTCTTCTGTTTCCTATTGTCGGCTGCTCTATTTTCTTCTTCTCCATGCAGCTCCTCCAAATATCTCTGGGTTTCTACATGCATGGCCTCCAACATTTGATGTGTTCCGTTTTCCTCCTCGTGGGTGTCGGGATTCTTCCGCCGATCTATCGCTCTTTCCCATTTATCATTATTTCCTTCCATGTTACGTGGCTCCTCCAGGTACTGTTGCGGGTCAGCGTGTCTCTCGTTCCAATTTCTCTGATCATCCCTTGGATCCGATTGCTCGTTAAACCGCTGGTTATCTTGTGCGTTATGTTGCTGGTTGTAACGCCTATTGTCTCTGGGCCTATATTGTTGATTATAGTGTCCTCCACGCCATCCTCGATTGTAAGGTGCGTTATTATTATTATTCCTATTGTATGACGTTTGGTATCTCCTATTATCTCGCCACTGCTGATTGTTTGTGTTCCGGTAGTGGTTAGTTCCTTCCTGATTGTTATGGTTTCTGTCCCTATTTTCGTATCTCGGTTGAGATCTCGGCTCATATTCTTCGGTGCTCTGCCGTCTTTGGTTATCCCCAGTGTTTGTAGCTTGCGACCTCGTGTTTTTGTTCGGTGTCTTGACTACTTCGACTGCATTAACTAACTCTATCTGTCTCTTCTCTCTCGGGTTGATGTAATTAGTGGTTTCATCTATCTTCCTTAATACCTCTTCTGCCTGGACCACGGTCGTAATATTTGCCGCCACCAAGAATTGCTGAACGCTAATAGGCATCTGCTTTCCTATAGTAGTTATTAGCTCCATTTCGCTTGGGGGATTATCAAGATCCTGCAATTTGACAAGTTGCATGGCGAAAAAATCTGCATATTTCGTCTGATGCGTGGAATGGTATTTGCGCGAGTATAAGTCCATTCGCAAGCTTTGTTGATACGACCCACTCCAGTATTTGCTTAGGAAGGCCTTGTGGAAACCTTCCATTGATTTAAATGTGTTCTTAAATCCAAGATACCAGGTAAGTGCTGAGCCCGCCAAAAATTTTTCAACCATTCTTAATTGTCGCGTTGAGCTAACATTTTGGTCCGAAAAATATTCTGTCAGTTCCCTTAAGAAAGCTTTAGGTGTCCCTCCGCTCTCTGGTAAAAACTTATTCGGTTTAAATTCGTTTCCACGGATGACTTGTATAACTTGCGTGGGAAGTTGTGTGTTTTGAGGTGTCGAGCTACGACCCTCATAATTCTGGAATGCTTGCGTGTCTACCGTTCTTGGACTTTGCCCAAGCTCGTGGCTGTCTATTGTGTGCTCTCTTTCCGCATTCTCCCCTTTCCCCTTTTCCATTAGTGTCGCAAACATCGTATTATGTCCAAGTGACTGCAACTCCGATTTTATCATGCGGTCCTCTTGAATTTGAAATCTTAACTTCATATTTTCTTCTAACGCCTGTATTTTCGCGTTATTTTCCCCTAGCTTCTTGCTTACTGCGAGCCGTTCATCTTTCGAATCAGCGCTCATCTTGGTCCAATCTTTCCTAATAGTATCCTTCAATTTAACAAAGCGTTTTTCGACTTCCTGTTGATTAGCCTCCTGATTATCTTCAAGTTTATCTATCCTTTCTCCCAGAGAAATGTTGTTCTGTTCTAATGTTTGTTTAATTTCTTCCTGGTCAATTTCTAACTTTTTCCATTTCTTAATTGATTGTATTTCTAATTTGTTGAGTTCCGTCACTAAGCCCGTGATATTGTTATCTACTGTAATTATCTGATCTTGCATACCCTGTGTCCCTCGTTCGATATTCTCAAACCTTTTTTCTAAGTTTGTGTGTGCTTCTTTGATTTCAGATGAGCTGGTCAAACACGCTTGCTCGATTTGTGCTAGTTTTGCCATAACAGTCTCATCCATTCCTTTTATTTCCTTTTTAAACGAATCTTCGATACCTTTTATTATTCCTAATTGTTTGGTATTGTTAGTGCTAACGTCCTTTGCTAATTGGATTAGCTGTTCTTTTGTGTGCTCTTTGATTTCTACCGTTAGCGCAGCTAGATTTTGAGTGTTCCTTTCGTCTTGTGCGTTTAACATTTCATTGTTTTTCTCAGACTGCCTATGTAATTGTTCACTAACCAGAATGTTTTGTGTAGCGATTTTCTGATTTATATTCTCGTTAACTTCAGATAGTTTTGTGTTTAACTGTGTCTGTATTTCTACATTATTTGCCGCTAACTGTGTCTGCATTTCTACACTATTTGCCGCTAACTGTTTCTGCATTTCTACATTATTTGCCGCTAACTGTGTCTGCGTTTCTGCCGATTGTTTATTTATAGCCGCTAACTGTGTCTGCGTTTCTTCACTATTCGCCGCTAACTGTGTCTGCATTTCTACACTATTTGCCGCTAACTGTGTCTGCGTTTCTTCACTATTTGCCGCTAACTGTGTCTGTATTTCATTGGTTATGTCCTTTCTCATCTCACTAAGTTGTTCTCGCGTACGAGCGGATGCTAATTCAATCACTTCGCGGATTTCTCCCAGAGTTGCCATCACAACAATAATATATTTGAGACATAGGGAAATGACATAAGGGCGGAGCCCTGGATACGCGCGCTCACATATATTAAATATACACACATTAACCCTTTACATACTCAGTTCATTTACTTTAAATTACTCCCACAAACTATAGCATCACTGAGTATAATTTACTTATTATTCCATTTAATTTTAACCCTTTGATTCAGTTATAATCTTCCTGACCTTACTTCACTTACAAATTTTAACCAATTAATAGAGTATTAATTAGTTTTTAAGGTCTAACCTTCCTGTCAAATAATTCTTTGAGTTTGGCTTTTCTACACAAAGCTAATTTAATTTTATTGGGCGCCTGGAACAGTTTGTTCTAATTTAATCAAAGTTCAAACACTTAACTTGTTCCACATTTACTTTATTGCAAACTCCATGACTTTATATTTTCAAACATTTGGCGGTACTATCTTCGCCTAACTTACGTTAATAAACTTATCACATGCCGGTGATCTATTTTTTTACTCTAAAACACAAATGCCACACGTTCGGAAGCCAAAGTAACTCTTATAAACCCTTTGGAAAATAGCATGTAGACAAGATTCAAAATTTCGGGGTCGTAATGGATTCTTGTGAATGTGATTTAGAGGTTTTGCTATCAACATAACTTCCAGGGTTCATAAGGTTAACTTATTATTATTATAAAGCCAAGAAAAACAACAGGATCTACTAACAAAATGAAATTTATTAACTGAATCAAACATAAAAAAAGAAATCTATAACCACCCTTTTATTGTTCACTCGCGTGAACAGATCTAACACTGACCAGCCTGACGTACCATGACGACATGGCATGACAGCTGTCAACAAGCATTGTGACTGCAATGTCACTTAAATCAAAGTAACAAAAGAAAACGGATCACAAGATCCAAATATAACAAACAAATAAATAGTACAAAAATTCAATATTTATGAGCGACACGGGTTTTAAGACTAGTTCAAGTAATGAGCATTTTGACGGGCGCTCGTTTCCGACCAAAACAGTTGGTTCGGGAACGGACTCCGTACTGCGAAGGACGAATTACGGAAATGTGGGAACAACAATTACATAATTATATACACTACTGACATGCTCTAACCTTAGATTACCACAACCAAATACACGTGTGTATTATTTAAAATAAGGGCTGCGGAATTACCGTCTTATACCTTAAACACTAGGATAGCATAACGTGACATGAACAGGTTTGGCCGGTTGCCAAATTATATTTATATGAATACAATGGCCTTGAAAATAAGAGCCAACAACAACAAAATACAACTTTTAATTTTCACGCCGGAAAGTTTGGCGTTTTAAAACAATGAACAAATAAGTCGTAGTAATGATAAAAGAAACTTGGATCGACAACATGGCAACTTCCCAAATTAAACCAAATAAAATAACCTTAACTCATTAGGCTTTAAAGCAAACAAAACGTGTCATAACAAGCTGGAGACAACCGGGCCTGTTATCGCATCACCGAGAGAGTGGCTGATTTCTTCCCCCAAGTAGTAATTAGTGCCATGCTAAATATAGATTCTGGCCCATAGCCAGCGTACAGCACCTTTGCTAATCGCCACCTGTTAAACGCGTACAAATAAATAACACATTATCTCAAAACATCCTCTCAGGGATTTTTAAGAATACATTCCCAGGTCAAACTTATCCCCACGGATAACTAGTTTGCCGGAATGATATCGCAGTCATGGACAGGCTTTACCTCTCCTCATCATCATCACTTACACCCAAAAATACGTGGCACATTTCTCGAAGATCTCGTCGTAGCATTAATCAGCACACCTCTCAGATAATGACACACAACATGTCCAAATGACAATAAAGAATAAATAACAGGATCAGTCCTAGCCCGAGTTATCAAAGCAACAAAAATGCAAATATTCCCCCCACGTAGTAATTAGTTTAACATATCATTAAATCAGTCCATTTATCATTGTCGTTCCTAGGTTCTCATTCATGGCTACACTTTTTATAGATACGTTAATCGATGCGGCCATTTCGCTATAAGAATTACGTAACATAAGGACCACATTTAAATTACAAAATTTACTGTACAACATAATTGTCACGCAATGCCAAAATTTACTACACGCATGTCAGTTAAGAAATCAAACCCTGAAATTTAAATTAAACCACACAAATAAAATCTATACAAAGTTCCACACATCTCTCGCGATTCCCTCGTCCAAAATCAATAAATCAATTTTTTAATACTCATCACTTAAACTGCTTTCCAGAGGCCTCCCGCCTCGTCAATTCCCATCATTAGGCCGTTAGCCCATAACACTGATGGTAATGGAGGATGAAGCTTGCTGTCTTCTCTCCATGGTCGACATTTTGCTGCTGTTAAAACACAATTAAATCAAAGTTTTTAAACTGTTCTATCTGCGTTCTAAGTATTTTATTTCCTCAGATAGTCCTATGCAGAATCGTCGACTTTCCCTATTCTATGGCTAATTGCCATCTCACAATTTATGAAAATTTCCAACTTCGTTGCCGACACACAACTATAATTTTAAAACCATATCGTCTTAAGGACGTCTTAAATGACTGTCGAAGAATAATTAGGAGTGTCCCGTTTCATCTCAGACATTTGTATATATACAGAAAGCCTAAAGTTTCAATGGTGGGAGAAAAACAGCTCCTCAATATTTTAAGTAATGGGCCTATAATTATGTGTGACCTCTCAAAATTCTTGTATTTTCTCACAGGTCGCGAATCTGCCGTCGAACATGCAAACCGATCGCTAGATCTTTTTATATCCGATTGCCGCGCAAAACACACTGACGCTATGTTCTGGCGTCATGTTTTCTTATTGGTCAGATAAGTTGGCTTCGGAGTTCTGACCTTACAAATCCCGCCCTTATTTTCACGTCACGACTATTCTCCTCTCTCTCACTCCTTGCCTTGTACGCAGCATTGTGGCCTTTTATGGTCACGTACGCCACAGCGTCATATCTGATTTTCTCAGAAATCCAAGAATAACATTGGTTGTGAAACTATTGGTCATTTCCAGCCAGCACGTAGCATGTCTTACCAAGTCCAGATTTCTTGCTACATCAATATTACTCAAATATCCATCATATCATGTATTTAGTATTTCCATCGTTTTTATTAATATGAAACATTATTATTGGACACAATGATAAGGGTTCAATATATATATGAAATTAGTAGCTCAGGTCAGGGAAAAATGGAGATTTGAGATGGTCATTTATTTTGAAACACGAATACTTAAATTCAAACAAATATGAAATAGAAGAACACTGGTAGGATATAAAAATCAAGTTGTTGTTGATTCATTAGGGGCTTTGCAATATCGTGGTCATGTAGTCTAGTGTACTTGCGTGTGAGTAGAATTTTTCTGATAACCTGTGTCTCTGTGATGTCTGAACTTGTGTGTGTATTTGTAATTGAGGTAGGATTTGGATGGAAAGCGGCCGTAAACTTATGTTAGATACCATCACAGCATTTGCCTGGAGTAGAAGTTGGGGGAATTCAGGGAAAGCCACTTCCAGTATTGCTGAGGTAGGAATCTTCACAGTTATACATCACGAGGAAATTTAAATGAAAGCAATGTAATCTAACATAAAATAAAATAAAAGATTTTTTTTTATATTTCTAAAATGTATGACTGTCATCAAAACCGCATCAAATGAACTTCAAATTGGCAACAACAAAATCTTTCGAGTAAACGATTTTAAATATTTAGGTGAATGGATCACAGAAAACTGAAACAAATGGAAATCAATTGAATCGAGGCTTTAGAAAATGGAAACTGCGTTTCAATCAACAAAATATTTACAACAAGACGACCTGGAACTGCAAAATTCGCCATTATACAACTGTAATCAAACGTGAAGCTCGCTATGCTTCAGAGATACTCAATCTCCATCACAAAACACTAAAACACCAAACAGAAGTGAAAGAACGTAAAATAATCAGAAAAAACCTTGGGACAAAAAAAAAAGATGGTGTAAATTCTCCAAAACCGCATACAGAAATATTTAAAACAAGTAGTTCCGTGAAGAACTATGCAGCCTATTTTCATATATCCTACTTATGTTAATTGCCACTATCAACATACAAAATTTCAGTTTGAATGCTGTAATAGATTCGTAGATATTGAGAACCGACTAAATATTTCGGATGGTCGCCATGTTGGATTTAATATATGTAGGTCCTAGAGTTATGTACTGTTACATGAAGATTATTGTGTAGCATTCAAAATTTAATCACATTTTTAGGACATAAGAAGTAACAAGGAGATTTTAAAATTTCGCACAGCTGCCATCTTGTGGTTATGGAAACAATTGAAATAAATTAGATGCCAGTGGATTAATATTCGAATAAGGATTTACTGTACCAAATTTCACTGCACTCGGATGGTTAAATTGCGAGAAACGTCCATGTGAATATTTTTAATTCGCGTCGCCGTCATGTTGGATGTGTGATCACCAGGTTATTTAAAGTCCTATAGGTGAACTTAAGTTCATAGCCCCTATGAACATTTAAAAAAATCAGTTTGATTGCTATAATAGATTCGTAGATATTCAGAGCCATCTAAATATTTCGGATGGTCGCCATGTTGGATTTTTAAATGTATATGCCATAGAGTCATGTACCATTAATGGAAAATTATTGCGTACCTTCATTATTCAAACTTTCACTACGATCGCATGACTACGACACAAGAAATAAAAACTTAATTTTAAAATTCGCACAGCCGCCATCTTGAGGTTATGTAAACAATTGAACTAAATTAGATTCCAGTGCATTACAATGTGTATAAACATTTCCTGTACCGGATTTCATTGCGTTTGGAACATTAAATCGCGGGAAAGGTCTATTTTAAAATTTCAAATTCGCTTGGCCGCCATGTTCGTTATGTAGTTAACTGGGTTTTGAAAGTCTTATAGATGAACTTTCACTAGTGCCCTTTATCTCCGTACAAAATGTCAGGGTGATACCGCTAATAGATTCAGATATATAGAATGCCGGTGAAATATTTCGCACATCCGCCATCTCGTGGCTATGTAAACAATTGAACCAAGTTAGATGTCGATGCATTACAATGTGTATAAACATATGCTGTACCACGTTTTATTGCTTTTTGGTTGGCGAAATCGCGAGAAACGTCTATTTAAAAGTCGCATATTCGCGTGGCCGCCATGTTGGTTTTGTAGTTACCAGGTTTTCAAAAGTCACATAGGTGAACTTCTAGTAGTTTCCTTTATCACCATAAAAAATTCCAGTGTGATATCGGTAATAGTTTCGGAGATATCGAATACTGGTGAAATATTTCGCACAGCCGCCATGTTGGATTGGTGAGACGTAACAACATTTCAAGGGCACGGTCGGTGTCGTCGGGAATAGTGCTATGAACTTACCGAGTTTCATTGAAATCGCTCGAGTCGTTTAGAATTTATTAGGGGTGGTGGGCGGGGGCACACACACATCTCACACACACACACACACACACACACACACACACACACACACGCGCGCACACACACACACACACGCACACACACACACGGACAAAAGGTGATCTCATAAGCCTATTTTTCAAAATTGAAAATAGGCTAAAAATGCGAATGCGAATAATCCAATTGAGGGATATATAGACACATAGACAGAAAGTACATACTGTCTTCAAGAGCAAAGCAATTACATCGAATTGGTATAAATATACAGCAAAAGACTTAAAGGAATTAGGATCACCAAACTTACATGACCGGAAGGAAATCAGAAAAATCACTCAGATGCGGGGTTTCGAGGAAGAAGAGAAGTAGACTACACAACATCAACGGTCAGAGCAACGGAAAGAGACCTACAGTACTAGTTGCGAATGAAGGAATACTGGGCCAGCAGGAAGGCTAGAAAGTGTTGATTTCGGGTGGTCCTAAGCGACCCATTTACGAAGAAGAAGAATACGAAGTAGAAGAACAAGAACAAGAAGAAAGTGAATAGTTCAACGAAACAGCCTGTCTTCTTTATAATTTAATAGTATATTATGCAACGTGCCTATAATGGCTATAATTAAGACACGAGTACAGGGTCTTTCATATAAAATAAGAGCGCCAAGCGGCGGCTTTGTTAACCGTGGCTGCGGTCACCTTGGCCGAGCTTTTGGCGCGCCAAGGCCCCCCTGCTTTAAGCGTGTGTACAATCCTATATGATGCAGTGGTCTTGCTAGCGTGTGTACAATGCTGAAATCTTACTTTAGTTAGTTAGTTATTGTTGATGAAACCGAAACCCCTACTTGTGCTAATTTTGTGAGTGATTTATTCGGAGACCGTTCAAGATTCTCGCCAATGTTATCTAGCTCATCCTCTGTTAAAACTGTTCGTGTGCGGGCATGTTTTTTATTGAGCACCGAGCCAGTCGTGTCAAACTTATTTGCAATTACGTGAATCTGTGCTAGTGAAGGTGGCACTTCATCAGGAAATTGCTGAACAAATGCATCACGTACCCGCCGAGCCGACTCTTACTTAAAATAAGTTTTACATAAAAAGTACGATGTTGCAATGATAACTGTCTCACCATGTTAGCATTTGAGGCTTAGACTGGCGACTGAGCAACTGCTCGCTTATTTGAAGGTCAAGTTTGGTAATGTCAATCTGTTATTTTCATACAGTCCATCGGAACTTGAAAAACAAAACACAAAACAAAAACAGCCATCGTATGTACTATGCGCGCGGTTTCAATACTATAGAGGTTTCGGTTTCATCAACAATAACTAACTAACTAAAGTAAGATTTCAGCATTGTACACACGCTAGCTAGGCCGCTGCATCATATAGGATTGTACACACGCTTAAAACAGGGGGCCTTGGCGCGCCAAAAGCTCGGCCAAGGTGACCGCAGCTACGGTTAACAAAGCCGCCGCTTGGCGCTCTTATTTTATATGAAAGGCCCTGTATATTTATAAAACGAGCGTATGTGAGTTTTATAATTTCCATACTAGTGTCTCAATTATCATTATAGGTGAGTTGCATACGAATGTTTAGGTTCGACTATAATTATTATAACTATTTTATGTTCGAAGATAAATATTCATAAATATCTCTCGACATTTCGCCAGTTTTATGTACTGAACAGAGTGCATGAGACGCAGGGAATGCCTTGTATTTGACCATGGCCTTCTCAATTACCCCACTATGACACTAGGCAACGCAGTTTAGAAGGCCTTGGAACTCCACGCAGGTGCGATGCTAACCTTATCTAATTGGTCAAACAACTGTTTCTTGAGTTGTGATTGGTGGGAGAAACTGTTTCATAATGAAAACTAGTGTTATAATGACCATCATTATGATACAGTTTACTGACACATAATAGTCAGGGTCGAACATAATAGTACATTATGCAACGAGCCTATAATGGCAATAATTTCTACACAAGTATGTTTATAAAACGAGCGTATGTGAGTTTTATAATTTCCATACGAATGTCTCAATTATCATTATAGGTGAGTTGCATACGAATGTTTAGGTTCGACGATAATTATTATAACTATTTTATGTTCGAACATAAATATTCATAAATATCTGTCGAGATTTCGCCAGTTTTATGTACTGAACAGAGTGCATGAGACGCAGGGAATGCCTTGTATTTGACCATGAACACCTCGATTACTCTACTATGACACTAGGCCAGGCAGTGTGATTTACATTAAAAGGCCGTGGAACTCAGCGCATCTAATTGGTCAAACAACTGTTTCTTGAGTTCTGATTGGTGGTAGAAACTGTTTCATAATGAAAATAGTGTTATAATGAGCCTCATTATAGTATAGTTTTCTGACAGATAATAGTCAGGGTCGAACATAAAGACAATTCTAATTCAGAATTTGATCACCTTCGTAAACCTGATCTGTATCATTGCAATCACTCTAATTGTCGAAGTTCACTTCCTCAGCTGATTCATCCAAGCACGGAAGTATCAGTTCAGTGGATGCCATTATAACATTTTCTAGCAATAGTTTATTATTATATTACTATTTATCATTTCAAACCAAACACAAGCAATTATTACATTGCGTGAAGTATTACTAACACTCTTACTCGCTACTGAGCGCACCGCTCTCCAAAGAGTACACTAGGAGTGACTCTCAAGTCCTGGACACTGCGAACACCACCTAACAATAGATATGTTTCATTTATGTATTGATTAGTGTATATTTAACAATTTTTAGCCTACTTTCGATTTTTGCAAAAAATTAAAGTAGACTTATGAGATCTACACAGGGCCAAAAATTGTGTGTCTGTCTGTATGTGAGTGTGTGTACTCTGAATGTCTGTCCTCCTCCCCCCCCTCTCCTACCAATTCGAACACGGTGAAACCGAACTGAAAGAAATTTGGTACAGAGGTAGAACTAGCAAAGGGCACCTCAGTGTCATGTTTTTTTATCGCCGCCATCTTAACGGATAAGTAATGGCGGCCACCTAAATGTTAAAAGCTTAAATCAAATTACGACTAACCTAATTATCCGAACTCTACCAAATTTTGCAAAGAAATACCATTACGCGAGACACACATTTTGACCAAACTAAAAGATCATCAGCCCAATACTTTGCGGATGGCGGCAATGTATGTGTGCAAATCGATTCTCCCTATCAATTCAAACACGGTGAAACCGAATTGGACGAAATTTGGTACATAGGTAGCACTAGTAAAGGACACCTCAGTGTCATGTTTTATATCACCGCCATCTTGACGAAAACGTAATGGCGGCCACCCAAATGTTAAAAGCTTAAATCAAATTATGACCACCCTCATAATCTGATACCTATCAAATTATGCAACATTATACCTCAATGTATGAAGAATCATTTGACCAAACTAGAAGGGCATCAGGCTAATACTTTGCGGATGGCGGCTATGTATGTGTGCAAATCGATTCCCTCTATCTATTCAAATACGGTGAAACCGAAATGAATAAAATTTGGTACAGAGGTAGCACTAGCAAAGGGAACCTCAGAGTCATGTTTTATATTGCCGCCATCTTGACGAAAACGTAATGGCGGCCACCAAAATATTAATAGCTTAAATCAAATTACGACCAACCTAGTAATCTGATCTCTACCAAATTTTGCAACAACATACGTTTCTGTGAGAAGCGTTCTTTGACCAAGCCACGAGGTCATGAGTCCAATAGTGTGCAGATGGCGGCCATGTATGTGTGCAAATCGATTCCCTCTATCAATTCAAACACGGTAAAACCGAATTGAACAAAATTTGGTACAGAGGTAGCACTAGCAAAGGGCACCTCAGTGTCATGTTTTATATCGCCGCCATCTTGACAGAAACGGAATGGCGGCTATCCAAATGTTAAAAGCTTAAATCAATTTATGACCCACCTTTTCATTTGATCTTTACCAAATTTTGCAACAACATACCTTTTTGTGAGAAGCATCTATTGACTGAACTACAAGGTCATCAGCCAATAGTTTTGCAGATAGCTGCCATGTATGTGTGCAAATCGATTACCCATATCAATTCAAACACGGTGAAACCGAATTGAATGACATTATTTTACAGAGGTAGCACTAGCAAAGGGCACCTCATATTCATGTTTAATATCCGTATAGCACGTTGTATTTCATCAAGCTACTACAACCAACATTCAATTATACTCCTTGAAAAGGACAAAGGATTATAACAATACCCATGGATTTAGGAGAAAGTAGGCTATATATTATTTACTGAACATCTTGTTAAACTTCATCCATAAACACGGATTCTTCTTCTTCGGCTTTTTCCCAATTATTTGGGGTCGCCGGAGCCAACCAGGCTCATTTTGGTTTTGGCCGGGGATTTAAGGCCGGATGCCCTTCCTGACGCCACGTGATTTTTCAGGTGAAAATTCCACCCCGCTGTCACCGGGATTCGAACCCCGGCCGTCCGGGTGAAAGACGAGCAGCTAAGCCACTGCGCCATCACGCTCCCCTCATCCCCTCATCCATAAACACGGATAACACGTAAAAAAAAGAATACTTTGGTAATATGGCAAATGTCTTTGCAATCAACCTAAAAAAATATTTAAAATATTTTAAAAAAATATCCTAAGCTTACTTTCATGATGATTAACGTTCAACATGTATCAATGAGAGGAATGAAACTGTATCATTGATTTAATTATATATAAGGTTTGGGGACTATTGTTGAAATTTTCAATCTGAGGGCTGCTTCAACTTTCTTAAGACAATTTATTCTTACAAGTTTAATGTTGCAAACCGTTGACAATACCTGCTTGCACAAATAAGTAGTGGAAAAGACATAAGATGTTATACTGCTTTGTTTGCTAAATCTACGTTCTTGGTTTGTTAATCATAAGAAAATGGTATATTTTTAGGGCCAATTTTTAAAAAATATTTTGATTTCTTTTATGCTAGTCGCGTACGCCCTGGTATGGGCTCGATAACCCCTGGGGACCGTACTTAGAGAAACTTTGCACTAATGCGTTCAATCGTGCACTGACAGTCTTTGTATACACACATAACGGAAATGACAGACTACTCCCCCTCCTGTTTGAAGGTATAGGAAGTTCTATAAGAAGTGGCCGTATAACATTGCAACGATAGGAATAATTCTACAGAACTGACTATGACGATCACCTAGCTAGAAACCACGGGTTAGAACGACTAAAAATGCCTAATATTAGGGGAAGCTAGTATAAGATATAGAAGCAATATTTGTTTAAAAATACCCTATGATGGTCCCTCATTCGATGAAAATTGGTTCTTTGTTGAGGGGAGCATTGGTGATGATGACGTAAATCAGTTAATGAATTGGAAATTTGCCGCTATTAATCTCCGCTCAATTGAGAATTTTGTACGTCGAATGGATGGTCCCTGACTGTTAAGATCTCTCGGATATGTATTGTGTAATTCAATTGCATTGGGTGTTGATGTTATGTTGGTTTTACGGAATAACTCTATTATTAACTGAATAGTCGGGTTATTGCACTCAAGCGAATGTCTGAATAATCCCAATCGGCGAACAATTCATTTTCCTATTATTTGCACAATTGAAAACATTCGTTGTTCGAATATGTGCTACTGTAATTTATTTATCTATATTTCTCCGTAAAGCAGAGAATATGTACATTTTTAGCCTATTTTCATTAAAGAAAAAATAGGATTATGAGACAATCTTGTGTCCGTTCGTGTGTGTATGTGTGTGCGTGCGTATGTGTGACTCCCCCTAATAAAATTCAAACGGCTGGAGCGACTTCAAAGGTCATAGTACTATTTTGTCCGACCACGACCAAGCCCTTCAAATGTTATCACGTCTCACCAATTCAACATGGAGGCTGTGCGAAATATTTCACCGGCATTCTGTATCTCCGAAACTACTGATAATATCACCCTGAAATTTTGTACGGTGATAAAGGGCACTACTAAAAGTTCACCTATGTGACATTCGAAGACCTATTAAGTTCCCTAATATTTCCTTACTTTAGCGATAATTAACTAATTACAATAATTTTTCCTACGCCATGCTTACCTGCCATTATATGTATTGTGCTCGGATCTGAAATGTATTCCTGTTAGATTTAAGTACCATTGTTAAGTTCTGCAAATAATGTAATAATGTGTTAATTGTAAAATCTGGTTAGATGGAAGAGAGGGTCCAATGGCCTTAATCTTGCCAGACAAAATAAAGCTCTCTATCTATCTATCTATCTACCTACCAAACGAACACGGTGTTCAAGCAAAGTTTAATCAATTAAATAGAATTTCCTCGGGAAATAACCATCCAAGCGCAGTGAAACATGTTACAGCAAATGTTCATACACATTGTAATGCATGACATCTAATTTAGTTCATTCGTTTACATAACCTCAAGATGGCGGCTGTGCGAAATTTCAAAATTAAGTTTCTTTGTATCCTAACCATGCGATTGATGTCAACGTTTGAATAATGAATCTACGCAATAATCTTCATCTAATAGTAGGCTATTGTGCCCTTTTAGCAAGAAATATGCCAATCACAGTATACCAGCGTAGCTCAATTCGGAATTTTCGGGGCAGCGGTAAGTTCCCCCACTCTGTGACTCACATATTTTGGATTAATTAGAGGATACACTTGCAAAAATAACAACAAAATCAACTCCTATTTTTAACACATTTAATTAATAAAATTAATGGCGCTACAAACACTTTAACAATTAAATTACTGACCCATAATCATCTACTTGTTCCAAATGAACAAGGAATCACAAATATAATAAAACAAATATTGTATTTAAAACATATGGTTTCCACATAAACCAACAATTCCTACTTATTTTTACTTCCATAAAGCATCAACTGTAAGTTTTATATAACTCCGAGCTCTTTTGGCTCCATGCTTTACATAATAATGGTGTCATTCTTTGTACACCTCAAATACTACTTTCATATTTTCTTAATCCTCAAAACAAATGTATCATTACATTTAAAATTATATGTTAATTATCTAACTCAATATTTTTGGGCTTGTTCACATATTTTCAGCTGTTATCATCTCTCTTTAGTTTCACAAATATATTAAGGTAATCAGGAAATTACTTGTGTACTCCAGAGTATGAAGATACTTGACACAGTCAAAAAACTATAGTTACTCCCGAAACCTAGTTGCCTTCAATTAACTCGTGGAATCCTACTTCCGTACAACATTACAATAGGGATTGTTATTTATCTCATATGTCTTATAAGACCATTATCACATAAGAAAACTACGATCTGAACAGGCAAGCGGAAATATCAATCTACAAGGACCTCGGTTCAACGCCCGGGTCGTTAACAACTTTAAACACTCCTGGTGTATCCATTACTCTTTACAAGACGACCTTCAGACACCCCTCCTACTCCGAGGGTCTGGCCGTGAAACATGATAGTTATTTATGACTATGCGGGCTCCTTCCCGTCTGGTCCGAGCTAGAGCTCCTCTTTAAATGCTTTACAAGACACAAACTTTCCATTCTCAGTTCTTTGTGGAGACCTGGCCTTTTACTTTTCGTGTACGTACAACAATATTATTGGGCTTATAAACCACATTCGTAATCTTGGCTTTTATTAATTATGAAAGGTCCTCATTGATTGTGGAAGAGTAATTAACGACGAATAATAAAGGGACTTTCAAAATAAGAGGATTCTGAGTTCGAATCTCTTCACATGCCTCGGGAACCTTTCCCTTATAGAGGACTATACAAAATGCGATTTAGGGTCAGCCAATAGCTAATAGACCTACGCTCAATACCATACATTTGCTCCCTTTCAATACATACACAATGCCTCGTGATACTACGTCACAAATAGAGGACTTATACCAAATCTCAATTCGCGACAATCAACTACCTCTCATAAGTAATTTACCAAGTACATTAACTTTTACGCGTTCCTAGCGTGACTTTTTACTTTAATTGCGCTCCTTTTGCGCTATACATTTTACGCCTAGCGTCGTCCAAAGAACTGATAATATCATATTAACCATTGATACACATTTCAATTTTTATATTATTCTTTTCCTTTGACAATAACTTTCTCTATTTCAAGAACCTGCATTTTAACATCATGTCTATACTTTTTATTAAAGCTCTAACGCTCTTATGCTCACATCAATTTATTTGATCTTTATATACTACTAGCTGAAGTACCCGTGCTTCGCTACGCGTCATAAATAAATTAAAATGTGAAAGTGACAGTTAAAACAGGGGATAGGCGAGGTGCTGCGCAGAGGGAGATTAAGGATGGAACATTTTGTCCAACTACACCGTTCGGCGTTGACCGTGTTTTATAGCACAAATTTAGGTTTTACTCGCTAACCGTTGGAGATACCTTTCGGATAGAAAATGTAATTTTAAACCTCGTATATGCCATCAAAAGTTTGCTATTTCTTAGCGTTCACTTTTTATTTGAAATGGAAATATGAAAGTTTGAAACCAAAGGGTGTAGTGACGTCACTTAAATGGTCGCCATTGTGCAAAGTATTGAAATCAAAAGTAGCCTATATGTTAACCAGTTAAATCAGCTACTTTCATGTAAAATTCATGTAAGTCGGACCAGTGGTTCTTGCGTGATTGAGTAATACACAGACACACACCATCTCATTTTTAGCCTCGCTTCGCTCGCGTCATAGTCGTGTCATATTGTTATTCAATGACATGCAGGTTTAACCCCGTTAACACCCCTTTAGAACCTGAATATCCAAAAATCCCTCCTTAGTAGACATTTTCGACACACAACAAACATATCCCCTTCTTCTAACTTCAATAGTTTTGATTGGTCGATGAGAGTGAACATCCAAAAATCCTTCCTTAGTGGACGTTTTAATTCCAGAATTTCACCCCCCCCCATATGCCCCTTAAATTGGATTTATGAAAAAAAACGGTCGAACATCTACTTATTTTAATTATTTATTTATTCATTTATTAATTTTTAAGGTGATTGGAACTCGGAGAAAATCAAACTCCTCGTCTATGTCGTTTAAGAGATACACGCTCCGTTCGGAATCTTTCAACCCCCACTTTTCATCCCTTTCACCTCATAATATACACCACATCGAAAAACCATTAGACATGCGTCAGCTTATTTTAAATGATTAGTATATATGCCAAGTATCACATCCCCAAATGAAACCACTCATGAGATATTGTTATTCAATGAAATGCACGTTTACCCCCTTAACACCTCATTAGAACCTGAATATCCAAAACTCTTTCCTTAGTGGACGTTTTCGACATACCACGAACTTATCCCCAAAATTTCATGTTTCTAACTTCAATATTTTTTGCTGGGCGATGATGAGTGAGTGAGTCAGTCAGTCAGGACATTTTCTTTCATTAATATTTGAGAATTTCACCCCTCCCCAAGAACCCCTTAAATTGGATTTATGAAAAAAAAAACGGTCGAACACCTATTTACTTATTTAAAGCTGTTTTCCCCCTGAGTTTGATAAGTGAGTAAGTCAATCAGTTAGGACACCTTCTTTCCTGTTCCCCCCCCCCCGAATTTCACTCCTCCTCATGGGCCCCTTAAATTGGATTGATGAAAAAACGCTTGAACACCTATTAATTTATTTTTTAAGCTGTCTTTTCCCCCTGACTTTGATGATTGAGTGAGTTAGTCAGTCAGTTAGGACACTTTCTCTCCTTCCCCCCCCCCCCCAGAATTTCACCCCACCCCATTGGCTCCTTAAATTAATTTATGAAAGAACGGTGGAACACCGACTTACTTATTTTTTAAGCTGATTTTTTTTCGCCGAGTTTCAAATTTCTCGCCTATGTCGTTTAGGAGATAGGCCTACACGCTTCGTTAGGAATCCTTCAACCCCCAATTTCCACCCCTTTCACCTCATAATAATACACCACATCAAAAAACCCTTAGACACATGTCTGCTTATTTTTAGCCTATTTTCAATTTTGAAAAAATAGGCTTATGAGATCACCTTTTGTCCGTGTGTGTGTGTGCGTGTGTGTGTGTGTGATTCGTGTGTGTGTCCCCCCCCTAATAAAATCTAAACGGCTGGAGCGATTTCAATGAAACTCGGTATGTTGATAGCACTATTCCCGGCGACCTCGACCGTGCCCTTCAAATTTTGTTACGTCTCACCAATGCAAAATGGCGGCTGTGCGAAATATTTCACTAGCATTCAATATCTCCGAAACTATTACTGATATCGCCCTGAAATTGTGTACGGTGATAAAGGGTACTAATAGAAGTTCACCTATGAGACTTTCAAAAACCTGGTGACTACAAAACCAACATGGTGGTCAAGCGAAGTTGAGACTTTTAAATAGACTTTTCTCGCGATTTAACTATCCACACGTAATGAAACTTGGTACAGCAAATGTTTATACACATTGTAATGCACTGGAGTCTAATTTAGTTCAATTGTTTACATAACTTCAAAATGGCGGCTGTGCGAAATATTTAACTGACATTCTATATCTCCGAAACTATTACAGATATCACCCTGCAATTTAGTACGGTGATAAAGGGTACTGATACAAGTTTAGCTATGTATATTTCATACACTTGTAAAGTAGAAAACGAACATGGCGACCAAGCGAAGTTGAGACTTTTAAATAGACTTTTCTCACGATTTATCCATCCAAACGTAATGAAACTAGGTACAGCAAGTGTTTATACACATATTAATGCACTGGAGTCTAATTTAGTTCAATTGTTTACATAACCTCAAAATGGCGGCTGTGAGAAATATTTCACTGACATTCTATATCTCCGAAACTATTACAGATATCACCCTGCAATTTTGTAGGGTGATAAAGGGTACTGATACAAGTTTACCTATGTATATTTCATAAACCTGTAAAGTACAAAACGAACATGGCGACCAAGCGAATTTGAAATATTTTAATAGACTTTTCTCGTGATTTAACTCTCTGAGCGCAGTGAAATGTGGTACAGTAAATGATTTTACAGATTTTAATGCACTGCCATCTAATTTAATTCAATTGTTTACATAACCTCAAGATGGCGGCTGTGCGAAATTTTAAAATTAAGTTTTTATTTCTTGTGTCGTAATCATGTGATCGAAGTGAAAGTTTGAATAATGAACCTAGGCAATAATTGTTCCTGAACGGTACATAACTCTATGGCCTATACATATAACAATCCTAAATGGCGAGCTTCCGAAATATTTAGACGGTTCTCAATATCTATGAATCTTTTACAGCAACCAAACTGAATTTTTTTAATGTTCATAGAGACTATGAACATATGTTCACCTATAGGACTTTCATTAACCTGGTGAGCACAAATCCAACATGGCGGCGACGCGAAGTATAAATATTTAAATGGACGATTCTCGCGAATTAACTATCCGAGTGCTGTGAAACGTTGCACGTTAAATACTTATACAAATGTTGATCCACTGGCATCTAATTTATTTTTACTTCTTGTGTTCTAATCATGCGATTGAAGTTTGAATACCACACGTACACAATAATCTTAATGTAATAGTACAAAAATAAAAATCCAACCTGGGGACAATCTGAAATATTTAGACGGTTCTCAATATCTACGAATCTGTTACAGCAATTAAACTGAAATTTTGTATGTTGTTAGAAGAAATTAACATGAGCAGGATATATGAAAATAGGCTGTATAGTTCTTTACGGAACTACTTGTTAATGATTAGTTTATATGCCGAGTATCACATCCACAAATGAAACCACTCGTGAGATATTGTTATTCAATAAAATGCAGGTGTAACCCCCTTAAGACCCCTTTAGAGCCTGAATATTCAAAAATCCTCCCTTAGTGTATGGTTTTGACATACAACGAACATATCCCGAAAATGACATGTTTCCAACTTCAATATTTTTGGCTGGGCGATGATGAGTGGGTGAGTGAGTCAGGACATTTTCTTTCAATTTTTTTCTTCAGAATTTCACCCCTCCCGATGAACCCCTTAATTTGGTTTAAAAAAACTGTCGAACACATATAAGTTATACTTATTTTTAAGCAGTTTTTTCCCCTGAGTTTGAAGAGCGAGTGAGTCAATCGGTTAGGACACTTTCTTTCCTGTTTTTTTTTTTACACAGAATTTCACCCCTCGCCATAGGCCCCTTAAATTGGATTTATGAAAAAAAAAAACGGTCAAACACCTATTTACTTATTTTTTATGCTGATTTTTTCCCGCTGAGTTTCAAACTCCTCGCCTATGTCTTTTATGAGATACAGGCTCCGTTAGGAATCTTTCAACCCCCACTTTTCACCCCTTTCACCTCATAATATACACCACATCGAAAAACCCTCAGACACATGTCTTCTTATTTTTAATGATGAGTTTATATGCCGAGTATCACATCCCCCCGTGAAACCAATCGCGAGATATTGCTATTCGATGGAATGCAGGTCTACCCCCTTAACACCCCTTTAGAACCTGAATATCCAAAAATCCTTTCTTAGTGGGCGTTTGCGGCCCTTGAGTAAGCTGCATACCAAATTTCATTCTAATCCGTTGGGTGGGTTCTGAGATTTCGTGATGAATGTGTGAGTGAGTGAGTGAGTGAGTGGTATTTGACAAATATCTAGTAGATAGTGTCAAGTCTTTGTTATGCTATACTCGGTTGACAGTGCTGTGTGAGCAGTTGAGTAACTAACGGGATTTCACGTAAAGATCCTCATTTTCTATACCGGTAGTGCAGAGCGCAATTGGCATCCAGATGGCCGTGTCTCGACATGAGCTATGTTGCCATGGAAACTATCTGCCTTGCCATTCCTTCATGAGTATATTTTATGATTTGATTAGCCTGTTTTTGAGTGAAAAAGGGCCGAAATCAGAAGAATGAGAAAGACTATCGAAAATTCATGTAGCCAGCGGTTCCTTCTGGGTCCTAAACTATGTGTATGCAAAATATGGTTGAGATTGGTGGAACGGTGTAGATTTGTATACGGAACCAACATATATACATACATACATACATACATACATACATACATACATACAGACTTTCACTTTTATATATTAGATTTCCTTACTTAGTTATTATTATTATCTTTATTCTTTACACAAGCTCAAAAGCTATTTCTTTCATATCTCAAATTTACTTTATTTAAATATCTTTCATGATAATTACTGATATTTCGCTTGCTCTTATGACATTCGTTAAATACATTAACATTTTATTCACATATTTCCTCTACGGGATTTATTCTTTACATAATTATTTATAATTTCTCAAATTTCTATTATTGTTCAGACCGCGTTCTTGTTTATTCAGTATTTATTTATTAAAACACATCCCTTTTACTCAAAAACTCCGGTGGATATGTACACAGTCATTCCCTGGCACCAAAATAGAATGAAATTCATTACTCACATGTGTTTTAAGGTCGTCCCATGACCTTTATTCTTGTGCGGTGTTTCATTTTGGCCCACTTTGAAATTTTACTCCATATTATAGAAATTCATCTTATGTACAAACACTTCTTGACACATATTTAAGACACTTAACATTGACGACATTTTTATACACTGGTGTGTCCCTTTAGAACACACAATAAACACTAAAAAATATTAATTTAACACACAATCTTGATAAATTTACACTTCACAATTCTTGATCACTAGGCCGTATTTCTTAGCCTATCACACGTGACCTCTTAATTTCCCGTTTCCAAGGGTGAAATTTATTCAATGTCGGCTTCCTATCCTGCAGAATACGAAAGTCTCGAAACATCTACTGTTCCCTGGAATCCTAATTCTTCTACTCCTATTCTGGATGACCGGCTATTTATCTAGCTTGAACGGCTTCTTTGTAGATCTGGTTTATCGATCCTAGCGAAAGTCTATTCGGATCGAGGTCTCCTCGATAGCCTATCGATGACCTATGGATTTATTTTAGAGCAGCTAGTACTTCTCGAGTCTAGTGCTTTAGAATAGTTCATCTGCTCTTTGGAGATAATGTTTATAGTCTCCGTTCTTCTTTATTTGATCGGTTCTAGCACTCCTACGTTTCTGAAATACGTTCCGAACCTTACTCTGTTCTTCCCTTTTTGGGTTCTTTAATTTAGATAACTGTTTATCTTTCTGTTACGGTCCTTCCGTACGTTATGATATAATCGTTCGTCTATATAACGACCTATCGCCTTGAGTCCAACGTTCGCAGCCTGCTCTGACTATTTCTTACGAACTTTTCACTATAACTTGTATACTGTCGGACCTAAATCCTGTAACTAGGATTTTCCTAATCTTTCAACACGGCGATACTTTAAATTTCTTCTTTACCACTCCTTATGGAGGTAAGCAAGTTGTTAATACTGCGACGCCTATGGCTATCGGATATTAATTCTGCGGTGTAATACAGCGTTTCTCCCCTCAAGGAGTACTGGTAACTGTCTTCGATGTGACGCAGAGTGACGCCCCACACGGCTGTCTGAATACTGATGCGTAGCAACGCCCCCCTGGGCTATTTGGACCTGCTTATACTGATGCGTAGCAACACCCCCTCGGGCTGTTCAGAACTGCATGATTGGCTTGGTGAGGCCAGGAGTTTTATACCTTTTCGCTACAAAAAGATAAGACTCTAGCCCTTTCTGTGGCCAACTTCTAAAATAATGGTTGCACAATTATAAAAATTATACCTTCCGAAAGCTCGTCTTCTCAATGTTAAATAATCTCATTGCACATAAGAATCGATCGTGCAATTCGGAGATATTAATTAATTTCTCGTCCTCAATTGTGTGGGAGTGGCATTTCTTTTGTACTCTCCCCTCTACACCAGCCTTGGTAATTCCCCGATGACGTCTTCTTGCGTTTGCAGTTTTCTCCTGTGCAATTATTAAAGGGTTTTTCTTTACTAAAAAATCTCTCATTCGAAATGATTCACCGTACTGTACTTGTTTACTTATTTTTATACTCGTAAACGGGTTAAATTTAATTATTCCTCCTCTGGCGCATAAGCGGTGTTGTCATTTTCCAGCAAGCTCAGCTCGATTTCCGAATCAGGCTTCCTTGTCTAATAGTGGGAATTTTCCACTCGGTTATTAATACTCATGACTAGCTCCCTTCTGAATGTCAAGAGGGGTGATCTCATCCTCTCGAACACCTGGTCCTCGCCTCTTGCACCATATTAGGCTAGCATCCTAGCTTGATCTTTCTCTAAGTTACATTAGAAACTGTACGTTTCTTTCATTTCTTCCCCAAATGCATGGATTCGACCTCCATGGACCCTATGGCACATGGGTTCATCTCACCCTTCCTTAGGATAATACATTTTCGAAAAATTTTTCAGGAAATTTATTTCAATTAATCTTATCTTTTTTTTTTATTCGTCGAAGCCATCATAACGTCGTCCGTATCTACTGTTGTTTTTATTTCTTTAAAGTCGTATCCGGCAATTTTGTAGGTCGGGTATGCTCTGTCCCTACCCTTTCTTTCTTTCTTTCTTTAATTGTATGGGCTTTAAGTCACCAGAACCTCATTCTTCTTTACGGGTTTGGTCTATTCCTACCCGTTTCCTTATTTCATCATTTTCCTTTCTTAAATTGGAATTTTCTTCTTCAATAAATTCAATTATTTCTTTAATTTCCCAATACAATTTTTCCAATTCGCATTCGCGCTCGAATGCTTGAGCTCTATTTTCTATTTCTTCCTTATTCTTGTTTATGTCAAAAGCGGATATATCTCTAAACGTTTCCATAACCAGGGCTTGTTCATTTGCTTCATCGAAATCTTCGGGAGGGTAATATAATTTCAAATTTGCTGAATTCATGGTCACTTCGTGATCCGTTTCACAGTGCCGAATTCTATATGCGTTATTCCTCAAATCTCAGATTATTTGATAGGGTCCGTGGTAAATTTTCTGGAACTTCTTGTACACACGGTTCCCTGGATCCGAAATGGCTGGTCTTTTTACCAACACCATTTCTCCTGCTAATAATGGTCGATGATACCTCTTATGCCTATTTCTTCTCTGCCTCCTGTCGGCTTGAGCTTTTAAATGCTCAAAGGCTCTTCTAATACGTACATCTCTTCCAGGCTGAGCGTCTGCTGGCCTAGGAATTACCAGACTCCAAGGTCTTTCTGATTGCTCATTCCGATGTAACGTTATGGGTATCTCTCCTGTGGATTCATGGATTGTATTATTTATACAAAATTCGATAATATCCAAGATATCTATCCACTTCCAATTTTCTTCGGCACAGTATATTCTACAGTACTTGGCCGTCTCTCTCATCACTCTTTCTACAGGATTTGCCTCAGGATGGCGAATACTGGACAAAATCTGACGTATTTCAAGTCTTTCTAATTCTCGTCTGAACTCTACACTGGTGAAACAACTGCCGTGATCCGACAACAAATTCTCAGGTTTCCCCAGAATCGGTATCACTTTTTCTTTGAGTCGTTTCAACACCTGTTTGGTACTAGTCTTCTGTATGGGAGCAAGGACAACCATTTTAGTGAAGACATCCATAGCCACCATTATGTGTCGATTTCCTCTTCTTGCCTTGGGCAAAGGTCCAAAATTATCAATAGATATGATTTGGCCGGGCCTTTCGGGCGACAATGGTATAGGCTTCTGTCTCATCAAAAAGGCATTAGGTTTGATCCTTTGACATAGATCACATGTCTTTAGCGTGTCCCCTACAGTTTCTCTCAGTCTCGGCCATACAAATGCTTCTTTCAGCATCGAGACTGTTTTGTCGACTCCCATATGTCCGAACGATCTATGGGCTAACCATACTATTTTCCTCTGCAAAATTGCAGGTACAACAATCCTTAATTTGGTATGGTCAGAGTCTACAAACTTATATAATAATCCATTATAAAACGTGTAGTCTTGAGCTATCTTATTAGCTTCCGTTTACGCTGGTGTTCCCCTTATCAAGCTTCCCTCAAGGAAAGATATGAGCATGTTCATCCATGGATCCTCCCGTTGTCTTTGACTAAGGCTTCTTAACTCATTAAGAGTACGCTGATCCCTGTCTTCCAAATCTATAGCCATTACTTCCTCTTCTATGGACTCTGGCTGTCTACTTAAGTAGTCTGGAACTATATTTTCTTTTCCTGGGCAGTACTCTATCTTGACATCAAATTGTTGAATGTATAAAGCCCAACGCATCAACCTTTGACTGGATAAATCAGTCTTCATCAAAAAGGTTAAGGCTTTATGATCCGTTCTTAGAATGACCTGAAACCCATATACGATCTTCCGCCAATATTGCAACGCGTCCAATATCGCTAACAGCTCGATTTCGCTGATCGTATAATTTTTCTCGTATGGTTTCAGTCTCCTACTTGTGAAAGCTAGATAGTTTTTCTTATCAGGGTTTTCCGGGTTTTCCTGATATAGCATTGCCCCTATTCCAATCTGGGATGCGTCTGTTTGAATGATAAATCTCTGTTTAAAATCAGGATATCCTAGCTTCACGTAATTTAAGAGCATTTCCTTGGCCTCCACAAATGCTTTTTCTGTTTCCTCCGTCCATTTCCACTTGCCCCCCTTCTTAAGAAGGTCCTGTAGTGGTGCAACAGTTTTGATGTATGATGGACAATGTCCTGAGAAGAACCCAATCAATCTCAAAAACTGGCGAACGTTCTTTACCTTCAAAGGCCTTGGAAAATCCCTTATCGATTCCAATTTGCATGGATTTGGTTTAACACCATCCTTGTCAATCACATGCCCTAAAAATGTTACTTGCCTTTGACAAAAATTCGACTTCTTTAAATTTATTTTAAAATTTGCCCTTCTTAAGTCTTCCAATAATTTCTTCAAATTTTCTAAATGTTCCTCAATGTTCTCCGAGGTAAGCAAAATATCATCCACGTATCGGATAATGCAATCTTTCACTTCCTCTGACAGGTTTCGATCAAGCGCTCTTATTAATGCAGATCCTGCGGTCTTCAATCCAAACGGACATCTTCTAAAACAATATGTTTGTTGGTCGAACTGAAACCCAGTCAACAAGCTGGTTTTCTCTTCCAGTTCGAGATGATGATACGAAGAAATCATGTCAATATTTGTAAAAATCTTCTTGCCTTTGAACTTCCTCAGTATTTCTTTTATGGGTGGTGCCGAATCATTTTCTGGTATGATTTTTGCATTTAGATTTCTGGCATCTAGACACACCCTTACTGAGCCATCCGGTTTACTCACAATCACTAATGGACTAACATATGGTGTCGCCATCTTTTCTATAACACCTGCATTCATCATCTCCTGCAGTGTTTTCTTAGTTTGTGGGTAATGTTTTTCCGCAACCGGGTATGGTTTTTGTTTGAACGGTGCCCAATCATTGACTTGGAACGCGTATTTAAAATTTTCAATCTTCCCTGGCTTGGAATCAAATACGTCCCTATAATTCAATAATAATTTCTTTAACTGTTCCTTATTTTCGGGGCTGACTTTAGCTTCCTCCACTTTTCCTGACAGGTTGGTCTCGAACTCAGTTTCCAAATTATCTTCGAGTTCGATGTTGAGGACTTCAAATAACTTTTCTATGTCCTTATAACTTTCCTCACTCACTTCTTCCATATGCCATACCTGTTCTCCTATTTTCGCATCCTGTTCCTGTAGGTTAATGTTTTGCTCATCCACATCCTCTCTTTGAACTCTAATGCAGTTTTGCGCTAGGTCTATAATGACCTTGTTCTCACGGATAAAATCAATACCTAATATGACATTATACGGTAATTGATTTACCAGCAAAAAGCACTGCGAAATTTCAGCGCTACCCATGATCAGATCAATGTATACCTGAAATTTACATGTTAAAGACTTTTCAGGGATGATCCCCTTAATCTTTACACTTGATGTGGGAATCTTTAATACTCGGCCCCTTGTTTCCAGTTCATTTAGAAGGGTTTGTGTAATTAAACTTATTGTGGATCCGGTATCAATTAATGCTCTGACCAGTAATCCTTCTATTCTAAGCATAATTATAGGTAGTTCTCTTTTAACAGGTGGGATTCCTTCCACATCCTCGTTAATTAGCTCATCTGGTCTGGCTATCCAATTCACAATCTCTACCTCCTCCCAGCTCCTGGTATGTTTCCACTTTTGACAATTTAAATTTGGAGTTTTTTTTAATCCTGAGGGCTCCCTTTTCCCTCATTCTTTAACTGAGCTTGTAGTTCCAAGCTTTGAGCTCCGTCTAGTCGGTCGGGTGATTTCCGGTTCTTAATTGCCTCACTCCAACGGACTTTTTGCCTATCAGGTTCATCTGGTCGTTCGTTCATATAACGAAGACTTTCCTGATATCTTTCTTCTATTTCGGCCCGATATTCATCATCCCTATCCTCTGGCCTTACATTCCTTCTGGGATAGTTCTCCCATTTCTTTCTGTTTTCTTGCCTTTGATGGTTATTGTTATAGGGTCGGCTCTCTTGTTGCCTATAACCTGTATTCCTAGGATTTCTTCCTCGATATCCTCCTCTGTAATATGGCTGTATCCTTCTAGGCTCCTGGTGCCCATACTCTCGACCTAGTCCTCGAGTATCCGTGCTGGTGGACTGATTCCTGGTCGCTGGTTTTTCGCTGGTTTCCTGACTGCTGGCCATATGTACTTGCTCAGTCTGTCTTTGATGCCGAGGAGTTACGTGCGAAGTCGTCATATCCAACTGACGTAATACACTCTCCACTTCCACAGCACTTCTGGCTTTGGATGAGATTAACAGCCTCTGAATCTCATACGGAAGTTGTCTTGCAATGGCGGCACACAGGTCGTTTTCTGCAGGAGCAATGTCAAGTTCGCGGAATTTACACAGCTGAGCGGTGAAAACTTCCGAGTATTTAGTTGGTGCATTGGTGCTGTACTTCCTAGAGTACAGATCTAGCCTTAAATTCTCTTGGACGTCTGCTGCCCAATATCGTTTTAAAAATGCTTCCCTAAAGCCTTCCACCGTATCAAAGGTGTACCTGAAGCTTCTGAACCAGGTAAGACAATCACCTGCTAACAGCTTTTCAATAGCTCTCAGTCTCCGATCCTGAGGAACTTTCATTTCGTTTAAATACTCTGCCACTTCCTTTAGCCAGTATTTTGGAGTAATAGACATGTTATTACCCGTAAACTTTACTGGTCTGTCCTCATTCGATTTAATAATGTTTATTATCTGGCCATTTGTCTGATTCATGTACGGGGTTGACATCGCCATCGGATATCCTGGGTTCTTATAAGGGCTCTCCCCTCCTAAGTCCCTCTCCGTATCTGTGCCTTGTTCACGGGAATCTGCCCATCCTGTCTTTGGAAACTCCTCCTGATTCTCAAATTCTAACTTCCTTTCCCTTCGGGCACTTTCTTCATTAGCCATGAGTTGGATTTCCATTTGACTATTCTTATGTTCAGTCCTCTCCAATCGGGATCTTAATTCATTCTGAATTCTTTCTTGATTCCTTTTACTCTCTTCCTCTACCTTTTTGGATTGGAATTTCTCATCCCTGAAGCTATCCCTGAATTAATTTAGTTGGTCTTCTACCTCTTTCTTAAAGACCATGGCATGTTGATTGATAATTTCTGGCTTAACGTCACCTATGGTATCTAGGCCCTCTCGTATCTCCTTTATTTGCTTCTCCACTTCTTTTCGTCCTTTGACCATATCTAATTCAATTCCTTTCAACTTTCCTTCCGTCTTCTGAGACACTTCCGTTAATTCATCTTTGATCAGTTTCACTTCATTATTTGTTTTTCCTACTTGCCCCTCTAAAGTTTCCACGTTTTCCTTAACCTCATTTATACCCTTACTTATTTCGTCTATCTTCTGGGTATTTTCCTTATTTTCTTTATTTCGTTGTTTTCTTTCATTCTGGAGATGCTCTTCATATAGACCTAAACTTTTATCTATTTTCGTTTCGTACGTCTTCCAGTTATCATCTACCTGCCTAGTAAAGTGATTCATCTGATCTTTCATACCCTGAACATCCTTTTGATTTTGATTTTTCATCTCAGTTACTTCATTCTGAACTCCATCGACCTTTCCCTCGAGTTCTCCTACTTTGTCCTTTACCCCTTTAAATTCTTCTCCTAATTTCTTAAAACTTTCTTTTATCTCATCCCGGGATGTTTTACAGATATCGCTATTAAATTTTATCTGAGCTTCTAATTCTGTCTGCACACCTTGGATCTGGATTACAAGTTCATCTTTACACACATCTATATTTCCCTCCATATTACTCAATTTAGTTTCCATGGAACTCAAACTTTTATTCAAAATTTCAAAATTTTCTTGACATGCAGTTTGGGATTTTTCCGTGCTACCCTTCAAGATATTTATTTGGTCTTGCAATACTGACTGAAGTGCTTTATTTTCCCTTTGAATTTCACTTGCGATTTCCCCTTTTAACTCAGTGAACTTATCCCCAAACTTAGTGTCAAAACCTTGAAATTTGTCCTTTATTTTATCTATCTGAACCTTCAATTCACCGTTCATTGTTACACAGTTAGTTTCGATATCTACTAATTTAGTTCCCATGGTATCAGTTTTAGCTTCGATATCTACTAATTTAGTTCCCATGGTATCAGTTTTAGCTTCGATATCTACTAATTTAGTTCCCATATTAGCACTATCAGTTTTTAGTAACTCTAAACTTTGATTCATGGATCCTAACTTTTGGTTATTTTCCTCCTGTTGGCTGTCCAACTTATTGTTTATAGATCCTAACCCTTCTTTATTTTCAGTCTGTTGGCTATCCAACTTATTGTTTATGGCCTCCAAGAGCCGTTGCATTTCTTCACTCAATGCCATCTTATGAGAATACAGTGGGCCACTAATGCCACCACACTAGTACATGCTTGAGAGATGATACTCTGAATCATTGTGTCCCAATTTCTTTAAAAATTTACTTTGGTACGGGTATTTACTACAACATACCCTTTTGATACCTTTATTCAATTTCACAAACCTTTATGGAAGTATTTAAAATTCAAAATTTCGAAAAACCATTTTTTTCAAAAAGTGAAAATTTTGATTTTTCGAGAAAAACTCGGGTTTTCCCTAGGATAACTCAGCCCTGCGTACTGGGCGCCATGAAATGTTTGCTAGGGGGGTTGTTAATATAATTCAGGGCTGCTCGTTATGAGTTTCCAGGGACCCATGCGGTCAGTTATTATTTTACGTTGTAGCTACTCCTATCATTACTTTACTTTACATGTTATGACCGTCTTAAGTGTTCCTCTAGTTATCAATCCAGCACATTACTTATATGCCCCCCATGTGCCCTTTTAGCAAGAAATATGCCAATCACAGTATACCAGCGTACCTCAATTCGGAATTTTCGGGGCAGCGGTAAGTTCCCCCACTCTGTGACTCACATATTTTGGATTAATTAGAGGATACACTTGCAAAAATAACAACAAAATCAACTCCTATTTTTAACACATTTAATTAATAAAATTAATGGCGCTACAAACACTTTAATAATTAAATTACTGACCCATAATCATCTACTTGTTCCAAATGAACAAGGAATCACAAATATAATAAAACAAATATTGTATTTAAAACATATGGTTTCCACATAAACCAACAATTCCTACTTATTTTTACTTCCATAAAGCATCAACTGTAAGTTTTATATAACTCCGAGCTCTTTTGGCTCCATGCTTTACATAATAATGGTGTCATTCTTTGTACACCTCAAATACTACTTTCATATTTTCTTAATCCTCAAAACAAATGTATCATTACATTTAAAATTATATGTTAATTATCTAACTCAATATTTTGGGCTTGTTCACATATTTTCAGCTGTTATCATCTCTCTTTAGTTTCACAAATATATTAAGGTAATCAGGAAATTACTTGTGTACTCCAGAGTATGAAGATACTTGACACAGTCAAAAAACTATAGTTACTCCCGAAACCTAGTTGCCTTCAATTAACTCGTGGAATCCTACTTCCGTACAACATTACAATAGGGATTGTTATTTATCTCATATGTCTTATAAGACCATTATCACATAAGAAAACTACGATCTGAACAGGCAAGCGGAAATATCAATCTACAAGGACCTCGGTTCAACGCCCGGGTCGTTAACAACTTTAAACACTCCTGGTGTATCCATTACTCTTTACAAGACGACCTTCAGACACCCCTCCTACTCCGAGGGTCTGGCCGTGAAACATGATAGTTATTTATGACTATGCGGGCTCCTTCCCGTCTGGCCCGAGCTAGAGCTCCTCTTTAAATGCTTTACAAGACACAAACTTTCCATTCTCAGTTCTTTGTGGAGACCTGGCCTTTTACTTTTCGTGTACGTACAACAATATTATTGGGCTTATAAACCACATTCGTAATCTTGGCTTTTATTAATTATGAAAGGTCCTCATTGATTGTGGAAGAGTAATTAACGACGAATAATAAAGGGGCTTTCAAAATAAGAGGATTCTGAGTTCGAATCTCTTCACATGCCTCGGGAACCTTTCCCTTATAGAGGACTATACAAAATGCGATTTAGGGTCAGCCAATAGCTAATAGACCTACGCTCAATACCATACATTTGCTCCCTTTCAATACATACACAATGCCTCGTGATACTACGTCACAAATAGAGGACTTATACCAAATCTCAATTCGCGACAATCAACTACCTCTCATAAGTAATTTACCAAGTACATTAACTTTTACGCGTTCCTAGCGTGACTTTTTACTTTAATTGCGCTCCTTTTGCGCTATACATTTTACGCCTAGCGTCGTCCAAAGAACTGATAATATCATATTAACCATTGATACACATTTCAATTTTTATATTATTCTTTTCCTTTGACAATAACTTTCTCTATTTCAAGAACCTGCATTTTAACATCATGTCTATACTTTTTATTAAAGCTCTAACGCTCTTATGCTCACATCAATTTATTTGATCTTTATATACTATTTCCTTACTTAGTTATTATTATTATCTTTATTCTTTACACAAGCTCAAAAGCTATTTCTTTCATATCTCAAATTTACTTTATTTAAATATCTTTCATGATAATTACTGATATTTCGCTTGCTCTTATGACATTCGTTAAATACATTAACATTTTATTCACATATTTCCTCTACGGGATTTATTCTTTACATAATTATTCATAATTTCTCAAATTTCTATTATTGTTCAGACCGCGTTCTTGTTTATTCAGTATTTATTTATTAAAACACATCCCTTTTACTCAAAAACTCCGGTGGATATGTACACAGTCATTCCCTGGCACCAAAATAGAATGAAATTCATTACTCACATGTGTTTTAAGGTCGTCCCATGACCTTTATTCTTGTGCGGTGTTTCATTTTGGCCCACTTTGAAATTTTACTCCATATTATAGAAATTCATCTTATGTACAAACACTTCTTGACACATATTTAAGACACTTAACATTGACGACATTTTTATACACTGGTGTGTCCCTTTAGAACACACAATAAACACTAAAAAATATTAATTTAACACACAATCTTGATAAATTTACACTTCACAATTCTTGATCACTAGGCCGTATTTCTTAGCCTATCACACGTGACCTCTTAATTTCCCGTTTCCAAGGGTGAAATTTATTCAATGTCGGCTTCCTATCCTGCAGAATACGAAAGTCTCGAAACATCTACTGTTCCCTGGAATCCTAATTCTTCTACTCCTATTCTGGATGACCGGCTATTTATCTAGCTTGAACGGCTTCTTTGTAGATCTGGTTTATCGATCCTAGCGAAAGTCTATTCGGATCGAGGTCTCCTCGATAGCCTATCGATGACCTATGGATTTATTTTAGAGCAGCTAGTACTTCTCGAGTCTAGTGCTTTAGAATAGTTCATCTGCTCTTTGGAGATAATGTTTATAGTCTCCGTTCTTCTTTATTTGATCGGTTCTAGCACTCCTACGTTTCTGAAATACGTTCCGAACCTTACTCTGTTCTTCCCTTTTTGGGTTCTTTAATTTAGATAACTGTTTATCTTTCTGTTACGGTCCTTCCGTACGTTATGATATAATCGTCTATATAACGACCTATCGCCTTGAGTCCAACGTTCGCAGCCTGCTCTGACTATTTCTTACGAACTTTTCACTATAACTTGTATACTGTCGGACCTAAATCCTGTAACTAGGATTTTCCTAATCTTTCAACACGGCGATACTTTAAATTTCTTCTTTACCACTCCTTATGGAGGTAAGCAAGTTGTTAATACTGCGACGCCTATGGCTATCGGATATTAATTCTGCGGTGTAATACAGCGTTTCTCCCCTCAAGGAGTACTGGTAACTGTCTTCGATGTGACGCAGAGTGACGCCCCACACGGCTGTCTGAATACTGATGCGTAGCAACGCCCCCCTGGGCTATTTGGACCTGCTTGTACTGATGCGTAGCAACACCCCCTCGGGCTGTTCAGAACTGCATGATTGGCTTGGTGAGGCCAGGAGTTTTATACCTTTTCGCTACAAAAAGATAAGACTCTAGCCCTTTCTGTGGCCAACTTCTAAAATAATGGTTGCACAATTATAAAAATTATACCTTCCGAAAGCTCGTCTTCTCAATGTTAAATAATCTCATTGCACATAAGAATCAATCGTGCAATTCGGAGATATTAATTAATTTCTCGTCCTCAATTGTGTGGGAGTGGCATTTCTTTTGTACTCTCCCCTCTACACCAGCCTTGGTAATTCCCCGATGACGTCTTCTTGCGTTTGCAGTTTTCTCCTGTGCAATTATTAAAGGGTTTTTCTTTACTAAAAAATCTCTCATTCGAAATGATTCACCGTACTGTACTTGTTTACTTATTTTTATACTCGTAAACGGGTTAAATTTAATTATTCCTCCTCTGGCGCATAAGCGGTGTTGTCATTTTCCAGCAAGCTCAGCTCGATTTCCGAATCAGGCTTCCTTGTCTAATAGTGGGAATTTTCCACTCGGTTATTAATACTCATGACTAGCTCCCTTCTGAATGTCAAGAGGGATGATCTCATCCTCTCGAACACCTGGTCCTCGCCTCTTGCACCATATTAGGCTAGCATCCTAGCTTGATCTTTCTCTAAGTTACATTAGAAACTGTACGTTTCTTTCATTTCTTCCCCAAATGCATGGATTCGACCTCCGTGGACCCTATGGCACATGGGTTCACTATATGACTCTATGGCCAACATATATATATATCCAACATGCCGACCATCCGAAATATTTAGACGGTTCTCAATGTCTACTAATCTATGACAGCAATCAAACTGATATTTAGTGTGACTAGCGGACACGTGCGCGAAATCTCATACTTTCCCCAATATGTTTATAATAAGTGACTTAAGGAGAAAGGTTGTTATGTTTTTATTTCAACCAAATGATTATAGAACACAATTTTCATTTCAGTTAGAATTTCAAGCTGTACGTTCTCTAACTTAAGAAGGCAATGATGATGATGATGATAATTGTTGTTTTAAGGGGCCTAACATCTAGGTTATCGGCCCCTAAGAAGGCAATCACTGAAAATTCTATCTACATAACACTCACCAGTTATTTGATATTTATGAAAGCATCTTGGTCAAGATTTCCTCCTTCATCTTGTTGGCTGAGGAGCCTCCTTCTCCCTTATCAGGACAGCCCTCGTTGGAAAACTTCTTCACGCCCCACTTACAGTGAGGCTTCCTTGTTCCTTAGTGCAACGATCAGCGCTAAATTCCTTTGCACGTTACCTACAGGGGTGCTTTCCTTGTTCTGTGTGTATCGCTCAGCGCTAAACTCCTTTGCACGTTACCTACAGGGGTGCTTTTGCTTTCCCGAGTGGAGAGTCAGCATGAGAGCGTGCTGTGGCTGGTTTCTTTCTTTGATATTTATGATATTAAAATGCAATTCGTCACTGTTGATTCCATTTCTGTGCTGAGTCCAGTGATTGAGAGCTTAGCCGTAACACTCACCGGTTGTTCTATACATTTCAGTAAGAATTCCAAGTTGTACGTTCCCTAATTTAAGAAGGCAATCACTGAGAATTGGATCATCATAACACTCATCGATTATTCGACATTTATGAAATTATACGATTTGAGTACCCAATCCATTGACTTAGTAATTCTGACAGCCATGGGAAGTGATAGAAGAAAAACCTGTAAAAGATTTAATGTTTAATAGTTCTAAGGTTTTAGACGCCGTAACACACGCCGGTTATACGATTTAGAGTACTCAATCCATTGATTTACTCTTTCTGAAAGCCAGGCGAGATGATCGAAATTTATGAAATTTGAATTCAGAAGAAAACCCTGTAAAATAATTAATGTTTATTAGTTTGAAGGGTTTAGACGACAACTCATAATTGCAGCATGTTAGAGCATCAGTATTTGCAAATCGCACACTTCTTACAAAAATTTATATTTATGAAATTAGAATGCAATTCTTCACTGCTAATTTATGAGGCCTATATGATGATGATGATAGTCTTATGGTTGCAGACGACAACTCTGGCATGGTACAGCAACAGTATTTGCAAAAAGCACACTTCTTAAAAAATTGATATGTATGTAATTAGAATGCAGAAGAAAAACCTGTATCCAATGCATTGATTTACTGATTCTGAAAATCAGATAGAAGAAAAACTGTTAGAGAATTAACGTTCAATGTTTTAAGGTTTTAGACGACAACTCAGAATTTCAGCTTGTTAGAGCAACAATATTTGCAAAAATCACAATTCTTACAAAAATCAATATTTATGGAATTATAATGCAGAAGAAAATCCTGTATCACGGCATATTAACAAACCTGGAATATAATAAATCCATTGTTTAGACGGATGAACTTTAATCATGTTTGTGCTGAGTCCATTGATTGAAATCTTAGCAGTAATACTCGCCGGTTATAAGATTTGAGTACCCAATCCTTTTATTTAGCCTACTGATTCTGAAAACCATGGGATATGATAGAAGAAAGAACTGTAAAAGAATTAACGTTTAATAGTTTTAAGGTTTCAGATGACGTAACACTCACCAGTTATACGATTAGAGTACCGGTACTGAATTCATTGATTTACTGTTTTTGAACACTATGCGAAATGCTAGATGAAAAACCGTAAGAGAATTAACGTTCAATAGTTTTAAGGTTTTAGGCGACAACTCATAATTACAGCATGATACAGCAACAGTATTTGTAACACTCACCGGTTATACGATTAGAGTACTCAATCCATTGATTTACGGTTTCTGAAAGCTATTCGAAATTATCGATATCAGAATGCAGAAGAAAAACCTGTAAAATAATTAACGTTTAATAGTTTTAAGGGTTTAGACGACAAATCATAATTTCAGAATGTTAGAGCATCAGTATTTGCAAATCGCACACTTCTTACAAGAATTAATATTTATGAAATTAGAATTCAATTCTTCACTGCTAATTTATGAGGCCTATATGATGATGACGATGATGATGATAGTTTCAAGGTTGCAGACGACAACTCTGGCATGGTACAGCATCAGTATTTGCAAATAGCACACTTCTTACAAAATTCGATATTTATGGAATTAGAATGCAGAAGAAAAACCTGTACCCAATCCATTGATTTACTTATTTATTTATTTAGCGTATAATGCTTCATGACAATCGTTTGAAATGTATTACATATAATTGCTATTAGAAAAATAAAAATTAATATATATTTATATACATGGATATCTCAGATTTCAATAAAAGCTGATGTCTAGTCCTTCCAACCAAGTGAGTGCCGCAGGGGTTACTTGATGTTGCTCCTCCATAGGCCCTGTGAATGCTCGTAGATGACATTCTTTCACGATGTGACTGATGGTTTGCACTTCAGCACCACAGCTGCAGGAAGGAGACTCCAACCACCCCCATTGGTGTAGTGCAGAAGCAGTTTTTCCAACGCCGCAGAGTATCCTGTTTAGTCTGGTCCAGATGGTGCGCGGGAGGTTGAACCCAGGAGGTTTTGCTGTTGGGTCATCGATGTTGATTAGACCATGTGGGTGTAATCTGGCCCATTCTTGCTTCCATGCTTCGTCAGGTCTAAATGGTATGTCAGCTAGATTCCTGGCCGTCTTCCAAGCAGGTTTCCGGGATTTCAGTCTTGCTACGTCGTTTCCATCTGTATCCTGGTGGATTGGAAGTGAGCTGTTCATCATCACCTTAGTCCATAATCTGACAAGGGCATTTTGTCGTCTGATGTGAGGAGGTTGAATGTGGCTCAGTACGGGTAACCACCGTACAGGAGTAGGGTGCAGGGTGCCAGATATGATTCTCATTGTGTGGCGTAGCTGGACGTCGACCAGACGAGTATGGGAACTATTCAGCCATACAGCAGAACAGTATTCAGCTGAAGAATATACTAGTGCTAAAGCAGTTGTTCGCAGTGAATTTGCATCTGCACCCCATGATGTTCCAGCTAGTCTTCCCAGAAGGTTGTTACGACTTTTCAGTTTAGCTGCCAGTTTCTGAAGGTGATTGCGATAGGTTAGAGATCTATCTAAAGTTACACCAAGGTTTTTGGGGGTAGCATTACATCGCAGTGTGTGATTTCTGAACCTGACTGTCGGTTGGTAGTTTGCATTCCGGTTCCTGAGGTAAAACGTAGCTACTTCTGTTTTTAGAGGGCTAGGTGTCAATCGCCACTTTGTGAAATAATCGTCCATTTTCTCAAGATCCTGGGATATGATTTCTTCAGCTTCACTGAAGTCTGCTCTTTGTAAAGTGAGGTTGATGTCATCTGCATAGATGAACTTGCGAGATGTGGTTTCTGGAAGGTCGTGTATGTATAAATTGAAGAGAATTGGAGACAGCACTGAACCCTGTGGCAAACCGTTGTTGAGTTCATGAAAACGACTGCGGACATGTTCTGTATGAACCTGGAACAATCTTTTTCCCAACATATTTTTTATCAGAGTGAAGATCTTGAGACATGGTATTGCTCTACTGAGTTTCAGGAGGAGACTTTCTTTCCAGACTGTGCCATAGGCAGCGGTAAGATCGAGGAACACAGAGACACTTTTCCTACACTGATTTACTGGTTCTGAAAAACGGATAGAAGAAAAACTGTCAGAGAATTAACGTTCAATGTTTTAAGGTTTTAGACGACAACTCAGAATTGCAGCATGTTAGAGAAACAGTATTTGCAAAAAGCACAATTCTTACAAAAATCGATATTTATGGAATTAGAATGCAGACGAAAATCCTGTATCGCGGCATATTAACAAACCAGGAATATAATAAATTCATTATTTAGACGGATGAGCTTAAATCATGTTTGTGCTGAGTCCAGTGATTGAATGCTTAGCAGTAGGCTAACACTCGCCGGTTATATGATCTGAGTACCCAATCCATTGATATAGCCTACTGATTCTGAAAACCATGGGATATGATAGAAGAAAGAACTGTAAATGAAATAACGTTTAATAGTTTTAAGGTTTTAGACGACGTAACACTCACCGGTTATACGATTAGAGTACTGGTACTGAATTCATTGATTTACTGTTTCTGAAAACTATTCGAAATGATCGATATTAGAAGGCAGAAGAAAAACCTGTAAAATAATTAACGTTTATCAGTTTTAAGGGTTTAGACCACAACTCATAAATTCAGAATGTTAGAGCATCAGTATTCGCAAATCCCAAACTTCTTACAAAAAATGATATTTATGAAATTAGAATGCAATTCGTCACTGCTAATTTACAAAATTATACAATTTGAGTACACATTACTTTGATTAACTGTTTCTGAAATCGATGCAAAATGATAATGGAAAGACCTCAGAATGTTAAAATGACGTTAAAAAAGGCGTCACAGCGGCCAAAATGTGAAGTGGACACCAATTATGGAGCGTATCTTCCTGCAGCAACAGTAACTGCAAATCGCGCACTTCGTACAGTATTTTAAAAGTCATTTTTTAAAGAAATTATAGATATTTATGAAATTTTAGTGCAATGCGTCACTGGTAATGGATATTCTCTTTCCTTTGAATGCTCATTTTTCACGATCTGTCCCTTGTGAGAGCCGTAGGAGGGATGCATACTACTGAAATAATATATATGATGCTTAAGGCTATGAACATAAATTCACCTATTGAACATTCAATAACCTGGTGAGCACAAATTCAACATGGCGGTGACGCGAAATTTCAATATTTAAATGGACGTTTCTCGTGATTCTACCATCCGAGCGCATTAAAACTTGGTACGGTGAATGCTTATACAAATTTTAATCCACTGACATCTAATTTACTTCATTTGTTTTCATAACGACAAGATGGCGGATGTGCGAAATTTTAAAATCTCGTTTTTATTTCTTGTGTTTTAATCAGGAGATTGAATTTTGAACAATTCACCTACGCAATAATCTTCATGTAATAGTACATAACTCTATAGCCTAAATATATATATAAAAACATGGCGACCAGACGATTCCAGTGGCGGTCCGTGAAGGGGGGCTGAAGAGCTGCAGCCCCCCCCCCCCTGCAGGTTATTTGACAATATCAATTTACACTTTGAACGTAACGGGGTAACGGTATAATTATATGGATCTCTGCTGGGCCATTAAAATTTGTCACAAGTATAGGCTGGCTTGTGAATCCGCTTCCCCCTCCTCCCCCCCCCCCTCCCCACGGCTGCTGCATCCTCTGCAGCAGCTTAAGAACTTAAATCGCACTTCCTGAATCCACTTCCCCCATTGCCAAGGCAGGTCATGAAAGCCTCTTTGGGAGCTGCACTCCATGCAGCAACGATACAAAGTGCCAACACATCTTTGGAAACAATCGGGTATGCATTTTACAAACAGCTCAAATATTGTACTGGCAGCGGTTAACTGCTCCTAATTCGTATTCAGAAAATTAGCAACTAATATTCTAATGCAATAAATTATAGATAGAATCATAATACTATCGCAAGGATATGTTTAAATCGCAGCGGCTTTTGCTGTAACATGGCTAGGTTTGTAGCAATGAGTAGCAATAGAATCGTAAGTAAAAGCAGGAAGTAGGCGCTCACGGCATCTGTTAGGTTCTGGCAGAACTAAGTCCATCTCCATCCCTTAGCCAGTGAAAGCAAGGAGGGAGGCATTCAACCATTTTCATGACTGGCGCTATTTTCTTCAAGCACTTTTACAATCAGTCTTGACAACGTGCGAATTATTGATAAAGATTCTAATGTAGTATGCTTGCGAGATTTTAACAAATACTTGCATATTATTTCAGAGTATATTTCGCCCTATTTTAATGATACCTAGCCATGTTCCTTGTTCTTACAAAACCGATTTATTTCAGACCAGTTTTAGAAAACTTTTCCGTTACTCCAGTGCTCTACACAAGCTGTGGAAGTTACCCCCTTGTCAACAACCGTAGTACGTGCTGCTGGAGTTTGTGTACGGTTGTGTGAATAGCTTGTGATTGTGTTTCAAGTAAATAATGAGTAACGCTGTGCAATTTTTACAGTCGCTTCAATTTAGTAATTTGACGCTTCACGAGAAATGTGATGTAAAGAGTAAGGGGAGACCAACACCTGTGCTAGACATCAAACAGTGTTCTACTAGCAGGCAGAAGCAATACACTAGGAGCTTCAATCCTGACGTGTATAAGAAATTTGATTGGCTGTGTAGTTGCGAGATAAAGAATGCTTTATTTTGTTTTCCATGCATTTTGTTCGGTGGAGAATTTAGCTGGACTCAAAAGGGAATGACAGATCTTAGAAAACTGAGCGAAAAAATTCAGAAACAAGCATCTTCCGGAACTCATTTAAATAACATGGTAAATTTTGCAGTGTTAGGGAAAGTGGATGTACAGAAAAGCTTAAGTTCGGCATATAAACAATCGGTTGAGCGTCATAACAATGAAGTAACTAGAAACAGGGAAATACTTTCAAAGTTAATAAACTGTATTAAGTTCTGTGGCTTTAATGAGTTAGCGCTACGCGGACATGATGAGAAGGCCGTTTCAGACAACAAAGGCGTGTTTATAAATTTAGTGCAATACACGAGTGAATTAGACTCCTGTTTTCAGAGTCATTTAGATAGCTCAACAGCATTCAAAGGAACTTCCAAAAGCATACAAAATGACTTGCTTAATTGCATGCTGGAAGTATGTCGGGAAAGAATCTTAGCTGAAATTGAGGATGTAGATTTCATTTCTCTTCTTGCCGATGAAACTACCGATATCACTGAGAAGTTGCAGTTAGTGATTGTATTGCGATATTGCACTAATGAAGGCAAAGCAGTTGAAAGATTCTGGGGATTTTTTGAGCCAGCTGGTCAGGATGCAAGTTCAATATATGAATGCATTGTTTCTCAGCTACACATAATATTGAAAGACAACAAGGGAAAGTTAATTGCCCAGAGCTACGATGGAGCATCTGTGATGAGTGGCGCAATAAATGGTGTGCAGAAGCGAATCAGGGACGAATACATGAATGCCTTTTTTATCCACTGTTACGCCCATCAGCTGAACCTGAGCCGCTAAGCAGAATACAAAAGCTCGAGTATTTTTTGCCAATTTGTCTGCTATCCCAGCATTCTTTTCGAGATCGTCGCACAGGACATCAGTTTTAGATTCGTGTGTGTCCAGGAGAATACCGTCTGCGGGAGCAACCAGGTGGAATTTTCGAGCTAGAACGGTGAACACTGTGTTTGAGAAAAAAGAAGCCCTAGAAGAATGTTTCACTGTGCTAGTCGAGTCAGATTGTTCGAGTGATATTACAGTTAACGAAGCTAATTCTCTTCTTCGGACACTGGATGATCCAGAATTCAATCTCTGGCTCCGTTTCTTTCATTGCATCATGCCTTATGTGGACATTCTGTACCAACAATTACAGAGTCGTCAGATCGATTTAGGGAAAGTGCGTAGCTGCGTTTCGAGTTTTGTTGAAACTGTCCTGAAAGTCCGAGACTCATTCCATTTGGATAATAACGCTGACGAGAGTGAACGTCCTAGAAAGAGACGGACGATCGGAGGAAGTCAAACGCGTATTGCTGCTGCAGGGGAAATTTGTGACGTCATCAACAATCAAGTCACATCGCGGTTTCAATTTTTTGACCATTTAGTACTTTCTTCTCTTCTGCAAAACGAAAAATTTGAGATACATAAGAACTCATTTCCGGAAGGAGAATTACGAGCTACCGTACGTGTCTTTCCGATGCTCGAGCCGGACAAACTCAGGACCGAACTGACTATATTGTATCAAAGAGAAAAATTTCGAAACATTGGTGGTGCTGTAAAACTTTTGAGTTTCCTTCTCACTGAAAACTTAGGTCCGTCATTTATAGAGGTCGTTAAACAGTTACGTATCGCTATCACCCTGCCTATGACTACCGCTGAACCAGAACGCTGCTTCTCGTGCCTCAAGAGGATCAAGACGTAACTCAGGAATGCTATGGGACAAGAAAGACTTACTGCTCTTGGAATGCTGTCTATTGAGAAGGGTCTGATAAACAGCATACCGAATTTTAATAAACTTGTCATCGAAAAATTCGTCACGTTCAAGACTCGGCGCCTGGAGCTGATCTACAAATAAGGTAAGTTAATGCATGTGCATGCAGCCCCCCCAACTACGATATAAGCGAGCCGCCACTGGAGATTCCCAATATCTACGAATCTATTACAGGAAACAAACTGAAGTTTTGTATGTTGATAGAGGCAGTAAACATAAGTAGGCTATATGAAAATAGGCTATTTAGTTCTTCATGGAACTACTTGTTTGGGTATTAGTTCTTTTTTTGTTTAATTTCATACCGGGAATAAATGCATATATTTTTATAGGATGCTCGGTTTATTGAGAATAGATACAAGATTAGTTGAAATATAGAGACAGCGATTACAACCTCCTCGCGAACGGTGTCCACATCTGACGATATTCAGGGGTTAGGGGATAGTAAGGTTTGTGAGTTTCCTGGGCGTCCTTATCGACGCCTTCCATTGAAGTTGATCCACTTCTCCCCTGCCATCTCCAATTTTCCATGTAGGGTACTCCCCATCCAGGGTATCCCACATCGGAGTAACCCACCCCAGCATGGCCGGAGTATCCCAGACCAGCTACTCCATGCGGGTCCATATTGGCCTCCGCTTCGGTCGAGGCAACAACAACCAGAGCGACGATGACCACGATTATGGATCCCTGTGGACATAAATTAAATACATGATGTAGTGGCATAATTCATATTAAGGGGGCACATACAGCTTAAGGAGCCACAACAATAACGATTTTAATATTATAACTGTGCCTGTCATAAATACAGTACAAAAATTATATACATTTCCAAGGAAACACACACACCTTGCTATTAGAAGCAAAGTTAAAAATTTTCAAAATTCAAATGGTAATTATTTTTATAAATTTTTAAAAAATTTGGTTCTTGTTTTGTGCTGACCTTCACCGTTTCCCTGATATCTCCCGTGTTTATAGACATTTTTGGTGTTTTCTTTTTTTTTTATGTTTGTGTTAAACCTTCTGCTTCAAAATGAATCTCACTCAAAACCGTTGTGGCTTTAATTAGACTTTCTATGAAACGTTAACATTTTTTTGGAGTTTGCTCAGAATAAAAATGGAAATAATGACGCTTAATTAATTAATTAATTAATAATGTGAAAATATTCGAGATTTATTTTGTAGTAGAAGATTTAACACCCACATTAAAAAAGAAAACTCCAAAAATTCCTATAAACACGGGAGATATCAGGGATACGGTGAAGGTCAGTACAAAACAAGAACCAAATATTGAAAAAAAAAAAAAAAAAAAATACCATTTGAATTTTGAAAAATTTTAACTTTGCTCCTAATAGCAAGGTGTGTGTGTTTCCTTGCAAATGTATATCATTGTTGTACGAGATAATAATGAATTGTGCTATGATGGTCATGTTATGTCATTACATACATGATGTCAGTTAGATCTGACATTCCAAAGTGCAATTCTTAAGCTAATCAGTTTTAGAGATGGCCATATTAAGGGTTGTGTCAGTGGCGTATGTTGCACAATTAAATGAACAAATATTAAAAACAACTTTCTGTTATTTCCGTTTGGTCGATGGTTGTTAATTGTACACCAAACTAAGATCTAACCTTTCTAAACCACCTGCTAATAATAAATATAAAATATTATTCAATGATCTTGTAAAGGGCTGTTCATAAATAAGGTCACAGAAATCAATCCCGCAAGTTAAGACTTTGATGATTCTGGTACACTTTTCTGAGGAACTACTTAAGTTACAAGCCTGATCTATAGTTAAGTGTTGATAACAATGTAGTTTTATAGAATGAACAGAAATATATTTAAAATAACCTTTATCTTTTCAATTTATAAATCTAAAAATTTCATACATTTTACAGTAAGAGGTAACAGTATTTTTTGAATTTGTTAATTTTTAAACGGCTCAAAATAATTATTCAAAAAAAGCACTCAGTTAATTTTATCAATCCATATGTTCTTTACATTCCAGGAAAAAATGAAGAAAATGTCAAGGAAAGTGTACGAAACTTGAGAAATAAACCTAGATATATACTAGAACTAGCCACCCGACCGGGATTCGCCCGGGAACAGTTATGAATGCAAGGTGATAGGCTATTTTTAACCGAGGTCTTATGAGATTTCCTTGTATATGACATTAGTCGTTTTCCCTCCAGCAGTGAACACGAAAAATTTCGGTTTGATGTCACACGCGATAGAGCCACGTAAAGCTGTCCATAAAAAAAAAACATTCTCCACTGAGATCAACTCCAGTCACGCTAAGTGTCTGACCCTGTGCTTTCTTTATAGTCATGCCAAAGCAGACACTTCCTGGGAATTGTACCCGTTTGTAAGGTTAAGGCAAATCTGAAGGAATCATATGGATTCAGGGTACTAAGACCGTTTCTCCTGTGCCACAGCTAGTTAAGATACTTCCTTCAAAAACAGTTTTTTAACGTTTTCACTACCAATCTTGTCCCATTGCATAACTTTGGTGGTCGTAAATTACGTCGACCTAGCAATATAATAGGCACTCCCACTTTTAAAATAAGCTTGTGTGGTGGCAAGCCAGAAGGAAGCAAAGCATTTAGGAATTCTCTAGGGTATGAACAGCTTCTTCACTATCGACTACTGCGTCTACTGCGTTATATACTTGAGCCTGGGCAGTGAAATTGGAGAACACCAAGTTATTAATTTTCACAGCTTGTTCGTTTGTCGACGATAATATTGCTCTTTCTTTAAACCATGAATGAGACTTGTTAGATAGGTCATAGATTTGAGGATAAACGCTATCAATCAATTCTTGAATGCTGCTTACTAAAACACAGAAGTCGTGACTGAGGGTATTTTCCCGTCAATGACCGGTACATCTCCATTTCCGACTCTAAGTAACAAATTAGCAAACAGACTATTATCTTCTGAAGATAAGAGTACTCTCATGTTAGTTTAGATTGCCAATTTTGTTACACCCGGCCAGATGTAAGATCTTTTTAATGAAGCGTTCACTTCGTCGGCTCTCGTTCCTCTGGTAACAGCTGGTAAGATTTGACGAAAGTCGCAGGCGAACAAAACTGTGCAGCCACCCATAGGTGTGTTACGATTCCTTAGATTAAGCAAGGTCCTGTCTACAGCTTCAACGGAAGTTTTGTGCGATATAGTAGCCTCATCCCATACAACTAAAGAACAATTTTGGATTAAACTGGCAATGTTACTTTGTTTTGAAATATTACATACGCTTCCATCATTACTGCTGACTTTCAAAGGAAGTTTAAATGTTCCATGTGCTGTTCTTCCCTCTTCTAAAAGAGTGGCTGCAATTCCAGAAGATGCGACGGCAAGAGCAATATTACCTCCAGGCCTCACTTTGGCGAGCAACAAATTAATCAAGAATGTTTTGCCTGTGCCTACAGGGGCATCGATAAAAAATATCTTACCTTCCTTCTTAGTGATGCTAGATATGATGGTGTCATAAGCTTGTTTCTGATCGTGGTTCAGACAATGTTCTTCTTGAGCAACGGTTTGAAGGAGCCGAGGACGAAATCTTTCTCTCTCTCTTGTGACAATCGAGAAATTATTTGTTGCTCTGTTTCATTGTTACGTGATAAGCGCTTACTTTTTCGATGTCAATGAACTAAGACCCATATCCATTTTACATCTCGGCTTGATGGCTTAAAACCACTGACTGGACTATTAATTATAACGAATTCTTGTCAGACGTAATTTAAGAATGGCGAGGTGCATGGAACACAAATCCCCTTTCCGTCCAATCTTAAATTGACAGTGTATTTTGTGGAGCGAAAAGTTTACAGGCGAAATGAAGAAAAGCCGAGTTCCAGGGGAAGTGCAAGAAACACATATCTCCCTTCCGTCCAATTTTAACTTAACTGTGTATTTTGCGGAACGGAAAGTTCACAGGTGAAATGAAGAGTTGCACTTCCAGGGAATTGCGAGGTGCATGAAACACAAATTTCCCTTCAGTCCAATCTTAACTTGACTGTGTATTTTGCGGAACGAAAAGTTCACAGGCGAAATGAAGAAAAGCTGAGTTGCACTTCCAGGGATTGGTGAGGTTTATGAAACACAAATCCCCCTTCCGTCCAATCTTAACTTGACTGTGTATTTTGCGGAACGGAAAGTTCACAGGTGAAATGAAGAAAAGCCGAGTTGCACTTCCAGAGAAACTCCAAACACAAGTATCCTTCTCTGAAGTCTTAACTCAACACGACTCGACGGTTTGCTGCTGGCTGTATCTGGGGTAATAGGTTCGCCCACTAGTTAGGCTGTAACAGGGGTGATAGACTCGCCCTTAGCTAGCTCGTAAACTGTCGCCTCAGTACAGGGTCTTTCATATAAAGTAAGAACGCCAAGCGGCGGGTTTGTTATCCGCTAGTGTGGTGGCCTTGACCGAGATTGTGGCCAGCCGTGGCCCCCTGCTCTAAGCGTGTGTACAATCCTCTATGAAATATTACCTTATAAAAGTTGCTGGAAGTGTCATCCTTCCTGGATTATACAGGAATTGTATCTGGTATCCACATTTTGGCTGATGCGAGTGAGTCATGCCACTGTATTTTGTCTGATTTTTTATCTTGTGTTTTTTATTGAGCACTGAACCAGTAGTGTCAAAGTTATTTACAATTACGTGAATATGTGCTAGTGAAGGTGGCACTTCATCAGGAAATTGCTGAACAAATGCATCACGTGCCCGCCGAGCTGAATCGTAATTAAAATAAATTTTACATACAAAAATACGATGTTGCAATGATAACTCTCTCAACATGTTAGCAGCTGTGGTTCAGACTGGCGACTGACAACACCTGCACGCTTATTGCAAGGTCAAGTTTGTACTATGCGCGCGCTTTCAATACTACAGCAGGGGGCCGTGGCGCGTCACAAGCTCGGCCAAGCCAGCTTCAGCAGCGAATGACAAAGCCGCCGCTCACCGTTCTTACTTTATATGAAAGACCCTATAGTTGAATGGACATGGATGGAAGAAATTAAAACGTAAAATCACTTATAGTGGGCGATGTATTGAAGTTAGACATATGCTCTCGCGGATATTTTATAGAACTTTTCATGCTGAACAATTCTTACACTCATAGTATTTAGATATTTTTAACGGTTTGCCCTGCGTAAGCTTACAAAGCGCTCGGACGCCAGGTTTTTTTTCGACTTTTTCATTGAAATCGTTACTGCTCGGCTTCCTTTGATTATAAATAAATTATTTTCTACAGAAATCATCCTCCAGATATCCTTTACAGAATGGTGAAAACCGCATCAAAAACCATCCAGAGATTCTCGAGATTACCCGCAACATCGAAGAATCGGGGAGTTTGTTTTATAGTAACGAAGGAAGTACCCCAGCTCGAACGGCTAAAACCGACTGGCAGTGCGCTTAATATACGAAGATATCTCTCTTCTACTACCCATCACGGGCATTTGTCTGTAAAACCTCGCATTAACAGACAATCAATGTTTGGAAGTTACGGCCACCAAAGATTGCAGAAACACAATTCTCAGCAAAAAGTACCGTGCAACAGGCATTTCGGACCATTATATTAGGGAAAATCCATTCCTAGCAATTGGTTAGACCTTTAGCATATATGTGGTAACATTACAAAATGATTGCAGAAACACAATTCGCAGCAGAAGCTATCGTTCAACAGGCAATTCGGACCATTATAAACAAACAGAAGTGGTGCAGTATCATCTGGCAAAAGGCTGAACACTTGCTTGCAACAAGAAATCTTAACACGTACAGTACCGTGTTGACATCTTTCCCACAATAGAAGATACTGTGCTTTCCTTCATTCGACGTCGAAGTGTAAATGTGGAGTTGCAATGAAGTGGTTAAAAATCAGCGGAATGGAATAGTACGCACCCTTAACATGGGAAACATGTAGACATACTCCATTATTTACAATGTTCCCGCATTGCAATAGTCCAAACTCAAATACCACAGTGATCAAATTATCACATACTCAGATGGCACTGGCGATCCAACACGTACTTTTACAGATGAATGGCATTGATAGCTATTGACATAGGTACAACTGTATACTTTAAACCCACTTTCAGTTGGTTTTCGTCGTTCGAGCTGGAATACTTCCCCCGTAAGTAGAGATTGTTCTTCTTCAAATGTCAGGAGTACTCTGTGACCGCAGGGTAAAGGCTAAGTGTAAGGGAAAACTATATATAACAGCAGCATAGCTGTATGGTTCTGAAACATGTAAAGTTATGGAACCATTCTTTCAGCATTGCCTATACAAACTGTCAGTTGGAGATCTTCAGTCGGTCAACATTAATTTGCCCAATGACTGGGTGGGGTACAATGTATATACCCAGTAATAAATACTGTATGAACAATAATTAAATAACACAACTGGAAAAACTACATGTATTAGTTATGGTCACTATTACAATGGGGCAATTCTTTGGTTTACGCGTTTCGACCTTCAAGTGGTCACTGAGTTGAGCTTTATTTTCATACAAATAGCAACCCGCCCCGGCTTCGCCCGGTATCTTTAACGGTTCACCCAGCGTAAGCTTAGAAGGAGCACGGATGACAGGTCACAGACGCAAATCAGAAAAGCCGAGGTGAACAGCGAAATTCCAAACACATATACTCTTCCCTGAAGTCTTAACTCGAAACGACTTCACAGTTTGGTGCTGGCTGAAGCTAGGGTGATGGGCTCGCTCGCTGGCTCGTAGACTCGTAAACTCGCTCCGAAGCTAGTATTTTAAATTTCCACTGAATGGAGATTTTTGGAAGAAATGGAAACGTTAGAACACTTATAGTAGGCGATGTATTCAAGATCGAGATAAGCTGTCGCGGACTTTTTTGTACAACTATTCAGTACGCTTCCCTTCACCCACTCATGTGCCATAAAAATATTTTACCACTAGATGTTAAGATTAAACTCATCCAGACACTAATACTACCAATTCTAGACTACTGTGACATCGTTCTCGTTGACGCGACTCATGGACAAACATTGAAACTCCAACAAGCATTGAACTCTTGTCTTCGATTTGCTTTCAATCAAAGATACGATGCCCACATAACCCCACACTACTGTACTCCTTCTTGGCTTAAACCTGATGAACGCCGTAAATTTCATTTGCTGACATCCATCTATCGATTTCTGCATGAAAACACCCGCAGGTACATGTCATCAAAATTTAGTTACTTGTCCTCATACCAAATCCGAAGCACTCGATCTGGCTCTATCCTCGCCATCCATGTTCAACCACTGTTTTGCTGTAGCTGGGCCTCGACTATGGAATTCAACCCCTGCCGATATCATATATTCTATAACAATAAATAAATTTAAGGCCGCATGCCGAGATTACCTGTTGAATACTGCTGATTACCCCGTGTGAATGGTGATGGATGATAGGACGTATGAATAAGCTAGGATTATATCTAGGATATTATAGAAAGGTCTGTGACATTGTGATTATTATTATTATTGTTATAATTATTATTGATATCAATATTCATGTGCTTTTTTCATTAATATTAGTAATATTTGTAATATTAATTATTAATTTACTACTTATTTATCATCATAATAATATTTTTTTTTCAAAATTGTCTCATATGTACTGGTAATATATTGCGTGGTTAAGTGTAAGACACGGCCATGAAGCCTAACTTCGCCACTACTGAGGACATAAGACTGATGCTATTACTTTGGTAATCTAATTTTCCAATGCTCACTACTTAAGAAGGCGAAACGTAGGTTAATCATATGAAAAACAGACGGCAAGAATTCTCAGAGGTTATCTGTCATTTTAGTGTTGGATAGAAAATCAGAACTGAAGAAAATTGTACTGTGGTACAGTACTTTCTCTCAATAAAGACGCATGGTGAATACAGAGGAAATCACGTTAAGCTAAAGTCTTACCAAGTACGTCATGACGCTTGTGGTGCTTGATGAGACAGATGATGAATTCCTGAAAAATCTCCTTCTTTATAGTGAAACCAACCTATAATGGTTCATAAACGGTTACAATAGCAAGTATCAGAATGGTGTGTATGACCTTTCTCCCTCCACCACTCCACCATGACATCAATGTTACGACATAAATTAAATGCTGTAACAGCTCTATCAAATCAAAACCTGAAACAATATTGTCAGAGTCTTCACCACAACGCTCGTGGATTATATTTGTATAGATTATAGTATAGATTTGGGAGGTAGTCTCAGATTCCTTTGTTAGATGGGGCATTTTTAGCCTATTTTCAATTTTGAAAAAATAGGCTTATGAGATCACCTTTTGTCCGTGTGTGTGTGCGTGTGCGTGTGTGTGTGAGGAGTGTGTGTGTGTCCCCCGAATAACTTTTAAGCTGGAGCAATTTCAATGAAACTCGGTAAGTTCGTAGCACTATTCCAGACGACCCCGACCATGCTCTTCAAATTTTGTTACGTCTCACCAATCCAACATGGCGGCTGTGCGAAATATTTCACCAGCATTCAATATCTCCGAAACTATTCCCGATATCATCCTGGAATTTTTTACGGTGATAAAGGGAACTACTAGAAGTTCACCTCTGTGACTCTTGAAACACTGGTAACTACAAAACCAACATGGTGGCCACGCAAATTTGCGACTTTTAAATAGACGTTTCTCGCGATTTAACCAACCAAACGCAATAAAACTTGGTACAGTATATGCTTATACATATTGTAATGCACAGACATCTAACTTGGTTCAATTGTTTACATAACCACAAGATGGCGGATGTGCGAAATAAGTCACTGGCATTCTATATCTCTGAAACTATTTGCGGTATCACCCTGAAATTTTGTTCGGAGATAAAGAGCACTACTGGAAGTTCATCTATAAGAATTTCAAAACGAACATGGCGGTCAAGCGAATTTGAAAATTTTAAATAGACCTTTCTCGCGATTTAATGTCCCAACCGCAATGAAATCTGGTACAGGAAATGCTTATACACATTGAAATACACTGGTATCTAATTTAGTTCAATTGTTTACATTACCTCAAGATGGCGGTTGTGCGCATTTTAAAATTAATTTTTCATTTCTGGTATCGTAATCATGCGATCAAAGTGAAAGTTTGAATAATGAACCTACGCAATAATTTTCCTTTAATGGTACATGACTCTGCGGCCTATTGGCTACATTTATCAATCCAACATGGCGACCATCCGAAATATTTAGACGGCTCGGAATATCTACGAATCTATTATAGCAATCAAACTGAATTTTTTATGTTCATAGGGGCTATGAACTTAAGTTCACCTATAGGACTTTAAATAACCTGGTGAACTCAAATCCAATATGGAGGTGACGCAAAGTATAAATATTCACATGGACGTTTCTCGCAATTTAACCATCCGAGTGCAGTGAAACTTGGTACAGTTAATCCTGATACGAATGTTAATCCACTGGCATCTAATTTATTTCAATTGTTTCCATAACCACAAGATGGCAGCTGTGCGAAATTTTAAAATCCCCTTGTTACTTCTTGTGCCCATAATCATGCGATTGAAGTTTGAATGCTACACGTACACAATAATCTTCATGTAACAGTACATAACTCTAGGACCTACACATATAAAATCCAACATGGCGATCATCCAAAATGTTTAGTCGGTTCTCAATATCTACGAATCTATTACAGCAATCAAACTGAAATTTTGTATGTTGATAGAGGCAATTAACATAAGTAGGATATATGGAATTAGGCTGTATAGTTCTTCACGGAACTACTTTTTCGATATTCAACCGACAACCTATCGGTGCGGCGGTTAGCATTGATGGCTGTTGCCCCTGACGTACGGGTTCGATTACTGGCTCTTTCAAGGAAAGTAATTCTGTCTGAAGGCTGGGACGGGTTATACTCAGCCTCATGACGGAATACTAAGAAGAGGAGGATACCATTATCATCTTAGCCATTTTGGAAGTGGCTTTCTGTGGTTTATTCCAGGAAAATGCTGGAATGGTTCAAACTTAAGTCTGCGGCTTCGGTGGCGTAGTTGGTAGCATGCTGAGCTTCTATGCCCAAGATCGTGGGTCCAAACCCGGCCGAAGTCGTTGGTTATTTTAAGAGCGTTAAACATCCCTCAGTTTGCCTTTCTTCGGAGGGGAAGTAAAGCCGGCGGGGTCCATGTCATAGATGTATGGCAAGTAATAGAACCTTCCACTAACTACAATTGTGTGAAAATAAATTTTTTAGCTTAGATTTGATAACGCTCTATTAGCTCCAACGTTCGCCGCAAAGAACTGGCTGCGATCTACTACCCAAGTTTGCTGCTAGGTGTTGTGGACGGTAGCATTTGGTAGCAAAAGCAGGAACTACTTGGAAATTGATCGTCTGCAGTCCTTACCTGAATCACAGGTAACACACACAATTACAGCCAACACAATTAACACCGGTTATCAGACAGATTCTACACCCCCCCCCCCCCCCCCCCCAGTACCCGGGGCTACATGACCGCGTTGTTGCAGCCCCTTAACTGAGGAACCAACCAAATGTTAGTCTGCGGCCGTTTCACAATCCTCACTTGCCTTGCAAATGCATACACTATTACAGCCAATAAGACAGGTTATCAGACAAATAACACACACACAACCTCGTACATGGGGATACATGACCACGATGCCGTAAAGCCGTCCATAAATCAACAACATGTTGGACTTTTATATATGTAGTTCATAGAGCTATGTACTATTAGATGAGGATTATTGCGTAGGTTCATTATTCAAACGTTGACTTCGATCGCAGGATTAGGACACAAGACATGTTTTTTTTTTATCACAGCCGCCAATCTGAGGTTATGTAAACAATTGAACTAAATTATATGTCAGTGTATTACAATGTGTATAAACATTTCTTGTACCGAGTTTCACTGCGTTTGGATGGTTAAATCGCGAGAAAATCTATTTAAATGTTTCAAATTCGCTTGGCCACCATGTTCTTTTTGTTGTTAACACGTTCTCTAAAGTCACATAGATGCTTTAGTATTGCGCTTTATCACCGTACAAAATGTTAGTGTGATATCTGTAATAGTTTCGGAGATATAGAATACCGGTGGAATATTTCGCACAGCCGCCATGTTGGATTGGTGAGACGTAATAACATTTGAAGGACTCGGTCGGCGTTGGACAAAATAGAACTATGACCTGACTGAGTTGTATTGAAATCGCTCCAGCCGTTTAGATATTATTAGGGAAAACTCTCACATGCACACACCAAGTCAACCTTTCAAAAATGATCTTACGCAATAATCCTCATCTATAATAGTCCATAACTCTATGGCCTACATATATATATAACTCCGGGCTGTAGGGATGGTGATCAATGATGTCCCAGAGAGACCGCTTCAGCAGCGTGGTGGTCTTCTGGGCTGTATGAGGTCGCGCGTTTTCATAATATTCGGCTTCACATTATTATTTTTTTTTTCAAAATACAGATGGTATTTTTAGCCTATTTTCAATTTTGAAAAAATAGGCTTATGAGATCACCTTTTGTCCGTGTGTGTGTGTGTGTGTGTGTGTGTGTGTGTGTGATTCGTGTGTGTGTCCCCCCCTAATAAAATCTGAACGGCAGGAGCGATTTCAATGAAACTCGGAAAGTTTATAGCACTATTCCGGGCGACCTCGACCGTGCCCTTCAAATTTTGTTACGACTCACCAATCCAACATGGCGGCTGTGCGAAATATTTCACCAGCATTCAATATCTCCGAAACTATCACCGATATTACCCTGACATTTTCTATGGTGATAGAGGGAACTACTATAAGTTCACTTATGTGACTTTTGAAAACCTGGTAACTTCAAAACCAACATGGCAGCCAAGCGAATTTGCGTCATTTAAATAGACGTTTCTCGCCATTTGACCAACCAAACGCAATGAAACTTGGTACAGTATATGTCTATATACATTGTAATGCACCGACATCTAACTTCGTTCAATTGTTTACATAATCACAAGATGGCGGATGTGCGAAATATTTCACCGGCATTCTATATCTCTGAAACTATTAGCGGTATCTCCCTAAAATTTTGTACGGAGATAAAGGGCACTACTGGAAGTCCATCTATAAGACTTTCAAAAACCGGTTAACTACAAAACGAACATGGCGGCCAAGCGAATTTGAAAATTTTAAATAGACCTTTCTCGCGATTTAATGTTCCAAGCGCACTGAAACCTGGTACAGGAAATATTTATACACATTGTAATCCACTGGTATCTAATTTAGTTTAATTGTTTACAGAACCTCAAGATGGCGGCAGTGCGAATTTTAAAATTAAGTTTTTATTTCTTGTGATGTAGTCATGCGATCGAAGTGAAAGTTTGAATAATGAACCTACGCAATAATTTTCCATTAATGGTGCATGACTCTATGGCCTATACATTTAACAATCCAACATGGCGACCATCCGAAATATTTAGACGATACTGAATATCTACGAATCTATAGGGGCAGATTACCTCGTAGTTCCGCCCCTTAAAACAACAATAACTAACTAACATAACTAACTACGAATCTATTTTAGCAATCAAACTGCATTTTTTAATGTTCATAGGGGTTATGAACTTAATTTCACCTATAGGACTTTAAATAACCTGGTGATCACAAATCCAACATGGCGGCGACGCGAATTATAAATATTCACATGGACGTTTCTCGTAATTTAACCATCCGCGTGCAGTGAAACTTGGTACAGTAAATTCTTATACGAATGTTAATCCACTGGCATCTAATTTATTTCAATTGTTTCCATAACCTCAAGATGGCAGCTGTGAAACATTTTAAAATCTCCTTGTTACTTCTTGTGTCCTAATTATGCGATTGAAGTTTGAACACTACACGTTCACAATAATCTGCATGGAACAGTACATAACTCTAGGACCTACATATATAAAATCCAACATGGCGACCATCCGAAATATTTAGTCGGTTCTCAATATCTACGAATCTATTACAGCAATCAAACTGAAATTGTGTATGTTGATAGTGGCAATTAACATAAGTAGGATATATGAAAATAGGCTGTATAGTTCTTCATGGAACTACTTGTTTTTGATGTGTAACATCTTTCCACTCGGTTGCTGGATATTTTTGTGGGAGTGATTTTGAAAAATGGGACGGAAGTGGATCGGACGGAAGTGTGTAAGATGCACTGCCAGCTGGATCGCGATGCGATGCGATCCAGCTGGCAGTGGTACCATGTGGAAAGTATATAACATACGGATTACATCAAAGTTTGGAGGCGCCATTACAGATATTTCTTTAATAAATCATCATGTTGTCGTTCTTTGGTGTAAAAATATTTATTAAATCATATTTGCTGAAAACAATTATGATTTATTAAGAGTCTGTTTTTCAAACTCTGGATAAAAGTGATGGGCTTCCACTCACGGAGTAACTTTCCTCAACACTTTCATACTGAACGGTAAACGCTCATGCGAACTCTGGTGTCAATTCACTGAATCACAAACCACATGTCTTCGTATCAGTATTTAAATGATAATGATGATCGTGTGGCCCCCCGAGAGGCCGAGTGCAGGTCTTTCTAGTTGACGCCCGTGGGCGACCTGCGCGTCGTAATGATGAAGTGAAGATGAAGATGGCATATACACCCAGTCGCGAGCCATGGGAATTAACCTCAGGAGATTAAAATCCCTGATGGCCCGGCCGGGAATCGAACCCGGGACACGTCGGCTCAAAGCCTTGCGCCCTAACCATTTAGCCACGAAGTCGGACATTTAAATGATGGTATGCTTTTATATGAAACATTGTAACTAGTCGGCAAAGCCGGTATTAGCTTTCTGCACAATGGCTATTCAGATGTTAACCCACATTGCGGTAATGTAGTGATCAATGTAATATATATCGATGAGTTTATACGGGAACTGAGCTAGCCTTTCATAGACCACTATGGGAATTCCTTTTACTGTCAAGTAGGCGTATTCATAACTAACTTAAAACTCAATTCCACGCAGGAACATTATCAAAAAAAAATATTAATGGAGCATAAAAAATACTTACATATTATTACCGGCACGTGAAAATGAGAACCTGTTTTGTACTCCAAATGTATTTGGTCGTAATGGCTGCGTGGATAACATCGTGGTCTGCAAATCATGGGGTCTCAGGTTCGAGCCTCAGTCCCTGCAATTATTTTTGCTACAAGTTTATCGATTTAAACGATATTTATCATAATATTATGCGTCATTTTTACAGAATCTACATGAAATTACGATTTATCTAATTTTGCGCCAAGCAGGAGTTGGGAAATTTGACTGGATTGAACACTAGCACTAGTGCCCGGCTTCTGCCAGTGGATTTATTTGTCTTATGGATGATAATGAATACTACTACAGAACTGGCACATGATACTTAAACTACCAGAGAAAAAATAAAATATAAATTTTTGTAGTGGTGGAGGTGGTTGTAGTGAGGGTGATAAGCAATACAGTATAATGGACGTAACATTTAGGTCATTTTCCCCTAATGATAATAATGAATAGGGAAACGGCTATTTACTATCTATAGCACTGACAACAGCACTTTAATTTACAAACAAATTTCTAACAAGAAGTTCCGTGACGAACTAAAGAGCCTACTTTTCTTAAAAATTAAGATTCATGCCAATGATTAATCTATATGGATCTATCTGGAATAATGACGAAATTAAGTTGGTAATGTCGACATATCTAATTAGTTCGAAATACAGTATACCTGGGAAAATGTAGCCTAATAGAGCACTACAGTTGGCAGCCCTGGTGACGGCATATATTCTTAGTTCCATCTCCTAAGGTACAAAATACAAAATTTTGTTGAAGTCCAATGGATAGCATGGGCGTAACATGCAGTTAAACATTGGATCTAACAGCGCGCGTAAAATCATGTTGGCAACAATGTCATGCATGTAGGCCTATTGGTTAGAAATAATCTGAAATAATACGATCTATTGTTGTGCCAAGTTTGAATGAAATCCATTAGTTAGTATAGAAGTTACGTGCATTTTAAAATTGGATCTATCAGCAGACTTAGAATGATGATGGTAGCAATGACGTATATTAGTTACTCCAAATTAATATAGAATATCAGGTACTATACATGTGCAAAGTTTAGAGCTATTGGCTTGCATACTTTCTGATATATTGATATTAGGGTAAAAAAATAGAGAAAGCATTTATAAATAGTTGTTAGCTCTGGTTGCTCTTAAGAATACGCATAGTCATATCTGTTATGGTACTTATAGCACATACGAAATTTGGTTGAAATCCAAATGAAAGTATATAAGTTATATGTATTTGAAGTTGTACCTCTCAGCAGGCTTAGAATCATGTTGGTAGCACAGTCGTATATAATGTACTCAAAATTAATATAGAATGTCAGGTACTATACGTGAGCATAGTTTAAAGCTGTCGGCTTGCATACTTTCTGATATATTGGTATTTGGATAAAATAAATTGAGAGCATTTATTAACAGTTGGCAGCCCTGGTGGATCTTAATAATACGCTCAGTCATATCTGTTATGAACACATAGCAGATACAAAATTTGGTTGAATTCCAATTGATTGTGTAGAAATTATATGGTTTTAAACAAGTAGTTCCGTGAAGAACTATACAGCCTATTTTCATATATCCTACTTATGTTAATTGCCACTATCAACGTACACAATTTCAGTTTGATTGCTGTAATAGATTCGTAGATATTGAGAACCGACTAAATATTTCGGATGGTCGCCATGTTGGATTTTATATATGTAGGTCCTAGAGTTATGTACTGTTACATGCAGATTATTGTGAACGTGTAGTATTCAAACTTCAATCGCATAATTAGGACACAAGAAAAAACATGGAGATTAAATTTTTTTTCACAGCTGCCATCTTGAAGTTATGGAAACAATTGAAATAAATTAGATGCCAGTGGATTAACATTCGGATAAAGATTTACTGTACCAAGTTTCACTGCACGCGGATGGTTAAATTGCGAGAAACGTCCATGTGAATATTTATAATTCGCGTCACCGCCATGTTGGATTTGTGATCACCAGGTTATTTAAAGTCCTATAGGTGAACTTAAGTTCATAGCCCCTATGAACATTAAAAAATGCAGTTTGATTGTTAAAATAGATTCGTAGATATTCAGTATCGTCTAAATATTTCGGATGGTCGCCATGTTGGATTGTTAAATGTATAGGTCATAGAGTCATGTACCATTAAAGGAAAATTATTGCGTAGGTTCATTATTCAAACTTTCACTTCGATCGCATGACTACATCACAAGAAATAAAAACTTAATTTTAAAATTCGCACTGCCGCCATCTTGAGGTTATGTAAACAATTGAACTAAATTAGATACTAGTGGATTACAATGTGTATAAATATTTCCTGTACCAGGTTTCAGTGCGCTTGGAACATTAAATCGCGAGAAAGGTCTATTTAAAATGTTCAAATTCGCTTGGCCGCCATGTTAGTTTTGTAGTTAACCGGTTTTTGAAAATCTTATTGATGGACTTCCAGTAGTGCCCTTTATCTCCGTACAGAATTTTAGGGAGATACCGCTAATAGTTTCAGAGATATAGAATGCCGGTGAAATAATTCGCACATCCGCCATCTTGTGATTATGTAAACAATTGAACGAAGTTAGATGTCGGTGCATTACAATATATATAAACATATACTGTACCATGTTTCATTGCGTTTGGTTGGTCAAATCGCGAGAAACGTCTATTTAAAAGTCGCAAATTCGCTTGGCCGCCATGTTGGTTTTGTAGTTACCAGGTTTTCAAAAGTCACATAAGTGAACTTATAGTAGTTCCCTCTATCATCATAGAAAATGTCAGGGTAATATCGGTAATAGTTTCGGAGATATTGAATGCTGGTGAAATATTTCGCACAGCCGCCATGTTGGATTGGTGAGTCGTAACAAAATTTGAAGGGCACGGTCGAGGTAGTCGGGAATAGTGCTATGAACTTTCCGAGTTTCATTGAAATCGCTCCTGCCGTTTAGATTTTATTAGGGGGGGACACACACACGAATCACACACACACACACACACGCACACACACACACGGACAAAAGGTGATCTCCTAAGCCTATTTTTTCAAAATTGAAAATAGGCTAAAAATTGACCTATCTGCAGGCTCATATTCATTTTGGCAACACTGCCATGTATGGCCTCCTGGAAATTAAACCGAAATATTATTATCTATACGGGTACGGATTTTGAAATAGCTCCCATTCATACCTTCCATCATATCCAACATGGAGCTCAAATTTCAATTGCGATTTATCAGCAGTTGGTAGCACTGAAATAATTTTCAAATACGGCATTGAGATATTCTGGTATAGATCTTTACTCTTACTAAATTTTGTTTGGATTGCTGCAGCCGTTATGAGTTGATAGGGACACACACACACACACACACACACACACACACACACAGCCAGACAGACAGAAGGACAGAAGACAGACAGACAGACAGACAGACAGACAGACAGACAGACAGAAGGACAGACAGACAGACACACATTTGCCCGGATCGATCTCATTTTCCTCATTTTTGCAAAATATGAAAAGTAGGCTAAAAATTATTAGAAGGAGGAGTAAGTGAAATAAAAGACACTGCCTTGGGGCTATATCTCATTGTCTGTTAGAAATGTAGAGACCAATAGTATCGTATTTCGTCGCATAGTGCCGTAGGAAAATAATCAGAACACTTTGGAGAGATCCTGCTCTCCCGAGGTCCTGAGGTAGCAATAGTATAATTTATGGCCACATAGCGCTCATCTATAAGTTTCGGAATAAATTAAGGTAAATTTGAAGGCACAAACGCTTATTGCAGCTGATAATCCCAATGTATTGCACCAACACCATTGCACTTATACAGATGCATAATATGTTCATGATGATAACTGTTTTAAGGGGCAAAATAATTCTTTTTGCACTAATTACTCCCCGTGAATGAAATGTATAAGCAGCGCAAGATTTAACTATTTTTGCAATTCTGCACCAGAACACTGGTAGGGGCGACGTGATGCAGCACGAACTGCCAGTCAACAATAGACTTATTAAACTACTCTTACAGTTACCCTACTACGGACATGAATGATTCTAGGGCCTTAATACATGGTTTTCATGTTCATTTTTTTAAATTCTAAATGTAGGGAATGGAGAGCGTTGTCCAAAATATCAAGTGGACAGTGTACCAGCAGGGTTTCAAAGTGTATGTATAATTTGGTGCAATTAGGAGGAACTTGTAGATTTGTGATAAAGGGCCTAAATGCAGGGAACGGAGTGGTCTGTCCGAAATTTTAAGTGGACAGTGTCACCCGCAACGTTCCAAAGAATAAGTGTGCAAAATGTGGTTCAAATCGGTGAAACGGTGTAGATTTGTGACAATGGACCTATATGCAGGGAATGGAGTGGTCTGTCCGAAATTTCATGCTGACAGTGTTACTCGCAGCGATCCAAAGGGTAAGTATACACATTTTGGCCCAGATCGGTGAAACGGTGTAGATTTGTGCCAAAGGGCAGAAATGCAGGGAATGGAATGGTCTGTCCGGAATTTCATGTAAACAGTGTTACTCTCAGGGTTCCAAAGTGTACGAATTCGCATTTTGGTTCAGATCGGTGAAACGGTGTAGATTTGTGCCAAAGGGCCTAAATGCAGGGAATGGAGTGGTATGTCCGAAATTTAAAGTGGACAGTGTTACCCGCAGTGTTCCCAAGGGTGTGTATACAAATTTTGGTTCAGATCGGTGAAACGGTTTAGATTTGTGCCAAAGGGCCTAAATGCAGGGAATGGAGTGGTCTGTCCGAAATTTAACATAGCCTAAACCATTCCTCTTGAATCTGGCTATCATTTAAAAAAATAATTTTTTGAATCCGACTGGTAGTTCCAGAGATTTGTGCGCTTAAACACAAAAACACACAAACTCTTCAGCTTTATTATATTAGTATAGATTATAGTAGTCTATAGACAGGCTAAATACTATGGTTTCATCCGTCCTCTTAATTTACAATATAATATGTGATGTTTGTTCAAACAAGTGTGACAATAGCATATCTCCAATTCAATCTATACTTTCATCGTAGTACCAGTATGAAAACGGAGCGTAAATTAACACTTTAAAAATATCCAAGCTGTGTAGTATACGAGTAGGATAACATGTCAGATGACTTCACATACATTTCATCTTAATTTCTTAGTAGGATAACATGGCAGATGTTACACATCATATGCGACTACTGTAAGGCTCGTATCATTTTTTAAAATGTGAAGCCTATATTATATTTTACTTTGTTTACATTTAATATTATTAATAATATTTAATTGTTGTTATTACATTTATTCTCATATCAAACAAACATTAGACTTAAGTACAACTCTAGTGTTTTGTTTCATTCTTAATTGAGCTGAAATATGGACAATTTATAATAGACTAGCTGTACCCGACAAGCGTTGCAATGCCAAACAAATAAAGTGCTGGCGTTGTAACTTTGTTTGTTGAAGTATTTTTGGATTACCAGTATTTTTTATTTTTCCGTTAACCTCCTCTAAACTATTGTGAAATTGATTTACTACCTCAATAAAATGTCATGGGAGCGTGCTCAACAACTCACCAAAGTTTCATCGCAATGATATGAATGGTATATGAACGCATACGGGACATCCTTGAAACGATTCACGCGCCGTCACACATTTGTTGAATAAGCTCGTACGCTAACTATTGTAAAATGGATTTACTAAGTCGAAATCCTTCCCTGGCGTGTACAAAACAACTCATGAAATTCTCATCGTAATCGGAAGAATGGCATCTGAACGCATACGGGATTTTGTTTAAACGATTTGCACGCCGTCACTCATTTGTTGAATCTCCCAGGGCGCCACCTATTGAAAAACGGATTTACTATTTCATACACCTTCGCAGGGCTGTACTGAACTCACCAAAGTTTTATCATAATCGGATGAATGGTATATGAACGCATACGGGACATGGTTGAAACTATTCACGCGCTATCACTCATTAATTGAATCTACTCGTGCGCTACCAATTGTAAAATGGATTTAGTAAATCAGAAATCGGGAGTGGAAACAACATTTCTCTAAATATCATTGCAATCGCATGATTGGTAATGTACGCATACGGAATTCTTTTTAAACGATACGCGCACCGTTACTCATTTGTTGAATCTACTCGTGCACTACCTATTGTAAAAATAATTTACTATGTCAGAAACCTTCCCTGAAGTGTCCACAACATCTCACCCAAGTTTCATCGCTATCGGACGATTCGTATATGAACGCATACGGGACTTTGTTGAAACTCTTCGAGCGTCTTCGCTTATTTGTTGAATCTACTTGTGCGTTATCTATTGTAAAATGGAATTACTAAGCCTGAAACTTTCCCTGGAGTATACACAACAATTCACCCAAGTTTAGTCGCTATCCGACGAATGGTATATGAACGAATACGGGACTATGTTGAAACACTTCGCGCTTCGTCGCTCATTCGTTTAATCTACTTGTGCGATACCTGTTGTAAAGTGGATTTACTAACCAGAAACCTTCCCTGAAGTGTACACAACATCTCACCCAAGTTTTATCGCTATCAGACGAATAGTATATGAACGCATACGGGACTCTGTTGAAACGCTTTGCGTGTCGTCGCTCATTTGTTGAATCTATTCGTGCGCTACCTATTATAACATGGATTTACTAAGCCAGAAACCTTGCCTGTAGTGTACACAACCTCTCACCCAAGTTTCATCGCAATGGGATGAATGGCATATGAACGCATGTGGGACTTTCTTGAAACAAACGCACGCCATTTTGTTGAAGCTACTCGCGTGCCATCTATTGTAAATTGGATTTACTAGGCCTATAACGTTTCCGGGACTGTGCACAACAACTCAAAAAAAATTGATCGCAATCGGATGAATTGTATATGAACGCATCGCCATTACGCATTTGTTTAAACTACTCGCGCGCTATCTATTTTAAAATGGATTAACTATGCCTATAAACCTCCCGGAAGTGTTTACAACAACTCACCAAAATTTGATCACAATCGGATGAATGCTTTATGAACGCATAAAAGACGAACACACAGATATTCCTTTTTATATATATACTAGCAGTAGTACCCGGCTTCGCCCGGTGGAATGATGATAATGTTTTAAGGTCTCCTTAGAAATATAATGGACTTAAAATGTAAGTCATTTGCCCCCAAAGACAATGAGGGAGTAATATCTAGGTCATTTGCCCTTTTGATAAGGATGATAATAAAAAATACTGTTGAATTGACACGTCAAACTTACAAATTACCGTAATAGAAATACATGTTTCAAAATTCGCAGGCGAGGAAGACTTGTGATTAATGGTGTAATGGGCGTAACATCTACTGTAGGTCATTTGCTCTTATGATGAGGATGATAAGGGAAACTACTACCGGTATTGAATTGACACTTCAACGTATAATGTACACAATGTACTGTAATAAAAATAACTATATGGCGGCTTCGGTGGCGTATTTGGTAGCATGCTGAGCTTCTATGCCCAAGATAGCGGGTTCAAACCCGGCCGAAGCCGTCGGATATTTTAAGAGAATAAAAAATCCGTCAGTATGCCTTTCTTCGGAGGGGAAGTAAAGCCGGCGGTCCCATGTCAGATTTATGGCATGTTAAAGAACCTTCCACTAATTACACCTGTGTGAAGCTAAATTGGATAGATAAACAACGCTCATAGATGTCTACGTCCGTTGCCAAGAGCCGACTGCAGTGGCGTCTAGTAGCTAAGTTCCGAACTTGGCCTAGTAGTCGTTGACGGTGGCGCTTGGCGGCAAAAGTACGAACTATTTGAAGAATTCTAAGTTGCAGTTTGTACTTAAATTAAAAAACAGATAACACACACTAATAACACCGGTTATCAGACAGATTCTACACACACCCAAAGTACACGGGGCTACATGACCGCGTTGTCGCAGCCCCTAAACTTAAGAACCAACCAACCAAAAATAAATAATTAAAAAATCACAGTCGAGAAAGACTTCATGCGGCGGTGATTATTGGTATGATGCGCGTAACATCTAGGTCATTTGCACTTATGATGATAATAATAAGGTAATGAAAAAATGACTACTAAACGAACATGGTATTATTTTAAAACTGATATAGGTAATTCAGGTGTCTAGCTTCGATGTCTTCCAAAGTCTCAACCTTATTTTCTGGCTTAGGCCTGTACTGGATGCGTCTAGTGAAAGAGCGTACTGCAAGACAAAGAATATAGGTCCAAGCTGCACGAACCTGAGATGATCGCAGATGATGACGAAATATGATGACACACGTTCGGGGTTCCCCGTCCTATACAGATTGACCGGGAATCACTCACTGTTTCGCAACGGCCCTGTGCTGGCATCAGCATAGACAGCAGGAGATAACACGGCGGAAAGTACTCTCAAGTCACCTCGCGATGAATCAGCAAGCTATTCTCACAACTGACGCCCCCCAGGGTCTCACAACTTGTGGGACGTGGGTTGGCGACCACGGAACCCCAGCTGAGTCTGGCATCGCTTCTACTTCCTGGTGCCGGGCTCATTTCAGTTCTCTTTCCTGTCGGCCTCCCTTGGTCAACTCTTGTACTATTACGACCCAGACTGTATTAGGGTATCCGAGGGCTAGGGAGTCTTTCAATTTTCCGCCTTAATTGGCTTTGTCTCATCTTTCCCGATACCCTCATTCTTCGAGGGGTCTGGCTTCTTTTCCTTTTCATAATATCTCCTGTCTTCTGCTCAAGGCCCTCAAAGAAGCAGGGTGTGTGTAGACCCACCACTTCTGGTACACCCTCAAGGGCTCATGACTGGTGAGTTAGGAAGCTGGCAACCCCGAGGAATTCCTGAGCTACATGCAGGGAATGGAATGGTATGTCAGAAATTTCAAGTGGACAGTGTTACGCATCGGGTTCCAAAGGGTAAGTATACACACTTTGTTTTCGATCGGTGAACGATGTAGATTTGTACCCAAGGGCCTTAATGCGGGAAATGGAGTGGTCTGTCCGAAATTTCGAGTGGACAGTGTTACTCGTCGAGTTCCAAAGGGTAATTATGTAAAATCTGGTTGAGATCGGTGAAACGGTGTAGTTTTCTGCCAAAGGGCCAAAAAGCAGGGAATAGTGTGGTCTGTCCGAAATTTTAAGTGAACAGTGTTACTTGTCGGGTTCTACGGGTAAGTATATAAAATTGGGGTCAGAAAGGTGAAACGGTGTAGGTTTGTGCCAAACAGCCTAAATGCAAGGGATGTAGTGGCCTCGCCGCAATTTCAAGCAGACAGTGTTACTCGCTGGGTACCAAAGGGTAAGTTACCGAATATTGGTTCTGATCGGTGAAACGGTGTAGATTTGTGCCAAAGTGCCTAAATGCAGGGAATGGGGTGGTCTATCCGAAATTGTAAGTGGACAGTGTTACCCGCAGGGTTCCAAAGGGTAAGTATACAAAGTTTGGTTCAGATCGGAGAAATGGTGTAGATTTGTGCCAAAGGGCCTAAATGCATGGGATGGAGTAGCCTCTCCGCAATTTCAAGCAGACAGTGTTAGTCGCAGTGTTCCAAAGGGTAAATATACAAATTTTGGTTGAGATCGGTGAAACGGTGTAGATTTGGGACAAAGGGCCTAAATGCAGGGAATGGAGTGGTCTGTCCGCAATTTCAAGCAGACAGTGTTACTCGCTGGGTACCAAAGGGTAAGTTTCCGAATATTGGTTCTGATCGGTGAAACGGTGTAGATTTGTGCCAAAGTGCCTAAATGCAGGGAATGGGGTTGTATATCCGAAATTGTAAGTGGACAGTGTTACTCGCAGGGTTCCAAAGGGTAAGTATACAAAGTTTGGTTCAGATCGGTGAAATGGTGTAGATTTGTGCCAAAGGGCCTAAATGCAGGGGATGGAGTAGCCTCTCCGCAATTTCAAGCAGACAGTGTTAGTCGCAGTGTTCCAAAGGGTAAATATATAAATTTTGGTTGAGATTGGTGGAACGGTGTAGATTTGGGCCAAAGGGCCTAAATGCAGGGAATGGATTGGTCTGTCCGCAATTTCAAGCAGACAGTGTTACTCGCAGGGTTCCAAAGGGTAAGTATACACATTTTGGTTCAGATCGGTGAAACGGTGTAGATTTGTGCAAAGAGGGCCTAAATGCAGGGAATGGCGTGGTCTGTCCGAAATTTCAAGCAGACAGTGTTAGTCGCAGTGTTCCATAGGGTAAATATACAAATTTTGGTTGAGATCGGTGAAACGGTGTAGATTTGGGCCAAAGGGCCTAAATGCAGGGAATGGAGTGGTCTGTCCGCAATTTCAAGCAGACAGTGTTACTCGCAGGGCACCAAAGGGTAAGAATACGAATTTTGGTTCTGATCGGTGAAACGGTGTAGATTTGGACCAAAGGGCCTAAATGCAGGGAATGGGGTGGTCTGTCCGAAATTTTAAGTGGTCAGTGTTACTCGCAGGGTTCCAAAGGGTAAATATACAAATTTTGGTTGAGATCGGTGAAACGGTGTGGATTTGGACCAAAGGGCCTAAATGCAGGGAATGGGGTGGTCTGTCCGAAATTTCAAGTGGACAGTGTTACTCGCAGGGTTCCAAAGGTTAAATATACAACTTTTGGTTCAGATCGGTGAAACGGTGTAGATTTGTGAAAAAGGGCCTAAATGCAGGGCATAGGGTGGTCTGTCCGAAATTTAATGTTGACAGGGTTACCCGCAGGGTTCCAAAGGGTAAGTATACAAATTTTGGTTCAGATCGGTGAAACGGTGTGGATTTGTATACATAACAGACAGACAGACAGACAAACTTTGTGCTTTATATATATAGAAGAAGAAGATGTACTCTCATACTACGTGGGGCTGATCACCAAGAGACTTGCTGCGTGGTTCAGCGGTAACGTTCTTGCTAGCTGTGTCCAACGTTGCAGGATCGAATCCTGGCGCAGTCAGCTGGCATTTGAGGGTGCGCAAATGTGAGGGAGCTGTGTAAGTAGATTTATTGGCACGTTAAAGATCCTCCTCGGGGCAAAATTCGTGTTTCCTGGCGTCTTTAAAAGCCACAATAATATAAAGGGACGTAAAACCAATAACATTATTATTATTATTATTTTAGTCGTTTACCCTCCAGGTTGGTGGAACCCACGGACTCAGCGAGGGAACTCACCACTACCGCCTCTACGGGCAGTGTCCTAGAGCTGGAAACGTCGAATCGGAAGGGATACAACTGGTGAGGTGGGATTGGCATCTCGCCCAGGCGGCCTCACCTGCAAAGCGAACAGGGGCCTCATGAGAGAAGGTAAGGGATGGTTAGGATGGATAGACAAGGAAGAGGGAAGGAGGCGGCAGTGGCCTTGAAGAAGGTACCATCCCGGCATTTGCCCGAAGACGAAGTGGGAAACCACGGAAAACCACTTCGAGGATGGCTGAGGGGGAATCGAACCCCCTCTACTCATTTGGGCCACCCGAGGCTGAGTAGACCCCGTTCCAGTCCTCGTACCACTTTTCAAATTTCGTGGCAGAGCCGGGAATCGAACCCAGGACCTCCGGGGCGGCAGCTAACCATGCAGACCGCTACGCTACGGAGGCGACTATTAACATTATTATTATTATTATTATTATTGATCATCAAGATGTCTTAAGCCCCTTACATGAATTTACTACAACATTAGTAATCCATGCGATCACCTGCGGGTTAAAGAGCTACCCAAGCATCGATGGGCAAAACATGTAGATTACATCGCTCAATAGCCTACTGATTGCACGGTTTGATGCTCGCTGTCTAGACTTAACTAGCCTGTTATATCTTCAGCTCCGCTTGTGGACGCAACACTTCTTAAACTCAGTTTTTTTTCCCCGCGCGCCTTGGCTTTGATCTTGGCAGACTACAAAAGCATTCCATTCCAGATGGTGAGGTAGGATTATTTGAAAGTAAAAGCAGAGGAAGAAGTTGACCAGATGACCTTCAAAGTTCTCTTACCATGTACTTGTCACTTAACGGGCAGCAGATCTCCTAAATCATTCCGGTCGTATGCAAATTTATGACTCAATAAAGATCCAGCTTCAAAAGGTTGCCTGCCAATTTTAATTATTATTAGCAACGATAAGTTAATAGGAACTAGTCCGGAACGGTCACACGAGCTCCATAACTCACAAGAATGGCTTACATATCTGAAATAACGTCAGCTGAAGACAAAAACTTGTCGCCATAACCTTCTTTGTTCGCTCTCCCCTTCTCTAACATTAATATGTTGGACTGGCTGCGTGGCTCAGCGGTAACGTTCTCGCCTGCTGTTCCCAATGTTGCAGGATCAAATCCTGGCGCAGCCAGTTTGCATTTGAGGGTGCGCAGATTTACTGGCACGTTAAAGATCCCCTTAGGGGCAAAATTTCGGCTACCCGGCGTCACTAAAAGCCGCAACTGTTAAAAGGGACGTAGAACCAATAACATTATTATTATTATTATCGATATTTCTTTATTCTTTCTCCGTTACGGTCTTCTAAGGACCACGGGCAAATTTCAATGTTTAGTCCTTTCTTCTTCCCCCAGGTCTCCTTCTTCTTCCTCCAGAACTCCTTCATCTTCACACTATGCATCTTCTTTCTCTCTTCGGACCATTTTGAGCCTCTTTTCTTTTCCTTCCTTCCTTGGAACCCTTCCATACCCAACTCTTTTTTCCTAAACATTTCTCTCTCTACTGCATCTTCTTCTCTTATATTGTTTCTTTCTAAATCCTTTTTAACTTCTTGAATCCAAGTTGTTGTTAATTTCTTGTTCCAAAGATATTTGAATATCTGTTTGGTTAACCTGTTGTCATTCATTCTATATAAATGTCCAAAAAATAGCAATCGCCTCTTTTTTATTGTGTCTGTTATGTTTTCAATGTTGCGGTATATTTCATCATTACTTCTTAATTTCCAGAATTCTGTAATTCTTAATGGACCTAATATTTTCCGTACAATTTGTCTTTCTAATACTTCCAATCTATCTAACTTATAATTAAGTGCTAGACATTCGCTTGCGTATAGGCATTCTGGTTTGATTACTGTTCTGTAGTGCTGTATTTTCAAGTTTCTAGATAAATATTTTTTGTTGAAGGTGTTCCTAGTTATGCTCTTTCCATCTTGTGAAGTCTTTCTTCTACAGCAGATTTTTCTAAACCATTTTCTCCCAAATATTTGAATTTCTTTACCCTCTTAATTTTACCAATTATCGATATTATTATTATTTATGATCGACAATGTCGAAATGTAAAACATATTATATGTCACTATGTGATTCAAAACCGCCATGTCAAACACTAAAGAATGTGGTTTAATTACTGCTTATACGTACATGTTTCGGTGTTCAATGACACCATCGTCAGCGTAGATTGAATTAAAATAATCTTAAAACTACGTTTACAAAAAAGAGAAAATGGATCTCCTTACAAAACACTACTAGAAATTTGAAAATAAAACAACCAACATCTGAGAAACATTGGGCAACACATTGGAATATGCATATTCTCAAAGTATCCATACATTATATTTTGGCTTGGCAATATCCAAATTGTTTCATGCGACTTATGCACATAAAATACAGGGTCAGTTTGGATTAAGATTATGTACTGCATTACCACGCATTTCTTGGATCGATAATCTGAAAACTCTCTATGATGGTTGCCAACCTCCTGAGAAGAGATGACACATAAAAAAGAAGAAGACTGCATTACCAAATTGGACAGCTAACTTCAACAGAACGATCCAACTAGTAGGAATATTCTGGTTTATTTCAAGGTTAGATAATTCTATACCGTCCAAATTTTACATCATTCACCAATCTATACATCATCGTAACAACATCATAACTGACAAGTATGTTTCATCTGAAAATGTTAAGGTTAGATCACATCAATGTGCTACAGACTGCCGTATCCATTAAGGTTGATTTATAGTCATATTACGTACGATTATATTAAACCACACTGAAGGACTGTGATGATGATGATGATGATGATAATTGTTGTTTTAAGGGGCCTAAAACCTAGGTTATCGGCCCCTAACTGACTGAAGGATTGTGATATAACTGGAAGATACATCATTAGCAGCAACTTCCGATTCACTATAATCGAACCATATTTATTAACAAGATGTCCTTTAAGGTGCATTTATATTCATTCTATTCTTAATTATTCATATGTTTTCTAATTCTTTTTGTGATCTTTCTTTTTATTTAAATTTCTAATAGTGTTTTGTAAGGAGATCCATTTTCTCTTTTATCTTTGTAAACTTAGTTTTAAGATTATTTTAATTGAATTTACGCTGACGATGGTGTCATTGTACACCGAAACATGTACGTATAAGCAGTAATTAAACTACATTTTTTAGTGTTTGACAAGACGGTTTTAATAAGATAGTAGGTACTATCAGTCAACACGGATATTAACTATTACCATTGACTATGGTTAATTATTATTATTAAAGATAAATCGCACAAATTGTGCATTTTGATAACAAACAGTCATTCAAAAAACTTCGCAATGGATGATCCCCGATTTGCACAACAAATTACGTGGTATCTACTACATTCCACCCCGCATAATTTACATACGCAGGATTCATCAGGGTCATGAATGTATTCGGTATTACACAGTTTATGGTGATACCCATGTATCGCCATCGAATTGACAAAGTGTGGCAAGTCTTGATTTGTGTTCATCCATGTCCTAGTCATCATGGCCTCCATGGTGTAAAACTCGAACCAGATTTCGTCCCTTTTCTGTATTCTTTCCTGCATTAGTTTTTTCCAGGCACCTCTCTTCATCCGAAGGTCCTCAACGAAGGTCTCCCTGGCGAGTTCATATGCTAATCTTGATTTTGTATACTTCGATATCCCCAGATATGTAAGAAAACTTTATCATAATGGGGGTCATTAAAGTACTATCTTTTATTATGAAACAGGTTCTCCAACCAATCACAGCTCATTCACTGACCAATTAGGTAAGAATAGCTTCGCACATGCGCTCAAAATCAAACATGTCGGACATGAATTACATGATTTGAAAGTTGTCAATGTATATTGGATCAACCATCGTAGTTACAATCCCAAACACAAAGACAAAGTCAGCACGAACCTTTACGGTAACATGAACATACTATGAAATACAGGGTGTCTCAAAAATTTTACTAACACTTTGAATGACTATAAAATGATTATTTATGAACATAGAGACAAGTTTAAGGGCTTCAATTATAGAAGAGACTTGCAAATACAGACTCATGTTCACAAATGTTCAAATTGATCACCGTCAGTGTCCAGGAGTGCGACAAACCGCCACAATCGCACCGGACCATTGCTCGCATAAGAGACCGTTCACAACGTCAACAAGAAAAGTTCTAGACGACCACGGACATCCACCAGTCCTAGAAAAGAAGAACAGGTGCAAGAAGCCCTCACTTGATCCCCACCGAAATCACTACGACAAACGGCTCGAGAGACACACATCTCAAAATATAGCGTCCATCGCATCATGAAGTGTCTGCGCTGGAAATCCTCAATTCCAACACGAAATTGGAAATTGAGAGACAATGTCACGAAATTCCAAATTAACTTTGTCGTAATGTATGGGAATCCATTGCTTCGCGTTATCAGCTTTGTCTGGACACTGACGGTCATCAATTTGAACATTTGTAAACATGAGTCTTTAATTACATGTCTCCTCTATAATTGAAGTCCTTAAACTTGTCTCTATGTTGATAAATAATAATTTTATAGTCATTCAAAGTGTTAGTACATTTTTTGAGACACCCTGTATGCAACACACCATTCTTGTACCCTGGCCTGTACCGACATGGAAAGTGTGCATCGTTCGTTTGCATAAACAAACTGCAGAATATTGCAAAATAAATAGCACTCTACCTTAATATCCGCAACTCCAATTTCTACACAGGGCATTGTATACGTAGGATTTCGCCGACAATTTTAGTGAATGCTGTTGTTAATATAAACACACTAGAACGTCCTGGTACAAATCGGCAGGCTGTAACCACATGGCATTGCTAAGCCGACAGAGCGCATGCGTGGGTCAGATAAATTCTATAGCACACACAGCAAACTCAGCGCTTGCACTCCGATCGCTAAAATCAAGTCACTGAATCTCGACAGATATTTATGAATATTTCTGTCGGAACATAAAATAAAATGAAGTTATAATTATCGTCGAACATAAACAGTCGTATGCAACTCGCCTATAGTGGTAATTAAGATACTCAGTATGGAAATAAATATAAAACATACTCGTGTCTTAATTATTGCCATTATAGGCTCGTTGCATAATGTGCTATATTATTGTTAATATATGATTATTGTGATTGAGAAAGTTGGGCTTGAAAATGTGAGAAAAAAGAGAGAAAAATGCTTGGGAAAATCCTGAGCCCAAAGATAAAGAATGGAGAGAGGACTAACACCAAACAAAGAATTGTACCAGAGAACTGAAGGTGTGGTTGAACTGATGAAGAAGAGGAGATTACAGTTCTTCCTCACACGGCTGAGTGGACTCCGTTCCAGCCCTCAGACCAGAATTAAATTCCTTGGCAGGTCCAGGATTCGAACCTGGGCCTCCGTGAGGACAGCCAAGAATGCTAGCCAATGCGGGCAATTTAAATTTGGTTGGTTGGGTTGGTTCCTTAGTTTAGGGGCTGCAACAACGCGATTATGCAGCCCCGTGTACTTTGGATGTGTGTAGAATCTGTCTGATAACCGGAGTGAATTGTGATGACTGTTATAGTGAGTGTTTTCTGTTTTCAATTCAAAGAAGGACTGCAGACAATCGATTTTCAAGTAGATCCAACTTTTAAGACCAAACGCCACCGTCAACGACCAACTAGTTCTGAACTTCGCTACTAGCCAACGCAGTCGGCTCCTGGCGACGAATGTTGGAACCTAAGAGCGTTAGTCAATAATATAACCTATAATTTAGCTTCACACAGGTGTAATTAGTGGAAGGTTCTTTATCATGCCATAAATCTATGACATGGTACCGCCGGCTTTACTTCTCCTCCGAAGAAAGGCATACTGAGGGATTTTAACGCTCTTAAAAAATCCGACGACTTTGGCTGGGTTTGAACCCGCGACCTTGGGCATAGAAGCTCAGCATGCTACCGACTACGCCACCGAAGCCACTAAAATTTAAATTTAATTCATCATGTCTAATGCACATTTTTTTTGTCGTGTAGCCTCCTGAGAGGCCGAGTGCAGGTCTTTCTAGTCGACGCCCGTGGGCGACCTGCGCGTCGGGATGAGAGATGGAATGGATGAAGATGAATGAAACTGGGCAAGGATGTGGAAGGAAGCGGCCGTGGCCTATCAGAAGGTACTGCCCCAGCATTTGCCTGGTGTTGTAAATGGGAAACCACGGAAAACCATTTCAAGGACAGCCGACGGTGGGGCTCGAACCCACGCGTCTACCGAGTCAGCAGAGAGCTTGGCCCCTTGACCTAACGCAGCGCTTTAGCCCGCGTAGCCACTACTGTCGGTGTCTAATGCACTGAGAACATCTTATACGAGTTTTCTAGCGTGATACTGTTGTTGTTGTAGTCGTTGTTTCATTTGAGTGGCTTGGACATCGTGGTCATTCGGCCCCGTGTACTTGGGTGTGTGTGCAATTTTGTCTGATAACGTGTGTTATGGTGATGGGTGTATTAGTGTGTGCAATTTAGGTAAGAATTGGTAAGGAGGCGACCGCGGCCTTAAGTTAGAATCCATCTCAGCGTTTGCCTGGAGTAGAAGTGGAGAAACCAAGGAAAATCACTTCTAGGATGGCTGAGTGGAAGCTGTTCCAGCCCTCAGACCAGAATTAGATGTCTTGGCGGAGTCGATATTTGAAGTCGGTCCTCCTGGAGAACGTAATAGGAACAGTAAGGAATGTGTCCGACTCGTTGCGTAGTGACTTGCATTCTTGGCTGTCACCGACATGGCCCGGGTTCGATTCCCGGCTCTGGCAATACATTTAATTCTGGTCTGAGGCTTGGAACTCAGCCTCGTGAGGAGAAAATGAGAATAGGCGTGTTCGATTCCCATCTCAGCCATCCTGGAAGTGGTTTTCCGTGGCTTCCAACTTCTTCTCCAGGCGAACGCCGGGATGATTTCTAAATTATTGCCACGGCCACCTCCTTCCCAATCCTTATCTGAATTACAACTACAGACATCCCAATGACACTGGTTATCGGACGGATTTCACACATAAACAGCCAGGTACACGGGGCTACATTACCACGATGTCGCAAAAGCCCCTCAATCAACAACAACAACAGTAACAAAAGTGATGTTTTATATGTTTTTCTGATCTCTCCGCAGCTGGCTGTGTGGCTCAGCGGTAACGTACTCGCCTGCTGGTCCCAAGGTTGCTGGGTTGAATCCTGGTGCAGCCAGTTAGCATTTGAGGGTGCACAAGTATGAGGGACCCGTGTCAGTAGAATAAATGGCACGTTAAAGATCACCTTCGGGGCAAAATTCTGGCTCCCTGGCGTCTCCAAAAGCCGCAGTTTTTAACGGGACATAAAACCAATAAGATTATTAGTCTATATCATTCATGGACAAAGTACGGCCCGCGAGCCAACTGCGGCCCTTCAGCTAGTCTAATCCGGTCCGTGACGTGGGTTAGAATTATACTACCTACAATTACACAAGGTCATATTTCCCGTACTGTGTACCTAGAAGTGAAAACCTATTTCAATGTCATTGTGTTTATGCGTTTTGTGCAATATCTTTTTGTGCGAAAAATCTCCACGACGAATTTGAATGAAGATTTCAGGACATCAAAGTTATTGAATAGGACTTAGACGTTTTCAGCAAGCCATTTGAGTCGTCGAGTTGCAAAACTCGTTTAATCCACTTGTGAATAAGAATAATTTTCATGAGAAACGTTTCTCTGGACTTTGCCTCACGTATATTTTGTGTTTGTTGTTTTCTACTTTTTGCTTCGTGCTTTTGGTTTTTGGTTTTGTGTTTGCTTTGTCCTTTTGCTTTTGAATTTAACTTTTTGTTTTTCTTTCTTGGTTTTGGTTTTGTGTTTGTTTTCTGCCTTTTTTTGAATTTTGCTTTTCGCTTTGTGTTCCTTGTTTTTTGTCTTCTGCTTTTGCTTTTGTTTTTGAATTTTGCTTTTTGCTTCGTGTTTTTTGTTTTGTGTTTTGTGTTTGTTTCCTGGAAAATCAAAATAAAACAAATCAAAATAAAATAAAACAAAATAAACAAAACAATATAAAACAAAAACAAAATAAAATAAAACAAAAACAAAATAAAATAAGACAAAACAAAATAAAAATACAAAAAATTAAACAAAACTATTTAAAATAAAACAAAACAAAATCAAAAAACAAAACAAAATTAAATAAAATTAAACAAGGTAAAACAAAATAAAATAATGAAAAATAAAATAAAATAATAAAATAAATAATTTTACGACATGATCCTTATTCACAAGTGGACTAAACGAGTTTTGCAACTGGACGACTCATTTAATATTGACTGTGAAACAGTAAAATCAGAGTTGCAGCTAGAACTGATTGAGCTACAGTATAACAACGAATTGAAGCAACTATTCCTAAGCGTTTTGAAAATTGAGTTCTACAAGGTCCTACCAAAATCAAACATCCCAAACCTGAAATCTCATACACAAGATATAACTAGCCTACCATGTTCGCATCTTACTATATCTGTACCGGGTGAGTTAGCTGTGGTTGTTACGGCGTGCCTGCAGGAAGTCGCTCACATCCGGGAGGCAAGGAGGTTCGAATCCCCCCGCCGGCAACCTTCAAGATTGTTTTCTGTGGTTTCCCATCTTCCTTCCAGGCAAATTCCGGGGTTGGTCCCTAACTAAAGACCACAGCCGCTACCTTCCAATTCCTGGACATTACAGTCACACTTTCCTCCCCAAACAACACTCCACACGTGACGGTACTTGTAGCTCACCCCATGGGATTCAACATAGAAACAGCTACTAACTCTGGCGAACCAAACATGTCCTCGGACACTCCCGGTACTAACAGTCATACGCTAAGAAAAAGCTATATCTGTGTACAGGTATTTTCTACCATGAAGTTTCGCAAAAATGGCGTCAGAAATAGATTGACAGACCACCATTTAGCTCCGCTACTAAGAATCAGCTCATCGCAGTTTCAAACAGATTATGAATCACAGTCACAGTTTCACTTCCTCTTCTAACAAATAATGAAGGTGTGTTTTCTTTTCCTAAGTTTTCTACCATTTGTAGTCTATAAGTTTTGTTTGATATAAAAATCAGGATTTAAAACTTTATAATCTGATGATGATGATGATAATTGTTGTTTTAAGGGGCCTAACATCTAGGTTATCGGCCCCTAATGGATTGGGTGATCGTGAAGATGATAATGAAATGTAAGCTATAACTAAAACTAACTACTAACTTATATACTAGAAGAAGAAATGGACAACAAAAGGAGAATGAGGCAAATAAAGGACAGGAGGGACAAAAATGCCCTCAATCCTCGAAGAATGCGGATTGAGGGACTTGGAAGGAAGGAGAGCCACGAAAGGCAGATAGGAAAGAGAAAGAGGAGAGAGTCCTGCCCACAGGTAATCGACAAAAGGGGGAAAACCGTACCCAGCTCAGGAATCCCTCGGGGTCGCCAACTTTTGAACTCACCATCCGTGAGCACCTGAGGGTGTAGCAATATCTAGGGTGCACCAGAAGTGGTGGGGCTACATACACTCTGCCTCCGTGAGGGCCCTGAGCAGAAAGCAGGAGATAACAGGAAAAGAAAAAGAAGGCTGACCCCTCGCAGAAGGAGGGTATCAGAAAAGAGGAGACAAGGGCCAATTAAGGCGGGAAAGGAAGAGACTCCCTAGGCCTCGGATACCCTAATACCGTCGGGGTCGGAAGAGAACAAGAGTTGACTAAGTGAGGTCGACAGGAAAGAAGACGGAGAGGAGCCCGGTAGAAGTAAGTGGAAGCAATGCCAGACTCAGCTGGGGCCCCGTGGTCGCCAACCCACGTTCCACTAGATGTGAGCCCCTGGGGGGATGTGATGTTTTTTTTTCGGCCCGCCTATAATAATCTGTATTGCATCTGGTGCTGCTCCTAGAAAGTTTGCCCGTGTCTGGTCTATAATATGATCTCGCAAATGCGAAATCCTTACTCTATCTACCCATCTGACAATAACCTTCAATGCACCTAGATGGTCTGTATTATGTCTTAAACACTGTCAAGGTATAATTTTCACAGAACGCGTCATATCATCGCCTTGTATCCGGTCCAACAGCTGGCATACCGGTTATCAGAATACCGAGACGCACAGAACAAGGAGGTAGTCCCGCGTAATGGATTTGAAATAATCTGAATATACTTGAGATGTTCCTTTCTCTTGCTCACAGTCATTAGTCTACTTAAAATATTGTGCTAACAACACAAATACTGTGTAATATGAGAGATTTGTAGTTTGCCTCATCAAAATATACATGACTGTGATTTCATCCTTTTAGAAGGTCAGATACGTGATCGCAATGAGGAAAGAATGTCATTTATGGTTACTGCAGGGGTCTGGAAATCCTGGTTGCTCTGACCATGCGTGGTGAAGGTAAACACGAACACACCCTGCTTCCCTTAGAGCAGTTGTTTCCAAATGGTGGCACGCGGGCCAATCGTGGACAGCGAGGCAAGTTTTTATTTTAGAGAAAAAAGGTTTTTTTAAAAATTCATGAAAAAATGCGTGTCGCCTCCATTGTGTAGTGGTCAGCGTTCTTAGCTGCCACCCTGGAGGTCCGAGGTTCGATTCCCGGCTCTGTCACGAAATTTGAAAATGGTATGAGGAAAGGAATGAGGTCTACTCAGCCTCGGGTGGTCCAAATGTGTAGAGGCGGTTTGATTCCCACCTCAGCCATCCTCGAAGTGGTCTTCCGTGCTTTACCACTTCGTCTTCGGGCAAATGCCGGGATGGTAACTTCCATCAGGTAACGGCCGCCTCCTTCCCTCTTCCTTGTCTATCCATTCCATTCTTCCCATCACGTCCCATCCCTCATGAGACCCCCTGTACGCTTTGCAGGTGAGGCCGCCTGGGCGAGGCGCTAGTCCCGCCTCCCCAGTTGTATCCCCAATCTCGATGTCAAGCTCCAGGACACTGCCCGTAGAGGCGGTAAAGGTGGGATCGCTCATTGAGTCAGTGTGAAAAGTCGAAGGTAAACTGACTACGATAACGAGAGAATGCTGGTTTTAAAGTAGGCTACTATGTATTTCTATTTGACCAAACAAAAAACAAAAAGTAATTTGATAATAGTACATTATGCAACGAGCCTATAATGGCTATAATTAAGACACGAGTATTTTTATAAAACGAGCGTATGCGAGTTTTATAATTTCCATACGAGTGTCTTAATTACCATTATAGGCGAGTTGCATACGACTGTTTATGTTCGACGATAATTATAACTTTATTATATGTTTTAACATAAATATTCATAAATATCTGTTGAGAGTCAGCTACTGGAATTTTGTGATCGCAGAGCGAGCGTTGGGTGTTATATCTTTGTCTTTCAAGAGCTTTGAACAACCGACGCATGCGCTCTGTGTGGTTGCAATGCCATATGCAACCATATGTTTACATCAGCCGTCCCTCAGTAATATTGTCACCGCAGTCATTTGAAGACAATGCGCTGTGTAGAAATTAGTGTTGGTGATTTTAAGGTACAGTGCTATTTCTTGTCTCATATTCGCCAGTTTATTTACGCGAACATATGGACGGTGGGTATTCCATGTCGGTAATTTATTATAGTTCGATGTTGTGTTTATGTCCGACATGTTGGATTTTGAGCGCATGCGCGAAGTTATCGTTACCTAATTGGTCAATTAACGAGCTCTGATTGGCTGGAGAAACTGTATCATAATGGAAAACAGTGTTATAATGACCATCATTATGATATAGTTATCTGACACATAATAGTGAGGGTCGAACATAAAGAATTGAAGTCGAACCGTTATCCTACAACGCACCGTATCACACAGGACTCGGCAACATCAGGTCACTGACCTCCCTCCGCTTTATCCACGGAATAATAAATCCATATTTAGCCTATTTTCATTTATGAAAATATAGGCTTATGAGATCACTTTTTGTCCGTGTGTCCGTCTGTGTCTGCGAGTGCGATTCGTGTGTGTGTGTGTCCATAATAACTTCTAAACGGCAGGAGCGAATTCAATGAAACTCGGTAAGTTCATAGCACTATTTCGGACGACCCCGACCGTGCCCTTCAAGTTTTATTACGTCTCACCAATCCAACATGGTGGCTGTGCGAAATATTTCACCAGCATTCAATATCTCCAAAACTATTACCGATATCACCCTGGATTTTTTTACGTTGATAAAGGGAACTACTAGAAGTACACCTATGTGACTGGTAACTACAAAACCAACATGGCGGCAAAGCGAAGTTGCGACTTTTAAATAGACGTTTCTCGCGATTTAACCAACCAAACGCAATGAAACTTGATACAGTATATGTTTATACACATTGTAATGCACCGACATCTAACTTCGATCAATTGTTTACATAACCTCAAGATGGCGGCTGTGAGAATTATTTCACCGGCATTCTATATCTCTAAAACAATTACTGGTATCACCCTAAGATTTTGTATGGAGATAAAGGGCACAACTGGAAGTTCATCTATAAGACTTTCAAATACCGGTTAACTACAAAACGAATATGGCGGCCAAGCGAAGTTGAATATATTAAAAATAGACGTTTCTCGTGATTTAATGATCGAAACGCAATGAAACTTGGTACAGCAAATGTTTATACACAATGTAATGCACTGGTATCTAATTTAGTTCAATTGTTTACATAACCACAAGATGGCGGCTGTGCGAATTTAAAATTATTTGTTGTGTCTTAATCTTGCGATCGAAGTGAAAGTTTGAGTAATGAACCTACGCAATAATTTTCCTTTAATGGTACATTACTCTATGACCTATACCGGTACATATAACAATCCAACATGGCGAACATCCGAAATATTTAGACGGCTCTGAATATCTACGAATCTATTATAGCAATCAAACTGATTTTTTTAAATGTTCATAGGGGCTATGAACATAAGTTCACCTATAGGACTTTCAATAACCTGGTGACCACAAATCCAACATGGCGGCGACGCTAATTATAAATATTCTCATGGACTTTTCTCGCAATGCAACCATCCGAGTGCAGTGAAACTTGGTACCGTAAATTCTTACACAAATGTTAATCCACTGGCATATAATGTATTTCAATTGTTTCCATAACCACAAGATGGCAGCTGTGCGTAATTTTAAAATCTCGTTTATTCTTCTTATGCCCTAGTCATGCGATTGAAGTTTAAATGCTACACATACATAATAATCTTCATGTAACAGTACATAACTCTAGTACCTACATATATAAAAATTCACCATGGCGACCATGCGAAATATTTTATCGGTTCTTAATATCTACGAATCTATTACAGCAATCAAACTGAAATTTTGTATGTTGATAGAGGTTATTAACATAAGTAGGATACATGAAAATAGGCTTTAGTTCTTCACGGAACTATAGTACGGTACTTGTTAATATTGATTCAAAGAAAACTTATCACTACCAAATTGTTCTTGTGTAAGTATTGTTTGGTTAACATTATTAATATCAGAGTGTCCTTATTTTATATACATATTTTTTGGCTCGGTTTGCCATTTTCATATAAATTCGTATAAACTTACACTGTTGAATGTTCTTCATGAAAACTGAATTATTCTTGGTATCTTGATATCTTATTTTTTTATTCGTAGTCAGTTTACCCTCCAGGTAGGCATTTCCCACGGACACAGCGAGGGATCCCTCCTTTACTGCCTCTACGGGTCCTGGAGCATGTCATCGAATCGTGGGATACAACTGGGGAGGCGGAACTAGCACCTCGCCGAGGCGGCCTCACCCTGGGGGCCTTATGAGTGATGGGAGGGATAGACAAGGAAGAGGGAAGGAGACAGCCGTGGTAAAATCCCGGTATTTGCCCGAAGACGAAGTGGGAAACTACGGAAAACTAATTTGAGGATGGCTGCGGTGCTAATCGATCCGCCTCTACTCAGTTGGATCACCCGAAGCTGAGTAGACCCCGTTCCAGTCCTCATACCACATTTCAAACCTCGTGGCAGAGCCGGGAATTGAACCTCGGACCAAAGCACACTGACCACTACACCACAGAGACAACTTCGTTAATTAATTTCACTCCTTTCTGGAATTGGAATAGTTTGTGAGCAATAAAATCGAATCCCACTGATTGCTGGAGCAAACCTGCAAGCTTGGGGTTGGTAGTCCGACACGATAACCACTCACCCACCGTGGCAAGCAACGCAAAATTAATCTCGAGATTTTCCGCCAGCAATAAGTTCCTCATTCTACTAAAATGCGCTATAGTGTTCAAGGAGCTTAGATATCTAACATCCTTGACTTTCATAGCGCTCCAAGAAACGACACAAAATTCGACATGCAAGCTGCCCTCTGGGCGCCATATAACGAAGCTTGCACCCGGCACTTTAGGCCATACGATATTATTATTATTATTATTATCATATAATCGAATATAATAATATTGCGGATTTGGTGCCGTAGTCGGTAGCATGCTGAACTGCTATGCCCAAGATCTCGGGTTCACATCCGGATGAAATCGTCGGATTCTTAAGAGCGTTAAAATACTTCAGTATGCCTTCCTTCGGAAGTTAAGTAAACCTGGAATGTCCATGTTATAGATTTATGGCATGGAAAAGGGCCTACCACTACCATTGGTAGTGTGTAGGTTATATTTGGCTGGTTAGGAACGCTCTATCAAGTTCCAATGTTTGCTACTAGGTGTCAGTGACAGTGGCATATGCTAGCCAAAGTAGGAAGTACACTGCTCAACAAAAGTTTGGACTACCGCCACCAATTGTATGCTGACGCTGCCATAGAGGAGGGGGACCCCTTACCCCAAGATAAATTTGATAGATAGACAGATAGATAGATATATAGATAGATAGTTTTATTAATTCCATTTGATCAAATACATGTATACAATACCTTTTTGATATAGGACACGTCAGAATTTACATCTATAAAATAAAAGTACTAATAGGTATATACAGTAATACTTATACTATAACTATTTGTAAATTATTATAATAACAGATCTTAAGAGATACAATCTTATTGGACAACTATTTACACCTTATTCTATTATCATAATATGAAAACTTAATTCTATAAATACAACAACTTACAGCTAGGTATTACAATTAAAATAGAAAAGTAAAATATAATTATAGATTTCATCGTTTCTATACACTAAGATATTCAACTACCGACTAAAAACAATGGCACTGCAGATAAGCTTTCAACATTCTATCAAAGGTTTTTATTTTTGGGGCATGTTTTATATACTGGGGTAGTTTATTGTATAATTTAACTCCTGTGTGATAAGTTCCTTTTTGATATATGCTTGTGTGTGTGTGTGAAATATAAATGTTTTGATTTTGTCTTGTGTTATGCCTCTGAACATCATTGTTTGTTTTAAGAAGAACATCGTTATTCATTAAATTCTTTTTACAAAACATAATACTTTCAAACATACTGTATATATACAGGGGGAACAGAGGTCTATATGATTCTCTAGTGTTTACATTTGCCATAATTCTAATCGCCCTCTTTTGTATCGTAACATCTGGCGACATTACCCCATTCATAGTCTCATTCATAGAATACCTCTTCCATGTGCGGGGAGGACTACTAAAGGCTCTTCTTGATCTTCTTGAGATAGAAATTTTCAATGTTTTTGTTTTCAAACGGGACACCTAGAAGCGAGTTCGCTTTGTTTTGGAACCGTTTCATTGCTGTCTAACCACGATTGTTATTGTTTTTTCAGAAGGACAGATGTTTAGTTCGTTAATAAGTTATTGTATAAACCGTAATGGAGCGGCTTCGGTGGCGTAGTCGGTAGCTTCTGTGCCCAAGATCGCGGATTCAAACCCGGCCAAAGTCATCGGATTGTTTTAGAGCGTTAAAAATCCCTCAGTTAACCTTTCTTCGGAGGGGAAGTAAAGCCGGCTGTCCCATGTCATAGATTTATGGTATGAAAAAGAACCTTCCATTAACTACTTGTGGAAGCTAAAATTTGTAGGTTAGTTTGATAACGCTATATTAGTTCCAACGTCCGCCACCAGGTGCTGAATGCGATGGCATTTAGCAGCCACGTTCGCAGCTAGGTGTCGTTGACGGTAGCATTTGGTAGCGAAAGTAGGAACTACTTGAAAAAAATAATCTTCTGCAGTCCTTCTACCTGAAACACAGATAACACACACTAATACAGCCATCACAATTAGCACTGGTTATCAGACAGATTCTACAAGCACACAAGGTACGACCGCGTTGTCGCAGCCCCTAAACTAAGGAACCAACCAATCAACCGAACATCAATGGGTTTACTATAAGAAGTCATTGCATTCTAAACTTTTGTGAAGCAGTGTACTTGAAATAGAACTTGCGGGAGCCCACGGGCGTTGGAATAAAAATAGTCTGCTATGGTCATTCAGTTGCAATCCATATATAATAATATTGTTGTTGTTGTTGTTTGAGTCTTCAGCGTTTTAACTGGTTGTTGCAGTTTTCCATGCCTCCCTGTTCTGAGCTAATCGTTTCATCTCTAGATAGCTACCACACCCTACATCCGAGGCAATCTGTTTGACATATTCTAACCTTGGTCTACCCCTACAGTTCTTATCCTCGACCCTTCCTTCCATAACTAACTTTGCTATTCCTGGGTGTCTTAGTATGTGTCCTACCAACCTATCTCTTCTCTTCATTAGCAGTCGCCACAAACATCTCTCCTCTCCCACTTGTCTTAATACTTCTTCATTGGTTACTCTATCTACCCATCTGATCTTCATCATTCTCCTGTAATACCACATTTCAAACGCTTCTTTTTATTCCTCTTCTCTGATGGGCCAACAGTCCATGTTTACTTCCATAGAGTGCCACGCTACAGACAAAGGCTTCCAAAAACCACTTTCTAATACCTAAATCTATATTTGATATCAACGGATTTGCTTTCCTTGCCTGAACAAACCTACGTTTTATATACTCTTTGCTTCGTCCATCACTGGTTATTTTGCTTCCTAACTAGTCGAAGTATCCTACTTCCTTTAGATTTGACGTCCATAGGGGTTTCTGATTTTATTTCCGATGCTTTTAATTATTTTTGGTTTACATTCATTGTTTTTCATCATACATTTTTTGCTCAAGACGAATTCTATATCATTAAAAACTCATCCAAATCCTCTGGTGAATCGGTTAAGATGGCAATGCCATTAGTTGTAGTTATTTATCCTGGAATCTTTACTCTTATAAATGTTTCTCTAATTTCCTACATGAATTTATTTATTTCCCGTCAACAATATTATGGTGTGTCTTAACTTAAGAAGGCCTTGGAATCCACCAGCTCTTCTTGACACCCTTAGCAACTCAACCGCTCTAAATCAGTGCAACTTGGAGTTGTTGCATAATCTGAGAACTAACCAGATCTTGGAGAGTAAAAAGTGGTAATGACATTAAATTAATTATCTGTGTAAGAACAAATAGAAACAAGAAAAGCTACAGCTTGCAGATCACCCGGAATGCAGTTTTATAAGTCAGATAAAATCAAAACCTGTGTTATATCGCATCAGGTAACATTCTCCGGAATGGCTTAAGACAATACTCGTTAATACTTGCGTTTGCATACAATGCATTGACTCTTTAGATATTTGTTAATAGTTCAGTAATTTCAAGATGCATTGTGGGGTGGAAATTCAACGTTGGGTGTTGGAACACTTTATCAGTAATATTTTTGGGTCATGGTAGAAAAGGGATTGGAAATCGTGACCTGTATTCCGAACAGAAGAAATTTGATGTACACCACAGCCAAGATCAGGTTGTATTGTTGCTGATTAATTTAGGAGCTTTGCGAAATAATGTAGCCTCGTTTACTTAGGTGTGTGCGTGTGCGTGGAATTTCTTTGATGATGATGACGATAATTGTTGTTTAAAGGGGCCTAACATCTAGGTTATCGGCCCCTAATGGCTTGGGCGATAGTGAAAAATGGATGATCATCAAATGAAACCTAAAACAAAAACTAACTACTTACTTATTAACTAGAAGAGGAAATTGGAAACAAAAAGAAGAAGAAAGTAAATAAATGACAGGAGGAAAAGAAATGCCCTCGACTCTCGAAGAATGAGAATTGAAGGACTTGGAAAGAAGGAGAGCCAAGATAGGCAAATAGGAAAGTTAAAGAAGAGAGGGTGCGCCTTAAACGAAATGCACGAAGGAGAAAAACCGGACCCAGCTCAGGAAGTCCTCGGGGTCGCCATCGACCGAGCTCTCCAGACGTGAGCCCTTGAAGTTGTAGCACAATCCAGGGTGCACCAGAAGTGGTGGGGCTACATACACCCTGCCTCCTTGAGGGCATTGAACAGAAGGCAGCAGATAACATGAAAAGAAAAAGAAGGCTGACCCCTCGCTGAATGAGGGATCAGGAAATATGAGACAAAGGGAAATTAAGGCGGGAAAGTGAAAGACTCCCTAGGCCTCGGCTACCTTAATATCGTCGGGGTCAGAAAAGAACAAGAGGTCGAGAAGAAAGATAACAGAGAGGAGCCTGGCAGAAGTGGAAGCAATGCCGGACTCAGCTGTGGTCCTGTGGTCGCAAACCCACGTCCCACGGGTTGTGAGTCCCGGGAAGGGGGGGGGGGATATTTTGATAACCGGTGTTATTGTGATGGCTGTCTTAGTGTGAGTATTTGTAATTCAGATGAGGATTGAGGAGGATGTGGTCGTGGTCTTAATTTAGGAACTATCCCGGTAATCGCCTAGAGTAGAGGTGGGAAACCATGGAAAACCACTTTGAGGTTAGCTGTGGTGAGAAACGAACCTACCAGATAGTTTTGCCTCTTGAGTCAGAGTGTACCCCATTCCAGCCCTCAGAACACAATTTAATGTCTTGGCAAAGCTGGGAATTGAACCCAGGCCTCCGCGGTGACAGCCAAGAATGCTAGCCACGTCGCAAAGAGGGCACCTTATATCTGGTTCCATCCCATATTTTGTTGTCTCAGGATAAGTATTGACACACAAGTCTCAAGAGTAGACTCTTGGCTCTGTCAAGAAATTTATTTTTGTTCTGAGCGTTGGAATATCGCGAGCAACAAGCTCTCAATATTGGAGAATTGTTGCTTAAACATTGACCAGATTACTTTTATAATTATTATTTAAGTTGTTTATTTTCATGTTAATCTTTTATTTATTTCGTTTACGGACATTAGAGACCACGTCAAACGACTGTTACATTCACAGAAGCCTTCTTTGGAGCCCAGTATTGTTGCTTTCTTTCCCTGACACCTAACTCCTTTCCATCGTCCATCCGCTTCAGCTTGCCTTCTTCGTGAAAGTAATAGACCTCCTGAGGGTACTTGATTCCTTACACAACAAAAAGAGTTTTGCATAACACTTGTTTGCCATGACGCAGAGCGAATGTGGGATTAATTAGTTAGTTAGTTATTGTGGTTTTGGGGGTGGAACTACGAGTTCATCTTAACACAGATTAAAGTATACAAATTTGGAATGGAATTTAAAATTTAGAGGTGGATCGAAATTTGATAAAACAAAATATTAAATAAAACTAATAATTATAATAATAAACAAAATTAACGAAATAAACAAAAAATTCAGAATTCAAAAAAGAACAAGTCTTTGAGTCAATGTACACTGGAAAATTTAGATTGCTGTCCCAAACCCACTCTCACTTATAAAGCGGATGACGAGATCAGCAGCCACCACGTCATCGGCTAATATAAGTATGAGTGTCTTCTGCAAACCAAGGTTTCTTCGTAACTTAGAAGATCGGTTATTACAAAAGAGACGGCATTCTGACAATATCCTGCAGACTTTAACATGTGTCAAAAGAAAATTACAAACAGGAAGGCATTTGGCCTGTGTTGTAATCTTGCAATCCTGTGACGTTTCAATAAGGAACATGGCCACCACAGGGCTCTTACTTGCCGTGGAATACCACAGATCAAGTTGTCCAGGTCGTCTTGAGGCAGGCGATCCCACTCTTCGACGGTGGCCTCCATGATCTCTTGGTGGGATATGGGAGGGCGTGGACGCTGAGCAATACCAAGTCTCAGCATCCAGCCATGTGCAATGGCGGACTCGTGGAGGAAGTATTGTACCACCGGTGCTTGATGTACTTGTACAGGGTCATTATCTACATGCGCACGAGTGAACACGGCAAGCTAAGCCGGCTGTGACTAGCGCAGATTGCTGGAGCGAGTACCCGGTTCAGCAGGTGATAGGCGGGCACTTCCACATTTTACCAAACATTTTCAATAATGTGTACTTACAGTGCTCATAGGCGATGCAGAAAATGTCCTCCCTCTCTTGTAACACACACCTGACATCTTCTGATGAAAGAATGTCTGTCAACTCTTTTATTATTTACGGAGCCCTTTTCCTTGAATCGTTTAGCGAGCCTCCTAATTTTACTGGCATTAGGCACAGGTCTTCCTGGAAACTTGGTTCGAAATTTTTGTCTCGTTTCAGAACAGGATGTTCTGCTTTTCATATACGCATTACGGATATACACCCGTTCGTGTAATGTGAATTGGTGTCTAGGCATGACCAACAATCACAGTAATCACAATAGGCCTACTGTCGACCAAAGTATTATGTGTACTCGAGTTTGAAGGTTGTTTGTGAAGTAACCAATAGATCTACATAAAATCCAATAATATCATCATTTTTGTCGTTCTATTTTACGTTAGCTCATGTAGGTTTGGAATTTTTAGTTTATATTTTAATATTTTTTGTCGAAGTTGGAACACAAAAAGTGCACGTTTTTAAGCGTGTTTCGACCATGCGTCACATTTAAGAATTATTATCTCAAAAACCCGTCATCAGATCGAATCCAAATTTTAACACATTATACACTGGAATGTTCTATAACTGGTTTAATAATTTCAAAATTTTGCGTGTCCAAGAAAAAATGGTATTATCATTTTTGTAAGGTAACTTTTTCTCGGCTCAGGGTGGATGGAAAATGTAGTTCTTGGTCGCGATGTAATTCTTATACATCAAAAAGTTAAGCTGTATGACTGTGAAATACGTAAATTAACTCAGTTGTTTTATATCGGTTTGTATTTGTAGGCGGAAATAACACATCGTTCACCAGCTACCCACTCCCGGGAGAGCTGTACAGCGTTGCTGTGATGGAGCCCATCACTTCCGAGCGAGGCACGCCATGATGCGTGATGTAGGTCTATTGGTTACTTCACAAACAACCTTCAAACTCGAGTGATAATAATACTTTGGTCAACAGTAGTCACTAAACGTGCAATACTAACGTCTAAGCTTTGCAGATACACGCCCATATGAATGACAAAACACGTGTGAACTAACGATATGAGTCAGCGGAGCTCGCCACCACCGGCTGAACCGCGTACGCGCGCCCGAGATCTGCGCCAATCACAGTCGGCTTAGCTTGCCGTGTTTACTCGCGCGTACATAATAACCCTGTACATGCAAAACCTTTCTTTTTAAATGTGTACATTAGCAATGTCTTCGCACTTCATACCCATCATTCTATCATTAAGTAGTATTCTTCTTCTTCTGTCTATTTTGTCCTACTGTAAACAATCGCCAATCTCTTTTTCTTCTCCCAGAATTTCTTCATACGGTCGCGCAGTCTTCTCCATCTGTCTTCAGACCAGATGAGCTTAGTTTCTGAACAACGGTTTTCCCTACACTATTGGAATTTATCCACCTCCCCTAGAAGTCCCTGTTATGTTTAGTATACCTTCTGGGATAATTCCTACTTCTTGGAGATCCTTTTTTGTTTCATCAACCCATTTTGTGGTGAACTTCAACTTGCCAATGTACTGTAAATGAATATTCTTTTGGTCAACCTATTGTTGTCGTTGTTGCTCATCCTTGTGACCTGTCCATAAAATGGCATTGTGCCTGTAAGATTGTCCGCCTGGCTGTACAAGTTTCTATTTCTCCCATTCCTTCATCTGCTCTCTTTTCTGACCCCAATATTATTATTAGAAGTCTTCGTCCTTTATTTTCTAACTCCTCTATTTCTCTATTGTTATAATAGTAATTTTCGTTGAGAATCAGTCAGTTGAATTGTTAACTTCTACCGTAGCGAGCTTTTGAAGTTACTTGTTCGAAACTATTTTGGTAGTAGTCACTAATATTCAAATATCCTAAGTACTGTAGTAACAATTTCACCTCCTCCCACACAGACAGAAACCGCATATGTTCCACCTGTAGGCCTACTCTTTTTTACACCAGTCCGAGTGGACCAGAAGCAGATTCATGGTCGTAAAAGTTATGCTTTGCATTACCTTTCCCTTCTGTTTATGTTTTCTTGTTCGATACCTCAGGAAACTCAACACTGCAGTCGTAAATTATTCTCTAGTAAGTGCGGGACATCATGCAAGTCATAAAAAACTTGTTACTAGTACTTGCGTGCGAACAAGTCAGAAAGTTCAAGAACACCAGCAGCTCTAAGGTGAATCTTAGAGTATATGCAGTACCTGTTCCATAAAACTGTCTGATAATAATATTAGCTAGATATAATAGTTCTCGTGCCATAATTATTGTTATTGGTTAACCAAATTCTGTTTCATATAGATTCATGACGACTGCATTTATTAGTTAATTAGCCAGCTGATGATTTGGAAGTTGAAAGAGTGGTGTTGTATCTTTAGCCTATTTTCATTTTATGAAAAAAAAATAGGCTTATGAGATCACCTTTTGTCCGTGTGTCTGTCTGTGTGTGCATGTGTGTGTGTGTGTGTGTCCCTAATAAGTTATAAACGGATGGAACGATATCAATGAAACTCGGTAAGATCATAGCACCATTCCAGCCGACCCCGACCGTGCCCTTCAAATTTTATTATGTCTCACGAATCCAAAATGGCGGCTGTGCGAAATATTTCACCAGCAATCAGTATCTCCGAAACTATTACCGATATCACCCTGAAATTTTGTACGGTGATAAGGGGCACTACTAGAAGTTCATCTATGATACCTTCAAAAACCTGGTAACTACAAAACCAACATGGCGGCCAAGCGAAGTTGAGATTTTTGAATAGAATTTTCTCGCGATTTAACCATCCAAACGTAATGAAACTTGGTATAACAAATGTTTATACACATTGTAATGCACTGGCGTCTAATTTTGTTCAATTGTTTACATAACCTCAAAATGGCGGCTATGCGAATTATATCACTGGCATTCAATATCACCGAAACTATTTCTGATATCACCCTGAAATTTGTGGTGTTTGAAGCCATATTTTCAGTGTTGCCTTAGTAAACAAGAGTTTAGTGCTTTTCAGTCGGTCAACACGAATGTACCCAAAAGAGATGGGTTATGCCCTAATCCTGAAATAAATTACATGAGATTAATAAAACACTAGGATGACCAGTTTCGATCGTCAAGCGATCATCATCAGATCCAGCCAAACATAAAAATAAAGATAAAACGATTCCCAAACCGGACAATAATGAGAAAAAATTTGCGCGTTTCAACTATGTGAATGCGAATACATATAAAATCACTAACCTATTCAAAAAGCAAGGCATAAAGATAGCTTTCACGACGAAAAACACAACCGCTAGGCACCTCCTAAATAGTAATCTAAATAAACGTGACCCATATTCAAGGTCAGGGGTATATTCTATAACGTGCCAAGACACCGATTGTCAAGCTAATTACATCGGGCAGAGTGGAAGGCGAGTAGACACACGTTATAATGAACATAGGAATGCGATAAGATACGGAACACATTCAGCCGTGTGCGAACATATGTGTGACGCAGGGCACAGCTTTACCAACATAGAGTCGGACCTTAAAATAATCCATCACGAATCGAAAGGCAGAGCTCTTGACATAAAGGAAGCAATCGAGATACACCTAGCCAAACGAAACAATCCCAACAATCTAAATGAACACACGTTCATGGAGAGCTCACCCCTCTTCACGCTACTAAAAAACACACCCTGTCGGAAACAAAACACAATTTAGCGACACAGCCAAGCTAGATAAAAAAAGGGGGGGGGGAAATTAGGGGGTTATTAATAGGTAAATGTTATCTGGATCAGGTGTACGATGTACTTTTCTTCTGCAATAAACCAAGGCCCATATTCGCGGCAGTATTAAAGGTGCCGGGACGTCCTCATATGACCGTCAACGCTTAGTTCGAATGGGTTATGCTCCACGCGTGGCGAGGGCTAATCCACGGTCTTTAATAATTGTAGACCCACCTCATTCAATAACATACACCTTATCTAGGTTGGCAACACCTCACATAAACATATCGCTATCACTCCCCACAGCACGTAGGAGCAGGGGGGAGAAAGCAGGGAAAAACCAGTCGTTAAGATAACCACCGCAGTCTACCGCATAGTGAGTTCCAGTGAGCACGAAAACTGCGAGTAGCTGTTATACGGAAGACAATCAGATAAGTAGTTAGCCTAAAACTTTATAGTTTAACCATAGTTTACAACCATATAATCTCTCTAAAGTACAATCTACGGATAGCTATCACCATTTAGCATTTCACCTAACATATATACTGCATTTAGCATACACTGACAGTTGCAGTACCAATACTGCAACTAAATAATTGTACATATTGTAAATATTTTCACCTGTATTTCAAACATAGATTTTGTAGCCTAAGTGTAATGGATCTGATGATGATCGCTTGACGATCGAAACTGGTCATCCTAGTGTTTTATTAATCTCATGTAATTTATTTCAGGATTAGGGCATAACCCATCTCTTTTGGGTACATTCGTGTTGACCGACTGAAAAGCACTAAACTCTTGTCACCCTGAAATTGTGTACGGTGATAAAGGGCACTACTAAAAGTATTTATGTAACATTCGAAAACCTGTAAAGTACACAACGAACATGGCGGCGAAGCAAAATTGAAATACTTTAAGAGACTTTTATCGTGATTTAACCATCTGAGCGCAGTGAAATGTGGAACAGTAAATGAATATACATATTGTAATGCACTGGCATCTAATTTAGTTCAATTGTTTACATAACCTCAAGATGGTGGCTGTGCGAAATTTTAAAATGAAGTTTTTATTTATTGTGTCGTAATCATGCGATCGAAGTGAAAGTTTTAATAATGAAGCTACGCAATAATTTTCCTTTAATGGTACACAACTCTATGGCCTGTACATATAACAATCCAAATTGGCGAGCATCCGAAATATTTTGACGGTTCTCATTATCTACGAATCTTTTACAGCAATCAAACTGATTTTTATGTTCCTGGAGTCTATGAACATAAGTTCACCTATATGACTTTCAGTAATCTGGTGAGCACAAATCCAACATGGCGGCGACGCGAAGTATAAATACTTAAATGGACGTTTCTCGCGATTTAATCATCCGAGCGCAGTGAAACTTTGCACGTTAAATGCTTATACCAATGTCAATCCACTGGCATCTAATTTATTTCAATTGTTTTCATAACCACAAGATGGCAGCTGTGCGAAATTTTAAAATCTGGTTTTTTACTTCTTGAGTCCTAATAATGCGATTGAAGTTTGAATACCACACGTACACAATAATCTTCATGTAATAGTACACACATAACAAGTAGTTCCGTTAAGAACTATACAGCCTATTTTCATATATCCTACTTATGTTAATTGTCTCTATCCTCATACACAATTTCAGTTTGATTGCTGTAATAGATTCGAAGATATTGAGAACCGACTAAATATTGCGGATGGTTGTCATGATGAATTTTTATATATGTAGGTCTTAGAGTTATGTACTGTTACATGAAGATTATTGTGTACGTGTAGTATTCAAATTTCAATCGCATGATTAGGACACAAGAAGTAAAAACGTGATTTTAAAAGTTCGCACAGCTGCCGTCTTGTGGTTATGGAACAGTTGAAAAAATTTAAATGCCAGTGGATTAACATTACTATAAGGATTTACTGTACCAAGTGTCACTGCACTCGGATGGTTAAATTGCGAGACACGACCATGTGAATATTTATACTTCGCGTCGCCGCCATGTTGGATTTGTGATCACCAGGTTATTGAAAGTCCTATAGATGAACTTATGTTCATAGCCCCAATGAACATTAAAACATTCAGTTTGATTGCTGTAATAGATTCGTAGATATTGAAATCCATCTAAATACTTCGGATGGTCGCCATGTTGGATGGTTATATGTATAGGCCATAGAGTCATGTACCATTTAAAGAAAATTATTGGGTGGATTCATTATTCAAACTTTCACTTCGGTTGCATGATTGCGACACAAGAAATTAAAACTTAATTTTAAAATTCGCACAGCCGCCATCTTGAGGTTATGTAAACAATTGAACTAAATTAGCTACCAGTGGATTACAATGTGTATAATCATTTCCTGTACCAAGTTTCATTGCGTTTGGATCATTAAATCGCGAGAAAGGTCTATTTAAAATTTTCAAATTCGCTTGGCCGCCATCGTTTCGTAGTTACCCGGGTTTTGAAATTCTTATGGATGAACTCCCAGTAGTGCCCTTTATCTCCGTACAATATTTCAGGGTGATACCGCTAATAGTTTCAGAGATATTGAATGCCGGTGAAATATTTCGCACCGCCGCCATCTTGAGGTTATATAAACAATTGAACGAAGTTACATGTCGGTGCATTACAATTTTTATAAACATGTACCAAGTGTTATTGCATTTGGTTGTTTAAATCGCGAGAAACGTCCATTTCAAAGTCGCAATTTCGCTTGGCCGCCATGTTAGTTTTGTTGTTCCCAGGTTTTCAAAAGTCACCTATGTGAACTTTTAGTAGTTTCTTTATAACCGTAAAATATTCCAGGGTGATATTGGTAATAGTTTCGGAGATATTGAATGCTGGTGAAATATTTCGCACAGCCGCCATGTTGGATTGGTGAGACGTAACAAAATTTGAAGGGCACAGTCGGGTTCTTGCGGAACAGAGCTATGAAATTAGCGAGTTTCATTGAAATCGCTCCAGCCGTTTCGACGTTATTAGGGGGGACACACACCATCAAACACACCATCACACACACACACGCACACGCACACACAGACAGACACACGGACAAAAGGTGATCTCATAAGCCTATTTTTTCATAAATGAAAATAGGCTAAAAATCCAACCTGGCGACCATCTCAAATATTTAGACGGTTCTCAATATCTACGAATCTGTCACAACAATCAAACTGAAATTTTGTATGTTGACAGAGGCAATTAACATGAGTAGGATAAATGAAAATAGGCTGTATAGTTCTTCACGGAACTACTTTTTTGTTATTGTAATGCTAATTATTTAGATTGGTGGTTTCTGATACATTGACAGTAAAATGGAGGAGACCTTATCCTGGATAAACAATTCATAAACTACTGAAATTAGCCAAAATACCTGTGGAAAAAAATCTGGAGATGATAAAGTAATAGATCCTTACTCCTCTGCTGTCTATGACCCACCCACCGTCGACTTTTGTAGAAGAAATTCCAGCTGAGTCTGCCATCATACGCCTGATTTAGGGACAAGTACAGTATTGCCAACCCCACACATACGGTATTACTTCATTTCTGATATGCTAAAACAAAAAAGCGCCATCAAGTTAATCTCAATAATAGTGTTAATTGTGTTGCGTCCCTTTTAAATACTGCGGCTTTGAGAGACGCCGGGGTGCTGGAATTTTGCCCCGAAGGGGATATTTAACATACCAGTAAATCTACTGACACGGCTCCCTCACATTTGCTTACCCTCAAATGCCAGCTGACTGCGCCAGGATTCGATCCTGCAACCTTAGGATCAACAAGCGAGAACGTTACCGCTGAGCCACGCAGCCAATGTGTGCCAATTTTGGAATAGTTCACTTGCATAACTTTTGAGATATCCAACATAGAGCTCAACTTTCAATTTTTCACCAGTTGGTAGCACTGACGTTAATTTCAAATATGGCCATCAGATATTCAGGTATAGATATTTAGTCTTACCAAATTCGATTTCAATAGCTGCAGTTGTTTAGGAGTTGATGGGGGACACACACACACAGACAGAGACGGACAGACAGACACACAGTTTCCCGGATCGATCTCATAAGCAAAGAGGATATAATAGAATATCGTTTACGACCAAATAGAGAGTTATATTTGAAATGTGAAACATTAACTGATGTAATGAGAAAGAGAAGATTACAGTTTTTTGGGCAAATATATAGAATGGAAAATAATAGACTAACTAAACAGATCTTCAACTTACTGAATAGTTTCAAATCCAAACCCACACGGTTTATTGAAATTGACAAAGATTTGACCAACGCCAGAATTCAGACAGACACAATAGCAAACAGATCACTCTTCAGAGAAGCTATTCAAATGGCAAAATTTCAAGAAAGGAAGAAACAAACAACTCGCAGAAAGTGGACTCAAGAGGAGAAAGATCAACACTCTAGAAGGATGAAGGAAATTTGGAAAAAAGGAAATTGAATACAATGGACAATAGCAAACGTCGATTCATCCTACCCTCCAAATGGGTTATTCGAAAGCAGAAGGAGTAGAAGAAGAAAAGTTAGTATTACCAACTTGATTTCGTCATTATCGTAGATAGTTCAATATACGAGTAGATTGGCATGAATCTTAAATTTTAAGAAAAGTAGGCTCTTTTGTTCGTCACGAAACTACTTGTTTTAAATCGCTTGTCTTCCCAGCTCGACCTTTCCCACGACCTCTGCAAGGGATCATTCCTCTACTGTCGAAAGAACAGTATCTTGATGGCTGCTGCTGCTTGAATTGCTCAAATTCAACATTTTCAGACCGAAAACTGTGCTTTTTAGCCTGTTTTAATTTATGAATATTCAGGGTGATTCTCTATGTAGATTACAAATTCAATACTGTGTAATTATTTATTGGAACCACTTACAGACTAGGTTTATATGGCATTACATAGCAAAACACTTCAATTTTTTCTGACAAATCCATTACGGATCAATGTGTGCACCATTTGTCATCCTGGACACATCCCAACGGAAGTTGATTTCCCACCACGTATGAACCAGCATTTCTGGGGTATCAGAGGCGATGGCTGTTGTGATGCGATGTCTCAGTTCATCAAGATTTGCATGTAGGGGAGGGATGTACACCCTATCTATCCCAAAGCCCCACGGAAAAAAGTCCAGTGGTGTGTAATCTGGGGACCGTAGCGGCCAGGTAATTGTTCCACCACGCCCTATCCACTTACCAGGGAAACGTTGATCAAGGAATTCCCTCACGTCTGACAGGTACTGCGGCAGGGCATCATCTTGTTGCAAACACATGCGCCCATCGTGGTCTGAGGGATACCAGTTTCGATTTTTCCGGACTGCGGACGAACCTCTCCCTAACTGTTTCCACGACATCGCCAGTCACAGGTGCGCGGCCTGGCGCCTTTGTGTATAGCACAGAACAACCTGTTTCGGTAAATGTCTGGTGCCATTTGTACACTGTTGGTCTGCTGGGTGGGTTTTTGCCAAATTCTGCGTGAAACCTCCGCTGTATACTCGTTGCTGACTTGGTTTCTTCAAACCAGAACACGCACTTCGCTCTTTCCGCTCCAGTGAAAGACGTCATTTCCAACAAGTGACAGGTGGCGCGCCTGGCGGGCAACTGTGCAACTACAAACTACGTGAGTCAAAACTTGAAGTGTTTTTCAATATAATAACATATAAAACAAGTCTGTAAGTGGTTCCAATAAATAATTACACGTTATTGAAGTTGTAAACTACATAGAGAATCACCCTGTATAGACTGTGATCACCTGTCGTCCTGTGTGTGTGTGTGTGTGTGTGTGTGTGTGTGTGTGTATGTGTGTCGTACCCGCACCCTCCTTAATAAAAGATAAACGGTTGGAGCGATTTCGATGAAACTCGGTACTCGGTAAGGTCATAGTACTGATTTGACCGACCCCGACCGTGCCCTTCAACTTTTATAAAACTAACGCAACTAACCCCGTGGCATTACAGCCCATGAAGGACCTAGACCTACCAATCGATCGCTGCCCAGCCATTTGGCCTGCAGATATTGGGGTGACACGTGGTCAGCGCATCGGATCCCCTCGGCCGTTAATCTTGGTTTTCGTGACTGGGGCGCAGCCTCACTGTCAAACAGCTACTCAATTGTCCTCACGAGGCTGAGTGCACCCCCTTCCAGCCCTCACGTCAGTTTCTAAAATCCCTGACGGAGTCGGGAATCAAACCAGGGGCCTCCGGGTGAGAGGCAGGCACGCTACCCCTACACCACGGGGCCGGTTCAACTTTTATAATGTCTCACCAATAAAACATGGTCTCGACAACCACAGATTTCCATCGATCTCGATCTAGGACAGCTGTTCTCCAGGGTCGTACGTTCATTGTTTGCAAGTCCACCTCCACTTCATCTTTCCATCGATTCCTTGGTCTACCAGGGTGTCCGCGTAGTCTTCTTTCCATTCTGGCTTTATATATAATTTTGGTGTTCTTTTGTCTTCCATCATTTCAATGCGGCCCAGCCATCGCAGTCTTTGCGATTTTATCTCCGAATTTATTACAGCAATGAAACTGATTTCTTTTTTTATGTTGATAGATGCAGTTAATATAAGTAGCATATACGAAAATCCTTCACTATATTATTCTGCTAAGATCCCTTTCCAGTTTTGTACCGAAAATAAGGTCCCATTAACACCAATCTACACATATGGGGTACCTACAGGTTCAGCATAACGTAATTCGTAAGCGAAACGCACTCACATACTCTTTAAATGCCTCTCAATTAAATAAATACCTTAAAACATGTATATTTACAGTGAAGTAATGAAAGAATGCAACCTGGTAACCATGGTAACAGAATCTCACAGGTCCATCTATTTCTGTAAGTCGCAATGCAATTCCAATTATTACATTACTGTGAAAGGTTTCCAGACGGTTATAAGGTTATCACTGAACCAAATTAAGCTGTAAAATTCATCAATACATACAGTATAATGCGCTGTAGGGGGTCAAGGGGCACTCTAGAAATTTTTCACGCAATTTTCACTTGTGAGTGTGGCACGAAAGGTATTTTTCACCCGACTATAAAGGGTCTCCGAAAACCACAGTTAAAGGCCCTTAAATTAACAGTGTATGTGATATTCCCAGAAAACTAACTTCGCTCTGATATACCAATGAAGGATTGACAACCTCGTAACCACTGCACCAAAAGCTGAATTGATCAAGTCTGATTATTCATACCACGGATAAATCAGTCATAGCATTCATGATTGAGATTTTGCTAAGTGTACTCTTTACAACTAGAATATTCGCGGCGAAGCCGTGACGGGTAATGCTAGTAGGCTATATAGTTCTTCACGAAACTACTTATTTTTATAGTGATGTTACTTATATCTGATATACTGTATCTGATGTTCTTGTACAGTCTTACCTGCCTCTAACAAAATTTCAGAAGACTCCTAAAACACTAAATATTAGCGTCGTCATCATCATCACTACCACCTTCAAGGCAGATGACCTTGATAGTCTGCTTGCTCCTTGAAACAACAATCACCGCCTTCCTCGCACATGTCACGCAATTTCAAGGAACTGGTGTCGTGGAATATCCTGAAACTAAGAGCAAATGAATAATGGACTTGTTTATCCATTTTAGGAGACTTCCGAGCAAATTAGTCCAATCGATTATATCAGAGCGGTGCCAGCTGTGAAAAGAAAAAGGTCATCTAGTGACGTCACGCGACAGCAGGTAGGCGGGCAGAGAGGTGACCAAGTGATTGGTGAAGTGAGACCAGCCCATGGTCCTGCCCCACGGTCAACCTGCTGTAGGTTACTGCTTGCCATCAAGAATCGTCACGAAGCTCATTTTTCTATTATTAGCAGACCCATGCGTTTGTGTAGGTATATACCACCCGTCTGGCTTGACTGTTGTGCGGGCTGGACGTGACACAGCTCTAGCAGGGGCTATTGTCTTGTAAATTTGTTTAAACGCATTTTATAAATAAATATATTTCAGTTGCCTTTTCACGAAATGCAAGGTTTTTGCTGTACTATTAAGACGATAGTCCCCGGAGGTCCAGGGTTCGATTCCCGGCTCTGCCACGAAATTTGAAAAGTGGTATGAGGACTGGAACGGGGTCTATTCAGCCTCGGGTGGCCCAAATAAGTAGAGGGGGTTCGATTCCCACCTCAGCCATCCTCGAAGTGGTTTTTCCGTTGTTTCCCACTTCGTCTTCGGGAAAATTCCGGGATGGTACCTACTGTAAGGCCACGGCCGCCTCCTTCCCTCTTCCTAGCCTATCCATCCCAATCTTCCAACCCTTCCCATCCCTAACGAGGCCCCTGTTCGCTTTGCAGGTGAGGCCGCCTGGGCGAAGTGCTGATCACACCTCCCGAGTGGTATCCCTCCCGACCAGCTGTTCCAAGCTCCAGGACACTGCCCATACAGGCGGTACTGGTGAGTTCCCTCGCTGAGTCCGTGGGAACCACCAACCTAGAGGGTAAATTTACTAAATAAACATAAAAAATAAATTAAGACGATTTTGAAGATTGGATACTAACCGAACGTTCTGCTTCCTCTGGTTTAAGGGCATGAGCTGTGTAAAAGATAATACCTAATGTTTTATAGTATTACTAGCGGAAGCCGTGCGTGAACTCTCGTACAATGGGTTGTGTGCGCTCCACGTGTACCGACTACCAGCCTGGCACTAGTGCTTTGCGGGTTGTACGCGTCATAGTTATGCCAGGGGCTATCTGGGTTGTGCGCGCTCCACGTGTACCGACTACCAGCCTGGCACTAGTGCTTTGCGGGTTGTACGCGTCATAGTTCTGCCAGGGCTATCTGGGTTGTGCGCGCTCCATGTGTACAGACTACCCGCCTGACCCTAGCGCTATGCGGGCTGTACTTGACATAGTTCTACCAGGGGCTATCGTCTTGTTTATTTGTTTAAAAGAACTTTATAAACAAATAGATATATTTTCGTAGAATTTTCAAGAAATGCAATATTTTTCATGTACTATTGAGACGATTTGGAAGATTTTGTTACAAACCGCACCTTTTAACATCCTCTGGTTTAAGAGCTTGAGTTTGGAGAAACATACACCTTAGCGTATTATACAGCCCCTTATTATTTAGTTTTATGAAACCCAACTAACATTGCATTTCTTCCGATGGTCCATATTGCTCTGCACTCTGACTGTGAGACAGCAATGTAATTGGGTCATGAGTCTAGCAAAGAAAAACCGACCGTAAACTTTTCCCCGCTAAATACTATGGTCCATTCTACTAACCTATGACTTATTTTTCCTTAAAATAACACACATACACGTAAAACGATCGAATTAACAGCTTACGCCACGTTATCAGTAATAGTTGAAAGTAAAATCAACACCATAATGATTGAAGGCTTTGACAAGGACTTAAACGTTTGAGGTGGGACGGCCACAGTAACTACTGCAGGTATTTACCATGTGTTGGTGGCTGAGTTGGTTAAAGCCTGACCGTACGTGGTGGGAGCGAACAGGTAGAATGCTGCTTCGAATACAGTGGTAGGCATACTTTTTTGAATGAAAGCCCACGCTCCATTTTAGTTGGGATGTAACTACATTGCCACGTTCATTTTCTTACGAAGTATTTTTGTGAAGAGTACGTTCAATTTTGCTGATTTACGATCGAATTGGAAGGTTATGCCACGTGACATGCAATGGCAGAAATAAAAAAAAACTGACATGGATACTAACATAACATATCGATGTGTCGCTCCGGAGGTCCGGGTTCGATTCCCAGCTTTGCCAATAAATTTAATACTGGTCTGTTTTTTTTATTTAGTCAATTTACCCTCTAGGTTGTCGGTTCCCACGGACTCAGCGAGGGAACTCACCACTACCGCCTCTATGGGCAGTGTCCTGGAGCTTGGAACATCTGGTCGGGATGGATACAACTGGGGAGGTGTGATCAGCACTTCGCCCAGGCGGCCTCACCTGCAAAGCGAACAGGGGCCTCACGAGGGATGGGAAGGGTTGGAAGATGGGGATGGATAGGCTAGGAAGAGGGAAGAAGGCGGGCGTGGCCTTACAGTAGGTACTGTCCCCGTTTACCCGGATAGTTGGCTGTCAGATATCCGCCCCCTCAATCGGATTGCCAATAATCAACCGCACCGGCTCAGCTACACCAATGAAAATGGCACTGACAGATACTACCGAGGTTTGAGCACAGAAGTTAACAAGAAATTATTGTGGAACACACCAAAATAGACGGGGGTTCATACTTACCTCTAATTACCACTTAAAAATTATCTCGGGGATTGGGTTGACAACAGGATCTCTAAAGTATGCTCCCACAATAACCTCCACCATGACATTTAAAATTGAACCAGAACGGAGACAAGAACTTTGAACTGTACAAAAGCTTTTATTTCAAATAAAGGGTATGATTTTAACAACTCAACAAAATAAATGTGGCTATCAGTAGCCCATGTCACTCTGACTATGTCCTCCTGTAGGACTTGCAAAGTTATCAAACAATATGTTAGCTCCCACGAGCTCAAAATAACGTAACATTCATAACACATTTGGACTGGAAAAGGAAGTCAGGACGAGACACATATACAGAGCATTTGTTTTCTTTTAATAAACATGACACTGATATATATAGGCACAAGGCCAGAATGTAGACGACCTTGCCCGCTGATAACCAGTTGTCTGGCCAGCTGCGGTCTACCCTTCAACCTGTCGCACACCTGTCAAATGGACTCACTTGTCCTGCTATGTTGCGTAAGAATCCAGCTCCCTCTCAAAAGTTTTAAATGTCCGCAAGACAACACAAATATAGTTACGCAAACCTTTCAAATGCTTTACTCACACACCACTGGATTATTCTGACAATCCCTAAACTTGTTAAATTAGCATTCAAATGTTTAATAAGCGTAGTATAGAGTATAAAACAAACTCTTAAATGTTTATAACAAAAGCTCATAAGTAATTTATAACAATTAGAAATTGTTTATAATATTGTTAAAGACAATTAAAAATTTAAACACGCCTCTAGCATTACTTTCGTTCCACATTATTGTCAAAGATATTTACATCATTATTTACAATATTAACATTTAAATTATTTAAATTATTAATTTAAGAAATACATTTAACCACATGTTCATCCGGTTGGTAATTTCATAATCGTGTCAATATAATCGACCAATGAAGGTTAGTTATACATATTTAATGTCACAATCTGGTTTAATAAAGGTTGTAATAATTATTATAATTATTTGTGACGGTAATCTTCATTCAAAATCTTATCTCAAATTCTTTCAATACTCTTGTTAATTATAACAGTAAATTCACTTGATTAATTTTCAAAGGACTAATACAATACACTCCATCGGAAAATACTTCGCTTACAAAATAATGCACAAAACTGCATTAAAAATAGGCCCAAAATTCATCATATATTAATATATATGGCATCAAAATCTTCCACAGAACTTACAAAAACCTCCACTAACAAATTCTTCAACATCATTAATTACTGTGGGAACCTCCTTCATTAATTCAAGGGCATTATACATCAGCGACTTTCAACACGTCCGCTGCACTAGCGATTATACATTCATAGTTCCACTTCAAAAATTCTTATAATCATTAATTGTTTCAAAACTGTTATCTTAAACCTTCGTGGATTTCATTCATGAATCGAAATGAAGTAAAAATTTGCCAATCACAAACAAATTTAATAGTGAATACGCTTATATACGCCTCTCTGGTCTATCAAAATTTAAGATTAACATCTTCAAAGAATTGTAGTATAAAAATACTATCATCAAACAAAGTGCAACTAAACTGCAAAATAGTCGAATAGAATCCAATTAGACTGGGGAATGCAAACATCATTATATAAATCTCTAATTGAGAAAAAACTCCTAACAAAAGTTCATGACTTTAATGCATTCAATAATTCATAATTAAAGTTCATCTTTCACAAAATTGTCTATGATGCAATGGTCGTTCATAACTGACGATAAATGTCTGTGTTGCAATCAATTCAAATAACGACTAGGATTTCCAAGATCGTCGACAACGTAATGGATTTTAACGCTCTAAAATCATTTAAATGTTCTTCCTTCTTGATGATGACAGAAAATTGGTCAAAATAATTAAACTGGGGTAGAATTACTTTAATAAAGTGACACGCTGTCTGAATTTAAATCTGCCATAAAAATCATTAACTTATAGTCAAATCGTGACTATAAAATAAGCAACTTACTGAAATATCTAAATATCAGTCTCAACTGATCCAAAATCATTTAACTATGCCCATGACATAACAATGTCTTAATAAATCGTCGAAAAAGGCATAACACAACAAGGTGTACTGAGAATAGGAATCTCAAACAAGAATATAGGGCAAAATACATGAGGACAGAAAATATGGGAAAATGGTTGCTCAGATATCGCTAAAAAACTCAAATAAAACAATAAACGTTCACGACTACCTTATCTGCCGATTGAAGTTCCAGAGGAAAATTCCCCAAAGAAGACTGCTGATGGATCCATTTCACCAACTTGAAGATGATCTCCATCTTCCAAACAGGAAACAGCACCCTCGGAGAACCGAACTGCTTCCTTCTCCGGAAATTGCACTGCTCCGTGTAGACGAAAGGCATCCTTCCGGCAAAATTCTTCTTTGTGAGTCGGGACTACCCTGACCTCTCTTGAAAAATCCCTGAAGTTCCAGTAGAAAATCGCCATGAAGTTTTTGTAGTAATTTCCATAGAAATATTCATATTCAAGGAGTATGAAATCGTTTCCATTGCTGTTTGATAGTATTCAGCGTTGAACCACGAAACATGGGTGTAGATGGTTATTCACCACATGTTCGCTTGTGTGGAATGGCGATTAGCGAAGTTCCATGCTGCTATCTTACTCCGTTAATATATGTCCCAATTGCATTAAAGTCCTTTAGCCTTCCATCTTCTCTTCGGTTATGGTAATAGTAGAACAAACTGCCATATTAAACTGCTCCATAATACTGTAGCGTTGTGTCACAAAAGCAATCTGAAGTCGCCCTATTGCACTAGCCGTGTCAGCCGTGGCGTAGAATCTGACGATATAAAGTGCTTCTCAGGTGGCGAGAAAATCACTTTTGTCAGTCGTCTAAAATTGCCAATATCTTCCAAAATAACTCCGCGAAATTGTTCAACTTTTCTACACTCCTTAATGTAGCACTGCCCAATAGAATTAGCTTATAGGCGACCGCTAACTGTTCATAGCTAATCTTGTAGACGCGTTATAATGTGCGTTTTAACTTCACCTAGTTTTACTCACTGTAAACTTGTACTGCTTGTCTGCTCGAATCTCGTTTAATGCGGTGGCTTCACCACGCGTTATAATGACGACTCTTTCTACTAATTTCACTCGACGTCTCACCGAAATGACTATATAAGCACTGATACTGAAGATCTGAGCTTAGGTTCTGACGATTTGAGATCTGACGATTTGAGATATGAGTTGAGATATATGACCGCTCTCTTCTGCGCAAGGCCTTTTATAAACTTCATGAGGGGCGTATCCATCCCTTCCATAGCGTGATACTGCGTCATCGCTAGAAGTTCCAACTTCGTCAATACATGACGGATTTTCAAAATTCAAAAACAGAAAATAAATTTCACCAAAATTCCAGATCAATGCCTCTACTGCAAATGGATTTCCACAATTCTGCATTCCAAAAGTAATAAAAATACCATAGTTTCAGCAATCTCCGTCTTCCTTCAGACTATCGTTCATTGGTTCGAGCCTCCCCTCCAATAGCGTAATTTCTTCCTCAGCGGAATTCCACGTTTTCTGCGACTGCGTCGTAAATCTCGGATCTTTCTCGAATAAATGCTGACGTCACAGAGAATCTCAGCTCAAGTAGCCTGCTAGCATAACGTCTGCGTCATCCGTGCTTACGTCATGACCATCCATATCATAACTATGACAGCCATAACTTTCTTCATAATTTCCAAAATAGCCACCGTGGTCTCTATATAATTCAATTTACGGGGGCATTCTCCCCTCACCACGTTTTTAAAACAGTTGCAAATTGTTTTTAAACTCAGTGTTACAAGTACCTCAACTCTCTTGAACACGAAATTGAATTATTACTGGTTTACTCTAGGATAGTATCTTTTCAAATTTCCAGCATTGAACTTGCCATAAATGACATTATTCTCATCATCGTAGAGTTCATAACAGTTGTTTCCATAGGCATTCGTAATTCTAAACGGACCCATAAACACAATTCCAAACTTGGGATAGATTTTCTTGCTCATATCAGCCTTGACAAGTCTGCGTAGTAATACAAGATTTCCAACTGCTAAGGGTGCACCAAAACGTTTTCCAGATACTCTTTTCAATCGTTTCTCTGCTGCTTTCTGGAGTTGTTCCTTCGCCTTTTCAATCCTCTGCTGCCTTCCTAGGTCGGGATCTCTAGGAACGTGGTTGAAAAGATTATCCCACGGCCTTTCTGGGTTTCTTCCTAGATGAAGTCGCATTGGCACTTCTCCTGTGCTCTCCTGCACTGTAGAGTTCAGACATTCCTCAATAAGGGGCACAAATCTCACCCAAACAGAATGATCATTTGGACAGAAAATTCGACAGAATTTCGAAAATTCAGCCATATATCTTTCTGAGGAATTCGATTCTGGGTAACGCACGCTTGAAAATAAGTGCTTAATACCAAGGCTTTCCATATCCGCTGCAAATTCCAAGGATGTAAACTGCGTTCCATGATCTGACAGTAGATATTCTGGTTTACCAGCTTTAGGAAATACAGCATTCTCCAGTCTGCTTACAACGTTCCTCGTGTTAGCTTTCTGCATGGGACTCATTGTAACAAATTTTGAGAAAACATCCACGGTAACCAACAGGTACTGGTTACCCTGATATCCCTTCGGACAGGGGCCAAATATATCCGTCGCCATGAGTTCGTTTGGTTTAGAAGGAATCATAGCCTTCGGTTTTCCTTTTAATAAAGCAGAAGCATACTTTGCTCTTTGACATTTGTCACATGATCGAATGACCTTGGCAATGCTGGAACGCATGTTAGTCCAAATAAATCTCTCTTTAAGAGTATTAAGAGTTTTATCTAAACCGGCATGTCCAGTTGCGTGATGAGCTACCCACACTAAATTGACAACAAGTTTAGGTGGCACGACTATTCGGAGTTTTGTAAGCGCAGAGTCAGCATACTTGCATACGATGTCTCCACTCAAGACAAAGTGTCGTGAATTTCTCCGTGTAGCTGCATAGTCAACATCAGTATTGTCCATGTAACCCTTGAGGAACCTGTACATTTTCCTTATTGGAGCGTGTCTCTTCTGTGACACACCGATTCGGGCTAATCTCCTAACGGTTTCTTGATCTTCTTGCTCCAATTGTACATGGTGTATCTGCACATTTTTAATAGGGTTACGTGATAGAGCATCAGCCAGTAAGTTATCTTTCCCAGGCTGGTGGACGATAGTGGCGTTAAACTGTTGGGTGAACAAAGCCCAACGTGTCAGTCTATCACTCGACATGTCAGTTTGCAGCATAAACTGTAGTGCTTTATGGTCAGTAATAATGATGACCTTATGTCCCAGCAGGATTTTCTTCCACGCTTGCAAAGCTGTCACAAAAGCTAACGCTTCAAGTTCAGTCGTGAAGTAGTTTTCCTCGTGTTTCTTCAACTTCCGACTAGTGAATGCATTGTAGTGCTTGTTGCCTGCCTCGTCTTTCTGGTATAAGACTGCACTAATGCCTATTCTTGATGCATCAGACTCAATATAGAACACCTTCTCAAAATCTGGGTACTCCAGTTTCACGTTATTCCTGAGCATCTCTTTTGCTTTCTCAAAAGCCTCGTCTGCAGCGGTACTCCATTTCCATCTGTTATTCTTCTTGAGTAAGTCATACAGAGGAGCCATAATTTCAGAGTATCTTGGACAGTGGCTGCTAATAAATTGGCATGCGCCTACAAATTCTCTGACTTGTTTCACCTTAGTTGGCTTTGGAAATCTCGTGATCGCCTCTACTTTTTGCATGTTTGGATGATATCCATCTTTATCAATAGTATGCCCCAAGTAATTTATCTCCTTCTTCAAGAATTGACATTTTCCAAAATTGACCTTGATATTGGCCTCCCTTAAATTCTCGAACAACTTTCTCAGGTGCACTAAATGTTCTGCGGCGCTGGGTGAAGATACGATTAAATCGTCAATGTAGCAGATTACATTTTCTTTCACTTCGTCAGTGAGCTTACTATCAAGTGCTCGAATAAGTGCTGGTCCACTGTTAACCATTCCAAAAGGCATTCTGACAAAGACCCATGACGTTTGGTCAAATAAGAATCCAGTGTACTGCATACTATCTTCTTCTAGTTGAACTTGATAAAATGAAGACGTCAAGTCAAGAACGCTGAAACATCCTCTCCCTTTGAATTTTCGAAGCAGATCTCTAATCTTGGGTGGTCGGTCATTTTCTGGAAGAATCATCAAGTTGATGGTCCTGGCATCGAGACAAAGACGTATCTGACCATTACTTTTCTTCACTACTGTGATGGGGTTTATATAAGACGACGCCTGTTTTTTAATAATCCCGTCTACCTCCATTTTTCTGATTAACCCTCGTACTTCTTGATAGTATTTCTCAGGTATGGGGTATATTCTCTTCTGGTAAGGGGTTTCATCTGTCAGCCTTATCTTGTATTTATAATCCTTAATCAATCCAGGCTTTTCATCAAAAATATCTTGGAATTCCTTTATCAGATCCTCAAATTCCCCCTGAATTTCTTCAAATCCTTCAGTTTTTCTACTGGGTATTTCTGCTAAATTTTCCACTTCATTAATTATGGTATTCAAAATTTCTTCCCTAAGGTCTATTTCCAGACTGTTTTTCACGTCCTGTTTTTCTATCTATTCTGTGATCATGTACCCATCATTAAAGCTAATACTTCTGTTCTTCATGTCAATAATAGCTCCAACCTTCGATATAAAATCGATTCCAAGCACCATATCAAAATTGATCTTGCTCACCACAATAAAGATCTGTTCATAATTCCTTCCATTGATCTCAAAGTTCAATAACACTTGAATCTTGCACTTCACTGCCTTATCTTGGAAAATCCCTCTCACTTTGACGGTAGAAACAGGTAGAACTGTCATGTTCTCTCCTCTTAGCAGACTTTGATAACATTCCTCTGAAATGATGGAGATAATTGCACCAGTATCCATCAGGGCTTTGTACTGTTGGCCATCTATCAGTACAGAAATAATAGGTAAGGCACATGGTCTTTCCTCTTTAACGATACCCCTCTCTTCTAGCAAATCTTCATCAGTAACTTCATATATCTCATTAATTGTAATCAGGTGTGGTGTGGCAATGCATTTACAAGTTCTCACTGTCGTTGAGAAATCGGCGTTTTTTTTTGTGTTACTGACCTCAAAATTCTGCTGGCTCGTAGAAGGCCCAGGATCGATTACAACATCCTGCCTTTTCTTTTGGTTTTCGGCTTCTTTTTCCCGTAATTCTTTCAGGTATTGCTGGCTTTCCCTCTCTCTTTCCTGATACTGATCGGGTGTCATAACCTGACCTTGAGGATTCTGATTTCTATTTTGATTCTGGTTATTCCTATTATAATTTCTGTTATAACCATTATTGTTGTAGTATCTGCCTCTTCCATTGTTGTAATTTCCTCGATTATAGTTCCAGCCTCTTCTCTGTTGATACGGACGGTAACCTTGCGATCTGTTATTTCTAAACTGATTATTCCTGTGAGGACCTACATTGTCAGTTTTCTCTTCATCTGGCTTGTCAGTTTGTTGGACTTGGTCCATATATACAGTATTTATTTCTTTGAAGTCATGCCTTTGACCTTTCTGTACCACGTTAGGCATTGGACTTGTGTAGTCTAACCTCCTCAGTAATTCATCCATGCTGGTCAAATCCCTGATGTTTGACGAAATGATTAGTCTCCTCACCTCCACAGGCAGCATACGAGAAATCGCATCAATTAATTGCTCCGTTGACAATGGGGGTTGCAAAAATCTCAAGCGGGACAATTGACTCGTAAAGAAATCAGCGTACCGTGTTGGAAGAGTACCTGAATATTTTCTTGAATAAACCTCCGCTCTTAACGAATTCTGCGCTTCTATGGACCAAAATCGTTTGATTAATGCCTCTGCAAACTCGTCAAAGTTACTGAATGTGTATCTAAAAGCTCGAAACCATTCAAGGGGTCCTCCAATCAAAAATCTTTCCACTATCTTCATCTCTCTCTCTCTCTGGGAATGTGAGCTTCGATGAAATAATCTTTGAGGTTCCTTATATATTCTATAGGCGTCAAACTATCAGTGTTGCTGAATTTTTGCGGTTTGTCTTCAAAATTCCTGATAACCGTCACGTTCCTCGGATATGCATCCGGGTAGTTTTTCCCACTATCTCGATAGTTCCACTCAGGTTCCATATTCCTCTCGTCATCTTCCTCCCTGAATCTGGATATACGTTCTTCAGGAGTCACGCCTCTCTCTTCTGGAGCTAGGTTATATCTTCTGGCGTAATTCCTATTGGTTTCGCAAGCCAAGCCATCTGTATCCTTGTCAGTGATTTCCGTTAAGACTTTCTTGATTAACTCTTCTTTGTAGGTCTCCATCAAACTAGCTTCTCCTAGCTTCAAATTCTGCAGTTTGCTCGTCGTTTCATTCACATCAGAGACAACTTTATGAATCTGTTCCTCTAATGCAGATTTTAATGCTTGCACATCCTGACCTAATTGTGTTGTATCTTCTACTTGTCTCTCGGATAGCGAATCCATCCTGACGCTTAAATCTTTCCTAATCTGTACTACTTCATTGTTAATATCTATTTGGGTACTGGCAAGTTTCCTTTCAATACGTTCCTGAATTTGGGTTACATGTTCCCCACTTGACCTATTCCACTCGTCTTTCCATACTGCTACATTTGCCGTTAACATTTCTGCTATGTCTACTTCGATATCTTCTTTCAGTAATCTATTATGGTCTAATAGCTGGGTTCTCATGACCTCTACATCATACTTTAAACCTGGTAAAGACGCTGTCGTTCTAACTGACTCGTCAACTAATCTAGTCGTTAATGCACTCATATTACGCGTACAAAGGGTTTTCGAATTTTCTATCTCTTCCCTGACTTTATTTACATCAGTTTGGACTTTAGCAATATCTACGAAAACTGTGTTGACTTCTACTTGAATCTTATTTATATCACTTTGCATCTCATTTACATCCGAATGAATGTTATTAATATCAACCTGAACATTGGACACATCAGTTCTAACATTTTGGATTTCTCTTTGGACTTCCTCAACCTTGTCCTGGACAGTCGCAACATCATTTTTAACAACAACTACTTCAGCCCTAGCACAAGAAATATCACCTCGGACATTAGCCACATCTAGATTCAACATTGTAAGATCTTTCTGTACCTTAGAAACGTCAGTTTTAACATCAGAAACATTTTTATGCACATTGGACACATCTGTGCGGATGTCAGTTACAGTATTCTCGATTCCTTGGGTATTAATCTGTAAACGCGACATATTATCCTCTAAGTTAGCAGAACTAGTCTGAAGAACCTTCAAACTTTCATCCATGCTAGCTTTCAAATTACTAGCATTCTCCTCCATCATCTGCTTCATACTGCTATTCATGCTTGCTTTCAAATTATCAGACATCTCCTCTAACATCATCCTCAGACTTTCATCTGCCATTACAATATTAATTCAAAAATAGACTGCTGTAGGGACATACATCAATAGAGCAAAATAACAACATCTGAGCAACACTTTTTCACCATATATATGTTTGATCAATTTTCTGTCTTAAATCTAACTTATAACTACCTTATAATTAACCTTCGAAGACCCTTCATGTTGAAACAAACTCAAGCACACGTCCAAATTTCCCTGGCTCATTTTAAAATATCCTAACACAAATAATTTACATTTACAATCCAAATAATTTAATTTTATCTTTAATATGACTGAAACATGTCATAAGCCGATCAAATAAAATAAGATTCCAGATCATAGGTGATTTTCCTAAGTTTCCAGCCTATTTAACCTCTCAAGTTATATAAGATCTGATCTTTTCTGAGTGTAATTTTCCTAATACAATACAACATTTAATTCCTATATAATCACACTCTTAAATACTACAATTGGCCAAGACATCTAACAAAGAATCAACCTCTTTATTTGAGTCTAATCGAGCCACACGTTTTAGGTTTGCCAATCCTACTGGCGTTCAACCTGGTGATCCACTTATGATGAACAAGCCCCATACGTTGACTGCGCCAATCCTTCTGGCGTTCAACCTGGTGATCCAGTTATGTTGAACCAGCCCCACGTTTTAGGGTGCCAATCCTTCTGTCCCCGTTTACCCGGATAGTAGGCTGTCAGATATCCGCCCCCTCAATCGGATTGCCAATAATCAACCGCACCGGCTCAGCTACACCAATGAAAATGGCACTGACAGATACTACCGAGGTTTGAGCACAGAAGTTAACAAGAAATTATTGTGGAACACACCAAAATAGACGGGGGTTCATACTTACCTCTAATTACCTCTTAAAAATTATCTCGGGGATTGGGTTGACAACAGGATCTCTAAAGTATGCTCCCACAATAACCTCCACCATGACATTTAAAATTGAACCAGAACGGAGACAAGAACTTTGAACTGTACAAAAGCTTTTATTTCAAATAAAGGGTATGATTTTAACAACTCAACAAAATAAATGTGGCTATCAGTAGCCCATGTCACTCTGACTATGTCCTCCTGTAGGACTTGCAAAGTTATCAAACAATATGTTAGCTCCCACGAGCTCAAAATAACGTAACATTCATAACACATTTGGACTGGAAAAGGAAGTCAGGACGAGACACATATACAGAGCATTTGTTTTCTTTTAATAAACATGACACTGATATATATAGGCACAAGGCCAGAATGTAGACGACCTTGCCCGCTGATAACCAGTTGTCTGGCCAGCTGCGGTCTACCCTTCAACCTGTCGCACACCTGTCAAATGGACTCACTTGTCCTGCTATGTTGCGTAAGAATCCAGCTCCCTCTCAAAAGTTTTAAATGTCCGCAAGACAACACAAATATAGTTACGCAAATCTTTCAAATGCTTTACTCACACACCACTGGATTATTCTGACAATCCCTAAACTTGTTAAATTAGCATTCAAATGTTTAATAAGCGTTGTATAGAGTATAAAACAAACTCTTAAATGTTTATAACAAAAGCTCATAAGTAATTTATAACAATTAGAAATTGTTTATAATATTGTTAAAGACAATTAAAAATTTAAACACGCCTCTAGCATTACTTTCGTTCCACATTATTGTCAAAGATATTTACATCATTATTTACAATATTAACATTTGAAAATGAAAATCCACAGCCTGCTTCCAGTCTCCGACCGGGTCAGGAATGGAATGAATGAAGCCCCCATCTAGCGGCGAGGATATGAACTGTACCGGCTGCCGAGGCCTGACGCACTCCTCTGGGGCAATGATTAAATGAATGACAGATGCAATGAAATGATAGTGGAGAGTGTTGCTGGAATGAAATGTTCGCAGGGAAAACCGGAGTACCCGGAGAAAAACCTGTCTGCCTCCGTTCTGTCCAGCACAGATCTCACTTGGAGTGACCGGGATTTGAACCACGGACCCAGTGGTGAGAGGCTGGCGTGCTGCCGCCTAAGCCACGGAGGCTACAATATTAACATTTAAATTATTTAAATTATTAATTTAAGAAATACATTTAACCACATGTTCATCCGGTTGGTAATTTCATAATCGTGTCAATATAATCGACCAATGAAGGTTAGTTATACATATTTAATGTCACAATCTGGTTTAATAAAGGTTGTAATAATTATTATAATTATTTGTGACGGTAATCTTCATTCAAAATCTTATCTCAAATTCTTTCAATACTCTTGTAAATTATAACAGTAAATTCACTTGATTAATTTTCAAAGGACTAATACAATACACTCCATCGGAAAATACTTCGCTTACAAAATAATGCACAAAACTGCATTAAAAATAGGCCCAAAATTCATCATATATTAATATATATGGCATCAAAATCTTCCACAGAACTTACAAAAACCTCCACTAACAAATTCTTCAACATCATTAATTACTGTGGGAACCTCCTTCATTAATTCAAGGGCATTATACATCAGCGACTTTCAACACGTCCGCTGCACCAGCCATTATACATTCATAGTTCCACTTCAAAAATTCTTATAATCATTAATTGTTTCAAAACTGTTATCTTAAACCTTCGTGGATTTCATTCATGAATCGAAATGAAGTAAAAATTTGCCAATCACAAACAAATTTAATAGTGAATACGCTTATATACGCCTCTCTGGTCTATCAAAATTTAAGATTAACATCTTCAAAGAATTGTAGTATAAAAATACTATCATCAAACAAAGTGCAACTAAACTGCAAAATAGTCGAATAGAATCCAATTAGACTGGGGAATGCAAACATCATTATATAAATCTCTAATTGAGAAAAAACTCCTAACAAAAGTTCATGACTTTAATGCATTCAATAATTCATAATTAAAGTTCATCTTTCACAAAATTGTCTATGATGCAATGGTCGTTCATAACTGACGATAAATGTCTGTGTTGCAATCAATTCAAATAACGACTAGTATTTCCAAGATCGTCGACAACGTAATGGATTTTAACGCTCTAAAATCATTTAAATGTTCTTCCTTCTTGATGATGACAGAAAATTGGTCAAAGTAATTAAACTGGGGTAGAATTACTTTAATAAAGTGACACGCTGTCTGAATTTAAATCTGCCATAAAAATCATTAACTTATAGTCAAATCGTGACTATAAAATAAGCAACTTACTGAAATATCTAAATATCAGTCTCAACTGATCCAAAATCATTTAACTATGCCCATGACATAACAATGTCTTAATAAATCGACGAAAAAGGCATAACACAACAAGGTGTACTGAGAATAGGAATCTCAAACAAGAATATAGGGCAAAATACATGAGGACAGAAAATATGGGAAAATGGTTGCTCAGATATCGCTAAAAACTCAAATAAAACAATAAAAGTTCACGACTACCTTATCTGCCGATTGAAGTTCCAGAGGAAAATTCCCCAAAGAAGACTGCTGATGGATCCATTTCACCAACTTGAAGATGATCTCCATCCTCCAAACAGGAAACAGCACCCTCGGAGAACCGAACTGCTTCCTTCTCCGGAAATTGCACTGCTCCGTGTAGACGAAAGGCATCCTTCCGGCAAAATTCTTCTTTGTGAGTCGGGACTACCCTGACCTCTCTTGAAAAATCCCTGAAGTTCCAGTAGAAAATCGCCATGAAGTTTTTGTAGTAATTTCCATAGAAATATTCATATTCAAGGAGTATGAAATCGTTTCCATTGCTGTTTGATAGTATTCAGCGTTGAACCACGAAACATGGGTGTAGATGGTTATTCACCACATGTTCGCTTGTGTGGAATGGCGATTAGCGAAGTTCCATGCTGCTATCTTACTCCGTTAATATATGTCCCAATTGCATTAAAGTCCTTTAGCCTTCCATCTTCTCTTCGGTTATGGTAATAGTAGAACAAACTGCCATATTAAACTGCTCCATAATACTGTAGCGTTGTGTCACAAAAGCAATCTGAAGTCGCCCTATTGCACTAGCCGTGTCAGCCGTGGCGTAGAATCTGACGATATAAAGTGCTTCTCAGGTGGCGAGAAAATCACTTTTGTCAGTCGTCTAAAATTGCCAATATCTTCCAAAATAACTCCGCGAAATTGTTCAACTTTTCTACACTCCTTAATGTAGCACTGCCCAATAGAATTAGCTTATAGGCGACCGCTAACTGTTCATAGCTAATCTTGTAGACGCGTTATAATGTGCGTTTTAACTTCACCTAGTTTTACTCACTGTAAACTTGTACTGCTTGTCTGCTCGAATCTCGTTTAATGCGGTGGCTTCACCACGCGTTATAATGACGACTCTTTCTACTAATTTCACTCGACGTCTCACCGAAATGACTATATAAGCACTGATACTGAAGATCTGAGCTTAGGTTCTGACGATTTGAGATCTGACGATTTGAGATATGAGTTGAGATATATGACCGCTCTCTTCTGCGCAAGGCCTTTTATAAACTTCATGAGGGGCGTATCCATCCCTTCCATAGCGTGATACTGCGTCATCGCTAGAAGTTCCAACTTCGTCAATACATGACGGATTTTCAAAATTCAAAAACAGAAAATAAATTTCACCAAAATTCCAGATCAATGCCTCTACTGCAAATGGATTTCCACAATTCTGCATTCCAAAAGTAATAAAAATACCATAGTTTCAGCAATCTCCGTCTTCCTTCAGACTATCGTTCATTGGTTCGAGCCTCCCCTCCAATAGCGTAATTTCTTCCTCAGCAGAATTCCACGTTTTCTGCGACTGCGTCGTAAATCTCGGATCTTTCTCGAATAAATGCTGACGTCACAGAGAATCTCAGCTCAAGTAGCCTGCTAGCATAACGTCTGCGTGATCCGTGCTTACGTCATGACCATCCATGTCATAACTATGACAGCCATAACTTTCTTCATAATTTCCAAAATAGCCACCGTGGTCTCTATATAATTCAATTTACGGGGGCAGTATCATCCCGGCATTTGCCCGAAGACGAAGTGGGAAACAACGGAAAACCACTTCGAGGATGGCTGCGGTGGGAATCGAACCCCCTCTACTCATTTGGACCATCCGAGGCTGAGCAGACCCCGTTCCAGTCCTCATACCACTTTTGAAATTTCGTGGTAGAGCCGGGAATCGAACCCAGGACCTCCGGGGCGGCAGCTAACCATGCTGACCGCTACGCTACGGAGGCGACTAATACTGGTCTGAGGGCTTATATTTGGCACACTCTGCCTCGTGAAGCAAATCTGAGAAGAGGTGGGTTCGATTCACACCTCAGCCACCCTCGAAGTGCTTTTTCGTGGTTTCCCACTTCTACTCCGGCCAAATTCCGGGGCAGTTTCTATCTTAAGGCCACGGCCGCCTCCTTCCCAATCCTTAATTGCAACACATTATTACAAGCCCGCAATAACTCAGGTTATCAGACAAATTCTACACACACACCCAAGTACACGGGGCTAATTGACCGCGATGTTCTAGCCCCTCAAATGAAACAAAACAACAACATACCGAAGGAGATTCTGATCGCCAGTGCTCTCATCGAAGTATTCGTATTCCTTAGAATTTCCCATATTAGCCTACTTTCACATTTTGCAAAAATGAGGAAAAAGTAGACGTATGAGATCGGGCAAATGTCTGTCTGTCTGTCTGTCCTTCTGTCTTTCTGGCTGTGTGTGTGTCCCCCCTATCAACTCCTAAACGGCTGCACCAATCGAAACAAAATTTGGTAGGAGTAAAGATCTATACCTGAATATCTCACGGCCATATTTGAAATTGATGTCAGTGCTACCAAGTGCTGAAAAATCGCAATTGAAATTTGAGCTCCATGTTGGATATCTTGGAAGGTATGAATGGGAGCTATTTCAAAACTGGCACACGTATTGACAATAACATTGCAGTTTAATTTCCAGAAGGCCATACATGGCAGTGTTGCCAAAATGATTATAAGCCTGATGATAAGTCCAAATTTTAAATGCATATAACGTCTACACTATCAATTGGATTTCAACCAAATTTCGTATTTGCTATGTGCACTTAAACAGATATGACTGAGTGTATTCTTAAGAGCGACCAGGGCTGCCAACTGTTAATAAATGCTCTCATTTTTTTAAAATCCAAATACCCATATATCAGAAAGTATGCAAGCCGACAGCTTTAAAATATGCACACGTATAGTACCTGACATTCTATATTAATTTGGAGTAATTTATATACGTCAGTGCTACCAACATGATTCTAAGCCTGCTGAGATGTCCAACTTTAAATATATGTAACTTCTATACCATCATTTGGATTTCAACCAAATTTCATGTGTGCTTTGTGTGCCATAACAGATATGACTATGCCGATTCTTAAAAGTAACCAGGGCTGCCAACTGTTAATAAATACTGTCTCTATTTTTGTTACCCTAATATCAATATATCAGAAAGTATGCAAGCCAATAGCTCTAAACATTGCAGTCGTATAGTACCTGGCATTCAAAATTAATTTGGAGTAACTAATAAACGTCAGTGCTGCCAACATGATTCTAAGCCTGCTGATAGATCCAATTTTAAAATGCATGTAACTTCTATACTAACAAATGGATTTCATTAAAATTGGTACAACAATAGATCATATTATTTCAGATTATTTCTGACCAACACATGTATGTCATTGTTGCCAACATGATTTTACGCGCGCTGTTAGATCCAATGTTTAACTGCATGTAACGTCCATGCTATCCATTGGACTTCAACCAAATTTTGTTTTCTGTACCTTAAGAGATGGAACTAAGAATATATTCAGTCACCAGCGTTGCCAACTATAGTTCTCTATTAGGGTACATTATACCAGGTACACAGTATTTCGAACTAATTAGAAATTTCGATATTACCAACTTAATTTCGTCATTATTCTAGTCAGATCCATATAGATTAATCATTGACATGAATCTTAAATTTTAAGAAAAGTAGGCTCTTTAGTTCGTCACGGAACTTCTTGTTTTAATTTTGATATTAAATGTTAACACAAAGTCTTAGCATATCTTTAGGCCCGTATCACACGACACTCGCTGGCAAGGTAGCTGTTGTGATCGCTGGTATAAAATCCTGTATGATTCTGCTCATCCTCGTCAGTACACCTGCTTTTATGACCGAATTGTGTCACACGCTAGCATTTCATGCACCAAGTTCAATGAAATAAAACATGGCGAAGGGTTGTCGTTTAAGGGTATTATTTGCTGTTCATTCGCCTTATTAACGCAAAGTGGTCACAAAACTTGCTTTAAGTAAATTTGCAAACATGCGAGATACTGAATGAATACATTCCAATCAATATTTAAGTCTGTCTGTTAGGTAGTCAGCCCGAAGGCTGGTTTGATCCTCAAAAAGTACCGCCGTTAGGTTATGTGGGTATTTACCCACAAAAAAAAACAGGCAGCGCTATATTGAGGCATACTAGGCAAGAAGAAGAGTGAGGTAGTTTGCCATTGCTTTCCTCACTGAGTCAGAACAGCGGTACTAACCCTATGAGTAGAAAATTTCACAGCATCCACAGGCACTGACTGTGCCCTGAATGTCATTACTAAGCACTACCCATACCTCAGCAGCTTCCATATAATCACAGCCATGAGACATCGGTGATAAGCCGCATTTTACTCTAGACTCTGCCAACAGACAATAGACTATTATGCATTCATCAAGAGACGGCAAATATTTCAGATCTAATTGTAATAATGAATATTTTACCATACGCGTTAAGAAGAAGCGCAACAAAGAGATTTGGAGTAGGGTGGAAGAGTGTGCGAGTGGTATTGCTTCCGCTTGATGTTTTGAAGATCCCGGGTTCAAGAATATAAAACGGCGCAAATTTTTAATTCTCCTTAACTATTATATTTTACCCTCCCTACCCAACACCTTCCATACTACAAGCCTGCTCGCTCCGTGGGTGACGTCACGCAGTGTAGGTTTGAGCAGACGAAATGCTTCATATTATGCACTGTTCTCAGTACGAAAAATTTTATATTGCAGTGCGATAAATTTTATATTCCACTGCTAGGACTCAGCATACCAACGCTAAATTATATTCTTCCACTTGGCCGAGAAGCATACGAAACGGTACTTCATGGTGTGTGTGGAGTGTTATATTTTGACAGATAATGGCAGGACAGAGACTATTATACATTCGTAAAGAGAAAGTCACCACACAAAATATGGTAGGCCTACTGTTGATTTAACTAGGAATCATGATCGGATCCTATTTTAGAAGTGTCCGCCTCGTTGCGTAGTGGCTAGCACTCTAGGCTATCACCGCAGAGTCCCGGGTTCGATTACAGGCTCTGCCAATACATTTATAACTGGACTGAGGTCTGGAACGGTGTACACGCGGCCTCGTTTTAAGGGGCGGAACTACGAGGTCATCTACCCCAAACTGTGAAGAGGTGGATTCAGTTTACACCTAGGTCATCCTGGAAGTGGTTTTCCGTGGTTTCCTACTACTACTCCAGGCAAGTGCCGGGATAGTTCTTAACTGAAGGCCACTGCCGCCACCTTCCCAAACCTCATATGAATCACAAATTCACACACTAATACAGCCATCACCGTGGCACAGGTTATCAGACAAATTCCACACACACTGAAGTATATGGGGCTACATGTAGCAAAGCCCCTCAATTAATCAACAACACATTTTAGTACTAGTACCAGTGAATACACTTGCAACTTGCGCACGAGCAGATAGCGACAACATCTACTCTGCATAGTTTGAGCCACTTTTGCCGAACAATATTTAAGATTTTTTAAAATTGCAATTTACTTGCTTTTATTGTTACTTAATTGCTGTAATAATATTATTATTATCATGATCATTAATAGCATGAGTAGCATGTAAGATTAATACAGGTAGCCTACTCTTTACTATGATTGTGTTCTGGTAAATATACAGTACACCGAGGAAAGGAAACAAGGAGGGAATTATATTAAAGACAGTGTATAAAATATTATGGACCACCTCATGGCACAGTGACTAGCATTATTGGCTGTCGCCCCAGAGGTCGTGTGCGTTTGCTGGCTGTCAAGAATTTTGAAGTCTTGGTCTGGTGTCCCAGTGCCGTGATGGTAAATCGGAACCTACCGGATGCTGTGGCAGGAGGTGGAGTGCAAGGGAACTAGTCACCCTACCATACGTAAACAGCGACTCAGGATGGCTGGTTACTGATCTCTCGACACAGCCAGGGACTCTAATCGGGTTGCCTACATACCTCGTGGATATGGCACTCTTTGATTGAAATTTATGAGAACAAGGCTAAAATATCACTTCAAAAAGTACTGATACTGCATCTAAGGCAGTTCATTACTTCACAATTTGACAGGTATCACTAGATATTTGTTAAGTTCGGGAAGACATAATGGGCTATTGAAATTTACAAAATCTTATTCAACTTTAGATCTAGGCTAAGATATTTCCATTATAACCTCAATTTATGTTGTTATAGTTAAACAATAAACAGTGCATTCATTACACAATCATATTTTAGAAACTATTTACATCAAGTGAAAGATGAACAAGAACAAGTAGTTCCGTGAAGAACTATACAGCCTATTTTCATATATCCTACTTATGTTAATTGCCTCGATCAACATACAAAATATCAGTTTGATTGCTGTAATAGATTCGTAGATATCGAGAACCAACTAAATACTGCGGATGGTTGTCATGTTGGATTTTTATTTATGTAGGTCTTAGAGTTATGTGCTGTTAAATGAAGATAATTGTGTACGTGTAGTATTCAAACTTCAATCGCATGATTAGGACACAAGGAGTAAAATCGATACTTTAAAATTTCGCACAGCTGCCATCTTGTGGTTATGGAAACAATTGAAAAAATTAAATGGCGGTGGATTAACATTTGTATAAGGATTTACTGCACCAAGTGTCACTGCACTCGTATGGATAAATTGCGGAAACGACCACCTAAATATTTATACTTCGCGTCATCGCCATGTTGGATTTGTGATCACCAGGTTATTGAAAGTCCTATTGGTCTTATGAACATTAAAGAATTCAGTTTGATTGCTGTAATATATTCGTAGATATTGAGAACCATCTAAATATTCGGATGGTCGCCATGTTGGATTGTTATATATATAGGCCATATAGTCATGTATCATTAACGGAAAATTTTTCCTCAGGTTCACTATTCAAACTTTCACTTCGATCGCATTATTACTACACAAGAAATAAAAGCTTAATTTTAAAATTCGCACAGCCGCCATCTTCAGGTTATGTAAACAATAGAACTAAATTAGATACCATTGCATTGCAATGTGTATAAACATTTGCTGTACCAAGTTTCATTGCGTTTGGATCATTAAATCGCGAGAAAGGTCTATTTAAAATGTTCAAATTCGGTTGGCCGCCATGTTGGTTTTGTAGTTACCAGGTTTTCAAACGTCACAAAGGTGAACTTCTAGTAGTTCCCTTTATCACCGTACAATATTCCATGGTGATATCGGTAATAGTTTCGGAGATATTGAATGCTGGTGAAATATTTCGCACAGCCGCCATGTTGGACTGGTGAGCCGGAACAAAATTTGAAGGGCACGGTCAGGGTCGACTGGAATAGTGCTATTAACGTACCGAGTTTGATTGAAATCGGTCCAGCCATTTAGAAGTTATTAGGAGGGGGACACACCATCACATACACCATCACACACACACGCACACACAGACGGACACACGGTCAAAAGGTGATCTCATAAGCCTATTTTTTCATAAATGAAAATAGGCTAAAATGGATAACATTAATCATTAGTAATACATGATTTGAGAACTACAGTAGGCCTATATTTCCTGAAGAGAATGAAAATGTAATAATAATATGAAATATGAAATATGCGCTTTCCAAAAGATGTGAAAGACACTTGCTATACACCTATAAGTTACATGAAGTATAGTCATTGCACTGTCCACAAATAAATCAAATGAATGCCACTGAAAATTACGACTACATAACAGTTAATGTTCTCTTCACCCTATGAAAGTCACATCTTGTAAGTCCTCAGGCACCAGGAGGACAGTTCTATCTGTGATAAATGTCAATAGTCAACCTTCTTTATCGTTTTATTTCTATGACTGATTTCTTTCTCCAATCATATGGGGGAGGTTGTTGGTCTCTCCTGGATGCAGACCCTGACCAGTACATCCAATTTAAGTGCAATTACTCCTACGGCAGATGGCAATCTGCAACATAATGTAGATTTTACATGAAGCTAAGAACTCAGGAACTAAATATTGTGGATGGTCCACATGTTGGATTGCTATATGTATAGTCCATTAAAGTAAAATTATTGCGTAGGCTCATTATTCATACTTTTATTTCGATCACATGATTACGCACAATATATAAAAACTTATATTAAAATTCGCACAGCCGCCATCTTGAGGCTATGTAAACAATTGAACTAAATTAGATACCAGTGCATTACAATGTGTATAAACATTTCCTGTACCAAATTTCATTGCGTTTGGATCATTCAATCACGAGAAATGTCTATTTGAAATTTTCAAATTCGCTTGGCTGCCATATTCGTTTTTCAGTTAACCGGGTTTTAGAAGTCTTATAGGTAAACTTCTAGTAGTGCCCTTTATCTCCGTGAATAATTTCAAGGTGATACCGCTAATAGTTTCAGAGATATAGAATGCCGGTGAAATATTTCGCACAGCCGCCATCTTGAGGTTATGAGAACAATTGAACGAAGTTAGATGTCGGTGCATTACAATGTGTATAAACATATACTGTATCAAGTTTTATTGCGTTTGGTTGGTTAAATCGCGAGAAACGTCTATATAAAAGTCGCAAGTTTGCTTGGCCGCCATGATGGTTTTGTAGTTACCAGGTTTTCAAAAGTCACATAGGTGATCTTCTAATAGTTCCCTTTATCACCGTACAAACTTCCAGGGTGATATCGGTAATAGTTTCGGAGATATTGAATGCTAGTGAAATATTTCGCACAGCCACCATGTTGGATTGGTGAGACGTAACAAAATTTGAAGGGCACTGTCACGGTCGTCCGGAATACTGCTATGGACTTACCGAGTTTCATTGAAATCGCTCTTGCCTTTTAGATTATATTAGGGGGAGACCCACATACACACGAATCACACACGCACACACAGACAGACACACGGACAAAAGGTGATCTCATAAGCCTTTTTTTTTCATAAATGAAAATAGGCTAAACATACGTATTCAGATTTTTATGGCGTTCATATTCTTAATAGAAAATGGAGTGTCATGGCCTCTTACAGAGATAGATGGAAACCTGGTAGTCATAGCTTGAGCTACTGTTTCTGTGGAGAAATAGAGTGGCATGGCCTCATACAGAGATAGATGGATACTTGGTGGTCTCGTCCACGGCCGACTAGATGCGAGCTGCGCTCTATATCGGCCTTGCCATTCCCTCCCCGTTAGAGCCCATGCATAACGAGTAATTGAGACATGTCCTGTAGTTGCCGATAGAACCCACTCCCACCCAAGTATAGGCGCGATTAATTGTGTTTCTCACTGTGATACGTTTAGAACAACGAAGTTTTGTTTCAGTTTCAATTATTGTAAGTAGTCGGTATTAATATACTGAATTCCTTTTTTTTTTCATTTTGCACTTTCAATAGGAAGAAATTAGGAGATGTGCTTTCCTTTCCAGATTTTACGTGAGACAGAGATAGGTGTGATGATTGTCGTAACGTGATTTCCCGCGATAACTTTGTTCCGGACAAAAACTCTCCTTGGCCTGTTGTGTGAAGTCGTCATATTGAGAGTCCCGCACCGTAGTTGTGATCGTTTAAACGTGTACCACGACTGCGAGGGCAGCTGTAGCAAGTCCAGACATCGTAGGTTCGAATCCCAGCACCGTTAAGCTATCTTGAGTGTGTTTTTTCTGCACTCTGTCCAGGCAAATGCCGGGGTAGTACTTGACCACTGCTAGTAACGCACATGATAGGGACTTCTTAGTCACTGAGACCTACGATGATATCCAATTAACTAAGGAATCAACCGTCCAGTACATACCCATAAGTAATCTTCTGAAAAATGGGTATCTTAATGTTTACTTGCGATTCTGTTGAATCATTCTTCAGTACATCCCCCATCGGATCACGACTAATGCGATGCGTGTTTGTTGACCACGGGACCCCAGCTGAGTGCGTTGTTTCCACTTACATGTGCCGGGCTCCCTTCTGTCATCTTTCCTGTCGACCACCCTTGGTCACCTCTCGTTCACTTACGACATTACGACACGCCCCCTCCTTCAGGGGCTTACAACTTGTGGGACGCTGGTTAGTGATCAGGGGGCTCCAGCTGATTTCGCGATTGCTTCCACTTAATTGTGCTGGGGTCCTCTCTGGCATATTTACTGTCAGCCTCCCTTGATCAACTTTTGTTCTCTTCCGACCCTGATGGTATTAGGATATCCTAGGTCTAAGGAGTATTTCAAATTTCCGCCTTAATTGGACCTTGTTTCATCTTTCCTGATACCCTCATTCTTCAAAATGTCAGATCTCTTGTTTTTCTTTTCATCATATCTCTTGCCTTCCGCACAAGGTCATAAAGGAGACAGGGTTTGTGTATCCCCACCACTGGAGGTGCTACACCCTCAAGGGCTCACGGCTGTTGAGTTTGGAATGATAACTGAGCTGGATCTGTTTTCCCCTTTTTCCAGTGATTCCGGGGAGTACTCTGTCCTATTTCTCTTCCTATCAGCCTTCCCTAGCACACCTTTTTAAATCCGTCAATTCTCATTTTTTGAGGGTTGAGAGCATTTATTTTACCAGCATTTAATTTCCCTTATTCCTTTTGTTCTCCTAATCCGTAATTTGGTTGTAAGTTGTTATTTTTAGATCTAGTGTTAATTTTATCATCAGTTTCATTTTCATCCCAAAGAATTAGAGGCCTATAACCTCCATGATAGGCACTTTAACATCAATTATCATCATCAAATTACAATTTCAGCAATATCTTTTCCGAAATGAATGAATGAATGAATGAATGAATGAATTAATTAATGAATGAATGAAACGTTTATTGCAGCAAAATTGCCAGAGAAAATACATAATACATGTGAAAATAATATTATTCGCCTATACCTATCACTGCACAGATTCGTTAGAATATTAGTCTTATTTTTCACATATTCGCATGATATCGGGAACATTGATTATGACATAATTCACACACCCAGTCCTCATTTGGGTAATGAAATCGTTAGTTGGTGCATAGCTTGTGGTCAAACCCGTGTACTGCAAATCGTGAGATGGCGTGTCTCAGTTTATAGTTGACCTGTCTCCAGTTATGTGTCAGTATGACGTCTGTTGTATAAAACTCAGTCCAAATGTTGTTCCTTATTCTAAGTAATATTTTAAAGATTTTCTCATATGCCATTGTGTATGGAAGGTGCAACTGCAACCTCATATCTTCTGTGAAGAAGTTTTCTCGAAACATAATATGTCAGTCTTGATGGTGCTTTTATTCCTATTCCCAGCACTCTTTTCATTTAGCGGTCCTTGATATTTTCTAGTGTTAAGAGGTCTGTGACAGTAAGAGTATCTTATATAATGTTGAGTCCGTAGGTAGCTATCGGAATTATTACAGTTTGGAAGAGAATCATTCGAGCAATACCACCGCAATATTGCACCAATCACGTTTCCGACCATGAAAACTGAAAGTCTGGTTTAAGTTGTATTCACAGTGGAAAGAATTTCTTGTATGAAATGTTTGGATTGCATTTCTCAGAACTCTAATCCTTTATACTCATTAACCTCTCCGCATCAGCGGTCTTACCAGAGTCATTGCAGAGAAATTGGTATCACCGATGACGAATATTATTGCGGAAATCGAAATGCCGGTTGCTTCCAAATAACTTCTGTACTAACCACTCTGCAGGAATGTTCATGAAGTTTTATAAAAATCGAGTGAACCTAAATATATTCTATTTTAATTAGGTGCGAAGGTATGTTTAGTTTCTCTCATTTAATATCACGCTATTGTATTTTGTGATATAATTCGCATTTTGATATTGCGGAATTGTATTGACAAATAATGTCAAGTCATTGTTATGCTATACTGGGTTGACAGTTCTGTGTGAGCAGTTGAGTAACTAACGAGATTTCTTGTAAAGAGCTTCATTTTCTATACCGGTAGTGCAGAGCACAACTCGCATCCAGTCGTCCGTGTCTCGTCTTCAGCTACTGTTTTCATGGAAACGACCTGCCTTGCCATTCTTTCATGAGTTTATTTTAGGACTTAATTAAAGTTTTCTCGAGTGCAAAAGGGCCGAAATCAGAAAACTGAGAAAGACTATCGAAAATTCATATATAAAGGTCCTAAACTCTGTGTATGCATAATTTGGCTAAGATTGGTGGAACGGTGTGGATGTGTATATGGAACAAATCCACCCACCCACCCACTTACATACATACAGACTTTCACTTTTGTATATAAGATATAAAATTGGAAATTTATATCTGTCCGAGATTAAAAGACTCCGACACCGTTTAACCGATTGCATTGAAATTTTGTAGGGTTGTACTGTAGTGCACACCCCAAGGAAGGTTTTTGGCAACAATAATTTTAGATAGCCCTCTCAATTCCTTTATTTAGGCCCTTTGGCACAAATCTACACCGTTCCACCAATCTGAACAGAATTATTCGTACTTACCATTTGGAACAAGACGAATAACTCTATCTACTTGAACATTTGGACATTTCGTTCATTTAGGCCCTTTGTCACATACACTGAATTTCCATGCCCCACAAGCTTTATATTTTTATTTAATGGTGTCATCACGGGGATGGGGACTTACTGCATTGGTGAGGATTCGTTATTTTACAGTATGAGCGGAGAAATATTTTTTAGGGTCTTTCTTTTATACCAAGGCCTATTTGCCATCTCTTGATGAATGCAGTACGTTTATATTTGTCTGTTGGCCCAGGCTAGAATAAAATGTGGCATTTCACCGATATTTCAGTCTCACTCATGGCTGTGATTATATGGAAGCTACTGAGGTATGGGTGATGCTTAGTAATGACATTCAGGGCGCAGTCAGTGCCTATGGATGCTGTGAATGGTTCTACTCGTAGGGTTAGTACTGCTGTACTGACTCAGTGAGGAAAGCAATGGCAAACTACATCACTCCTTGTACGCGTCAATATGGCACTGCCTCGGGTTTTTGTGGGTATCTACCCATATTCCCTAGCGGCGGTGCTTCCCGAGGATCCAACCAGCCTTCGGGCTGACTATCTATCTATCTATGTGTTGTTGTTTCATTCCCTCGCCCCCATAGGGGCGAGGGCGGGCCGTCGGCTAAACGAGTAGCCCTTTGGCCGTAGGGTAAAGTAAATTGAGAGAAAAAAATTAAGTGGGAGGGGAGTGTGCTATGGCACACGTATATAAAAGATATATGTGAAGTTGCTGGCGTAAAGGTCACCGCGACCCAGGAAGCCCCCCAGGGAAAAGGCCCCCCACCGCACCCCATCAAGGAGTAACCCCCCAAATAATCCCCGTTTATTAAGTAAAAATATATACAGACATATAAGGTGTGGGTAAAATACAAAATAAATATATACAGTGGCTGTGTGGTTCTTTACACAGTTAAATACAAGTCCAAATGTTCTTAAAGTGTTCGTCCTGGAACGGGGGAAAAGAAAACAAGATACATGAACATAAAAATGAAGGAAAAGTCAAAATATAGTTCGTAGAAGAAAAAACAAAACTGTGATTAATGGACACTATGATCGTGCACTAGATAGACGGCATTGCGTCATTGAGCGAAGCACTGGGGAGCACAGAGGAGCACGTGTGAATCAACACTGTGTAGTTGAGTGATCGGAGCACTAATTCTTGGAGATGGGGGCGGAGCACTTGTAAAAAACACTGGGGTGCGAAGACGGAGAGCATGTAGAGGGTCAACGAAGATGGTGGTGTGCACTGAAGAGGTATTCGGAGATCTGCAGTTGGAGAAATGTAGCCAGGAGCAGGCTATGCGCCTAAAATAAACTCGCTGCACTAAGGGCAGGCCAGAAGGGCCGACACCCCTGAGGTCGAATTGGAAATCGAACGTTCAGGAGAATCAGGAAAAAGAAGAAGGCAGGGGTGAGGGCAAGCTAGGGGGTGGGGTGGAAGTTATCAAGTAATGGGTGGGGGGGAAAGGATGAGAGTTGGCGGGTGTGCGGTGGTCATAAAGGATATCTTGAGCGAGAGGAGAGAGAGGAAGAGCTTCAGTGAAAAATGGTAGGGAAGAGCTTTGGGCGCGTGTGAGGTATTTAAACGAAGGGAGTGAATATGGCTTAGAATAGTTGGGAAGGTATAGTAGGGGGCAAAACGGGCAGAAGGGGTATCCAGTTTGAGATGATAGGCAATGCGAATGGCATGACGGTCGAGGCGGTGGAGCTTGAAATAGAGGGGTTGTGGGGCAGTAATCCAGGTGAGGGAGGCATAGGGAAGGAGAGGGCGAATAAAAACTTTGTAGATGTTGATGATTTGGGGGGGTTTAAGGCCCCAAGTGTGTCCTGTGAGGGAGCGGATAGCGGTGATACGATGGTAGGCACGGCGGTAGAGGGTGTTGAGGTGATGTTGCCAGCGAAGATTATTTTGGAAAGTAATGCCTAAATAGACGGCGGTAGTGGATTCGGGAATAGGGACGTCATGAAGGGTGAGGGTGACTTTGTTACGGGGACGGGTGGTACGGGAATTTTTACGGAAAACGACGAGTTGGGTTTTGCGAGCATTAACGGTGATATGGGAGGAAAGGAACCATGATTCGAGGTCAGAAAGATAGGATTGGATGAGACGAGTGAGCTTAGGGGCAGAGTGGGCAAGGGCAAGAATGGCAAGGTCATCGGCGAATTGGTATAGACGAAGAGGTGGTGGTGGGTGGGGAATGTCATAAGTGAAAAGGAGGTAGAGGAGGGGGGAGAGAGGTGATCCCTGAGGGACACCAGCGCGGAGAGAGAAGATGGAAGAGGAGATGTTGCGAATACGGACGGAAGCAGTACGATGGTGAAGGAATTGGAAGATAAGACGAATAAAAGAAGGAGGTAGGGGAAGATGACGGAGTTTATACATGAGGACGGGGTGGTAAACGGTATCAAAGGCTTTTTCAACATCGAGACAAAGTAGAGCGGCGGTAAAGCGAGGTTTAACATAGGAAAGAAGGGAAGAGCTGAGATGCAAGAGGTGGTCATGGGTGGAACGTCGGGCACGGAAACCTTCTTGGGATTCAGGGAGAAGATGGAGGGATTCTAGGTAGGAGCTGATACGTTTGGCGAGGATAAGTTCGAGGATTTTCGATATGACGGGGAGAAGGCTGATGGGACGATAAGAGTGGGGATCAGAGGGGGGTTTCTTTGGTTTGAGGAAAAGTAGAATGGAAGCGTGGCACCAGTGAGAAGGGTAATGACCGGTATAGAGAATGGTGGTATAAATGGCGCTGAGGGCGTGGAGAAGGACCGGCGGGGCTTCTTGGATGTGGCGATATGTAATGGTGTCAGCGCCCGGGGCGGTGGGTTTGCGATGGCGAAGGACAAGAGAGATTTCTTCGGGCGTGATAGGGCGGTTGAGAGGGTGATTGTAATCGATATGGGTGAAGTGGTCGAAAGAGGGAAGAAGGGAAGGGGTGTGAGTGGGGTCATTGAGGTGATGGAGTAGAGCAGAGTCGGGGTGAATGAAGTGAGGGTTGGGGACGGGGGAGAACACGGTGGTATAATGATTGGCGAAGAGGTCGGCTTTAGCAAGATCGGTGGTAGGGACGAAGGTAGGGGTACGAACGGAGTAAGTGTGACGGGGAGGTTGGGTTTTGGTAAGGCGACGAAAAGTGGACCAGAATTGAGAAGGGTCAGGAGTGTGGGAGAGATTCGTACAGGGAGTATGCCAATAGGAGCGTTTGATGGCTTTGATGTACGATTTGGCGTGACGTAGGTGAAGGCGGTGTTGGCGGAGAGAGTTAGGATCACGGGTACGGACATAGGCACGATAGTAATCATGAGCGATGTTAAGAAGACGAAGGGCTTTGGGTGGAATGGGAGGCTTAGTAGGATGAAAGGAGCGGCGTGGTATGTGGAGACGATCGGCGGTGAGAATAGCGGATTCAGTTTCATGGATAAGGGCTTGAAGGTTAGGAAGAGAAAGTGGGGCAGTAGGGTGGGAGAGAAGTGATGTGATAGTAGCACGGTAGGCGGGCCAATCGGTGTTAGTGAAACTGCGGGAGGGGGGAGGTGGGGGTTTGGCAGTGGAGTGGGGAAAAATGTTGGGAATGATGATGAGGGCTGGTAAATGGTCGCTGCCAATGGAGGGGAGGATGCGAACAATAGGAGAAACGCTGAGCGTGGGAGACATCAGGATAATATCAGGGGTAGTATTGGAAATGGGTCGAGTGGGGGAAGGGAAGGGGATGTTGGCTCCTCGGATGCTGCGAAGAAGGGTGTGAAAAGCTTGGGTTTGAGCGACGTTATAAGAGTGAATGTTGATATCGGCGACGAGAATATAGTTACGAAAAGTATGATCAATGTATGTGAGAAAGTCGAGGGGAGGAGGGGTACGAGGGGGGAGATAGAGAGTAACGATGGTAAAGGTTTTAGAGGGAGCGGAGACTTCTAAAATTAGATATTCGGTGAAATGGTTGGGAAAATTGTAATGATGTTGAGTGACTGTAAGGTTACGGTGGATGCCAACAGCTACACCTCCTCGGGCTGCAAAGTGAGGGCGGTCAGCACGATAAAGGGTATACGGAGGTAGGTCTAGCTGTTGGGTGGGAAGGAGAAAGGTTTCGTTAAGTACTACAGCATCCGGGGAGTGTTGGTGAAGGGCAAGGTCTAGGGTCGGCTGGTTGGCATAGATAGAACAAATGTTATCATAGAATAACTTAAACGCTATTGCATGATTAGTGGAGAGGAGCTGCGGTTAGCGGGAAGAATGCAAAGTGCATTCTATTGCCCGCATAGGCTATATCCAGATGAGTGTTAAACACCAACCGGGCGGCCGTTTGGATGTGCTGGGTGATGAGGGGGCGTTGGAAAGGGAGGCAATTTTGGAGAACCATGGTAAGGAAGCGTAAGATGTTTTCAGTACTGGGGGAGGGGAGGACAGAGGAAGGGCGGGGGTGGGTGGATCATGAGATATGACGGGAATGACAGTTTCAGGTTCTGAGGGAAGGGGAGCGGGGCGGCTGCGGCATTTGAAGCTGAAGGCGGGATGGGGCTGGGAACAGTTTATACATTTGGGAGAAGTACGGTTTTCACAAAGAGAAGTAGGGTGCTCCCGGCTACATATTCCACATACCTGCGGCTGGATGCAGGGGGCTCCCGGGGCGTGGTCGTACCGCTGGCATTTGTCACATCGGATGCGCTGCGGGGCGGAGGCTCGGGATGGTTCCACTCGGTGACGACGAGCATAGAGTACGGCGCCATCCCGCAGGAGAGAGTCCAGGGTGCCAGTGTCGCGACTCAAGATGCGGACAAGGGATGTGGTACCAGCGGCGTTCCGAATGCGGGTGACCTTGAATATGTTGAAACCCTGTAGCTGGAGTTGCTGAGCGATTTCTTCGTCTGTGTAAAGTTGGTCGACGCCGTAGGCGACGACTGAAAGGATGGGGGTGGGGCGGGTAGGGGGGGGGTGGGGAGACGGGGGGTTTGGGAGACAGTAAGGTTAGAGGCCCGTGTTCGGGGCCCGAACTGCTGCAAGCCTATGACGTTCTTGAGGTGGGAGTAGAACGGCTTGCAAGTTTTAATGTTGTAGCCCTCGCGGGTGCGCTGCAGTTCGAGCTTATAGGAGGCGATGTCGGGGGTGAAGGAAGACAGGATGGTGTAGAGGGAACGGGGGTTGGCTTTTTGAAGGTCGATCTCTGTCATCTTGATGACGTGGAATGGGGGAGGAGGAATGGGGAGGGGGGAGACGATGCTCCTCTGTCTGACTTGCGGATGAAGGGCAGGGTTCATGGCGGCGGCTGCGTTACTTCGCACGGGACCAGGAATGTAGGCTGGCTGAGCTGGCAGAGGTTGGGGGAACTGTGAGGGAGGTGGCAAGGTGGAGGGTGCCACAATAGGATGATCTATGAACTTCAAATGAATTTGTGTTCAATACCTAACCTAACATTCACTTCTCCATGACTACCATAGTCCTTTTCTCACTAACCCGTGAAACGTACCAGTATGTTGTCCCCAAAATATAAGCAGAGCATTGTTTCCATGTTTTCAGGACTTCAACCAATCAAGTCTGAGAAGGGACTTCGTTATCCCGCATCGTATGAAACGTTTATATTTTTAGGTTTCTTATTTTCTATGAAGGGACTATTTCGATGAAATTTAAAGTAAAAAATTAAAAAATTATCTTATTACCAGCGTTTCGTTGGCATTTGACATTTTAGAGAGGAAATAACATATTTCGCAAAATAAATTTATTTCGGGATATTCAACAAGATAATAGATACAGAAAACATACCTAACCAGTGGCTGCTAAGTACGATAATATTATTGTACAAGAAGGGAGCACGTGATGATCTAGACAACTACATACCAATAACTCGGATCTCAAACAATATAAAGTGTTTATTAAAATTTAATAATAATATTATTATTATTATTACTGTAAATATTGTCAATTCAAATAACTGTACAGTACGTATGTAGTTAGTTTTAGTTGTAAGTAGGTAGTTAGTTTGTCTATTAAGATATATGTCATTGTTCTATTAGACTGTGGTGTGTGAGTGTGTCTGGTAGCAGTTGCATTGTTTATTAGTTATAGTTCATTGTTTCAGTAGACTGTGAGGGTGCATGTGAGTGTGCCTGGTGACAGACTGTTTTAGTGGTAGTATTTGTTGTTGGTGGAACTTTAGTATTTTTTTCGTTAGTAGAATTTTGGTATTTAATTGTTAGTACGGTAGAAGGTTAGTATTTTTGTTTAGTAGAATTGCTCTTTACTTATTCTGAAAGGGAGTAGCAGCCTTTCAGAATAAATCAATTCTTTACTAGACTTATAGACGGTTAAGATATTGATAATATAAGCCTAATAATGGCTACACTGCGCCCTGCTGCACGGCTGAAAGCAACGGGAAACTACAGCCGTATGCTATTCCCGAGGATATGCACCTCTCTATGCATAATTACATGTGATGATGGCCTCCTCCCTTGTAAAATTTCAATCCGGAGGTAAACTAGTCCCCCGTTCGGATCTCCGGGTGGGGACTACTCGAGAGGGGGTTAACATCACAGAAGTGACAAAGAGGAAATCTGACATTCTACGGATCGGAGCGTGGAATGTTAGAAGTCTGCTAGGAAGTGGAAAGTTAGAAAACTTAGAAAGGGAAATGGATAGGTTGAGGTTGGATTTGTTTGGGATTAGTGAAATGCGCTGGCAGGAAGAACAGGACTTTTGGTCAGGAGACTATAGGGTCATTAGCACTAAATCAAACAATGGCCAAGCAGGGGTTGGCCTCATATTGAGTAGGAAACTTGGACAGCGGGTGGAATATTATGAACAATATAGTGAACGGATATTTGTAGCAAAAATCAATACTAAACCTACCTGCACCACAGTGGTACAAGTCTATATGCCTACCAGTCAAGCTGATGATGAGGATGTTGAAAAGGTCTACGAAGAAATAGACGAAATTTTGAGGTATATCAAGGGTGATGAAAATGTTATAGTAATGGGAGATTGGAATGCTGTGGTAGGAAAAGGGAGAGAAGGGAAAATAGTAGGAGATTTCGGATTAGGTGAAAGGAATGATCGAGGAAGCAGGCTGGTAGAATTCTGCACCGAGCATGAGTTGGTCATAGCTAACACCTTATTCAATAACCACAATAGAAGAATATACACATGGATGAGACCAGGAGATACAGGGCGTTACCAAATCGACTTCATTATGGTCAAGCAGAGGTTTCGAAACCAGATTTTGGATTGTAAAGCATATCCTGGTGCTGACATAAACTCTGACCACAATCTGGTCGTAATGAAATGCAGATTAAAGTTGAAGAAACTGAAGAAAAGTCAAAAGCCGAAAAGGTGGGCAATAGACAGACTGAAAGAGAAGGATGTAAACGAAAGATTCAAGAAGAGTATAAAGGAAGGACTAATGAAAAACCCTAAACAAACTTCAATTGCAGACGAATGGGCACTTTTGAAGAATGAAATAACAAAATCCGCAGAAGAAAACATTGGTAGGAAAGAAAGAATAGGTAGAAAATTGTGGATCACTCAGGATATACTAGAATTGATGGATGAAAGGCGGAAACACAAGAATCTAAGAGATGAAAAGGGGAAAGCAGAATACAGACGTCTGAGAAATGAGGTTAACAAGAAGTGCAAGGAAGCGAAAGAAGAATGGTTGAAAGAGAAATGTGCAGGTATAGAAAATTGTCTGAAATTAGGTAAAGTAGACACAGCTTATCGAAGGATTAAGAATACTTTTGGGGAAAAGAAGACTAAGTGCTGTAATATTAAGGACACAAATGGAAAGCCTCTAACAGATAGGGAAGAAAAGGTTGAGAGATGGAAAGCTTACATAGAGAGTTTGTATAAGGGAAAGGAGATTGAGAATCATGTAATGGAAAGGGAGGAGGAAATTGATGAGGATGCGAAAGGAGATTTAATATTGAGATCAGAATTTGATAGAGCTTTGGAAGACTTAAGCAGGAACAAAGCACCAGGCATAGATGATATACCGATTGAGTTGCTACGCTGCATAGGAGATGAAGGTCTGATCAGGTTATTTCACTTGGTGTGTAGGATTTATGAGACAGGTGAGGTACCCCCTGATTTCAAGAAGAATGTAATCATCCCTATACCAAAGAAAGTGGGAGCTGTCAGATGTGAAGATTACCGTACAATCAGCTTGATTACTCATGCTTCAAAGATCCTGTCTGGGATAATTTACAAGAGGATTGAAAGCCAGATAGAAACGGAGTTGGGTGAAGACCAGTTTGGTTTCAGGAGAAATGTAGGAACAAGGGAAGCTGTACTAAGTCTTAGGCTGATTTTGGAAGGTAGAATAAGGAAAGATAAGAGAACGTTCATGGCTTTTGTAGACTTAGAAAAGGCTTTTGATAACGTTGATTGGACTAAATTGTTTGACATTTTGAAATCGATTGGAATAAAGTACAGAGATAGGAGGGTGATATACAATCTATACAGAAACCAGACAGCAGTCATTCGAGTTGAAGGACATGAGAGAGAAGCTGGTATTCAGAAAGGTGTAAGGCAAGGCTGCAACTTATCACCCATACTTTTCAATCTTTACATTGAACAAGCAATGAAGGAAATTAGAGAAAAATTTAAAGTGGGAGTGAAGATTCAAGGAGAAATAATTTCAACGCTGAGATTTGCTGATGACATCGTCATCTTGGCCGACAAGCCTGAGGATTTGAATGAGTTTTTGAATGGTATGGACTCCGTCTTACAGAAAGAATTCATGATGAAAATTAATAAATGTAAAACAAAAATACTGGAATGCAGCCGAAATAAATCAGAAACCTCTATGGAGATCAAATTGACAGGTGAAAAGCTGAAGGAAGTAGAAAACTTCTGTTACTTAGGAAGTAGAATAACCAGTGATGGACGAAGCAAAGAGGATATAAAAAGTAGGTTGGCTCAGGCAAAGAAAGCTTTTCTACAAAAAAGGAATCTGCTGACATCGAATATAGATTTAGGTATTAGGAAGTCATTTTTGAAAGCCTTTGTCTGGAGCGTGGCGCTCTATGGAAGTGAAACTTGGACTATTGGTGCAGCAGAAAAGAGGAGAATAGAAGCATTTGAAATGTGGTGTTACAGGAGAATGTTGAAGATCAGATGGGTAGATAGGGTTACAAACATAGAGGTATTAAGACGAGTGGGAGAGGAGAGATGTTTCTGGCGACTGCTAATGAAGAGAAGAGATAGGTTGGTAGGACACATACTAAGACACCCAGGAATAGCAAGCTTAGTTATGGAAGGAAGGGTCGAGGACAAGAACTGTAGGGGTAGACCAAGGTTAGAATATGTTAAACAGATTGCCTCAGATGTAGGGTGTGTTAGTTATGTAGAGATGAAACGATTAGCTCAGGACAGGGAGGCATGGAGAGCTGCATCAAACCAGTCAAAAGACTGAAGACTCAAACAACAACATTAAAGATGAGATTCCACTCACCGAGTCCCCCATAGTCGCGGTTGAAGATGTTTGTGTGGTATAGACGGATCCAGATGACGTAGTAGATGCTGGGCCACAGACACGTTTCCGGGGTATTTCGGCATTAGGGTCGAGATCCTCCGCTTGGCGAGGGCACTTAATTTGTTGTGTTTCCATGGATGGCGATGGAGGCGATTCGAAAATGCTTCGAGTAAGCACAAGCGGAGGGGGCGTATTTTCCTCACTCGACATGTTGAATGGGCCAGGCAAGAAGACAGCACAAAATGGCAGCGCACACGGTAACACGTGGTCTGAGAAGGCCGAGATATGAAGCGGTTGAAACTTTGGCGCACAAGAGTTCACTTGGTTTTCTGAAAGTACTTCCACAAGAACAACACTGAAAGAATTAATCCACACGAATAAATAATTGTGCAGAGTGACTGGCCGAGATTTACTTAGTAACAGAGCGAGTGTCGGGCTGACTACCTAACATACAGAATTTTTTCTTCTTTGTTGCTTTTCCTGTACGAGTGTTTCAATATTGAATTCATCTGAAGAAGAAAAAAAGTCTTGGTATATATAGTTTCAGAGATGATTTGATAATAATCTTCTAATTTTTGTCGTCAAATTTCAACATCACATAGAACCTGGGTCCTATTGGGGTGTGGATATCACCTCTAGATTTGGTCATCTGGGTGATATGGTGTTCTGAATAGTATTAGTTTGTGTTGTGGCCGCAAGGTGTCTCTAGACTGCTTTGAGTAGTTCTTATTTAAGTGTGGGTGGACATATAGATTCTTAGAAGATATTTATTAAGTATCTCTTTGGTATTCGTTATTGGCCTAACCAAATGCACATATTATTATGAACCTGGGATTCTAAGAGTTTATCTGTGGACTACCAGTTTCCTCTAGAAATGTTGCTGATCGACAAAACACGCAAGGCTAATAACATTAAGAAAAAGAATCTCACAGACCTTTAAAATGTAATAGTTAAGTTAGTAATGCATACAAAGATTATTATAGTCCTTAAATTCAGTTATATAACGGAAATTTCAGGATGAATATATTAATAAGCTACAAGCAGGGTAGATCCGACGTGACGTACCCACCCACTTTTCAAATTCGACACAATTTTGATCAGATAAAAAGCACGCTCAAGGACTTTTAGTGGCAACAATATAGCTCATCATAACAACGACCTTCCTCCGGGTTGCATACAATACGACACAGCGAACGAAGGTTCGATCTCTTAATATCATATTGTGTTCCCACTCAACGCCGGGCGTTACGCTAGTAAAATATACTTTTCTAAAGAATTATACTCTGAGTATTGTATCCATCTGATATTATATGGAGCACATGTGTTCGTATCCCGACTGCTCACGGTCTTTCGAGGTATGGTACGTCCTCCCACTGTACGATCACATGCTCAGGATTTGATGTCTAGCAGGTGACTACTCTACATGGAAAAACAACATATTCCTAAATACTGAATTTAATCTTAATAAAATCATGGCAATAACACAACAAAAACACAAATTGCATGTACATTAACATCCCACAACACAAATAAAATATGTGGAGCGCACAGATGATGATTACATACAGTCATACAAACACTAATCTGATTCATCCGCACTCCGCAGCTCTGATTCACTAATCCAAAGATCAGATCTACTTTAATCCACTGAGCTCATAAGGCATGCTGCAACACCTTTGTGAGTCGTTAATAAGTGTGGCGCTTCACTGCACCCAAATCTATTCTACACTTCCTAAATTATACTCTTGACATTGACGAAATGTTCATATTGTCTTTCATATAGCTTGATTAACATCAATTAATGCATCACAATACAACCGACAGTAGTGGCTACGCTGGCTAAAGCGCAGCATTAGGTCATGGGGCCAAGCTCTCTGCTGACTCGGTAGACGCGTGGGTTCGAGACCCACCGTCGGCCGTCCTTGAAATGGTTTTCCGTGGTTTCCCATTTTCAACACCAGGCAAATGCTGGGACGGTACCTTCTGACAGGCCACGGCCGCTTCCATCCACATCCTTGCCCAGTTTCATTAACCTTCATTCATTTTATCTCTCATTAACTCCTCTCATGAGGTTGGCGTCAGGAAGGGCATCCGGTCGTAAAACCATCGCCACAAAGACTTCCATCGCATCTCATCCCCGACCCCGTTGGAAAATGGGAATAATAAGGGGTTGACATACAATGCATCACAATACAACAATCACTAAAATAAACAAGTTATTTTATATCACTTAATTACCTTTAAATGCAATCATTGCTGACTTAATCACACTGTCCGGTATGCACAGGAGCCTTTATATTTACAATTATGATTCAACAATATCATTCTGATTGCTTTGCTTTACGTTTGTTTAACATTGTTTTGTTTGTGTATCAATCGTTTTACTTTCCCATTTGTTTCAAACGCAATATGAGTACCATCGCTCTCCACAACAACCATCATTTAATGATTAGCTTCACCATACGCCATTCTTCAGGTCATTATTAAGTCCTTACTAGCGTTACAATTGTGTCAAGCCGTGCTCTAGTGCTACCCGTCCGAATAAATTAACATTAATTAGGCATTTACTTCTTAAAAGTGCATTAACAGGATTAAGAAAAGTTAAATTGTCACAAGACATTAACATGGTCAAATATTATGCGATTTTTACGATCCTTCGAAATTTCTGCATGTTCAGAAGGCGTGCAATTCATTTAGGCGATAATATCAAACATTATGTAATTAGTTCAGGATATCAGTTTATGTATTGCAATAGCACAGTAACAATTTACCGAGGGTCGCGGTCAGTTAGCTTCCCCGTCGTGTGGACAATAGGTTCACTAAGCCACGCCTTTAAACAAGATGGCTGCCTTCCCAATCCACTCTGTCTGGTGTCTATGACCTAGACTTCACATATTTGTAAACAAAACCTCCAAGGTTGCATACCTTTCACATTCAGGGGTAAAATTAGGATTCTGTCATTCTATGAGCGGAATCTACCTAAATATTTACTTCCTACACTTAGGGTAATTATAATTGGCTCAATACGGCTCTCAATTAATATTCTCAGCAAGAGATGAATAGCTCTGCCGTCCTGGGGATATAATCTGTGGCTCTTAATTGCGTGCGAGTCGGGTTTCCATTTGTTATCGCGCTCCACGGTACGAATATTTGATAGGGAATCGCCATGATCCCTCCACGATGCATTGTGGATCAATTATTTTATTAGCTGACTCAGGGTGACACAGTTAATCCCTAGTCGCCACAAGGAAGCTGAATATGGGTAAACAGGCACCTTTCCTGTCCCAACGCTGTCCCTATACACTGGTACGCACTCTGGCTGTGCATTACTTACTGCAGATTCGAAGAATGGCTCACAAGATTTTCCTGACGTAGATGCTCATGGAATGATCCCTGCAATTATTTACGTAAACCTCTGGGTGCTACGTTGCACTTGCTCGCTTATCGCGGCTCAACAATATCTCTGTTGGATAATTCGGCTCATAAGACACTCCTATAACTTCCCTGATTCAATTATTATTATACCATGGTTCTACATCGGCTCTCATTACTGGTATTAGTTTAATGGCAATTACTTTATTGGCATTATTACTGGTATTTATTATTAGCAATTATTATCAATTATTTTAATAGCACATCTATTACACTGAAACATATTTATACACATCCTGACACATATCCCTTTCTCTTCCACATACAACATCACTGTATTTTCATAGCGGACCTGACGCATTACAACGTTTATGGCATCAGCATGCCGAATTTACATGTTTATTTTGACTTCGACCTCTTTATTATTGTTATTATTATTATTATCAATTAACTTCATCGTTATATTGATCATTATCTTACGCAATTTCTCTCGTAAGTAAATCATTCTAGAATTCAAGTTATTTACTGCCATATGAGGAATGCAAAGTCATACAATTCTTAATGCACGTTCCCTATGGTACTTTTATAGAATGATATGGCCGTATTGTGAGCTATAAAATCATATTAACATATTGGATTGTACTCATATTTTCTTCTTGCTGGAGTTTACCAATAGTACAGCATCGGACCCACCATGTTGCTTATCTGCCACATCACCATTTCTTTCACAATTAGCACTTTTCTTGGTTTAAACACTTTGGTTATCACTTGAAATGGATACATTCTGCACTTTATAATATTATACATTTTATCACACAATTAAAATATATTATAATACAACACTTGAACACAAAACTTTGTACACATGAATTTACACACAATGCCTCACTCGTTTTCTCGTTACTACACGATTTCAGAGTTGCGGGCGCTGCAATATCTCTGACATCTCCCCGTTTCCAGTGAAAGTTTATCCCTAGTAGACGCGTACATATCCTGTTTTCTAAGAATGTGTACTCTACTGTGTGTGTTCCTATCTCCTTCTCCAGATCGCATAGTATATCAATCTAGTGTCTGTTCTATAGCAATCTATCACACATACCTGTGATACAGTCCTTGATCCCATGATCTATCGTGTACTTTAATATTGTACTGTACGGTACCTTACAGATCATTACTATCCTGGCGGATAAATCCATTGTCTACGACAACACTTCTCGACTTCCCTGCGCTATAATACATTACACTTGTGTATAATAAACTGATTATATGCATGTCATTTACTACGTGCGATTTCAATATATCAACACTTGGAGTAGGCTGCATAATGCACCTTCCATTCTCTTATTGCTCTGTCCTGACTTTGACGAACTTGCGTGCTGCGCGCACGATTGGTTTCCAAACGACTACGTGTTCCCCACATGGATTGTGTCAACGAACTAACATGCTTCCTGCAGAGACTGAGTCAACGAACTGACGCTTCTCAGCTTCTCCGACCTTATAAAGGATTCTAGTAAAAACACAGTTCCTTTTCGAAACTGGAGCTGCTTTTTCTCTCATATCGCACTTACCGACATGGTAATGCATAATTCTGGAGCGTATTTTCCTGGAGGTCCCATTTCTTCTTGCGTGCAGGAAATTCGCTCGCTCAATTAATTATAATTAATTGTTTTTCTCAACGGCGTCCCCACGCTCCTCTGTGGTTATTCTCCTGTGACTTTCCGCTAATGGCCCTAAAACTGCTTTGGTTGTGAACCTCCGCATCTTATTCTTTCTAGGCTTCAATTTGGGTATTACATATCCCCTAAATTAGCTCCCTTTGATTTCATGCATGTGGATGTAACTCTCATCCCGTATGAATATCTCGTCTGCCAGTAATTAATTAATTTCTCTTGGCTTTCTCCCCACCCCTCACACTCTGCTTTGTCTCGAGGTGGTTTTGAGCTGCTGCTGGAGCTCCCCATTCCACTGGACGATATTGATGTATCTGGCGACCGTCTACCACGCCTTTATTCCAGCCGTATTTATCAACTGTCAAGTTGCTCCAAGTTTCTCGACTTTTGCTAGATATTCTGTATGTTAGCTCACTGCTCATACAATATTCTTTCTTAAGTTTGCTCATTATTCCTTTCCCAAACATGGAATTAAGCTTCAATTACCTCAGTAATTGTTATTTCAACTGTATCTCGGGTTCTTTGCGGCTGTTCCCCCTCAGAGATCTAGGGTTCGGTTCTCTGTAAATCATAGGCATGATTCCTCCTCCTCAAAGTCCCAGGTTCAATGCCAGTCAGCATCCGTCCCCTCGGGTACAGTATGTATCATGAAAAAAAATCTTTTAAATCAAACTTTTGATAAAATATCCGTTGTTTTGAATAGGTTTCCTAATGAAAATTAATATCAAATCAACTTTGAACATAATTATATTAAGTTATAATTTTAATTGTAGTGAATAGTTACTGAAGAAGACCACAATATGGCTGAAACATTTGTAACTTATTACCATTTCAACATTATTGACTAGCGGCATCGGTGGCGTAGTTGGTAGCATGCTGAACTGCTGTGCACCAGGTCATGGGTTCAAATCCGGCCGAAGTCGTCGGATTTTTAAGAGCGTTGAAATCCTTCAGCAAGGCTTCCTTCGGAGGGGAAGTTAAACCGGCGGTCCCATGGCATAGATTTATGGCATGTAAAAGATCCTTCCACTAACTAAACTTGTATGAAGCTAAATTTCTAGGTTAAATTGCGTTGAAATGCTCTGTCAAAGTTCCAAAGTTCACCACTAGATCTCAGTGGCAGTTCACATATATGCTACAGTCGTGGCAGGCCTGATGATAAGACTTCCTGGTGCAGATGCAACGGTGAAACCCATGGATCGCTAATCTATTTACGAGGTGTCTTAGCTCGTATTCTACTCGCATTCATTCCTCATTTAATATAACTTCTGTGATGTAGACGTTTCCTGTAATGGAATTCTCTCTTCCTTCGAAGTTCCCGTAGCAGTTCTTCCCATGCCGGCGGGGATGGTGAGGGTATTTACAATCACAGGTCTTCCGCCAGAAATGTTTTTCTTGCTAGTACGAGGGTCGATCGAAAAGTCTTTGTCCCTATTATGTTTTTGTCAATACAAACTACATACAGGTATACTGTACCCATCTGACATTATATGGAAAACATGTGTTCGTATCCCGTATAATGTTGAAATGGTAATAAGTTACAAATGTTTCAGTCATATTGTGGTCTTCTTCAGTAACTGTTCACTACAATTAAAATTATAACTTATACAAATCTACGCCGTTGCACCAATCTGAACCAAATTTTGCATACACATAGTTTAGGACCCAGAACAAACCGCTGGCTACATGCATTTTCGATAGTCTTTCTCATTCTTCTGATATCGGCCTATTTGCATTCGAGAAATGCTAATAAAGTCAGAAAATTAACTTATGAAGGAATGGCAAGGCCGGCCATCTCCATGGCAACAGTAGCACAAGACGGGTCCACCAAGGTTCCATCTATCTCCGTAAGAAGCCATGCCACTCAATTTTCTCAACGGCGACTGTACCTCAAGAAGTGATCACCAGGTTTCCACCTGTCTCTCTAAGGGACCATGCTACTCCTTTTTCTCCATGACTACAGTAGCCCAAGATGTAAACACCAGGCCATGTGCCTCCTTTATCTATCCAAACCACGATAAGAACATTAGGAATCTGAAAGCCATAAAAATCTGAATTCGTAGTTTTAAAAAAATTATTCACAGGGGTCGATGTAGGGAATATAAATAAATAAAAAGAACAAATACATCCGCTAACACTGCACGCGACCTAACATAACAACGGCTATATATATCATCACGAAAGTTAGTATTAAGATTAAATGAGCTTAAATGATTCTGTTAATGTTGATTGATTTAGAGGCTTGGCGACATCATGGCCATGTAGCCCCATGAACTTAAGTGTGTATGAATTTTTAATGATAACCTGTGTTACTGTGATGGCTGTGTGTGTATTTGTAATTCGGGTGAGGATTAACAAGGAGGTTGCTGTTGCCTTCAAGTAGAGACTATCCCTGTATTTCCTTCGCGTAGAAGTGGGAAACCACGGAAATCATCTTCCAAGTTTTGCCTCGGGAGGCGCAGTGTACCCCGTTCCAGCTCTCAGACCAGAATTAAAATTTCTTGGCAGAGCCGGGATTCAAACTCTGACCTCCAAGGCGTCAGCCGAGAATGTTAGACGCTAATCCACGTGGTCATCTAAATTTGACATTTTGAGTCTAACTTCATACTTTTATGCCGCTGCTTTTACGGGAGATTTTGAATCTTTACCTTTTGACGGAAGGTATCACGCGCAATATATTGTATTGCATTGTTATACTCTCCGTTAAGGTGTGTTCTACTACTGATATGTTTATTAATCCTAATGTTTTTATGCTGCATTTTTTTTATTGCTGACAGTGTTAACCTGTACCGGCTGCCTTTTGTATTACAAATCAGGAATACAGTAACTGTGATAAGACTTGACTAAGACTAACACAACCAAAATAATTTGTAGCAACCAAAATGAAACAGTAACCAAACATGATTGACCTCGCCATGAACACTCCCTCTTTTCTACTTAAGACGTTGGGTTTAGATTAGAGGTACTACGGCAGCTCCCTGAACATTCAATGAGTCAAAAAGATGACTATAAGAGTAAATGATTTGTACAGAAGATTACCTCATTCACTGCCCTCCACAGATACAATACCGTAGTAAACTTACAGGTAACTGACGTCACCAATAATTCTCAAAGTAATCATTTGAAGCCATGACCAGGCTCCTTTTGTACTTAAACATGGGTACTTTCAAATTACTAAGTAAATGATATCGCACGTTTTTCGTTGGGAGAGTGGGGCACTTTGAACCACGGGGCACTATGAACCAGGTTACATAACTTCAGTATAAATAAAGGAATTATTTTTCTCACACTGGGTATGTTGTTAGAACTGCTCTACTGACTAGCATTTTGTTTCTGCAAAATCTAGTTCCCGCCATTAGCTCTCTGCATCTGTTATTTGTTTACGGCTACAGCGAAGTAATTTTCTGAGAACTTGGTAGATTAACATTTGGTGGCAAATGATTGGTTGAAATTCCGATTAAGCAAGTTATTAAATAACATCAGAATCGTGTCTTAAGGCACATTCAGCCAAGCTCTCCCGGGGCACAAAATGAGTCATGGTTCATTGTGCCCCGGGAGTGATTCTATTTTCCCTAAATGCCGTGATTCCTTTTGTGGGCTTCTTAGCATGGGTAAATACTTAAGGTGCTGGTAATGTCTATTCATTTACATAATTTAACTAGACCAAACGGAAGCTTTATGAGCAGGAATGTGAGGAAGGGAATTGTGAGATTCAGTACTAAGAGAGTGATGCCAACCTGAATGAGTTTGATGAATCCAAATACAACTTTGAGGATTTGTACAAATCTCCAGAAACAGATGATTTTGTTCTGGTTCTGACCAAGTATGAACTGAAAAACAAATAGTATGTTTACTATGTGGGGAAAATTTTGAAAGTCATCGACGTACCGTACACCGTAGGATGATGCAGGCGACAATCAGGTGTCATTCTTGAGAAAGAGTGAATGAATTGGTGGAAAGTTCTTATTTCTTCAAATAAGGGATGAAGCATCTGATCCAGCAAATAATATAGTATATGTTTTGCCATATCCTACTGAACAGGGGGTGACAAAGAGACAACAATCATACTTCAAATTTGAACTTCCAGTCCGATGAAGTCTGTTAATAGCAAATGTGTATGTGTGGTTATATGATTTATAAGAGGATTGTATATGAAGATTATATTTAATTTGGAAATAACTCTGTATTATGTTCTTCTAATGAAACTCCGTAGACTGGTTCATGGTACGCCACGGGTGGGGCAGAATGAATCATTTACCTATTTTTATTTAAGGACTTGTATCTTAGAAACTACTATTTAAAGCGATTTCATATTGTTACGGCTGTGAGTTTGTGTCAACGCTCGCCGCATGAGTCACAACTGCCCCAGGGCTGGGCTGTGCCCTACCTCGTGTATTGCGTGCGCCTTATGCAACAGGGCTACTAGGACAAAGGGATGGTCCAGAATATTCGTGACCCAGTCAGTGATGGAAATCTCTCGAAGGCGTGTGTCCTGGACGATTCTAGAATTCATTGAGTCACCAGCCTGCTATATAAGCGGCCTCAAAGTGAGGGGACTGAGCTTTCTGTGGGTGCGTGTTTCTGAGCTAGTGCGTGTTTTCCTGAGCGACAGAAGTGTGGTGACGAAGTCCGTGCGAGTTACGAAATCCAGTGACATTGTTTCTCCCAGCTTGTGAACAGCCTGCAGCAAGTGATCGTAAGTAACTGTAGTCGGTGTACAATAAGGGAGAGGAGCAGGTAGTTTCTGTCAAGGCCACCGTACTCATTAGGACGGATTAACTTCTGTGGTCTGTTGACAAGTGAAAGGGCCAAGAGCGCTCAAGGAAGAGACTTGAGGAAACTGGAGTAAGGTTCCAATTGCTTGTATTTGCTGATGAGTAGTGTAATTTTCTGGCCGCAATAAAGTTAATTATTTCTTTAAAGAAACATTCTGTGTTGTGCTTCAACCCACCGTAATCCAGTTAACAAAAGTGCCACTAGGGGGGTGGCACGTAACAACTGGTGTCAGAAGCCGGATTACGAACTCAAGCACAACACCTGACGGTCCTGGTTTCAAAACCTGAGCAGGTCATTTTCTCTAATTTTCTTATGAGTGCATGCCCTTTACAAGACAAACAACTAAAATGGAGGCGCAATTGGCAGCATTGCTAGAAAAGTTAAATGGCATGGAAACCAAAATGGAGGACGGCCAGAAGAATTTAACCAAGGACCTAACTGCCAAATTAGAAGACGGCCAGAAGAATTTAACCAAGGACCTAACCGCCAAATTAGAAGACGGCCAGAAGAAGCTAGAAGACGGCCAGAAGAAGATGGAAGACGGTCAAAATAAGTTAGCGGAGGACCAGAAGAAGATGGAAGACAGCCAGAAAAGTTTAGCTGAGGACCTAACTTCCAAATTAGAAGACGGTCAGAATAAGCTAGCAGAGGGCCTAACCGCCAAATTTCTGGATGGCCAGAAAAATCTGGAAGAGTGTCTGCTGACGAAATTACAGGAAAGTCAAAAGAAATTGGAACAGGGTCTGCGTCGGGAAGTCAACACCGTCTGCCAGGGCCTACGTGAGGAAGTCACAGCAGTAGAAAAGAAGTTCGACGCCTTACAAGAGGAAGTTGCCGAACTGCGCCAACGCCCACTGACGGGGGTGGAAGAAAAATTCAACGCTTTACAAAAAGAAATTTCTGAGCTGAACCAACGCCCGTCGACGGGGATGGAAGCGAGATTCAACGCTCTTCAAGAGGAAGTTGCCGAGCTGCGCCGACGCCCGCCCACAGGTACACCGGGAATATCAGGAACGGGACAGAGCAGAGTGACGCCCCCAACCTTCGACGGAAAGGTCCCGTGGAGCACCTATTTACGTCAGTTCGAGGCAGCCTGTTCAATAAACAACTGGAACAGCACGGAAAAGGCTACAGCTCTCATTGTAGCGCTGAGAGGTGATGCCCTTAACGTCCTTCAAGCCATCCCGACTGGATCCCAGGACTACGCTTCACTAATCGCCCATATGGAGTCCCGATATGGAGATAGCCATCTTCAGCAGGCCTACCAGATGCAGCTCCGGACCCAAGTACAAAAGAACGTGGAAACCCTGCAGGAGTTCGAGATGGACATCGTACGTCTCGTAAGGCTCGCCTACCCAACAGCGCCGGCCGACTTTCTGGAGCAGATAGCGACGCAGACTTTCACCGACGGGCTACGGGACTCGGACACTCAACAGGCGCTGCGACTCGCGCGCAATAAGACCCTGACAGATGCGCTGAGCCACGCACTTGAGTTCGAGACGGCAAAACAGGCATCTAGAATGCACGCACGGGTGCGTCAAGTGGACGTCGACGAACCAATAAAAACCAACGAGACCAAACCCCGGGCCGACGAATTAATGGAGGCGCTAAGCCGTTTCTTCGATAGTCGCAGCACCACCAGCAACGACCCAGCCGGAAGGCAACCGGAGAGGCGGCCCGGAAGAGGACTACCGACCTGCTGGACCTGCGGTAAGAAAGGCCATCTGAGCAAGGACTGCGGTGATCGCCGCCGCCGAGGGTATCCGACGGGAAATCAGTCGTCTGAAAACCGCGCGACCCAGGGAAACGAGTATTAGCCAGCCTTGGGGGGCAAAGGTTGGCTTGTGACAGTCGTCAAGTCCCGGCAGTCCAGGTTCGTGTGACGAAGTTACGGAGGGACAATAGCAGCCTGATGGTCGACGGAGTCGTCAACGGAGAGAGCTGGCCCATGCTAATCGACACGGGAGCATCGAGGACCATCGTCAGTCCCACCGTGATCCCGAAGTGGAGAGTGCAACCCACACAAAGGAACCTCCAGCTAATAACAGCGACCGGAGAGACCGCACCGGTACATGGCGAAGCATCACTGGAGTTCGTCATTGGTCGACGGGCGATAAAGCATCCAGTGCTTGTGGCTGACGTATCAAATGAAGTGATCATCGGACTGGACTTCCTGGACCAGAACAACATCATCTTGGATCTGAGTACCAACACTCTGCACCTCGGAGGTGAAGAACTTGCTTTGCAACCTGCGCACGAGTCCATCACCGCACGACGAGTAAGGCTGAGAGAAGACGTCATCGTTCCCGCCAGGACGGAGGTCAGCGCTGCCGTAATTGTCGACGGAACTGCTGAGGGAGTGGCGGCTGTCATCGAGCCAAAATATGAGGATATCCAGACAAAAGGATTGCTAGTTGCCAAGACTCTCATCAACACGACGTCTCGGCCGTACGTCTGCCTGTCCAACCTGAACGACTACGACATTACGGTTCACCGGGACACTGACCTAGGAGTCTGCGAGCCCGTTACCTGGATTGCCCGCATCACAGATACGACGGACGGACACCTGCAGACGGACAACCGAAGAAGACGCACACTGCCATAAGAACTACAGAAGCTGTACCAAGGATCCCAGGACCATTTAGACGAGGAACAATCACGCCAACTTCAGGACCTGCTACGCGAATTCCAGGACGTCTTCTCCGTGGGGAGCAAAGACTTCGGCAGGACAAGCTTGGTTCAGCACAGAATCGACTTTGGGGACAGCGCACCGATTAGGGCCCCGTTCAGACGTGTCCCGCTCGCCAAGCAAGCCGAAGTCGACCGGATGGTAGAAGAGATGAAGGAGCAAGGGGTGATCGAGCCATCACATAGTCCTTGGAGTTCTCCGGTCGTGCTAGTGAAGAAGAAGGACGGTTCCACCAGGTTCTGCGTGGATTACAGGCGGGTGAATGACGTCACGAAGAAGGACAGCTACCCTCTACCCCGGATCGACGACACCCTGGACACCATATCAGGGTCGAGTTGGTTCTCCACCTTGGATTTGAAGAGTGGCTACTGGCAGGTGGAGGTCCACCCTAAGGACCGCGAGAAAACTGCGTTCTCTGTGGGCAGTGGGCTCTGGCTGTTCACCGTCATGCCATTCGGTCCGTGCAACGCCCCTGCGACCTTCGAAAGGCTAATGGAGTCCATTCTGAGGGGACTACACTGGAAGACCTGCCTGGTCTACCTAGACGACGTCATCGTTCTGGGGAGAAGCTTCGAGGAGCACTACAGCAACCTGAAGGAGTTCTTGTTGAAGCTACGGGCTGCCCAGCTGAAGTTGAGCCCCAAGAAGTGTCAGCTCTTCCAGAAGCGGGTCCAGTACCTTGGGCATATCGTCTCCGAGGAAGGGGTGCGCACCGACCCAGAGAAGACCGCAGCTCTGAGGTAGTGGCCAGTTTCGAAGGACAAGTCCCAACTACGAAGCTTCCTGGGACTCTGCACTTATTACCGACGCTTCGTGAGAGGATTCGCCGACATCGCCAAACCTTTACATCGACTGACTGAGAAGGACCAACTCTTCACGTGGACAGCAGAATGCCACAGTGCCTTCGAACAACTCAAGCAGGCTCTGTGCACCGCGCCTATTCTGGCCTACCCCAGACCTGGAACAAGGTTCATCGTCGATACCGATGCCAGCGACTTTGACATAGGGGGAATCCTGTCGCAAGTAGTGGACGGCGAGGAGAGAGTAGTGGCCTACTTCAGCAAGGCCTTGTCAAAGCCAGAAAGAAATTACTGCGTCACCAGGAAGGAGCTGCTCGCGATCGTGAAGACCATTGAACACTTCCACAAGTACCTGTACGGCCAAGAATTTCTCATCAGGACCGACCATGCATCCCTGCGGTGGCTCCTGAACTTCAAGCAGCTCGAGGGTCAACTCGCGCGGTGGTTAGAGAGGCTTCAACAGTACAACTTTGAGATTCAGCACAGGAAAGGCCAACTGCATTCTAACGCCGACGCCCTGTCACGATGACCGTGCCCCGAAGACTGCACCTTCTGTGCCCGAAGGGATGAGAACACCGGGATACAGTGCCGAAGGACTACCGCGGAACTTCAAGGGAGCTGGAGCCGCGAATCTTTCACGCGGGCACAAGCAGAAGATGATGACCTGAGACTGATAGCCGAATGGAAGAGGGCCTGTGTCCCCAGACCCGGGTGGAACATTGTGAGTGACTGCAGCCCAAAGTTTAAGTCCTACTGGGCACAGTGGGACTCGCTGATTGTAAGGGATGGCCTCATCTGCCGTACCTGGGAGAGCACCGACGGGAAGACATCTCGGGAACAAGTCGTCGTTCCAAAGGCTATGACGGAGGAAGTCCTGAAGGAAGTTCATGGAGGATCGTCTGGTGGACACCTAGGGATAAAGAAGACCCTGGAGAAGCTGAGAGAGCGGTTCTACTGGATCGGATGCCGAACAGACGTGGAGAACCACTGCGCGAGGTGCCACGATTGCGCAGCCAGCAAGGGCCCAGGACGAAGACGACGGGGTCCACTGAAGACCTACAACGTGGGCGACCCCATGGAGAGAGTGGCCACCGATGTTGCTGGGCCATTCCCGTTAAGCGAGGCAGGGAACCGCTACATATTAGTCGTCAGCGACTACTTTACCAAATGGCCGGAGGCGTATGCGCTCCCTAACCAAGAAGCCGCGACGATTGCAGAGACCCTGGTGAAGGAATTCGTCAGCCGGTACGGAGTACCCCTGGAGCTGCATTCCGACCAAGGGAGGAGCTTCTAGTCGCAGGTGTTCGAGAACCTATGCCAGCTGTTGGGAATCCGGAAGACAAGGACAACGAGCTACACCCACAGTCCGACGGGATGGTAGAGCGATTCAATCGCACTATCGAGAACCATCTCCGAATAGTCGTCAGCGAGCACCAGAGGGATTGGGACAAACATCTTCCACTATTTCTCCTGGCCTACCACGCCGCCGTGCATGAAGCGACTGGGTGCACACCGGCCCGGGCCATGTTTGGGAGGGAGCTCCGTCTACCTGTCGATCTTGCCTTCGGCCGACCTGGGAATGATCCGATCCCGGTAAGCCAGTAATGTCAAGAACTGGTCGACCAACTGGATGACGTGCACGCGTTCGCGAGGAGGAAACTGCGGATCGAGGCCGACCGAATGAAGACCCGATACGACCAGCAGACGGATGCCGGCGGATTCCACGAGGACGACCTGGTCTGGCTCTTCAACCCATTACGGAAGAAAGGCCTGTCACCCAAACTGAAGAAGTCCTTGGAGGGCCCGTACCGAGTCGTGAAACGGATCAACGATGTCGTCTACAGGATCCAGCGGAGCCCGAGAGCGAATATGTAGATCGTGCATCGAGATCGCCTGGCAGCCTACGGAGGGACACAGACGGACCAATGATTGATCGGGACGATCAGCCTTTTTAGGAAGGGGTGGTGTTACGGCTGTGAGTTTGTGTCATCGCTCGCTGCATGAGTCACAACTGCCCCAGGGCTGGGGTGTGCCCTGCCTCGTGTATTGCGTGCGCCTTATGCAACAGGGCTACTAGGACAAAGGGATGGTCCAGAATATTCGTGACCCAGCCAGTGATGGAAATCTCTCGAAGCAGTGTGTCCTGGACGATTCTAGAATTCATTGAGTCACCAGCCTGCTATATAAGCGGCCTCAAAGTGAGGGGACTGAGCTTTCTGCGGGTGTGTGTTTCTGAGCTAGTGCGTGTTTTCCTGAGCGACAGATGTGTGGTGACGAAGTGCCGTGCGAGTTACGAAATCCAGTGACATTGTTTCTCCCAGCTTGTGAACAGCCTGCAGCAAGTGATCGTAAGTAACATCAGTCGGTGTACAATAATGGAGAGGAGCATGTAGTTTCTGTCAAGGCCACCATACTCATTAGGACGGATTAACTTCTGTGGTCTGTTGACAAGTGAAAGGGCCAAGAGCGCTCAAGGAAGAGACTTGAGAAAACTGGAGTAAGGTTCCAATTGCTTGTATTTGCTGATGAGTAGTGTAATTTTCTGGCCGCAATAAAGTTAATTATTTCTTTAAAGAAACATTCTGTGTTGTGCTTCAACCCACCGTAATCCAGTTAACAAAAGTGCCACTAGGGGGTGGCACGTAACAATATGATGGCATTTCTTACTCGAATGATTAAACTTCTAAAGGGAGAAAACCGCAACCCTGTATTAAAATGACTGGATGAGTAGCAGTGAAAAATAATTTTCCGGTTCAATGTGCCCCACTCTCACCATGAAAAAAGTCCTCTCGGCACGCCGGATGGCGGAGGTATATTTCATCAGGCAAACTTGGGGATAGGCGAAAATTGGCAGAATATGCAAAAGGATCAGACCTCATTGATTGCGAGAAAGTTTTTTATAATTGGAGCTTAACTAACTTTGTTTTCCGTCATTTTATGCATATTTTAAAGATTTTATTGTCTTATGGGGACGTTAACCTTATTGTCATTAGGGGTCCATTTTTAGCCTACTTTTCACATTTTGCAAAAATGAGGAAAAAGTAGACTTATGAGATCGGGCAAATGTGTGTCTGTCGGTCTGTCTGTCTGTCTGTCTGTCCGTCTGTCTGTCTGTCTGTCTGTCTGTCTGTCTGTCCTTCTGTCTGTCTGTCTGTCTGGCTGTGTGTTAGTACCCCCCTATCAACTCCTAAACGGCTGCAGCAATCGAAACAAAATTTGGTAGGAGTAAAGATCTATACCTGAATATCTCACGGCCATATTTGAAAATGATGTCAGTGCTACTAACTGCTAAAAAATCGCAATTGAAATTTCAGCTCCATGTTGGATATCTTGGAAAGTATGAATGGGAGCTATTTCAAAATTGGCACACGTACAGATCATAATATTTCAGTTTAATTTCCAGGAGGCCAAACATGGCAGTGTTGCCAAAATGATTATAAGCCTCCTGATAGGTCCAATTTTTAATGCATATAACTTCTACACTATCAAGTGGAATTCAACCAAATTTCGTATGTTGTATGTGTACATAACCAGATATGACTGAGCGTATTCTTAAGACCTACCAGGGCTGCCAACTGTTAATAAATGCTCCTAATTTATTTTATCCAAATACCAATATATCAGAAAGTATGCAAGCCGACAGCTTTAAACTATGCACACGTATAGTACCTGACATTCAATATTAATTTGGAGTAACTTATATACGTCAGTGCTACCAACATGATGCTAAGCCTGCTGACAGGTCCAACTTTAAATACATGTAACTTCCATACTATCATTTGGATTTCAACCAAATTTCGTATGTGCTATGTGTACCATAACAGATATGACTATGCGTATTCTAAGGAGCAACCAAGGCTGCCAACTGTTAATATGTGCAGTCCCTATTTTTGTTACCCTAATATCAATATATCAGAAAGTATGCAAGCCAATAGCTCTAAACTTTGCACACGTATAGTACCTGGCATTCTAGATTACTTTGGAGTAACTAATATACGTCAGTGCTGCCAACATGATTCTAAGCCTGCTGATAAGTCCAATTTTAAAATGCATGTAACTTCTATACTAACTAATGGATTTCATTCAAAATTGGCACAACAATAGATCATATTATTTCAGATTATTTCTGACCAATACATGCATGACACTGTTGCCAACATGATTTTACGCGCGCTGTTAGATCCAATGTTTAACTGCATGTAACGTCCATGCTATTCATTGGACTTCAACCAAATTTTGTATTTTGTACCTTAAGAGACGGAACTAAGAATATATTCAGTCATCAGGGCTGCCAACTGTAGTGCTCTATTAGGATACGTTATGCCAGGTATACAGTATTTCGAACTAATTGGAAATTTCGATATTAGCAACTTAATTTCGTCATTATTCTAGATAGGTTCATATTCTGTAGAATAATCATTGGCATGAAAAGTAGGCTGTATAGTTCTTCACGGAACTTCTTGTTATACTTGTGGTCACACTGGCCTTATGCAAGGTTTCGACACTGATGTATAACTATCTAACGGTCTGTAACGTCTTCACGAAAAATTTTATCTCCCGCAGAGATTTTGGTTGGTTCCTCAGTTTAGGGGCTGCGACAACGCGGTCATGTAACCCAGTGTACTTTGGGTGAGTGTAGAATCTGTCTGATAAACGGTGTGAATTGTGATGGCTGTATTAGTCTGTAATTCAGGTAAGGACTGCAGGCGGTCAATTTCAAGCAGTAGTTCCTAATGTTGCTACCAGATACTACCGTCAACGACACCTAGCTGTGAGCTTGACTACTAGATGCCACCGCAACCAGCAATTCGAAACGAACGTTGGAACTTCCCCTCCAAAGGAAAGCATACCGAGGGATTTTTAGCGCTCTTAGAAAATCCGACGACTTCGGCCGGCTTTGAACCCGCGACCTTGGGCATAGAAGTTCAGCATGCTATCAGTTACGTCACCGAAGCCGCTTCACACTTACTGTCGACCAAAGTATTATGTGTACTCGAGTTTGAAGGTTGTTTGTGAAGTAACCAATAGATCTACATAAAATCCAATAACATCATCATTTTCGTCGTTCTATTTTACGTTAGCTCATGTAAGTTTGGAATTTTTAGTTTATATTTTACTGTTTTTTGTCGCAGTTGGAACACAAAAAGTGCACGTTTTTAAGCGTGTTTCAACCATGCGTCACATTTAAGAATTATTATCTCAAAAACCCGTCATCAGCTAGAATACAAATTTTAACACATTATACACTGGAATGTTGTATAACTGGTTAAATAATTTCAAAATTTTGCGTGTCTAAGAAAAAGGTTGTTATCATTTTTGTAAGGTAACTTTTTCTTGGCTCAGGGTGGATGGAAAATGTAGTTCTTGCTCGCGATGTAATCCTTATACATCAAAAAGTTAAGCTGTATGACTGTGAAATACGTAAATAAACTCACTTATTTTATATCGGTTTGTATTTGTAGGCGGAAATAACACATCGTTCACCAGCTACCCGCTCCCGGGAGAGCTGTACAGCGTTGCTGTGATGGAGCCCATCACTTCCGAGCGAGGCACGCCATGATGCGTGTTGGGCTCCATTTCGGCAACGCTGTACAGCTTTTCTGGGAGCGGGTAGCTGGTGAACGATGTGTTATTTCCGCCTACAAATACAAACCGATATAAAATAAGTGAGTTAATTTACGTATTTCACAATCATACAGCTTAAAGTTTTGATGTATAAGGATTACATCGCAACCAAGAACTACATTTTCCAACCACCCCGAGCCGAGAAAAAGTTACCTTACAAAAATGATAACAACTTTTTTTCTTGGACACGCAAAATTTTGAAATTAATAATCCAGTTATACAACTGTCCAATGTATATTGTGTTAAAATTTGGATTCGGTCTGATGACGGGTTTTTGAGATAATAATTCTTAAATGTGACGCATGGTTGAAACACGCTTAAAAACGTGCACTTATTGTGCTCCAACTGCGAGAAAAAATATTAAAATATAAATTAAAATTCCAAACCTACATGAACTAACGTGCAATAGAACGACGAAAATGATGATGTTATTGGATTTTATGTAGGTCTATTGGTTACTTCACAAACAACCTTCAAACTCGAGTGCACATAATACTTTGGTCGACAGTAGTCAGATGGAAATCTGAATCTGATCTCGTGCAAGTGCGTTGTCATGGCAACGTCTGATGGCTCATCCCTCATCAATTTAGTAGTGTTGCCATGGCAACCTCTGATAGCTCTTGGCATTTTCTTATAATTCCGAAATCATTTTTCTCATCCCTTGGCGTAATGGTGGGTCATATCAAAAATTCTTTCAGACAAAAGTTTTAGGTACTTGTTAGGGGAATATTGTCCATTTTGTACGGTTTTGATATTGTGTCTATTAAGAGAGATATGATTAATGTTTCCCGAAAAAAACACTTTTTCCCACCCCTTTGGTCAATGGTTCGTGCTATAAAGATCTCTTCAAACATATATTTTTAAGCTTTATCCGACACATAGTATGAAATTTAAACGGATTCGATATTTCGCATATTAAGGGAGTTTTAGAAATATTTAACTTTTTCGAAAAAAGACCCCCATTTTCACCCCCCTTCGACCGAGATAGCCCAGTAACGAACTCGACCGAGATTTTATAGGTATACTGCCCCCGTAATTGAATTATGTAGAGACCACGGTGGCTATATTTGAAATTATATGGAAAGTTATGGTTGTCATAGTTATGACGTGGGTAGTCATGACGTAAGCACGGATGACGTAAATGTTAGGCCAGCAGGCTACTTGAGCTGAGATTCTCAGTGACGTCAGCATTTAGTCCAGAATGTTCCAAGATTTACGACGCAGTCGCAGGAAACGAGGAATTTTGCTGAGGAAGAAACTATGCTATTGGAGGAGAGGCATGAACCAATGAACGATAGTTTAAAGGAAGACGGAGATTGCTGAAACTATGGTATTTTTATTACTTTTGGAATGCAGAATTGTGGAAATCCATCTGCAGTAGAAGCATTGATTTGGAATGTTGGTGAAATATATTTTCAGTTTTTGAATTTTGAAAATCCGTCATGTATTAACGAAGTTGGAAGTTCTAGCGATGACGTAGTATCACGCTTTGGAAGGGATGGAAACGCCCCTCGAGAAGTTAATAAAAGGGCTTGCGCAGAAGAGAGGAGTCTCTTTCGTTCTCTGATCATTCTGAGATCTCATTCTCAGATCATCGAAGTATATTTGTGAAAGTTCTTTTCTTATACATTCATTATAGTGAGACGTCGAAGTGAACAGCAGTGAAAAGAATCGTCTTTATAACGCGTGGCAAGGCCACTATATTAACGAGATCCAGGTCAAACTAGGTGAAGTTGAAACGGACCTTAGAAAGCTTCTACAAGTTTAGCTTCGAATAGTTAGCGGTCACCGATAAGCTAATTGTATTGTGCAGTGCTACATGCAGTTATAGAGAAAAGCTGAACAATTTCGACCGATTAGTTTAAAAGATATTAGCAGTTTTATACGACTGACAAAAGTGATTATCTCGCCACTAGAGAAACACTTTTGTATAGCCAGAATCAACGCAACGGCTGACGCTGCGAGTGGAGTAGAAAGACTTCAGATTGTTTCGTTACAGAACGATACAGTATAATGGAGCGTTTGAATACGGCAGTTTGTTCTTCTGACACTACAACCGAAGAGCAGATGGAAGGCTAAGAGGGCTTATTGCAATTGGGACATACTTCAACGGAGTAAGATAGCGACATGGAACTTCGCTAATTGTTATTCCACACAAGCGAACATGCGGTGAATACCATCTACACCCATGTTTCGTAATTAAAGGCTGAATACCATCAAACAGCCATAGAAACAATTTCATACTCTGAATATGAATAATTTCTTCGGAAATTTCTACAAAACTTCATGACGATTGTCTACTGGAACTTCAGGGAATTTTTCAAGAGAGGTCAGGGATATCCCGACTCACAAAGAAGATTATTGCCGGAAGGATGTCTATTCGTCTTCGAGGAGCAGAGCGATTCACGGAGAAGGAAGCAGTTCGATTCTCCGAGGGTGCTATTTCCTATTTCGAGGATGGAGCTCAACTTTAACGTGGTGAAATGGATCCATCAGCAGTCTTCTTTGGGGAATTTTCCTCTGGAACGTCAATCGGCAGATAAGGTAGTCGTGAACGTTTATTGTATTTGAGTTTACTAATAATGTTTGAGCAACCATTTTTCCCATATTTTTATCCTCATGTTTTTTGCCCTATTTTCTTGTTGAGATTCTTATTCTCAGTACACCTTGATGAGTTTTGCCTTTTTCGACGATTTATTAAGACATTGTTATGTCATGGGCATAGTTAACGATTTAGAATCAGTTGAGACTGATATTTAGAATATTTCAGTAATTAATATTTTTGTAGTCACGATTTGACTGTAAGTTAATGATTTTTATGGCAGATTTAAATTCAGACAGCGTGTCATTTTATTAAAGTAATTCTACCCCAGTTTAATTACTTTGAACAATTTTCTGTCATCATCAAGAATGAAGAACATTTAAATGATTTTAGAGCGTTAAAATCTCTTACGTTGTCGACGATCTTGGAAATACTAGTCGTTATTTGTATTGATTGCAACAAAGACATTTATCGTCAGTTATGAATGAACATTGCATTATAGACACTTTTGTGAAAGAGTAACTTTAATAATGAATTATTGAATGCATTAAAGTCAAGTACTTTTGTTAGGAGTTTTTCTCAATTAGAGAATTATATAACGATGTTTGCATTCCCCAGTCTAATTGGATTCTATTCGACTACTTTGCATTTTAGTCGCACTTTATTTGATGATAGTATTTTCATACTACAATTTCTTTTAAGATGTTAATCTTAAATTTTGATAGACCAGACAGGCGTATATAAGCGTATTCACTATTAAATTTGTTTGTGATTGGCAAGTTTTGACTTCATTTCGGTTCATGAATGAAATCCACGAAGGTTAAATAGAAAAACAGTTTTGAAACAATTAATGATTATAAAAAATTTTAAGTGGAACTATGAATGTATAATCGCTAGTGCAGCGCGTGTTGAAAGTCGCTGAGGTATAATGCCCTTGAATATGAAGGAGGTTCCCACAGGAATTAATGTTAAAGAATTATTTGTGGAAGTTTTGTAAGTTATGTGAAAGTTTTTAATGCCATATAGATTAATATATGTTGATTTTGGGCATATTTTTAATGCAGATTGTGCATTAACTTGTTAGCGAAGGATTTTCAGCTGGAGTAAGATTGTTATAGTTCGTTGAAAATTAATCAAGTGATTTACTGTTATAATTAACACGAGTTTTGAAAGAATTTGAGATAAGATTTTGAATGAAGGTTGCCGTCACAAATCATTATTAACTTTATTAAACTAGATTGTGACATTAATATGTATAACTAACCTTCATTGGTCGATTATATTAAACACGATCATGAAAATTACCAACCGAATGAACATGTGGCTAATGTATTTATTAAATTAATAATTTAAACAATTTAAATGTTAATATTGTAAATAATTGTTGTAAATATTTTTGAAAATAATATGGAACGAGAGTGATGTTAAAGGCGTGCTTATAATATTTTTATTGTCTTTGACAAATATTATAAACAATTTCTAATTGTTATAAATAATTTATGTGATTTTGTTATAAACATTTAAGAGCTAATTAAACATTTGGATTGAAGTTAACAAGTTTAAAGGAATTAACATAATGATCCAATAGGATGTGAGCAAAGTACTTGAAAGATTTGCGTAAATATAATGTGAGTTGTCTTATAGACATTTAAAAGCTTGAGAGTGCAGGCTGTATTCTTACGTAACATAGCATGTGAGAAGGGAGTGCATTTGACCAGTATGCAACAGGCTGGAAGGTAGCCCGCAGCTGTGCCAACATATGGTTCTCAGGGAGTGAGGTCGTACACACTCTGGCCTTGCGACTATAAATACCATTCTCATGTTTATTAAAAGGAAACCAAATGCTCTATATATGTCACACCCTGACGTCCTTTTCCAATCCAATAGTGTTATGAATATTACGTTATTTGGAGCTCTTGAGAGCTAAAATGTTTTACATCATGTTGTATGATAATTTTTGCAAGTCCTACTGGAGGACGTAGTCAGATTGACTTGGGCTATTGATAGCCACGTTGATTTTGTTGTGTTATCAAAATCATACCCTTTATTAGAAATAAAGCTTTTGTACAGTTCAAAGTTCTCGTCTTCGTTTCTGGTTCATTTTTAAATGTCATGGTGGAGATTATTGTGTGAACAGACTTTAGTGATCCTGTTGTCAACTCAAACCCCGAGATAATTAAGAGGTAAGTAACGGTAAGTATGAACCCCCGTCTATTTTGGTGTGTTCCACAATGATTTCCTGTGAACTTCTGTGCTCTTATCTCGATAGTATCTGTCAGTGCCATTTTCATTGATGTAACTGTGCCGGTGCGATTGATAATTGGCAATCCGATTGAGGGGGCTGATATCTGACAGCCTACTATCCAGGTAAACGGGGACAGAAAGATTGGCGACCCAAGAACGTGGGGCTGAGTCAACAGAAAGATTCGCACCCTAATACGTGGGGCGAATTCGACAAAACTGGATCACCAGGTTGAACAATAGAAAGATTCGCACCTAAAACGTGAGGTTCGATTAGACTCAAATAAAGAGGTTGATTCTTTGTTAGATGTCTAGGCCAATTGTAGAATTTAAGAGTGTGATTATATAGGAATTAAATGTTGTATTGTGTTAGGAAAATTACACTCAGAAAAGATCAGATCTTATACAACTTGAGAAAGGTTAAATGGGCAGGAAACTTAGGAAAATCGCCTATAATCTGGAATCTTATTTTATTTGACCTGCTTATGACATTTCAGTCATATTAAAGATAAAATTAAATTATTTGGATTGTAAATGTAAATTATTTGTGGTAGGATATTTTAAAATGTGCCAGAGAAATTTGAACATGTGCTTGAGTTTGTTTCAACATGAAGTATCTTCGAAGGTTAATTATAAGGTAGTTATAAGTTGGATTTAAGACAGAAAATTGATCAAATTTATATATGGTGAAAAGTGTTGCTCAAATGTTGTTATTTTGCTCTTTTGATGTATGTCCCTACAGCAATCCATTTTTGAATAATATTGTAATGGCAGATGAAAGTTTGAAGAAAATGTTAGAGGAGATGTCTGCTAACATGAATAGTAGTATGAAGCAGATGCTGAATGAAAGCATGAAGGAGAATAATAGTACTATGTCTGCTAATTTGAATAGTAGTATGAAGGAGATGGAAGCAAGGAATAATAGTCGAATGGAGGAGAATATGAAGGTTCTTCATACTAGTGCGGCTAATTTAGAGGAGAATATGTCGCGTTTACAGATTAATACCCTAGGAATTGAAAATACTGTAACTGACATCCGCACAGAAGTATCTAATGTGCATAAAAATGTTGATGATGTTAAATTTGATGTGTCTAAGGTACAGAGAGACCTTACAATGTTAAATCTAGATGTAGCTAATGTCCGAGGGGATATTTCTTGTGCTAGAGCCGAAGTAGTTGTTGTCAAAAACGATGTAGCGACTGTCCAAGACAAGGTCGAGGAAGTCCAAAAAGAAATTCAAAAAGCTAGAACTGATGTATCTAATGTTCAGGTAGACATTAATAACATTCATGCGGATATAACTGAGGTGCAAAGTGACATAACTAAGATTCAGGTAGAGGTCAACACAGTTTTCGTAGATATCACTAAAGTCCAAACTGATGTAAATAAAGTCAGGGAAGAAATCGAAAACTCAAAAAATCTTTGTACGCGTAATATAACTGCATTAGCGACTAGGTTAGTTGATGAATCAGTTAGAACAACAACGTCTTTAGCAGAGTTGAAGTATGATGTAGAAGTCATGAGAACACAGGTATTAGACCACAATAGAGTATTAAAAGAGGATATCGAAGTAGACATAGCCGAAATGTTAACAGCAAACGTAGCGGTATGGAAAGACGAGTGGAATAAGTCAAGTGGGGAACATGTAACCCAAATTCAGGAAAGGATTGAAAGAAAACTTGCCAGTACGCAGATAGAAATTAACAATGAAGTAGTACAGATTAGGAAAGATTTAAGCGTCAGGATAAATTCGTTATCCGAAAAACAAGTTGACGATAGAACACAACTAGATCAGGATATGCAAACTTTAAAATCTACATTAGAGGAACAGATGCATAAAGTTGTCTCGGATGTAAATGAAACGACGAGTAAACTGAAAAATTTGAAGTTAGGAGAGGCTAGTTTAATGCAGGACTACAAAGAAGAGATTATCAAGAAAGTCTTAACAGAAATCACCGACAAGGATACAGAAGGCTTAGCTTGCGAATTGAATAGGAATTATGCTAGAAGACATAACCTAGAGCCAGAAGAAAGAGACGTGACTCCTGAAGAACGTGTATCCAGATTCAGAGAGGAGGATGACGAGAGGAATATGGAACCTGAGTGGAATTATAGAGATAGTGGGAAAAACTATCCGGATTCATATCCGAGGAACGTGACGGTCATTAGGAATTTCGAAGACAAACCACAAAAATTCAGTAACACTGATAGTTTGACGCCTATAGAGTATGTAAGGAATCTCAAAGATTATTTCATCGAAGCTCACATTCCCAGAGAGAGAGAGATGAAGATTGTAGAGAGATATCTGATTGGAGGACCCCTTGAATGGTTTTTGCGCATTTAGATACACATTCAGTAACTTTGACGAGTTTGCAGAGGCATTAATCAAACGATTTTGGTCCATAGAAGCGCAGAATTCGTTAAGAGCGGAGGTGTATTCAAGAAAATACTCAGGTACTCTTCCAACGAGGTACGCTGATTTCTTTACGAGTCAGTTGTCCCGCTTGAGATTTTTGCAACCCCCATTGTCCACGGAGCAACTAATAGATGCGATTTCTCGTATGCTGCCAGTTGAGGTGAGAAGACTTATAATTTCGTCCAACATCAGGGATTTATCCAGCATGGATGAGTTACTGAGAAGATTAGACTACACAAGTCCAATGCCTAACGTAGTCCAGAAAGGTCAAAGGCAGGAGTTTAAAGAAATCAATACGGTGTATATGGACCAAGTCCAACAAACTGACAAGCCAGAGCAGGAGAAAACTGATAATGTAGGTCCTCACAGGAATAATCAGTTTAGAAATTACAGATCACAAGGTTACCGACCGTATCAACAAAGAAGAGGTTGGAACTACAACCGAGGAAACTACAATGGAAGAGGCAGATATTACAACAATAATGGGTATAACCGTAACTATAATAGGAATAACCAAAACCAAAATAGAAACCAGAATACTCAAAGTCAGGTTATGACACCTGATCAATATCAGCAAAGAGAGAAGGAAAGCCAGCAATACTTAAAAGAATTAAGGGATAAAGAAGGTGACAATCAAAAGAAAAGGCAGGATGTTGTAATCGATCCTGGGCCTTCTACGAGCCAGCAGAATTTTGAGGTCGGTTACACAAAAAAAAACGCCGATTTCTCAACGTCAGTGAGAACCTGTAAATACATTGCCACACCACACCTGATTACGATTAATGAGATATACGAAGTTACCGATGAAGATTTACTAGAAGAGAGGGGTATTGTTAAAGAAGAAAGACCATGTGCCTTACCTATTATTGCTGTACGGATAGATGGACAGCAGTACAAAGCCCTGATGGATACTGGTGCTATTATTTCCATCATTTCAGAGGAATGTTATCAAAGTCTGCTAAGAGGAGAGAACATGACAGTTCTACCTGTTTCTACCGTCAAAGTGAGAGGGATATTCCAAGATAAGGCAGTGAAATGCAAGATTCAAGTGTTATTGAACTTTGAGATCAATGGAAGGAATTATGAACAGATCTTCATTGTGGTGAGCAAGATCAATTTTGATATGGTGCTTGGAATCGATTTTATATCGAAGGTTGGAGCTATTATTGACATGAAGAACAGAAGTATTAGCTTTAATGATGGGTACATAATCACAGAAGAGATAGAAGAACAGGACGTGAAAAACAGTCTGGAAATAGACCTTAGGGAAGAAATTTTGAATACAATAATTAATGAAGTGGAAAATTTAGAAGAAATACCCAGTAGAAAAACTGAAGGATTTGAAGAAATTCAGGGGGAATTTGAGGATCTGATAAAGGAATTCCAAGATATTTTCGATGAAAAGCCTGGATTGATTAAGGATTATAAGTACAAGATAAGGCTGACAGATGAAACCCCTTACCAGAAAAGAATATACCCCATTCCTGAGAAATACTATCAAGAAGTACGAGGGTTAATCAGAAAAATGGAGGTAGACGGGATTATTAGAAAACAGGCGTCGTCTTATATAAACCCCATCACAGTAGTGAAGAAAAGTAATGGTCAGATACGTCTTTGTCTCGATGCCAGGACCATCAACTTGAAGATTCTTCCAGAAAACGACAGACCACCCAAGATTAGAGATCTGCTTCGGAAATTCAAAGGAAGAGCATGTTTCAGCGTTCTTGACTTGACGTCTTCATTTTATCAAGTTCAATTAGAAGAGGATAGTATGCAGTACACTGGATTCCTATTTGACCAGACGTCATGGGTCTTTGCCAGAATGCCTTTTGGAATGGTTAACAGTGGACCAGCACTTATTCGAGCACTTGATAGTAAGCTCACTGACGAAGTGAAAGAAAATGTAATCTGCTACATTGACGATTTAATCGTATCTTCACCCAGCGCCGCAGAACATATAGTGCACTTGAGAAAGTTGTTCCAGAATTTAAGGGAGGCCAATATAAAGGTGAACTTTGGAAAATGTCAATTCTTGAAGAAGGAGATAAATTATTTGGGGCATACTATTGATAAAGATGGATATCATCCAAACATGAAAAAAGTAGATGCGATCACGAGATTTCCAAAGCCAACTAAGGTGAAACAAGTCAGAGAATTTGTAGGTGCATGCCAATTTATTAGCAGCCACTGTCCAAGATACTCGGAAATTATGGCTCCTCTGTATGACTTACTCAAGAAGAACAACAGATGGAAATGGAGTACCGCTGCAGACGAGGCTTTTGAGAAAGCAAAAGAGATGCTCAAAAATAATGTGAAACTGGAGTACCCAGACTTTGAGAAGGTGTTCTATATTGAGTCTGATGCATCAAGAATAGGCATTAGTGCAGTCTTATACCAGAAAGACGAGGCAGGCAACAAGCACTACATTGCGTTCACTAGTCGGAAGTTGAGAAAGCACGAGGAAAACTACTTCACGACAGAGCTTGAAGCGTTAGCTTTTGTGACAGCTTTACAAGCCTGGAAGAAAATCCTGCTGGGACATAAGGTCATCATTATTACTGACCATAAAGCACTTCAGTTTATGCTGCAAACTGACATGTCAAGTGATAGATTGACACGTTGGGCTTTGTTCACCCAACAGTTTAACGCTACTATCGTCCACCAGCCTGGGAAAGATAACTTACTGGCTGATGCTCTATCACGTAACCCTATTAAAAATGTGCAGATACACCATGTACAATTGGAGCAAGAAGATGAAGAAACCGTTAGGAGGTTAGCCCGAATCGGTGTGTCACAGAAGAGACACGCTCCAATAAGGAAAATGTACAGGTTCCTCAAGGGTTACATGGACAATACGGATGTTGACTATGAAGCTACACGGAGAAATTCACGACATTTTGTCTTGAGTGGAGACATCGTATGCAAGTATGCTGACTCTGCGCATACAAAACTTCGAATAGTCGTGCCACCTAAACTTGTTGTCAATTTAGTGTGGGTAGCTCATCACGCAACTGGACATGCCGGTTTAGATAAAACTCTTAATACACTTAAAGAGAGATTTATCTGGACTAACATGCGTTCCAGCATTGCCAAGGTCATTAGATCCTGTGACAAATGTCAAAGAGCAAAGTATGCTTCTGCTTTACTAAAGGGAAAACCGAAGGCGATGATTCCTTCTAAGCCAAACGAACTCATGGCGACGGATATATTTGGCCCCTGTCCGAAGGGATACCAGGGTAACCAGTACTTGTTGGTGACCGTGGATGTTTTCTCAAAATTTGTTACAATGAGTCCCATGCAGAAAGCTAACACGAGGAACGTAGTAAGCAGACTGGAAAATGCTGTATTTCCGAAAGCTGGTATACCGGAATATCTACTGTCAGATCATGGAACGCAGTTTACGTCCGTGGAATTTGCAGCGGATATGGAAAGGCTTGGCATTAAGCACTTATTTTCAAGCGTGCGTTACCCTGAATCGAATTCCTCAGAAAGATATATGGCTGAATTTTCGAAATTCTGTCGAATTTTCTGTCCTAATGATCATTCTGGTTGGGTGAGATTTGTACCCCTTATTGAGGAATGTCTGAACTCTACAGTGCAGGAGAGCACAGGAGAAGTGCCAATGCGACTTCATCTAGGAAGAAACCCAGAAAGGCCGTGGGATAATCTTTTCAACCACATACCGAGAGATCCCGACATAGGAAGACAGCAGAGGATTGACAAGGCAAAGGAACAACTCCAGAAAGCAGCAGAGAAACGATTGAAAAGAGTAGCTGGAAAACGTTTTGGTACACCGTTTCAAGTTGGAAATCTTGTATTATTACGCAGACCTGTCAAGGCTGATATGACCAAGAAAATCTACCCCAAATTTGGATTAGTATTCCTGGGGCCATTTAGGATTACGAACGCCTATGGAAACAACTGTTATGAACTCTACGATGATGAGAATAATGTCGTTTACGGCAAGTTCAATGCTGGAAATTTAAAAAGATACTATCCTAGAGTAAGCCAGTAATAATTCAATTTCGTGTTCAAGAGAGTTGAGATACTTGTAACATTGAGTTTAAAAACAATTTGCAACTGTTTTTAAAACGTGGTGAGAGGAGAATGCCCCCGTAATTGAATTATGTAGAGACCACGGTGGCTATATTTGAAATTATATGGAAAGTTATGGTTGTCATAGTTATGACGTGGGTAGTCATGACGTAAGCACGGATGACGTAAATGTTAGGCCAGCAGGCTACTTGAGCTGAGATTCTCAGTGACGTCAGCATTTAGTCCAGAATGTTCCAAGATTTACGACGCAGTCGCAGGAAACGAGGAATTTTGCTGAGGAAGAAACTATGCTATTGGAGGAGAGGCATGAACCAATGAACGATAGTTTAAAGGAAGACGGAGATTGCTGAAACTATGGTATTTTTATTACTTTTGGAATGCAGAATTGTGGAAATCCATCTGCAGTAGAAGCATTGATTTGGAATGTTGGTGAAATATATTTTCAGTTTTTGAATTTTGAAAATCCGTCATGTATTAACGAAGTTGGAAGTTCTAGCGATGACGTAGTATCACGCTTTGGAAGGGATGGAAACGCCCCTCGAGAAGTTAATAAAAGGGCTTGCGCAGAAGAGAGGAGTCTCTTTCGTTCTCTGATCATTCTGAGATCTCATTCTCAGATCATCGAAGTATATTTGTGAAAGTTCTTTTCTTATACATTCATTATAGTGAGACGTCGAAGTGAACAGCAGTGAAAAGAATCGTCTTTATAACGCGTGGCAAGGCCACTATATTAACGAGATCCAGGTCAAACTAGGTGAAGTTGAAACGGACCTTAGAAAGCTTCTACAAGTTTAGCTTCGAATAGTTAGCGGTCACCGATAAGCTAATTGTATTGTGCAGTGCTACATGCAGTTATAGAGAAAAGCTGAACAATTTCGACCGATTAGTTTAAAAGATATTAGCAGTTTTATACGACTGACAAAAGTGATTATCTCGCCACTAGAGAAACACTTTTGTATAGCCAGAATCAACGCAACGGCTGACGCTGCGAGTGGAGTAGAAAGACTTCAGATTGCTTGGTTACAGAACGATACAGTATAATGGAGCGTTTGAATACGGCAGTTTGTTCTTCTGACACTACAACCGAAGAGCAGATGGAAGGCTAAGAGGGCTTATTGCAATTGGGACATACTTCAACGGAGTAAGATAGCGACATGGAACTTCGCTAATTGTTATTCCACACAAGCGAACATGCGGTGAATACCATCTACACCCATGTTTCGTAATTAAAGGCTGAATACCATCAAACAGCCATAGAAACAATTTCATACTCTGAATATGAATAATTTCTTCGGAAATTTCTACAAAACTTCATGACGATTGTCTACTGGAACTTCAGGGAATTTTTCAAGAGAGGTCAGGGATATCCCGACTCACAAAGAAGATTATTGCCGGAAGGATGTCTATTCGTCTTCGAGGAGCAGAGCGATTCACGGAGAAGGAAGCAGTTCGATTCTCCGAGGGTGCTATTTCCTATTTCGAGGATGGAGCTCAACTTTAACGTGGTGAAATGGATCCATCAGCAGTCTTCTTTGGGGAATTTTCCTCTGGAACGTCAATCGGCAGATAAGGTAGTCGTGAGCGTTTATTGTATTTGAGTTTACTAATAATGTTTGAGCAACCATTTTTCCCATATTTTTATCCTCATGTTTTTTGCCCTATTTTCTTGTTGAGATTCTTATTCTCAGTACACCTTGATGAGTTTTGCCTTTTTCGACGATTTATTAAGACATTGTTATGTCATGGGCATAGTTAACGATTTAGAATCAGTTGAGACTGATATTTAGAATATTTCAGTAATTAATATTTTTGTAGTCACGATTTGACTGTAAGTTAATGATTTTTATGGCAGATTTAAATTCAGACAGCGTGTCATTTTATTAAAGTAATTCTACCCCAGTTTAATTACTTTGAACAATTTTCTGTCATCATCAAGAATGAAGAACATTTAAATGATTTTAGAGCGTTAAAATCTCTTACGTTGTCGACGATCTTGGAAATACTAGTCGTTATTTGTATTGATTGCAACAAAGACATTTATCGTCAGTTATGAATGAACATTGCATTATAGACACTTTTGTGAAAGAGTAACTTTAATAATGAATTATTGAATGCATTAAAGTCAAGTACTTTTGTTAGGAGTTTTTCTCAATTAGAGAATTATATAACGATGTTTGCATTCCCCAGTCTAATTGGATTCTATTCGACTACTTTGCATTTTAGTCGCACTTTATTTGATGATAGTATTTTCATACTACAATTTCTTTTAAGATGTTAATCTTAAATTTTGATAGACCAGACAGGCGTATATAAGCGTATTCACTATTAAATTTGTTTGTGATTGGCAAGTTTTGACTTCATTTCGGTTCATGAATGAAATCCACGAAGGTTAAATAGAAAAACAGTTTTGAAACAATTAATGATTATAAAAATTTTTAAGTGGAACTATGAATGTATAATCGCTAGTGCAGCGCGTGTTGAAAGTCGCTGAGGTATAATGCCCTTGAATATGAAGGAGGTTCCCACAGGAATTAATGTTAAAGAATTATTTGTGGAAGTTTTGTAAGTTATGTGAAAGTTTTTAATGCCATATAGATTAATATATGATGATTTTGGGCATATTTTTAATGCAGATTGTGCATTAACTTGTTAGCGAAGGATTTTCCGCTGGAGTAAGATTGTTATAGTTCGTTGAAAATTAATCAAGTGATTTACTGTTATAATTAACACGAGTTTTGAAAGAATTTGAGATAAGATATTGAATGAAGGTTGCCGTCACAAATCATTATTAACTTTATTAAACTAGATTGTGACATTAATATGTATAACTAACCTTCATTGGTCGATTATATTAAACACGATCATGAAAATTACCAACCGAATGAACATGTGGCTAATGTATTTATTAAATTAATAATTTAAACAATTTAAATGTTAATATTGTAAATAATTGTTGTAAATATTTTTGAAAATAATATGGAACGAGAGTGATGTTAAAGGCGTGCTTATAATATTTTTATTGTCTTTGACAAATATTATAAACAATTTCTAATTGTTATAAATAATTTATGTGATTTTGTTATAAACATTTAAGAGCTAATTAAACATTTGGATTGAAGTTAACAAGTTTAAAGGAATTAACATAATGATCCAATAGGATGTGAGCAAAGTTCTTGAAAGATTTGCGTAAATATAATGTGAGTTGTCTTATAGACATTTAAAAGCTTGAGAGTGCAGGCTGTATTCTTACGTAACATAGCATGTGAGAAGGGAGTGCATTTGACCAGTATGCAACAGGCTGGAAGGTAGCCCGCAGCTGTGCCAACATATGGTTCTCAGGGAGAGAGGTCGTACACACTCTGGCCTTGCGACTATAAATACCATTCTCATGTTTATTAAAAGGAAACCAAATGCTCTATATATGTCACACCCTGACGTCCTTTTCCAATCCAATAGTGTTATGAATATTACGTTATTTGGAGCTCTTGAGAGCTAAAATATTTTACATCATGTTGTATGATAATTTTTGCAAGTCCTACTGGAGGACGTAGTCAGATTGACTTGGGCTATTGATAGCCACGTTGATTTTGTTGTGTTATCAAAATCATACCCTTTATTAGAAATAAAGCTTTTGTACAGTTCAAAGTTCTCGTCTTCGTTTCTGGTTCATTTTTAAATGTCATGGTGGAGATTATTGTGTGAACAGACTTTAGTGATCCTGTTGTCAACTCAAACCCCGAGATAATTAAGAGGTAAGTAACGGTAAGTATGAACCCCCGTCTATTTTGGTGTGTTCCACAATGATTTCCTGTGAACTTCTGTGCTCTTATCTCGATAGTATCTGTCAGTGCCATTTTCATTGATGTAACTGTGCCGGTGCGATTGATAATTGGCAATCCGATTGAGGGGGCTGATATCTGACAGCCTACTATCCAGGTAAACGGGGACAATACATATTCGGTAAAAAATTCAAAGTGATTGCTGCTAAATTACGGCAGTTATCGTGTCCACAAGAAGCTGATATACATATATATATATATATATATATATATATATATATATATATATACATATATATACATACATAAATTATATATAAACTTTTGAACTGACGGTGGTTTTGGGGTCTGGGGGATGTGAAATGCGAAGATATGTAGAAATTTTCCGGAAGTCGAAACATGGTACCCATTGCAATAGTTAGCTTTCTAATGAAATCTACCTAAAATACGATGGTTGTGTGTCTGTGATTTGCTCAATCACCAAATAAACAGTGATTTGATTTACATGAAATTTTACATGGAAGTAGCTGATATACCTGGTTAATATATAGGCTACTTTTGATTTCGATACTTTGCACTATTTAAAGATGGCGACCATTCTAGTGACGTCACTACACCCTTTGGTTTCAAACTTCCATATTTTAATTTCAAATAAGAAGAGAACGCTCAGAAATAACAAACTTTTGATGGCATGTACGAGGTTTAAAATTTAAATTTCTATCTGAAAGGTCCTCATCATTTTTCATGTTTCTCCAACGATTAGCGAGTAAAACCTAAATTTGTGCTATAAAACACAGTCAACCCCGAGCGGTGTAGTTGGACAAAATGTTCCATCCTTACTCTCCCTCCACGCAGCACCTCGCCTATCCCCTGTTTTAACAGTCACTTTCATATTTCAATTTATTTATGACCAGTAGCGAAGCACGGGTACTTCAGCTAGTATATATATGTAAAGCTCAACGCTCGTAGTTAGCCCCTTTGGCACAAATCTACACCGTTTCTCCGATCTGGACCAAATTTTACATACTTACCCTCTGAAACGCGACAAGTAACACTGTCCACTTCAAATTTCAAGCAGCACAATCTACACCGATCCACCGATCTGAACTAATATTTACGTACTTACACTTTGGAATCCGACGAGTAACACTTAATTTGAAATTTCGGACAGCCCGCTGCATTCCCAGCCCTCTGGCACAAATCTACACCGTTTCTCCGATCTGAACCAAACTTTTCATACTTACCCTGTAGACATATTACACATGGAACGATACAATAAAATATTGGCAAATCTGATTTCAAGGAACTGTTGTTCAGAATTGCCCAGGTGTTAAATATGCAGAAGCTTTCGGTATAGGTTACACGGTCAATGTTAGTAACATGGAATGTTTTTCTTTGACAATGCATCTCCACCAAGTGCGAGAGCAAGCTCTTTCAAAGGTCTCTAATAGCACAATAATCAGGAATGTTCAATACAGTATTTAGACAGGCATGAGAGGTAAAAGGGTTGTTGGAGAATTTCAATCCCTGGGATATAACACTGGAAGAGGCTGCACAAATGCATCAGCGGCCAAGGTGAGATATATTTTACTATAGGTCTATTAATAGGAACATGTTGACATTCAAATCATTTATAAGTGTGGGAAAATTATAGCCTGAATAGTTTAAGGAAAAATAATTTTAATTCCTCGTATTCCGATAGATGTGCCATTCCTGTGTGCAAGAGTACAGTTCCCTCTTCAAAGAATATTCTCAATTACTATTAACAAAGCGCAATGATGCACAATTAACAGCAGCAGGTGAACATTTAGACAGAACCATTCTTTCCCATGGGCAACTATACAGTAGGCTATGTGGAGTGCTCACGCGTATCCAGACAACAAAATCGTTTGTCTCAGCAGAACATTACAAAACCAAAAACGTAATTTTAAAATGTGTTCGCATAAGGTAACATACTACCTTGCAGACGTTCTCAACTCTATGGAATTCCTATTTTGCGACTCATACTAATAAACTGTAGGCATCAGAATTTTCCGAATTGAAATAGACCCTCCCAGCCGAGATTGATGTAACAGAATAGACCAATTATGAGCAATAATGCATCATCCCCATTGTTCTCATCGCGTGAGAAGTTGCGGGTACTTGCTAGTTGAAAATCCACAGCCTGCTTCCAGTCTCCGACCGGGTCAGGAATGGAATGAATGAAGCCCCCCATCTAGCGGCGAGGATAGGAACTGTGCCGGCTGCCGAGGCCTGACGCACTCCTCTGGGGCAATGATTAAATGAATGACAGATGAAATGAAATGATAGTGGAGAGTGTTGCTGGAATGAAATTTTGACAGGGAAAACCGGAGTACCCGGAGAAAAACCTGTCTGCCTCCGTTTTGTCCAGCACAGATCTCACATGGAGTGACCGGGATTTGAACCACGGACCCAGTGGTGAGAGGCCGGCGCGCTGCCGCCTAAGCCACGGAGGCTCCGGGTACTTGCTAGTTAAATTTATAAAATCTTTAACATAATAATTGTTTGATTAGCAATTTCAGAGCAACGTGATTATAAAGTGATTTATTTATTTAATTATTTATTTATCGTATGTCTCTTAGTGCTGGGAGTGTCCAAGGACATGTTCGGCTCATCAGAGGCTGTAGCTGCTTCCAGTGCACACCCATGGGGTGAGCTACAAGTTCCGTTCATGTTCAAGTAGTTCCTACTTTCGCTACAAGATGTCACTGACACCTGGTGGTGAACGTAGGAACGTTGATAGAGTGATATTCTCACGTTAGCATATGAAAATAAATACACGTTATTCCAACCTTAAAAAACAACATTTTACACTGTTTTTATACATCGTTTCCACAACATTGGCATTTCCCACATCGAGCTGCTCTTGAAGAAATATTTTTTCTTTAATCAAAAATGTGTAACTGTTCTGGTTATATTCGTTTTCAGTATTATTAAATACAGTAATTTAGATAGTTAAAATTTTAGAAATGGTATAGAACCTCAACCTGTTTATAAATTTAACTAGCAACCCGCCCCGGCTTCACCCGGGAACAGATAAGAATTAATTACGTGAAAAAGCGCCTTTTTCGATGTCAATGAACTACGACCTATATCCGTTTTACGTCTCGGCATGGTGGATTAATACCACTGACCGGACTATTAATTATATTATCGTGGAGATGCATTTGCAATGAATTCTTGTCAGACGTAATTTAAGAATGGCGAGGTGCATGAAACACAAATCCCCCTTCCGTCCAATCTTAACTTGACTGTGTATTTACCAGAACGAAATCTTCACAGGCGAAATGAAAAATAGCCTAGTTGCACTTCCAGGGAAGCTCCAAACAAAACCACTCTTCTCTGAACTCTTAAATCAACACGACTCAACAGTTTGCTGCTGGTAATAGGCTCGCCAGCTAGCTAGGCTGTAACTGGGGTGATAGGCTCACCACTAGCTAGCTCGTAAACTGTCTTCTCAGTAATTGAATGAAGATTGGTGGAAGAAATTAAAACGTAAAAACACTTATAGTGGGCGATGTATGGAAGATTGATATATGCTCTCGCGGACTTTTTGTAGAACATTCCATGATGAAAAATTCTTACATTCATAGTATATTGATATCTGAATCGGTTTGCCCAGCGCGAGCTTAAAAAGCGCACGGACGCCAGGTTTTTCCGACTTTTTCGCTGAAATCGTTACTGCTTGGCTTCCTTTCATCATAAATAAATTATTTTCTGCAGAAACGTTCCTCGAGATAGCCTTTACAGAAAGGTGTAAACGCCATCAAAATCCAACCAGTGGTCCTCGAGATTACCCGTGACATCCAAGAATCGGGGACTTGGTTTTATACTAAGTATGGACGCAATTCAAATATCAATGATATAAAAGATTTCCACTTCGAGAGATTTATATTCCATCGTTAATCTAAATTTTGTGACAGATTTTTAGTCATCTATTATCATTATTATTATTATTTATTTATTCGTTAATTCCCCATAATGAGAGCGTTACAACACAATCAATTTTCATGTTTCATTCTGGACCTTTCTTCTTTTTTTCCCAAAAACCTCTCATATACACACTATGTTTCCTCTTTCTCTCTTCTGTCCACCTCTTTGCTGGATGTCTCTCTTTGGGAGTTTGCTCAAACTTCTGTAGTCTAAGTTATTCTCTGTATTTTCTCCTGTCTGCGATGTCTTCTGTAGAGATGTTTAGTTTCTTAAGGTCTTCCACGGTTTCCTTTACCCAATTGGTTTTTAGTGTGCTATTCGTAACTATTTTAAAAATTTTCTTGGTCAGTCTGTCTTCGGTCATCCTATGTATATGTCCATAAAATTTTTCCCTTCTTTTCCTTATGTTGATTGTAATCGTCTCTGTCTGTTTGTACAGTTCTATTGTCGGTCTCTTCATCCATATTCCCTCTTTCTGAACTGTCCCGTAGATCTTTCTCAGAATTTTTCTCTCTTGTTTTTCTAATTCCTTGATTTTTGTTCGCCCCTTGATTGCTGTCGTTTCTGAAGCGTATAAGGCCTCTGGTAAGACTACTGTACGGTAGTGTCGTAATTTGGCAATGATGGAAATACTTTTTTTATTGTAGTGGTTCCATGTAAGTCTGTATGCTTTCTGCAATTTAGCGATCCTGTCTTCATTGGATGCCAAGTTCAGTCCTGTTTTCTGTATAATCTCTCCTAGGTATTTGAAACTTTCCACTTGTGTTATTTATCCATACTTGGTTTCCAGGGGGTGCTTGTCTGTAGATTTTAGTGTCCATGAACTGTGTTTTTTCGTATGAGAATTGTAACCCTGTTTTGGCAGAGATTTCATGTAGCGTCTCTAGAGCTTCTTTGGCTTCTTTTCTGTTATTTGTTATAAACGCTACATCATCGGCAAAGGCCAGACACTTAATGCTGACTGTCCTTTTCTGGTGTTTTGCCATTTTTATGCCTTTGACTCCTTTTTCCCATGTCTTGATTATTTTATCCAAAACTGAGTTGAATAGAATGGGTGATAAACCATCACCTTGTCGCACTCCTGTATTAATTTTGAAGGGTTCCGAGATCTCTCCCATGAATTTAACTTTGGATATTGTATTTGTTAATGTTTCTTGGATTAGTTTTCTGGACTTATTGTCGACCTTCATTTCTTCTAATGTGTTAAAAAGTGTTTCTCTATCTATGGAGTCGTACGCTTTTTTGTAGTCGACGAATGTGATTGTTGTGTTCCTGGTTTTTCTCGTTGCTAGTATTATTCTCAGGCACCAAATCTGCTCACTGCACGATCTTCCCTTCCTGAACCCTCCTTGGTATTCTCCTATCTGTGGATCTATCTGAGGCTCTATCCGTTTTAACAGGGCTTTGGAGAAAATTTTGTATGCGACGGGTAATAGTGAAATCCCTCTATAATTATTAGGGTTCGTTTTGCCTCCCTTATTGTGGAGGGGGTGTATTAGAGCTGACTTCCATTCTTCTGGTACCTTCCCTGTTTCCCAGATGTTTTCGATGATTTTGTGTATTTTTGGTGTAACATTTTCTTGGTCTAATTTCCAGATTTCCGAAATCAATCCGTCTTCTCCAGGCGCTCTATTGTTCTATAGTGATTTTATTATTTCCACGATTTCTTCAAGTGTTGGAGGTTTGGAATCAATGTTAGGTTCTGGCTTTTCGAACTGTAATCTGTGTGTTATTATTATTATTATTATTATTATTATTATTATTATTATTGGCTTTATTGGTGGCGCAGTCAGGGCTCTTGGCCCTCTCTTACACTAAACCACATTAATACAATACAATAAACATATGACATCTATATAGCTGACAAAATTAAACAATAATAATTGATATAGATAATGACTTCCACACTCTCATTCACTCATCCAGTCACACTTGTTGTCGGTCAGCAGTGTTCATCAGGAAGCCCCAGCAGGTGGTCTTGAATTTAGATAGTGAGGTGGTTCCCCTGACACTGGCTGGAAGAGTATTCCACAGCCTAGACCCCACCACATGAAAAGAGTTGTTGTATATAGAGGAGCGATGAATAGGAATGGAGAGGGACGAACCAGAGCGTGTATTATTACCATGGAAAGAAGACAAGTACTTGAATTTATTTGATAAGTATAGTGGTCTATCGTCAGACAATAATCGGAAAATCTGGACAAGAATGTGATATGATCGACGTAGTTTAGGTTTCATCCAGGAAAAAGCTCAATAATAGGGAGTGATATGTTTATCATAGCTCAGATCGTAGATAAATCGTATACAAGAGTTGAGAGCTCGTCGAAGTTTCAAAGTTTTGGTTGCGTCTACAAGAATAACGTCACAGTAGTCAAGAATAGGAAGTATTAGCGTCTGTATGTGTAGGATTCTTACTTTAAATGGTAAAATATATTTTTTTCTTTTGAGGGAGTGGAGCGTTGCGATATCTTCTTGCTTACACTCTTTACATGTTCAGACCAGTTAAGGGTCTGATTTATTATCACACCTAGATTTTTACTGCAGGACAGTATGGAATTTCATTGTTGTTCAGTACAATTTGGGGAATAATTTGATCTCGGAGTGCCGTCAAAAAGTTTTGATAGCCAATTATGATATCTTGTGTTTTGGAGGGATTCAAAAGAAGGGAATTTTCCTGAGAATATTTTACAAGTCGTTGACGGTCAGCGTTGATAGTATCAATTGTCAATGGAATGTCATTTGTCTTGCAGTGGGGGTATATTTGTAAATAATCTGAATATAGTTGATATTTGCAATTTTTCAAATTAGATGAGATGCCGTTGATATATAGTACAAAAAGCAAGGGTCCTAGTACACTACCCTGTGGGACGCCTGACTTTCTGGTTAGCCACTGAGAAGTTTTATCCTGGGTTACAACACGTGGCTGCGATTATTCAGGTATGATGCGAAAAAGTTAATTGTCTGCTAGTAAAAAATTCCATCTTTTTCAATAGTTTCTGAGTATTTAAGGTGTCAAAGCACTGATGATGCACTAATTTTTGGTCCATTGCGTGTCTAATGTCGTCAGTCACTTTGAGTAATGCTATTGCGGTGCTATGTCCCCTCTTGAAACCTGATTGCAGAGGGACTAAAAAGGAACGGCTATTCAAATATTCAAGTACATGCTCATGAACCAGACGCTCGAGGGATTTTGAAAGTGCAGGTAGAATGGATATTGACCGATAGGCAGATGGAAATATTCATTTTACATACATATAGTTAGCATATTAGTTAGTTTATTGGAAATAATTTTGAAATCAGACTTTTTATAACATTTTGTGTTAATCTCGCAAATTCATTTGTATCAACCACTGTTTGCTCAAGAAGGTTATAATGTAACACTGTACTCAACCCTTTATGGGATAGTGGTCTCTATATCAGCACAATTTATATTGTCAAAGATGCTGATGGTTGAATCTCTCAGCCATATGTCAACGAATTATTATTATTATTATTATTTTTAAATTATATTATTTTTTATTTTACACGTTACAGGCCTTTTTGTTCTTTCTTCCTGTCTTTCCAGTACTCTTTCATTCGTGCACTAAAGGCCCTCTTCCTTTCTTCGGTCCACTTTGGTCTTTGGGATGTAAGTGCAGCTCTCTCTGACAACACTTCCCACTTGTATACTTTGTGTATAAATACGCTTTTGTCTATGACGTCTTCTGGGTCGACCTGTGCTTTTACTAGATCAATTTTGACTTGCATCATCCAGGGTGTAGTAATCTTGAGCCGCTGTATGTATCTAAGAATTTTGTTGGTGAGTCTGGTTTGTGGGAGTCTGCTGATGTGGCCGTAAAATCTTAGGCGCCTCTTTCTGATGTCTGCTGCGAGGTTGGACAATTTCTCTGTGGTGTCTCTGGAGTGAAGCCTGTATCCTTCATCTGTGTGCTTTGGTCCAATTATTTTCCTTATTATTTTTCTTTCCTCTGTGAGGATTTTTTCCAAGTCGCCCTTAGTGTGTAACGTCAATGTCTCACTAGCATAAAGCACCTCAGGTTTAATAACCGTGTTGTAATGACGAAGTTTAGTGAATGTGGACAGACATTTTTTGTTGTAGACACTCTGTGTCTTGTATAAGGCTCTCTTCATTTTCATTAACCTATATTATTATTATTATTAATATTATTATTTTGAAAGTGTTTATTTCTGAAAACCAAATAATATACGTACTGTAAGTTGCTTGACTTACCTTTTAAATAATAACTTTTAAAATTAAAGAGTGAAAAAATAAAATCCTCATCATCATCATCACCATCTTCATATTCTGAAGGCCTTGTCGATGCAACCACACACTTCTGTCTTTGGCGGTTCATTTCAGTTCCATGTAATTATCACATCCCATTCTATTCTTCATGTCTTCCCTAGGTCGTCCTCTTCCTTCCTTTCCCATAATTTTCCCTTCATGAATGTTAACGAAGAAATTGTTGTGTCTGATGGCATGACCAATACATTTTATTTTTAGCCTTTTTTCATTTATGAAAAATAGGCTAATGAGATAACCTTTGTTCGTCTGTCTGTCTGTGTGTGATGGTGTATGTCCCCCTAATAACATCTAAACGGCTCGAGCGATTTCAATGAATCTCAGTAAGTTCATACCACTATTCCAGTCGACCCCGACCGTGCTCTTCAAATTTTGTTACGTCTCACCATCCAACATGGCGGCTGTGCGAAATATTTCACCAGCATTCATTACCGATATCACCCTGGAATATTTAACGATGATAAAAGGAACTACCAGAAGGTCACCTATGTGACTTTTGAAAACCTGGTAACGACAAAACCAACATGGCGAACAAGCGAAGTTGCGACATTTAAATAGACGATTCTCGCGATTTAAGTAACCAAACACATTAAATCTTGGTACAGTACATGTTTATACACATTGCAATGCACCAACATCTAACTTCGTTCAATTATTTACATAACCTCAAGATGGCGGCTGTGCGAAGTACTTCACTGGCATTCTATATCTCTGAAACTATTAGCGGTATCACCCTGAAATTTTGTACGGAGATTAAGGGCACTACTGGTAATTCATCTAAAAGACTTACAAAACCGGTTAACTACAAAACGAATATGGCGGCCAATGCGAAGTTGAAAATTTTAAATAGACCTTTCTCGCGATTTCATTATTCAAACGCAATGAAACTAGGTACAGTAAATGTTTATACACATTGTAACGCAGTGGTAACTAATTCAGTTCAATTTTTTTTTACATTAACTCAAGATAGCGGCTGTGCTAATCTTAAAATTAAGTTTTTATTTCTAGTGTCATAATCATGCGATCGAAGTGAAAGTTTGAATAATGAACCTACGCAATAATTGTCCTTTAATGGTGCATAACGCTATGGCCTATACATACAACAACCCAACATGGCGACCATCCGAAATATTTAAATGGATCTCAATATCTACGAATCTATTACAGAAATCAAACTGAATTTTGTAATGTTCATAGCGGCTATGAACGTAAGTTCACCTATAGGACTTTTAATAACCTGGTGATCACAAATCCAACATGGCGGCGCCGCGAATTATAAATATTCACATGGTCGTTTCTCGCAATTTAACCATCCGAGTGCAGTGTCACTTGGTACAGTAAATCCTTACACTAATGTTAATCCACTGGCATCTATTTCTTTTCAATTGTCTCTATAACCACAATATGGCAGCTGTGCGAAATTTTAAAATCTCGATTTTACTTCTTGTGTCCTAATCATGCGATTGAAGTTTGAATACTACACGTACACAATAATCTTCATGTAACAGAACATATCTCTAAGACCTACATATATAAAAATCCATCACGGCGACCATCCACAATATTTAGTCGGTTCTCAATATCTACGGATCTATTACAGCAATCAAACTGAAATTTTGTATGTTGATAGAGGTAATTAACCTAAGTAGGATATATGAAAATAGGCTGTGTAGTTCTTCACGGAACTACTTGTTCTCTTTCCCATTTCATTTATTAATCTTCTCTCTTCTTTGACTTCCCTTAAGGCTTTAAGGTTGGTTTCTTTTCCATCCAGCTCGTTCTTGTCATTTTCCACCATATAATGAAAATTAAATAAGCCCAAAAAATTAAAATTATAATAATTCGAGATTATGAAAATAATAGATATAAGTGAAAATTATCAAAAATAATATGAAAATTAATATGAAGATAACAAAACTTAAAATTAATAATTATAGAAAAGCTAATATAATTAAATTGTAATTAGAATGAATACAAATAAAATATCTTCATTAATATTCTACCCTATAAAGTATTAAAGTATTATTTTCCGATTTCAATAAATTTTTTCAATAAGTATATAAGTGAAAATATCAAAATGAATATGAAAATTAATATGAAGATAACAAAACAAAACAAGACTGGTCCTTTTAATGTATTTTCGTGAGGTATTTAGATTAAATGCAATGTACCCCTTCTCAATGCAATGCCAAAAGCACAGCGTTAGATGGCCACGATGTCGTAATGCCCCTTAAGAATCAACAACAACAACAACAACAACTTTACATAGCTAACAAAGGAATCTGAACCATCCTCCCCATGCAGAAAGACCACGTGCGTTGCGGTGAAGACTCAGAAGATTGTTTCAGGTTTTTTAAAACTTACTGTGCATAGAAACAGGTCAATTAAAGCTGTTACAGTATTTCATTTCTGACGTGACGTAGTTGTTCTGGATGAGTGGGGGAGGGATGAAGGCCACACAAACCACTCTGCTACTTGCTATAAAAGAGAAGATTTTTCAGGGAGCCAGCATCTGTCTCATCTGTAGCAACGCTGACAACACAGGCACCACCAGTATCATGAAGTTCTTGGTAAGACTGAAGCTTAACTTGATTACTTTATGTGTTCTACATCTGTGGTTTAAATGCAATCCCGCAGTACAGTTACAGAGAGCAAATACACTCCCGCAGTACAATTTTCTTCAATTTTCCATCGATGGGAATTCTTACCGTTTGTTTTACACTTGATTACCCTATGTTTCGGCCTCTTAAACCCATACTATAAAAGTTATCCCTAGAGACCGGATTCTTAGGTTTTACCTATTTCTTTCCTTACTTCTAATTACAAAAATACGTTAATACATTTGCGAATGACACTCAAAAGTGCCATATTCCAGAATTCTGTAGTACTAAAAATATATATATATGCGAGTACCTAAAAAGAAACTAACTGTAATTTTTTTGAATTTGTAGCCCGTAATTTTTAAAAGAAAACCACAAGACAGTGTATATTCCTAGCTCTATAATAGAAAAACCATCATTACTTCCGACTTGACGTTTCAGTGCTACCCCAGAGTTATCTAGCGGTCAGAAGGAAAATCACTTGAACTAGACAATCACAGGCAGCCATTCAAATCGACATATCACGAGAAGTTGAGTTTCGATCGCGTTGTCGCGATTTAGCGAACGAAACTGTTGCCAATCACCGAACCGACAAGTCGGATTTAATGATGGCTTTAGTCGATCGAGAGAAATCGTACCTGCCAGAAAAATCAAATACTTTTAACACTTTTCAGCTTATATCTCATTGTTTGTTTATTTGCTGCCAGGAGTGGGAATAGGCGGCTTCGGTGGCGTTGTTGGTAAAATGCTGAGCTTCTATGCCCAAGATCTCGGGTTCGAATCCGGACGAAGTCGTCGGATGTTTTAAGAGCGTTAAAATCCCTCAGTATGCCTTCCTTTCGGAGGGGAAGTATAGCCGGCGGTCCCATGTCATAGATTTATGGCATGTTAAAGAACCTTCCACTAATTGCACCTGTGAGAAGCTAAATGATATATAGGTTAAACATTCGACTAACGCTCTTAGGTTCCGACGTTCGTCGCCAGGAGCCGACTGTGGTGGCATTTGGTAATGAAGTTCTGGACTAGTAGTCATTGACGGAGGCGTTTGGCGGCAAAAGGAGGAACGACTTGAAAAAATTCAATGTCTGGAGTCCTCACTTGAATTGAAAACAGATAACATACACTAATACAGTCATCACAACACCTGTTATGAGGCAGTTTCTACACACACCCAAAGTACACGGGGCTTCATGACCGCATTGTCACAGCCCCTAAACTGAGAAATCAACCAAAGTGGGAATAAAACACTTATTATTTTTTAACTGCAGCCAATGGCCAAAGTGGGGTATTTAAATTGAACGCCCATTGGCTCCCCATCGAGTTCAGTTTCAAGTAGTTCCAACTTTGACTGCAAGAGATGCCACTGTTACCGGCACGTAGCGGTGAACGTTAGAACTAGATAGAGTGTTTCTAACCAAATAACCTACAAATTTAGCTGCACACCACCAATTGTAGTGGTAGGTTCTTTTACATGCCATAAATCTAAGACATGGACTTCCCCTCTGGAGGATTTTAACGCTCATAAAAATCCGATGACTTCGGCCGGGTTTGAACCCAAGATCTTGGGCATAGCAGTTCAGCATGCTACCGACTACGCCACTGAAGCAGTTGTTTCCAAGTTCCCTATTTTCTAAATAAACTAAGTTAATAAACGGGCTTGAATGTGAAAATCAACTCTGGCATTCTTGGTTTAATTGAATTTCAATAATTAGCATATTTAAGGAGAGCAAATATTCATTAAGAGTGTGAAGTTCGCGATTATAATTTGATAAAAGGCGTATCATTGTATAAAATATTTACACTCTCGTTACAATCAGATCTTCAACTAATAATATTCATTAGTGTTAAGCGTTGCGCTGTTTATGTCAAATTTTGCTACTCTTTAAAATCCTATTCTACCCATTAAAGACCTAAAAAAAACACAAGTTTATGATTCTGAAAACTGAAAATGACCATTTTAAAACCTAACAAGTAGTTCTGTGACGAACTAAAGAGCCTATTTTTCCTTAAATGATAGAGACCATAAATTAACAGTTGGCAAACCTGACGTCTCTAAATATATTCATAGCTCCATCTCTTAAGGTACACACTACACCTGGTAACTTTGTTTGAGATCCACTAGATCGTATGCACGTTGCATGTATTTAAATATTGAATTTTTCAGCAAGCGTAAAATCAGGTTGGCGACACTGCCGTAAATGGGATGCTCAAACTTAGATTGAGAGATGATGATCTATATATGTGTTAATTTTGAAAGAACTTCATGAATTAGTATGGACGTTACATGCGATTCAACATTAAACCTATCAGCATGCGCAGAATCATGTTGGCAGCACTGTCGTATATCGGTTACTGAAAATTAACCTACATTTGCAAGTACTATTTCTATGCAAAGTTTAGAACTGTTGGCCTGCATACTTTCTGATATATTGAGATTAGGATAAAAAAGTAGAGTGCATTTTTCAACAGTTGGAAGCCCTGCTGACACTTAAAAATTGCATATTCATATTTGCTCTAGTGAGAAAATCACATACCACTTTTGGTTGAAATCCAATAAATAGTATGGAAGTTACATTCATTTAAAGATTTCACCTATCGGCAGGCATAGAATTATGTTGGCAACACTCATGTATGGGCTCCTGTGAATAAGTCTGCTGTAATATTGTCTATATGTGTGTCAATTTTGGAACAATTCCCATGCATATCTTCTGAGATATCCAACATAGACATCAATTTCCAAATGTGATGTTTTAGCAGCTGGTAGCACTGCTGTCATTTTGAAATATGGCCGTGAGATATTCAGGCATAGGCCTAGGTCTTTACTCATACCAAATTTCGGTTCGATAGCTGCAGCCGTTTAGGAGTTGATAGGGGAGGACACACAGACGGACTGACAAACACACATTTGCCCGGATCGATCTCATAATTCTACTTTTTCGTCACTTTTTCAAAATGTGAAAAGTAGGCTAAACATCCAGTGTCTAGTATTAGCATACAAGTCAAGTTGTTAGAACTTGAGCAGAAATCTAAGGAATATGGTATGAAAATCAGCATTTTAAACACGAATGTTATGTCGGCAGGGAAGATACGTAAGAAAATAGAATGCCTGATTGGAGGAACTAATTTTGGAGCTGGTGGGCCATTTTATATACTTAGGCTGTATGTTCTCTCAGGATAGTGGGGAGAGAAATAGAGACAGGTGCGGAAAGGCTAATGTGGTTAGTTCTCAGTTTACGATCTACAGTATTCTGCAAGAAATAAGTTAATGTAGCGACGACTCTCCTCCTACATCGCTCAGTATTTAGACCAACCTTGCTGTATGGAAATAAGAACTGGGTAGATTCAAAATACCTGACACATAAGCTAGAAGTAACGTACATGAGGGTAGCACGAATGTTTCCCGAGACAAATAGATGGGAACAATGGCAGGAGGGTACTGGTAATGAGGACATAACATCTAAGCTAGAAATGAGCACGCTAGGTAAAGCAGTTCATATTAGTTGACTTAGATGGTGGGGTCATGCAAAGAGAATGGGGGCTGGCTGCGGGGCTCAGCGGTATCGTTCTTGGTTTCTGTGCCCAAGGTTGCAGGATCGAGTCCTGGCGCAGACAGTTGACATTGAGGGTGCACAAATGTGAGGGAGCCGTGTCAGTAGATTTACTGGCGCGTTCGGGGCTAAATTTTTGCATACTACGGGGATCAATTTAAGAAAATTTGCATCAAGCCTCTCCGGGGGCTACACTATTATTATTTTTATAATTATTGCTATCGTTATTAATATTATTGTTGTTGTTGTTTCGTCTTGGTCAACTAAGGACTACGTCATTTCAACTGCTTCCTTTTAGCTATAACATTAGTCCAGTATTCCTCCATACAGGGTCATTATCTATGTGCGCCCCGATAAACACGGGAAGCTAAGCCGACTGTGACTAGTGCAGATCGCGGGTGCGCGTACGCGGTTCAGCCGGTGGTTGCGCGCTCCGCTGACTCATATCGTTAGTTCACACATGTTTTGTCACTCATATGGGCGTGTGTCTGCTAAGCTTAGATGTTAGTGTTGCACGTTTAGTGAGTAGTGCGATTACTGTGATTGTTGGTCATGCCTGGACACCAATTCACATTGAGCGAACGTGTGTATATCCATAATTTGTACATGAAAAGCAGAAAATCTTGTTCTGAAACGAGACGAAATTTTCGAATCAAGTTTCCGGGAAGACCCGTACCTAATGCCAGTACAATTAGGAGACTCGCTAAACGATTCAAGGAAACAGGCTCCGTAAATAATAGAAGAGTTGACAGACATTCTATCATAAAAAAATATGTCAGGTGTGCGTTACAAGGGAGGGAGGACATTTTCAGCATCGCCAATGAGCACTGTAAGCACACATTGTTGAACATGTTTGGTAAAAGTGTGAAAGTGCGCGCCGCCACCGGCTTAACTGGATACACGCGCCCGCGATCTGCGCCAGCCACATCCGGCTTAGCTTGTCGTGTTTATCGGGGCGCACACAGATAATGACCCTGTACATACACGGTGTTGTTCCTATCTCTCCTTAGTCCACCCCTTTCCAGTTTTCAGCGTCGGCTTAGGTTGGATACTCTGATGTTCGAAAAGTTTCTCTTAAGGTGGTCACGTGCCTTGATATCATCACATGAGATCCCAGTCTCATGCAGATATTTTTGTATTTCACTGAACCAGGCATTCTTTTTTCTTTTATTTTGTCTTAGAGAATTATTATTATTATTATTATTATTATTATTATTATTAACTTATTATTATGATAAACTATGTGAAACGTGCATTTCTGTCAGTCAACACGCAGACAGGATCCGAAGTATCTTTGGTGGTTAATATTAATGAAAACATGCACACATCCTGTATCATTAAATCAATAACTAACTGAATGATTTTAAAACATGAGAAGGGAAGGCCCGGCTCATGTAAATGTGTGGTAAATTACAGTAAAGCTAAATTGTTACTCACAAGGGAACGGATTACGGTGTAAAATTGTAATCTGGTTGAAATTTAGTACACAATATTCCAATGAAGTTGTACAATGACGTAGTGAAAATCGCATGGGCCACTTTCAATTTTGAACGCCATATTGAACTCCGAAACCCTGCCTGGATACGCCGTGAGCGATGAGTTAGGATTTTAATTCTTGATTTGAGCTGAGGGAGTCCTCATTTTAGGTTGAAGCATTTGAATTCATGTATTGCTTGACGTATATTTTAACAAGGAATAATTGTATACTCTAATCAAGATGGTAGAGGAGTGAGGGGAAGGTTTTAGGTAGGGAATGCAACGCAGCACGGCTGGTCGCTGCCTGGGGACCTAGCGTGCTGCTAGGATTCAAGGTCAACTTTACCTCTTCCCACTTCCTCGCTCATGCCGCCGCCCGGCAGGTTTTCGGTGTTCAATATTGGCGTTCAAAATTCAAAGTGGCCCGTGTGGTTTTCACTACGTCATTGTACAACTTCGTAGGAATATTATGTACTAAATTTCAACCAGATTACAATTTTACACCGTAATCCGTTCCCTTGTCAGCTGTAAGCAATAATGGTTGATTGGTTCTAACACTGCTTTTATCCTTAACTGTGAGAGGAATATTGGGAATTTCACACTCGAGGTCCGAACACTTTCACCATAAATGATAAATAAAACACATCCCGAGCCACGGTGGCCTGGCTTATGCACTCGAGGGTTAACATGAGAATGGCTCATTTGAATGTGAGATTTAACTAAATTCATTTATTTAATTTATGTCCACAGGGATCCTTAATCGTGGCCTTCGTCGCCCTGGTTGTTGTTGCTTCTGCCGTAGAGGAGGCGAGTAAGGACAAGCGTGGATTGGCTGGTCTGGGCTATCCCGGCTATGCTGCGGCGGGTTACTCCGGTCTGGGATACTCTGGATTGGGTGTCCCCAACGTGGGTTACTCCAACCTGGGATATTCCAACCTGGGATATTCCAATCTGGGATATTCTGGACACGGCTACTCTGGACTTGGCTATCCTGCAATTGGTGGTGCCTATGGTTATGGCGCTGCTCCTCAATACTACGGCTAAATGATCATCTCTCTCTCTCTCTCTCTCTCTCTCTCTGTAGCCTATTTCATTTCATCTTGTAACTTTTCTCAATAAACTCAGCAATCTATAAAAAAATCAAGCATTTGTTGTTTTCCTGAACCATACCATCCCTATAAAGATAACAGATATTCACATTTTATCTTTTCTCAACCAAATTTCATATGTACTTTGTGTACCATAACAGTTATGACTATGCGTATTCCAGAGGCGTATATATAAGGGGGGGGGGAGCTGAGGGGGCTCCAGCACCCCCCGGAAAAAGCCAAAACATTGAGATTGTGTTGCTTTGTTAAAAGCATAAAATAATTATAAGTTTGATTGCAGCCTAATCTTAACTTATTGGCTAAGTTTAAAACAATATTAAGATTGAAAATAGACTACCTCGGGGTGTAGCGGCTAAAATTCTTGGTTGCCGCCCCGGAGGTACGAAATCGATTCCCGGATTTGTCAAGAAATTTTAATTCTGATCTGAGTGTTGGAACGGGGTACACTCAGCCTTGTGCGGCAAAACTGAGAATTCTAGAGCACGGCACTTTTGAGAAACAAATTATAAATTTGTAAGAATAAAAATAACTGCTTACCTTCCTGCTTAATAAATTGATAATTATTTTGATATTCGCCATTCATACTCCATAGAAAATTCATTAAGTATAAAATGTTATTTGTGTGTTGTGTTGTTTTTACAACTTTTTTATTACCACTAATTGTAGGTTGTATAAACTTTGAATTTTACAATTAAGTCTTATCTAAAATAATTACACAGAGTTATATGCTCTTAGATATTACCGACAGTAGTGGCTACGCTGGCTAACGCGCAGCATTAGGTCATGGGGCCAAGCTCTCTGCTGACTCGGTACACGCGTGGGTTCGAGCCCCACCGTCGGCTGTCCTTGAAATGGTTTTCCGTGGTTTCCCATTTTCAACACCAGGCAAATGCCGGGACGGTACCTTCTGACAGGCCACGGCCGCTTCCTTCCACATCCTTGCCCAGTTTCATTCACCATCATTCATTTCATCTCTTATTAACTCCTCTCATGAGGTTGGCGTCAGGAAGGGCATCCGGCCGTAAAAACCATCGCCACAAAGACTTCCATCGCATCTCATCCCCAACCCCGTAGGAAAACGGGAATAATAAGGGGTAGACATACATACATATGCTCTTAGATATTGGTTGATATTTCTGGGTATTTTTCGGGGACAATCCCCTGAGAATACTCACAATTTTCCAGCATAGTCAGCCCCCCCTCCCCTAAAGGAATTGTATATACACCCCCTGGCGTATCCGTGAGAACCAGCGGGGCTGCCAACTGTTAATAAATGTGTAGATTAAGGCTTTCACGGCTCGGATTACTATACACATAATTCATGGTTTTGGGCCGTGTGAAATTAAATTAAATTCCATTAAATTCCATTGAAAAAGGAGCAAGGTTCCTTTGAAACGTTTGGTATCTAATTTAATTTCACACGGCATTAGTCCAAAAACATAAATTTTGTGTAATGTTAATAAATGCTCTCTCTATTTGTTTAATCCTAATATCAATAGGGTAGAGTCAAGTTACTCCGTGATATCAACTAACACCGTGATAAATCGTATTTCCTCTATCACTACGTAGGTTCAATTCCGAAAGTTCTAATTTTTTACCAACAGATGGCAGGGGAAACCAGGAATTCAGGAAGCCCTTGCGTTCTAACTTTGACCAACTCATTGAGGTTTAAAAAATATATTAACAGAGAGTTGACATTTCAACACGTGATCCACATCCAGTGAAATCTGTGGTGAAGATTTTATTTTCTTATGAACACCTGTGTCATTGTATAAGATTCATTTTAACACTAGTCAGAGGAAAGATGCAGACCATTCGCATATAAAACTTACTTGCATGTAGTGTTACGCATGCAAGGTGTGTAAGCTTAGCAATAAGTACGTTTTTCTTAGGTTGGACGCTGAAATGGCGCCAAAACAGAATAAAGAGGCTCTCTCCTACACAGCTGGAACACTCAAATAAGCATTGCGTTTGGCGAAGGAAGAAGGATGGACAGTATATAAGGCTAGTAGACGTTTCAAATACCCGTGAATACACTAAAGGATTATTGCACAAAATATTCAGCCGATCCAGGAAGTGCAACCAATGCAAAAATTGGAAAGCTTCGTTGTGTCACCTGAATTTGAAGTGAAGATAGTGTGTCAAGATAGACACAATAGATCGGTCTAGGCCTAATTCCAGACCCCAGAACAATGACGATGATGGTTGTGATGCATGAGGTGGCTCACCCTGGCGGATGTCATGAAGAGGAAGAATGGAGCTAAATGTATTGATTATCAGTTTTGTAATGTCTGGTACTTATGATGTCTATTTTATATATGATAGGTGTGGGAAATCGGATAGTGACTAAGAAGACTTAAATATGTTTAATGGAATATTTTTAATAGAATGGTTGCTATTTTTTCTATAAAAAACTGTGTAGTGAAATGTTTCAATATGGGCAATATGGGGAAATCGAAACGTATAGTCTACGTACGATTTGAACACTTTTATTACATTAAACATTAGTTTTCAAGATTAAAATGTACACTGAACGGTGAACACCAGGCTATCACGGAGTAACTTGAACACTATCACGGAGTTATTTGAATATCACAGCGTTACCTACTTCTACTGCCGGATTTTGTTAGTTAATACCTTTAAATAACTTATGAATATTTGTAAGATATATGCCAGAAATGATCCGTAGGGTATTCCTCTTTAACATGAAATGAATCGAAATAACTGAAATCTAAAACTACAGAAATAGTAACAAAGAAAGCTTAGTATCACGGAGTTACTTAACTTTACCCTATATCAGAAAGTATGCAAGCCATCAACTCTAAGCTTTGCACACGTTAGGTAGTACCTGCCATTCTAGAATAATTTGGTGTAACTAATGTACCTCAGTGCAGCCAACATGAATCTAAGCTTTCTGATAATTTCAATATTTAATTACATGTAACTTCTATACTTACAAATGGAGTTTATTGAAAATTAGCACTATAGTAGATCGTAACATTTCAGATTAATTCTGAGCATCACATACATGACATTGTTCCCAACATGGTTGCTCTCTGCGCCCATTTGCTCTGGTTAAGTCTCGCGACGTGTCCAGTGCATTTCCATTTAATTCTGGCAGCCTTCTGCGCAACGTTCTCTGAAGTCGTGATTTCATGGAGTCTCTTGTTAGAAGCTCTATCACTCAGTGATATGCCTAAGATTTTCCTCTCCATTCTTCTCTGGTACACGTCTAATGCTCTCTTTTGCTTGGCCGTTAAGTACCAAGTCTGTCAGGCGTGAGTCAAAACTGGAATGATGCATGTGTGGAGAGCCTCTAATCTGAGTTTCCTGTTTAATGCTTTGCCGAGCAGTTCATACATAGGTTCAGGAAGCCGCGGCAGACCGAGAAGAAGATGGACGGACCACTTCCGACAGCTACTAGGACCACACTGGTCCAGGGCAGCAAGACAAAGAACGTATTGAAAGGAGTAAACATTATGACTGTCATTGCGGCACAACTAATCATCTCACATGACTAGCTCACCACGTGAGATATGATCAACGAACTCCCCCTCTCGAGAGTGGCCTTTGCCCTTCTAGGGACACTTTTTTTGTGGTCAATTTTACCCTCCAGGTTGGTGGTTCCCACGGACTCAGCGAGGGAACTCACCACTACCGCCTTTCCAGGCAGTGACCTAGAGCTGGGAACACTTGGTTGGAGTGGATACAACTGGGGAAGCACTTTGCCCAGGCGGCCAAACCTGCAAAGCGAACAGCAGCCTCATGAGGGATGGGAAGGGAAGGGAAGATTGGGATGGATAGGCAAGGAAGAGGGACGGAGGCGGCTGTGGCCTTACAGTAGATACCATCCCGGCATTTGCCCGAAGACGAAGTGGGAAACCACGGAAAACCACTTCGAGGATGGCTGAGGTGGGAATCGAACCCCCTCTACTCATTCGTACCACCCGAGGCTGAGTAGACCCCGTTCCAGTCCTCGTACCACTGTTCAAATTTTGTGGCAGAGCCGGGAATCGAACCCAGGACCTCTGGGGTGGCAGCTAACCATGCTGACCGCTACGCTATGGAGGCGACATTCTAGGGACACTACAGGCTTTATTCATTCATTAATTCATTATGTCAATAAATTAAATTAATAACATGAATTAATTATATTAGTTTTGGCCACATTATGGCCCTTGTCAGTAATTTGTGAGAGTCTCCTCCTTCTTTCTTCAAACCAGATGATCTTGGTTTTTGGAGCTAGTTTTTTCCTGAACCCCTTTAAATTTATCAACCTTCCTTCGGAACAGTGATTTGTTGAGAATACTTCTTAAGTGAAGCCAACTTCTTCGAGAACTGCTCGTGTTTCCTCAACCCATTTTGTGGTGGACTTGAATTTGCTAATGTAAGTGAATATCCTTTTGGTTAACCTATTGTTGCCCATTCGCGTGGGGCGGCTTCGGTGGCGTAGTTGGTAGCGTGCTGAGCTTCTATGCCCAAGATCGCGGGTTCAAATCCGGCCAAAGTCGTCGGATTTTTAAAAGCGTTAAAAATCCCTCAGTATGCCTTCTTTTGGAGGGGAAGTAAAGCCGGCGGTCCCATGTCATAGATTTATGGCATGCTAAAGAACCTTCCACTAATTACATCTGTGTGAAGCTCAATTGTATAGGTTAAGAATATAAACGATGCTCTTAGGTTCCTACGTTCGTTGCCAAGAGCCGACTGTGGTGGCGTCTGGTAGCTAAGTCTTGAATTAGTAGTCGTTGACGGTGGCGTTTGGTGGCGAAAGTAGGTACTATTTGAAAAATTCGAAAGTCTGCAGTCCTTACTTGAATTAAAAAACCAATAACACACACTAATACAGTCATCACAATTAACACCGGTTATTAGACAGATTCTACACACACCCAAAGTACACGGGGCTACATGATCGCGTAGTCGCAGCCCCTACACTTAAGAACCAACCAACCAACCTCATTCGTGTGAGGAGGCCATAAGATATAATCCTTCTCTTACGCATCGTGTCGGTAAGTTTCTCCGCCTGGTTGTACAAGTCGCTATTCCTCCGTCTCCTCCATAAGCTATCGGCTCCTTCTACTGGCCCCAATATTCTCCTTAGGATTCTTCGTTCTTTCTTTTCTAACTCATCTGTCTCTCCTTTCCTTTGTTTAAAATAAGGAATTCAAAACTATAAGGAGCTTCCGGTTTAATCACAGTGGCATCATTTCGTAACTTTCCTTTGAAGGATAAGCCTATGGGTTTCTTGTTATACCTATTCTACGGTAATCGATATGCAGCTTCCATCTTACAAGCTCTGACCTGATTGGCTTCCTTATCAAGGCCATTAGGTTGAATACATTCACCAGGATATTTGAATTGTATTATTATTATTATCTTATATATTAAAATAGTTTTTAAAAAAAATCACCCTTTACTAAAACTGAAATATCTCGGGAAGTATTTGCGCTCCGACGACGTTTGTTGTCTCAAAATGTAAAGCCCGTCAAGCACCGTCGATTGATAACCGCCTTACTAGATTATATCATTCGTGTATTAAAATATTTGCGAATATTGCTTCCTTCAAGGTCTCACGAAAACAGAATCGAATGACTTGACGGACATATTGTCGCTAGGCGACATATTCAATGCCGCCTCAATAATAAATCTAACTTGATATTAACAGAGAGTTCCCTCATTACGTCAAGATATCGTTAACTTCTACCTGCTCCACTCGGGCGCTAATGTCGCATGTATCCATACATGATTTCGTTAGCTTCTACCTGTTCCACTCGGGCGCTAATGTCGCATGCATCCATACAATAAGCAGAAGGGGATTCTGTGCACATAATTTAATTAAAACTTCTCAAAGAAAGGATTACTTTGAGACTGAAATGCTCATGCACAAACAGAAGACATTTTGCTAATGACACTGTCATGTCAACATCTCTTTGAATGACAACAAATACTGTATACGAAAGACAACTGATTTCACGAAGATGCCACTACAGTCGAATGTTGGAACCACCATTTTGTATTGTGTATCCGATCTTTCTGTTATATAGTCTTTGGTCTCACCAGCTAAAAACTGTCCTCTTTTCGTTTCATCATTCGTCCTTACAGGTTGTGTGCTCAATCAATACAATGAATCATATTATGATGAATGAGAGGCGACACTCAATTACAAATATTATAAAGATTGTCTGTTCAGGTCATTGGCATATTGTGAGTACAACAATCAGAGTTTATTTACACAGGTTAGAAAGCGAATTGTAAAACATGTTACAGACAAGTGGAATAATTATTCTTCCTTTACTGTTGGCAACAGCGATATGTACGAAACTGCTATCAATACGAGCGATGATTACAATGTATATGTCTATGAATGGTGTTCATGGAGGTCATGTTGAGTTAGTTGTCGCTGCTCAAGTTTGCAAAATGGATATTTATTCGTGGATTACTACTGTTGTAAGGAAGGTGACCGTTTAAAATATATACGTCATCAACAAACGAAGATACGAGTTGATACATATGCCGGTTTAGCAGACGCCTTGCATGTACGAATAGCCGGCCCCATGGTGTAGGGGTAGCGCGCCTGCCTCTCACCCGGAGGCCCCGGGTTCGATCCCCGGCTCCGTCAGGGATTTTAAAACTGACGTGAGGGTTGGAACGGGGTGCACTCAGCCTCGTGAGGACAATTGAGTAGCTGTCTGACAGTGAGACAGCGCCCCGATCACGAAAACCAAGATTAACGGCCGAGGGGACCCGACGCGCTGATCACGCGTCACCCCAATATCTGCAGGCCAAATGGCTGGGCAGCGGTCGCTTGGTCGGCCTTAGCCCGTCATGGGCTGGATAGTGCCAGGGGTTGACTTTTTTTTTTGACTTGCATGTACGAGCAGAAAATGAAAATCTCAGAGTCGGTCGTATTGTAGTTTTGCCATCTTATTTTACAGGTAGCCCAAGGAAAATATTGCAAAATTATCAGGATGCGATGGCGATAGTGAGGAAGTTTGGAAAGCCAAGTTTATTCATTACGTTCACCTCTAACGCGGGCTGGCCAGAAATACTTAACAGCATTCATCCTTGGAAAACGGCTAATAATAGGCCTGATATAGTAGTGAGAGTTTTCCATTGCAAAGTAAAGCATACAGTGAAATTTCAAAAACGAGGTCTCCCGCATATCCATTTACTATTAACATTAATGGAAGATTGTAAGTTTCGAGAAATTTCTGACATTGACAGTGTGGTGTCAGCCGTAATACCAGATCTCGAGGATGAAGCGCTATACGAGTTGGTAATGCGTACATGGTACATGGTCCTCGCGGATCTTTGAATCCTTCTTCAGTCTGTATGAAAGATGGCGTATGTAAGAAAGATTTCTCTAAACAGTTTCAGGAAGTGACCAAAGATAATGCCAATGGTTATCCTTCGTATAGGAGAAGAAATAATTGACGGATTATTATCAAAACAATTCGAGGCATTGACTTTGAAATCGATAGTCGATTCATTGTTACCTACAATCCATTCCTTTACTTTACTTGCAAGCTCATATTAATGTTGAAATATGCTCAAGTGTTCGGAGTGTTAAATACATCCCCAAGTATCTTATATATTGAAATCCACAAGTATGTGTATAAAGGTCATGACTGCTGCATTGTTAAAATATGTCCTGAAGGCGAAACGGTGAACTACGATGAAATTACTTCTTTTCTAAATGCTAGATAATGTTGGTCCAACAGAAGCCGCATTCAGGATATTTTCATTTCACATGCATGAACAGTCACATTCTATCGTGCGATTACCAGTTCACTTGCCAAACTTGCAAAATATCTATTTTAAAAATGATAACGCTCCTGATATTTTACTGCAAGCACAGTTGCGCAACACGGAATTACAAGCATGGTTCAAGTTAAATCAAAATTCGCAAGCCAGAAGTCCGTATATATATCCTGAAACACCAGTACATTACGTCTGGAATAAGAGCAATTGCCAGTGGCAAAAAAGAAAAAAATGTTTCAAAAACTATAGGCAGAATGTATAATGTTTCGCCTACTGAAACAGAAAGGTATTATTTACGCCTGTTATTGCTTCACGTCATAGGTGCTACCAGCTTCCAGGATCTATGAACATACAAAGCAGTTGTCTATTCTACTTTTAAAGAAACAGCTAAGGAGCGAGGTTTGCTAATTGACGATTCTGAATGGCAGCGTTATTTGGCAGAAACGTCACAATTTCAGATGCCTTCTCAGTTACGACAACTGTTTTCTTACATATGTATCTTTCAGACCCCTTCAAATGTAAGATAGTTATGGAACATTTTCAAGAATTCATTATCAGAAGATTCTCTGCAGTTTCACGAACCTAACATTGCATATCAGTTCACTCTTATACATACACACATCAAAAAAAGTTTTGCATCACCTCGGTTCCAAGAGTTCCGGAACCTTTAAATACAAAGGGAATAGAGATCAACACAAACAACATTTCAGCTCGTTTTATTGCTCATGAGACCCGCACATTGCATGTTGTACCATCATACAGCTAGACTTTCAGCATTTGTGGTCCAGATTGCAGTACACACAACTACCTCTAATACCCAGTAGCACGTCCTCTTGCATTGATGCATGCCTGTATTCGTCGTGGCATACTATCCACAAGTTCATCAAGACACTGTTGGTCCAAATTGTCCCACTCCTCAACGACAATTCGGCGTAAATCTCTCAGAGTGGTTGGTGGGTCAAGACGTCCATAAACAGCCCTTTTCAACATATCCCAGGCATGTTCGATAGGGTTCATGTCTGGCGAACATGCTGGCCACTGTAGTCGAGCGATGTCGTTATCTTGAAGGAACGCATTCACAAGATGTGCACTATGAGGTCGAGAATTGTCGTCCATGAAGACAAATGCCTCTCCAATATTCTGCCGATATGGTTGCACTATGGGTCGGAGGATGTCATTCAGGTATCGTAAAGCCGTTTCGGAGCCTTCCATGACCACCAGTGGCGTACGTCGGCCCCACATAATGCCACCCCAAAACATCAGGGAACCACCACCTTGCTGCACTCGCTGGACAGTGTGTCTAAGACGTTCAGCCTGACCAGGGTGCCTCCAAACACGTCTCCGACGATTGTCTGGTTGAAGGCATATGCGACACTCATCGGTGAAGAGAACGTGATGCCAATTCCGTGGGGTCCATTCAGCATGTTGTTGGGCCCATCTGTACCGCGCTGCATGGTGTCGGGGTTGCAAAGCTGGACCTCGCCATGGACGTCGGGAGTGAAGTTGCGCATCATGCAGCCTATTGCGCACAGTTTGAGTTGAAACACGACGTCCTGTGGCTGAACGATACGCATTATTCAACATGGTGGCATTGCTGTCAGGGTTCCTCCGAGCGGCAATCCGTAAGTAGCGGTCATCCACTACAGTAGTAGCCCTTGGGCGGCCTGAGCGAGGCCTGTCATCGACAGTTCCTGTATCTCTGTACCTCCTCCATGTCCGAACAACATCGCTTTGGTTCACTCTGAGACGCCTGGAAACTTCCCTTGTTGAGAGCCCTTCTTGACACAAAGTAACAATGCGGACGCGATCGAACTGCGGTATTGACCTTCTAGGCATGGTAGAACTACAGACAACATGAGCAGCGTACCTTCGTCCTGGTGGAATGACTGGAACTGATCGGCTGTCGTACCCCCTCCGTCTAATAGGCCCTGCTCATGCATGGTTGTTTACATCTTTGAGCAGTTTTAGTGTCATCTATGAACAGTCAAAGGGACTGTATCTTGGATACAATATACACAGTCAACGTCTATATGCCGGAGATCTGGGAACCGAGGTGATGCAAAACTTTTTTTGATGTGTGTATTTATAATACATTAAAGCTGCATGGTCTTCCCATTACCTCTCTCGAATTGACAGCTATTATGGATAATTTCCCTCAGAAAAAAATTACCAATGAATTATCCAAAACTTAATGAGGATCAATTCAGTCGGATGATAAACCAAGCAAATGTAAACCAAACGGCTAAAATCACAGAAATTTTGGGGTTAGTACAAAACGGCAATGAAAGGATGAGTAATGCATATTTCATTGACGGTCCAGGGGGCAGCGGAAAACATTTCTTTACCAATGCTTAATTCACAGTTGCACAAATTTGCGGTTAAATGTAGTTTCTGTTGCATGGACTGGTAATGAAGCAATGTTATTACCTCAGGGGCGCACTGTACACAGTCAGTTCAAGTTACCTCTACATTTACATGAAAGATCTCTATCAGGAATAAAAGTTAACAATAAGGAAGCTTTTTATATTCGTTCAGCAAAACTAATCATCTGGGATGATGCCCCTGTGGCTAATAAGCACGCGTGATGTGTGTAAATTGGCTGCTCAAGGACATCATGAATAACGACGTTCCTTTCGGAGGAAAAATTATCATCCTAGGAGGAGATTTTAGGCCGGTGTTGCCTGTTGTGCCTCACGCATCTAGAGCAGCTTCAGTCCAAATGTCAGTAAGGTTCTCTCCTTTGTGGACATTATTGAAAATTATTAATCTCAACAAAAATATGCGAGCGGATACAGATCAACGTGACTTTGCAAACTTCTTGATACAAATTGGTAACGGTGAATACCTTCACGTCCATGGAGAAAATTCAGAATTAGTCGACTTACCACCCTCCGTCATTGCTAAAACTGATACCATCACTGAAATATGTGGAAACGAAGCTTCCTCGCTGAAAGATATTTCACACTTTTCAAAAATTGCGATTTTAGCACCTGAAATGAACACTGTAAATAAATCAATGACAAAATTTTACAGATAATCCCAGGATCATCGAGAACTTACATCAGTGTGAATAATTTGATTACCTAATATGAGAGTGAACTTCTACAATTCCAAACAGAATTTTTGGACAGTATAGACATAAGTGGATTGCCACCTCATATCCTTCGGCTAAAAGAAGGCTCAATTGTGATTTTGTTGAGAAATATTAATGCTACCCAAGGTCTGTTGGACGGTACTAGACTGTTGGTTCGGAAGATGCATGACAATTGCTTAAACCTGGAAATTATTACTGGCGTAAATGTTGGAAACATAGTCCTACTTCCTCGCCTTGACCTTACGCCATAAGATACTTCTATGCCATTTTCCTTCAAAAGGAGGCAGTTTCCAGTACGTTTCGCTTTTTGTATAACTATCAATAAAGCTCAAGGTCAAACACTAGATCAAGTAGACATTTATTTACCTTGACCGGTGTTTAGCCACGGACAAGTGTATGTCGCACTATCGCGAGCAAAACCCTTTCATGACGTCAAAGTACAAATAGAACCAAAAGGCAAGCGAACAGCAAATGTCGTATGGAAGGAAGTACTATTAGAATGTTGAAACGAATGTTGCGTAGGAGCACAGACCTCAGCAAACGGGGCACAGATTAAATAACAATTATACAAGGACGTCCGAATCCCTAATACGATAACTGTCCTGTGGTAATTGTAAAAAAAGTGTTATTGTCCTACATCGGTGAATACTATCCTACATCCTGTTCTTTCATTCCCTCAGTTCTATAACAAAGTTATACTCAATCAAATTTACAGCTTAATAAATATTAATTCCTTCTGTGTGAGTTATCTTTTCATTTCTCATCAATCGCCTTTACTTACTATTCTATCCGTAGTGGTGGAGGCGATAGCTGTCTTTACAGAGGTGTGCAAATTATTAGATTCGATGTCAGTTTTCCAAAATTGCATTTTGCAGTTCTACTTTTCACGGTTTAATGCACTACGCATGTTTACAAGGCGATGAAATTACTTAAAATGTTTAACCAAGACTCCTAATTATATTTTCATTTAAGAAAATCAAATTAAAATGATCCACTAACTTCACTCTACTTTACGTGTGAACTTAGAGCGGAGGGATTTGGATTCTTTTAACTGATGAACGCTATTGAACAATTCAAGGATTCATGAACTATGCATTGAAATCACCTGACTTAAATTCTAAAGTCAATGAAAAATTGAAAACACACCCAGGTCAGATATTCCTTGGGATCCAATAATCTGAAAATTTTTTCAGGCGCAATTCCTTATGGGAAAAGGTGTAATTCCACGGGAGAAGAAACACTACTAAGTAGGACAACAAAAGAAGTTGGTCAATAAAATGATTTTGAAAAAAAAAGACATTATGACTAATTAAAATTATTTATTTAATTCTATTAATTTGCACACCTCTATATGTTACCCGAGAGTTACATCTCTAAATTCAAATATAAGAGACATGTCTTTTATTTTAAATCTATACCATTGGTATCAAAAGTAGACAGAACACCAAATTGTACCGCTGTAGCCTTAAATTGTGTGGATATCTCTTACTTAGTATAAAACAAAGTTCCCAATTCTTGGATGTAACGGGTAATCTCGAGAGCAACTTGATGGATTTTGATGCGGTTTTCACCATTCTGTGAAGGATTTCTAGATGAAGGATTAGGTAGAAAAACATTTATTTTTGACCAAAAGAAGCCGAGCAGTTACAATTTCAGTGAATCGAGTTGAAGGAAAACCTAACATATGTGTCTTTTAAGCTTACGCTGGGTAAACGGTTAAAATTATCGATATTCTCTGAGAATTGTTCAGCATGAAAAGTTCTGCAAGAAAGTCCGCGACAGCTCCCACATCGACCACTGTAAGTGTTTTTACGTTTTCATTTCTTCAATCAATCTCCATTCAGTGGAAATTTAAATTACTAGCTTCAGAGTGAGTTTACGAGCTTGCGAGCGACCTATCACCCTAGCTTCAGCCAGCATCAAACTGTCGATTCGTGTCGAGTTAATACTTCAGAGAAGAGTATAGCTTATGTGTTTGGAGTTAGCTGTTCACCTCGGCTTTTCAGAATTGCGTCTGGAACCTGACGTCAGTGCGCCTTTTAAGCTTACGCAGGGTAAATAGTGGGGCACACACACAGAGGACAGGCAGACACCCACACATTTGATCTCATATGACTACTTCATCATTTACCCAAAAGCGACGGTACCGTACATGTCTGTTCAGGTCACTAGCATGAAGACATGCAAATGTCATATGGACAGAAGTGCTGTAGGATTGTTGAAGTGAATGCTGCGGAGCAGCACGGGTCTTCTAGTAATATATAAATAGCCTATACGAAGCTGAAATTTCGCAAGAGCGACAATTTAAGCAAATCAGTACGAGAATACGTTGTCACGCTCAAATATCGTCGCGTAACGTAGTTGCACATTTCATTTATAATGTTCTAAGTTCCTTCTGCATTCAATATAATCTCCATTGTGATGGGGAAATTAAGTAATGATTAACCATGCTAAGGGGTGTCCTTTTCAGAGAGAAATAAGCCGCTGATTGGGCACACACACTATATATTGAGGCAGTGAGATATATCAAACAAATAATAGGAAATGGGAAGGTTTTAGTATATCGGAAGGTAGAGAATCACGGTACATGTAGGAAGACATCATCACGAAGGTATATATAAGCGATTGTAATAATCAGACCAGGTACTGTACAGATACCGGCGTTAGCTTTGCACTAGACCTTGAGAGCTCAGCGGTAGAAGAGGGGTGTAGAGCAGCGCGGGGAGCGTGATGATTACTACCCTATCTGAGAACATTGACGCGCGTGACATACACATCAGACACAGACACGCTCAGTGTGGGGAATGTTTTACGCTGCAGTAGTATACTGGTGAAGTTCAGAGCTAACTGCCCGTAACTTTAGCCGTAGTTGGTGCTTTGATTAATAAATTTAAAAAAGAGAAATTGTACTCGTTCCAGCACTCAGGCCTGAATTAAATTTCTTGGCACAGCCAGGAATTGACTCCGGCCCTCCGCGGTGAAATTATAAAAGAAATTGACAAGGCTATAAAGGAAGGTCTTAGGAAAGGAATTTCTTAACTCAAACGTAAATTAAGATTATGCCAATTATTTATTGAGAAACACAGTAAATGTGGATTTACATGGTGACATTATGGGACAGAGTATAATTTTGTAGCTTGACGATGAATATTAGAAGGATGATGCCAGATAATTCTACCACTCGCTAGTCAGATGTCTGTGGATGTTGGAGACAGCAGTGGTAATGGTGCTTATATCTGGCATCTAAAGGAGGTGTTGTTGTTGGTTTAACCAAGGTAGGCAGAGTGAGCTCCCAAGCCGTAGGCACCAGAGTATCCTGGGTATCCTACGCCATGGTATCCCAGACCGGAGTATCCGAGCCCGGAGTATCCAAGACCAGAGTATCCAACACCGGAGTAACCCAGACCGTTGTATCCAAGTCCGCCATAGCCCAGTCCAGAGTATCCCAATCCAGAATAGCCAAGTCCAGCATAGCCGGGGTAGCCAAGACCAGCTGCACCTCGCTTCTCCTTGGTGCTCTCCTGAGCAGAGGCAACCACGACTACGGCGACGAGGGCCAGAACAACGGACACCTGCGAGAAGATATAGCATTAGACAAGACCGATAACACTGTACGTAGAGACAAGAAAATAACCATGTCTTGAAAATTACCCTTATTGACTAACAAGGTTTACTAGAAAAGCGTTCAAATTTGCTCTTCATAAAAAAATATTTTCCCCTGTTCAAGCGTTTTTGCCAATGGGCTTTAGAGTGTTCAAAATTGAACGTTTAAAATCAATCCTCAAACTTTTGTAGTCTTATTCCCGCACACGTTCCCGACTCGTCTCCGTGGCGTAGTCGCTAGCGTGAACACACTAAAGCCCATTTGTAGCTGCTTCGAGGCGGACACGCAATGGGTGACCTACAAGTACCGTCGTGTGTGGAGTGTTGTCTAGGGAGGAAAGTTTGATGTAAGGACGAGGATTTAGAAGGTAGCGGCTGTGGCCTATAGTTAGGGACCAACCCCGGCATTTGCCTGGCAGGAAGATGGGAAACTACAGAAGACCATCTTCAAGGTTGCCAGCGGGGGGATTCGAACCTCCTCGCCTCCCGGATGTGAGCGACTGCCAGCAGCCATGCCGTAACGACCACGGCTAACTCATTTATAACGGATGATATGCTAGGACTATGGAGATAAGAGATGATTGCTTTGGATGAAAAAGAATAGATGAAGTGTTTTATAACTTGTGCTGGTAAGAATGGTATCAGAAAAATATTAAATAAGGAAATTACATGGGTTGAAAATATAAAGGGAATATATACAAGCCAGACCAGGAATTGATTGTGTTCCCTTTGTATGCAAAAACCGAACGTCCCCAAATTAACCCCAGCACCTCTTCATGGGTTACACTGTCTCCAATACAGTTACACACTCTACTATAGTCATCACACAAATACAAGTTATCAAACAAGTTCAACTCACGCCCAACTAAACAGGGCTAATGACCAAGATGCCCCAAGCTCATAAAGTTAATTTATTACGGCAACAACTATAATCTCTCAACCTTCGCTAATCATTTCTACGCAAAGACGGCTTAAATTGTGTCGTAAACTCTGAGTCATGAAACCAGTTTACCGAATAATGGCCTAAAGTATCTGATATCGCCTCTCTACTAAACGCCATAAAATGAAGCATTATATAATATACAAAACATGATTAATGGTTTTATGGCCAGGACTGTAACCTAATTGCAAATTCATATGCAAATAATTTTCATTATTATTAACAGGATATGATTCATTAATTGAAACTTTAAATAATGGAGTGAAAATTGGTTTAAAAGGAGTTCTAAAATGTTGAGAAAGAGTGATTTCAATTGTACTGTAGATATTGCTTCTAAATCTGACTGAGGGGTAACGTTCTTGCTTGCTGAGCCCAAGGTTGCAGGTTCGAAACCTGGCGCAGTCAGGTGGCATTTGAGGGTGCGCAAATGCGAGGGAGCCGTGTCAGTACATTTACTGGCACGTTAAAGATCCCCTTCGGGGCAAAATTCCGGCACCCCGGCGTCTCTAAAAGCCAGTGTAGTTAAAAGGGACGTAAAACCAATAACATTATTATTATTAAATCTGACTGGGTATACTTAGGGTTTAAAAACCTTCGCAATAATATTCGTGACCGGTATTCATAGCTTGGCAATTGAATTTTAAATAAAATACTTGTGTGTGTGTGTGTGTGTATGTCTAGCCCTTATTATTCCCGTTTTCAATGGGGTTGGGGATAAGATGCGTTGAAAGTCTTTGTGGCGGATGGTTTTTACGGCCGGATGCCCTTCCTGGCGCCAACCTCATGAGAGGAGTTAATGACAGATGACATTCATAAAGGTGAATGAAATTGGGCAAGGATGGCATTTGCCTGGAGTTGAAAATTGGAAACCATGGAAACCATTGACGGTGGGGCTCGAACCCATGTTTACCGAGTCCACAGATAACTTGGCCCCATGGCCTAGCACTGCGTGTTTAGGCTAGCTACCGCTGTCGGCATTTTTAAATAGAATACATGTATTAACCAATAATCCAATAGGTTAAGGAATATGTTGACCATATCGAGGTGTAGCTGCTAGAGTTTTTGTCTGATGCCCTGGAAGTTCGGGTTTGATTCCCGGATCTGCCAAGAAATTTAATTCTGGTGTGAGGAGGGCTGGAACGGGGTACTCTCTTTTTTTTTAAGGAAAACTGTGTTGAGAAGGGTTCAATTTCCACTTCAGCCATCCTGGAAGTAATTTTCCGTAGTTTCCCCACTTCTATTCCATGAAAATGCTATGATGGTTCCTAACGTAAGGCCATGGCCACCTCAATCCCAATCCTCATCTGAATTAGAGATACACATAGTACAGCCGCTCTATAGAGAGATGTGCAAATTATTAGACTCGTATAAAGAATTGAAACTAGTCAAAATTTTTATTAAAAATCTTTTTTTTTTGTTTTTTGTTTTTTTTTCTCCCATGTGGACTTACAACGTATCCCAAAAGGAATTGCAAATGGAAAGTTTTGAAATTGGAGATTCTGAGGGGCACCTGACCTGGGTTCGTATTTTTCTATTTTTTCATTGACGTTGGACTGTATCCTCTAAATCAGGCGATTTCAATCCATTGTCCACGAATATTTGAATAGTTCGAGAGAGGACAATCACTAATAAAGGATTTCCAATCTCTCTGGTCTAAATTCACACCAAGACTAGAAATAAGCAATCAAAACAAAGAGTGCGATATTCTGCAATAAAAACTGTGAAAGAATGTTTTTTTTTTCAAATTGGCTAACTGTGGGCCGCTAAGAACTTAAGACTTTTTGGCTTTTCTTCTTTTCTCCTCCCAGAACCTCTTTATGCGTTCGCTTCTTTTCTTTCTCTCCTCATCGGAAATGATCCGTTTGGGCCTCCTCATTGTTGGTTTCTCCTGAATTGCTTTTATACTGTCCTAAATTATCTTCTGTTGTGAACCATCTGTAGTGTGATTCCAACTGCTGCCGCATCCCTTTTCACCTCATCTACCCATTTAGATGTGGCCTTTAACCTCATGATGTAATTTAAGATCATTTGGTCAGTTTGCATTCATCCATTCTATTAGTAGGTGACCGTAGAACTTCAACCTACGCTTCCTCATTGTGTCCGTGATCTTCTCAATGTATTTGTCGAGTTCTTCGTTTTTCTTCATCCTCCAAGGCCCATCGGCACTTTTCTGTGGTCCGAGTATTTTCCGCAGAATTCTCCTTTCTTTCTTTTCTAGTTCTTGAAGCTCCCCCTTTTTTTTTAAGATAATACACTCTGAAGTGTACAATCCTTCAAGTTGTATTACCGATCAAGTTAGTTAGTTATTGTTGTTTTAAGGGGCGGAACTAGGAGGTCATCTGCCCCTAAGCTACCGATCTATAGTGTCAGATTTTGGCCTTGTAAGATAATGCCCGTTTGTTGTACTTGTTCTGCGTTAGCTTGTAGGCCAGGTCTAGTTTTCTGGCTGTTCCTTTATTTGCCCCCTTATCTAGTCCGATTACTGTCAGTCTTTATAAATTGTTATTAAGACTATTGATTAAACATTTGAAATAATTTCAGTTCCTTGAAAATCATTTCTACTGTGCAATTCGTCACTGTTTTGGTTAATTCTGTTTCTATCGATTGCATGATCGGATACTCTTGAGCGCCCCATGTGGATAGACTACCCACTCGGCTCTAGTGCTATGTGGGCTGTACGCGACACAGTTCTGCCAGGGGCTATCTGGTTTGTGTGCGCCCTATGTGTACAGGCTACCCGCCCGGCCCTAGTGCTATGCGGTCTGTACGTGACACAGTTCTTCCAGGGGCTATCTGGGTTGTGTGTGCCCCATGTGTACAAGCTACCCGCCCAGCCCTAGTGCTATGCGGTCTGTACGCTACACAGTTCTGCCAGGGACCACCTGCGTTGTGTGTGCCCCATGTGTACAGACTACCCGCCCGGCCCTAGTGCTATGCGGGCTGTTCGCGATACAGTTCTGTCAGGGGAATCGCCTTGTTTATTTGTTTAAAACCACTTTATAAACAAATAAATATATTTCCGTTGACTTTTCAAGAAATGCAAGATTTTTCCTGTACTATTGAAACGATTTGGAAGATTTTGGTACAAACCGCACCTTCTAACTCCCTCTGGTGTAGGAGCTTGAGTTTTATGAAACATACACCTTAGCTTAAGATAATTTTTCCAAAGACCACAGAGGTCCGGCTATATTTTAGACTTTTAGAATTCTGTTAATGCAGCAGGCTACTTACGAGGAACTTCATGATGCTTGTGATGGGCTGGTATTCGGCTTGGTGCTGCGAATGATGCTGGTTTCTTGAAAACCAATCCTTTTTATACTTTGCGGTGGTAGTAATAGTGGTGGTGGGTTGGTGGTGTCCAAGGAAGGTCACCTAGTCCGGTCTGGTTCATTCTCCCACCACTGCTTCTGCTCTGTCCCCCAAGTCCTGGACCATCCATCACGACTTCATCCTGACAAGCCCAGCGTCCACTACCGCGGACATCAACAGGTGTTGCGATCCAGAAGACCTTGAGTCATGCTGGATGTCAAAACTCTGATTCTCAATCTAAAATATTTTACAAAATTCTTTTCTATGACAGCACACATTAAGATGCACATGCGTTCAAGTATTTCAATATCGCATAAAATAAAAGAAAGGAAAATTGCCTTGTCGGTATGTCACGGACGTTTTACGAACTTTGTCATGGCCAAATGTTACGGTCTTTCAGTTTAGCAATTAACTCTCTCCCAATTACCAGTAATTAAAATTTATATTCAACGTCGGCTTCTAAGTTCCAGACTTAATCATCATACACTGACGTCATAATTATCACATGTGTGCATTAGATATGATTAAATACGAGAAACATGTTATTCGATCCCGGATCAATTGAATTTTCAGGTTTAATTTATAGGGTGTGATTTTGTCGTATTGTTGTTGTTGTTGATTGATGTATGGGTTTTAGGACATCGTGGTCATGTAGCCCACTGAATGTGGAATTTCTCTGATAACCTGTGTTAATATGATGGCTGTATTAGTGTGTGTATTTGTAATTGAAATGAGGATTGGGAAGGAGGCAGCCGTGGCCTTAAGTTAGGACCCATCCCCGCATTTGCCTGGAATAAAAGTGGAAAACCACAGAAAAGCATTTCCAAGATGGTTAAGATGGGAATCAACCCTACCTCTTCTCAGTCTTGACTGGCTGTGGGTCTCTGCGGTTTCGTTCTCGCCTGCTGTCCAAAGGTTGCAGGCTTTACTGACACGTTCAAGATCCCCTTCGGGACAATATTCTGGTATCCTGGCATCTCTAAAAGCCACAGTAGTTAAAAGGGACGTAAAACCAAAAAGGCTGAGTTTACACCGTTCCAGCCCTCAGACCAGACTTAAATTTCTTGGCAGAGCGGATCTCCGGGGTGACAGCCATGAATACTAGTCGCTACAATACGAAGTGGTCTTGTGTTTTTTTTTCCTTGCTCTCCAAGAAAATGCCGCAATGGCTGGTAAACTAAAAACCAGATAGGCATAGTTACTGAAACACCTTCTATCGTCTCGGGATACGACCTGGGTTCTATTCCCGGATATCTGACATCTGATACATCAGGTTATCTGATACATTAGCAAGAGTCAACGGATATGAGGGTAGCACGAATAATTGCCGGGACAAATAAATGGGAGAATGGCAGGAAGGTACTCCTATTGGAGATATGGTAGGTTGGTTCCTCAATTTAGGGGCTGCGACAACGCGTTCAAGTAGCCCCGTGTGTGTAGAATCTGTCTGATAACCGGTGTTAATTGCGATGGCTGTATTAGTGTGTGTTATCTGTTATTCAGGTGAAGACTGCAGACATTCAATTTTCAAGTAGTTCCTACTTTTGCTACCAAATGCTACCGTCAACGACAACTAGTTGTGAACTTCGTTACTAGAAGTCACCCCAGTCGGCTCCTGGCGATGAACGTTGGAACATAAGAGCGTTAGTCAAATCTAACCTATTATTTAGCTTTACGCAAGTGTTAGTGGAAGGTTCTTTTACATGCCATAAATGTATGACATGGGCCCGCCGGCTTTACTTCCCCTCCGAAGGAAGGCATACTGAGGGATTTTAACGCTCTTAAAAATCCGATGACTTCAGCCGGGTTTGAACCCACAACCATGTGCATAGAAGCTCAGCATGCTTCCAACTACGCCACCGAAGCCACCCGTAATGTAGAGATAATGGCTAAGTTAGAATGAACACGCTAGATGAAGCTGTTCGTATGAGTCGACTCAGATGGTGGGCTCATGTGGTGAGGATGGGGGAGGAGAGATCACCTAAGAGGATAATGAGGTCGGCGATAGAGGGTAAGAGAAGCAGAGGTAGACCTAGGAGGAGATGGTTAGATTCAGTATTGGACGATTTCGAAGTGAGAGGTGTAGAAGCAGAGGAGGCCGCAGTGCTAACTGCTTATAGGGGGTCATGGAGGCGCCTTATTCGCAAGCGTATTGGACGCTGAAGGCAAAGCAGTCTTAAATGAAAATGTACGTTTTTAAGTATGTATGTATATCTTTCACTAACAGCATAAAAGGGATATGTAACTGAATTATTACACGAATCGAGTTAGCCTTAAACAAAAGGTTACACTGAGGTGAGCTCGTTGATAATGTTGCTAATAATGTGCGAAAGTCGTCATACCGTTATGAAAAACATGAAGGGTAGCAGTAATCTAAACATCAAATTGGCAGGTGAAAAACTAAAGGAAGTAGGATACATCTGTTACCTAGGAAGCAAAATACAGTAACCAGTGATGGACGAAGCAAAGACGACATAAAAAGTAGGTTGGCTCAGGCAAGGAAAGCATTTCTACAGAAAAGGAATCTGGTGACATCGAATATAGATTTAGGTATTAGGAAGTCATTTTTGAAAGCCTTTGTCTGGAGCGTGGCGCTCTATGGAAGTGAAACTTGGACTAGCCTATTGGTGCAGCAGAAAGGAGGAGAATTATAGCTTTTGAAATGTGTTGTTACAGGAGAATGGTGAAGATCACATGGATAGAAAGGATTACAAATGAAGAGGTAATAAGCCGAGTGGGAGAGGAAAGATGTTTCTGGCGACTGCTAATGAAGAGAAGAGATAGGTTAGTGGGACATATACTAAGACACCCAGGAATAGCAAGCTTAGTTATGGAAGGAAGGATCGAGGACAAGAACTGTAGGGGTAGACCAAGGTTGGAATATGTTAAACAGATTGCCTCGGATGTAGGATGTTGTAGATATGTAGAGATGAAACGATTATCTCAGGACAGGGAAATATGGAGGGCTGCATTAAACCAGTCAAATGACTGAAGACTCAAACAACAACAGCAGTTGGCTCATAAATGTCTTGCGAGACCGATTTTGGAATACGTCACGAGTGTGTTAGAGATCTACCAATTAACTCTAAAGGATAAATTGGAAATGGTACAATGGAAAGTTTCAAGATTCGTTCTTGTCAAATTCTCCAAATCTCACGGTGTCTCTGACATGTTAGAGTCATAGGAATGGGAATTCCTTCACTCCACAAGATCCCAGGAGATATACAAAGCTTACACAGGGAAACCGGCTTGGAATGAATTGCGAAACAGAATGCATGATACAGATTATATGGGTAGAAGAGATCACGCTTATAATATTAGGCCTTTAAATTTAAAAAAACAAATTTAGCTAAGTATTCATTTATCAACACGGGTATTCAAACACAGAATGAGTTGCATGAAGAAGTCTTAGAACCTTTCCTAAACAGTTTTAAAGTTTTCCAGAAGGAAATGAATATTGCATTCAGAGACATTTTGGAGAGAAAATATTTGTCATCACCAAGTTTTCCATAATTGTAACAGTATCTATAAATAAATAAATAAATAAATAAATAAAAAATAATTTACACGAAAATGCCGGTAATACGGGACTCAGGATATCATATGAAAAAACAGGATACATGGAATACAAACATGATAACGAAAAGCACTTAGAAACAAAATATGGGAGGATCAAGAGGTTGGATAAGTTTAAATATCTTGGTGAGTGGATCCTGCCTAATGAACTGGATAATGCAGCAAACAAAGGGAGGATAAGAAAGATGGAATCAGCATATAAATTAGTACAGAATAAGTACAGCAAAAGAACAATATCTTACAGAGCGAAGATAAGACACTATACCACGGTTGTCAAGCCTGAGGGATTGTATAGTTCAGAATGTTTGATACTGAACACGAAAGGTGAAGCAGGAACTGGAGAAGAAAAAAAAATCTTGAGGAATATAGGAAAATAGAAATGATGGTACATGGCGGAAGAGGCGAACAAATATCTTTATGGACAAGCAGAAAAAATCACAGATACCATACGGAAGAGAACATTGAAGTTCTATGGACACCTTACGAGAATGAGCGATGGTCGATTAACGAAGAAAATCTTTAATTACATCACTAAGATAAAATCCACAGCCTGCTTCCAGTCTCCGACCGGGTCAGGAATGGAATGAATGAAGCCCCTATCTAGCGGCGAGGATATGAACTGTGCCGGCTGCCGAGGCCTGACGCACTCCTCTGGGGCAATGATGAAATGAATGACAGATGAAATGAAATGATAGTGGAGAGTGTTGCTGGAATGAAATTTTGACAGGGAAAACCGGAGTACCCGGAGAAAACCCTGTCTGCCTCCGTTTTGTCCAGCACAGATCTCACATGGAGTGACCGGGATTTGAACCACGGACCCAGCGGTGAGAGGCCGGCGTGCTGCCGCCTAAGCCACGGAGGCTAAGATAAAAACGACTACAAAATGCGTGGATGAAATAAGAAAGGATATGGAGGAGGTTGGGGTCTGTCCAAATGAGATCTGGAATAGGGAGGTGTTTCGAGTTACGATTCACGCATTGAAGGGGTACCAGGGAAAGCAAAGGAGAATAGCAATGCACATCTGGTTGGAAGAAAGGAAGAGAATCCACAGTGAAAAGATGAAGAATTTCTGGTTGCAGAAAAAAGGACTAATCAGCAAGTCAATTGTTTCCCGTGGTCCAAAGTAGGCCAAAATGGAACTAAGAAGAAGAAATAAATAAATAAATAAATAAGTAAATAAATCATACTAATATATAAAAATTAGATGGTGTGTGTCTGTCTTTCTGTCTGTCTGTCTGTCTGTCTGTCTGTTACCTAATAACGCAAGAACCACTGGTCCGATTTAAATGAAATTTTGCATGGATGTAGCTGAAATACCAGGTTTACATATAGGATACTTTTAATTTCGATATTTTGCACTATTAAGAAATGGCGACCATTTTAGTGACGTCACTACACCCTTTGGTTTCAAAATTTCATATTTCCATATCAAATAAAAAGAGAACTGTAGGAAATAGCAAACTTTTGATGGCACATACGAGCTTTAAAATTTAATTTCCTATCCGAAAGGTCCTTATCACTTTTCGTGTATCTCCAACGGTTAGCGAGTAAAACCTACTTTTGTGACGTCACTACACCCTTTGGTTTCAAAATTTCATATTTCCATTTCAAATAAAAAGAGAACGCTAAGAAATAGCAAACTTTTGATGGTATACACGAGCTTTAGCATTTAATTTTCTATCCAAAAGGTTCTTATCACTTTTCGTGTATCTCCGACGGTTAGCGAGTATAACCTAAATTTGTGCAATAAAACACGGTCAACATCGAGCGGTGCAGTATATCTCTACATATATAAATAGAAAATTTGTGTGTTTTTTTTCTGAATTTCTACGGAAATTTGAGTTATTTACACGTTTCAGACTGTTTTATGATAGATGCGCGCGAAAATAATGTTTTGGTCTGTCTGTTTGTTTGATTGTCTGTGGACAAATTTGTTCCCTTATAACTCGAGAACGGCTGGGTGTATCAACGTAAAATTTGGTACTGATATCCATCAGAGGCACGGCACTAATCATTGATGTAACCCTTCTCCGTACCTCTCATATAAGGGGGCCTACCCCCTTAAAATGCATGCTGAAATAGGAGTAGAAGGACGAGACAAAAATCATTTTCAGCCCCTCGATGTGAGAGACAAAACTCGGGGGCCATGAAGGGTCCCCGAAATCCACATTTTAAGGCCCTAAAACCAACCGTTTTTGAGATATTCCCAGAAAACTAATTTCATTTAATAAACTAATGAACGAATACAAGCCGGAAACCATGGCAACAGATTCTAAGAGGTCCATCTATTGCTGTAAGACGCAATGAAATTACATTAATTACATTGGTGTGAAAGTTTGCAAACGGCTAGAAGGTTATCACGGAACCAAATTAAGCTGTAGAATTCATCAATACGTATAATGCGCTTAAGTGGGTCAAGGGGTACAGTAGAATTTTTTCACGCGATTTACACCTCCGGGTGTGGTACGGCAGGTCTATTATATTCCTATCCCTATATTATATTATTATTATTATATTATGGCGTACAACGAGGAGACAAAGCCCCCTCGGTGCCAGAAACAAAACTTGGGGGCCCTGAAGGGTCCTCGAAAACTACATTATAAGGCCCTAAAACCAAAAGTATCTGAAATATTCCCAGAAAACTAATTTAATTTAACAAACTAATGAAGGAATGGAAATCGCTAACCATGACAACATTATCTCAAAGGGTGGCATCCAACTTTCCATCTATTTCTGTAAGAAGTAATGTCACTCTATTTATTACATTTCTGTGAAAGTTTGCAAATGGCTATACGGTTATCACGGAACCAACGTAGACTGTATAATTCATCAATGCAATTAAGGGGGTCAAGTGGTAACCTAGATTTTATTCATGCAATTTTCACGTGCGACATATAGTACAGAAGGACTATTATATCTCCAAACATTTGCAAAGTGAAATGCCATGCCCTGTGGTTCAGATTCCACGTAAAATGGAGGTCCCGTGGCTTATGATCTCTCGATTAATGTTCACGTAAAACTACAATCATCCTTTATATCTCCAAACAGCAACATTATTTTCAAAAATTCCTGAATTGAATCAGCATTTTTTGCGGCTTTTAGGAATTTGGGCCATTTGAGACTAAAGAACCTGAATTTTCATGCACCACAAGCCTTTATAATTTATGAAAGAGGTCTTCCTGTGTATGTGGACCTAACACAACGTAGAGGGTCATTTTTTTGTGAGGTGTATTGCGTTTCGTCTACAAGTCTTTCAATTCTATTTCACGTCAAGAAGTACAAGTTAGGTGAATTTAGTTTGAGAGCAAATTTTAACTAATCTTTCTTTTGTCGACATACGGGTTCATCGTAAGGATGATTTTGTTTGATACTGTATGGCAGATATACCCATATTTGGATATCTGGGTGATATGTTGTAGACAATATAATTGTCTGTCTGTCTTTCTGTGTATCTTCATGTACGACTATAAATCGTGTTCGTAGGCGTGGTGCATCGTAAAATTAGGTATCGTAAACATGAGTCAATACACCAATCATTTATAAAACTCCTCACCGTACTTTTCAAACAGTAGAAGGGTGGATATAGGGAAAAACGTCTCAAAATACATGCTAAAATAGGCGAAATATAAAAAATTATCCTAGAAGGACGATCAAAGCATATGTTGCGCTTCTCAATGTGAGACACAAAATTCGCGAGTCTATAAGGGGTCTCCGAAAACCACATTTTAAGGCCCTTAAATTAACAGTGTGTGTGGTATTCCTTGAAAACTAACTTCGTTCTGATAAACTTATGAAAGAATGAAGAACCGCTAACCATTGCAACAGTAGATCAATTGATAATGTCTGGTGTTAATATATAACACCGTTTGAAGGACGGGTACTTCTGCTATACTAATATATAACAAATAGTTCCGTGAAGAACTATACAGCCTATTTTCATATATCCTACTTATGTTAACTGCCACAATCAACATACAAAATTTCAGTTTAATTGCTGTAACAGATTCGTAGATATTGAGAACCGTCTAAATATTTCAGATGGTCGCCAGGTTGGATTTTTATTTTTGTACTATTACATTAAGATAATTGTGTACGTGTGGTATTCAAACTTCAATCGCATGATTAGACAACAAGAAGTAAAAACGAGATTTTAAAATTACGCACAGCAGCCATCTTGTGATAATGCAAATCATTGAAATAAATTAGATGCCAGTGGATCAACATTTGTATAAGCATTTAACGTGCAACGTTTCACGGCACTCGGATAGTTAATTCGCGAGAAACGTCCATTTAAATATTTATACTTCGCGTCGCCGCCATGTTGGATTTGTGCTCACCAGGTTCCTGAAAGTCCTATAGGTGAACATATGTTCATAATCTCTATGAACATAAAAAAATCAGTTTGGTTGCTGTAAAAGATTCATAGATATTGAGAACCGTCTAAATATTTCGGGAGCTCACCATTTAGGAGTGTTATGTGTATAGGCCATAGAGTTATGTACCATTCATGGACAATTATTGCCTAGGTTCATTATTCAAACTTTCACTTCGATCGCATGATTACGACACAAGAAATTAAAACTTAATTTTAAAATTTCGCATAGCCGCCATCTTGAGGTTATGTAAGCAATTGAATTAAATTAGATGGCAGTGCATTACAATCTGCAAAATCAATTACTGTACCACATTTCACTGCGCTCAGAGGGTTAAATCACGAGAAAAGTCTATTAAAATATTTTAAATTCGCTTGGTCGCCATGTTCGTTTCGTACTTTACAGGTTTATGAAATATACATAGGTATACCTGTATCAGTACCCTTTATCACCGTACAAAATTGCAGGGTGATATCTGTAATAGTTTCGGAGATATAGAATGTCAGTGAAATATTTCGCACAGCCGCCATTTTGAGGTTATGTAAACAATTGAACTAAATTAGACTCCAGTGCATTACAATGTGTATAAACATTTGCTGTACCAAGTTTCATTACATTTAGATAGTTAAATCGCGAGAAAAGTCTATTTAAATGTCTCAACTTCGCTTGGCCGCCATGTTGGTTTTGTAGTCACCAGGTTTTTGAAAGTCTCATAGGTGAACTTCTAGTAGTGCCCTTTATCACCGTACACAATTTCAGGGCGATATCGGTAATAGTTTCGGAGATATTGAATGCTAGTGAAATATTTCGCACAGCCGCCATGTTGGATTGGAGGGACGTAACAAAATTTGAAGGCCACGGTCGAGGTCGCCGGGAATAGTGCTATGAACTTCCCGAGTTTCATTGAAATCGCTCCAGCCGTTTCGATTTTATTAGGGGGGGGACACACACACGAATCACACACACACGCACACACACACACACACACACACACGCACACACACACGGACAAAAGGTGATCTCATAAGCCTATTTTTTCAAAATTGAAAATAGGCTAAAAATGAGATGGTGTGTGTCTGTCTTTCTGTCTGTGTGTGTGCTACTCAATAACGCAAGAACCACTGGTCCGATTTAAATGAAATTTTGCATGGATGTAGCTGATTTACCAGGTTTACATATAGGATACATTTCATTTCGATAATTTGCACTATTAAAAATGGCGAAAATTTTAGTGACGTCACTACACACTTTAATCAAAACTTCATATTTCCTTATCAAATAAAAAGAGAACGCTAAGAAATAGCAAACTTTTGACGGTACATACGAGCTTCACTTTTCGTTTATCTCCAACGGTTAGCGAGTAAAACCCACATTTATGACGTCACTACACACTTTGGTTTCAAAATTTGATATTTCCATTTCAAATAAAAAGAGAACGCTAAGAAATAGCTACCTTTTGATGGCATACATGAGCTTTAACATTCAATTTTCTATCCAAAAGGTCCTTAACACTTTTCGTGTATCTCCAACGGTTAGCGAGTAAATCCTAAATTTGTGCCACGGTGGGTGAGTGGATAGCGTGTCAGTCTACTAACCCCAAGATTGCAGGTTCGCCCCTGACCGTAGTAAGTGATTTTTGAAAGGCGGCAAAAATACGATACGCATGTCATACGATGTTGGCATGTCAAAGAACCCATTTGAATTCAGTAGGCCGAGTTCATAATGGCAAACTTAATCTCGGGAGTTTCCGCCAGCACAAAGTTCCTCATTTCTCTACTAGAAAGCGCTATTGTGTTCAAGGAGATTAGATATCTAACATCTAACCTCCTTGACTTTCATAGTCAAGGAACTACGAAATTCGACATGCAATTACCCTCTGGGTGTCAAATAGCAAAGCTTGCACCAGGCACACGAGGCCATACGATATTATTATTATTATTGTGCAATAAAACACGGTCAACACCGAGCCGTGCAGTATATCTCTACATATATAAATAGAAAATTTGTCTGTTTTTTCTGAATTTCTACGGAAATTTGAGTTATTTACACGTTTCAGACTGTTTTATGATAGATGCACGCGAAAATAATGTTTTGGTCTGTCTGTTTGTTTGATTGTGGACAACTTTGTTCCCTTATAAATCGAGAACGGCTGGGTGTATCAACGCAAAATTTGGTACAGATATCCATCAGAGGCACGACACTAATCATTGATGTATCTCTTCTCTGTACCTATCATAAAAGGGGGCATACCCCCTTAAAATACATGCTGAAATAGGAGTAGAAGGACGAGACAAAGCCCATTTTCAGCCCCTCAATGTGAGAGATAACATTCGGGGGCCCTAAATACACATTTTAAGGTTCTACGTCCAACCGTTTTTGAGATATTCCCAGAAAACTAATTTAATTTAATAAGCTACTGAACGAATGCAAGCCGATAACCATGGCAACAGTTTCTCAGAGGTCCATCTATTGCTGTAAGACGCAATGCAATTCCATGAATTACATTAGTGTGAAAGTTTGCAAACGGCTAGATGGTTATTATTGAACCAAATTAAGCTGTAAATTTCATCAATATGTAAAATGCGCTTAAGGGGATCAAGGGGTAGTCTAGAATTTTTTCACGCGATTTACACCTGCGGGTGTGGTATGGCAGGTCTATTATATTCCTATCCCTATATTATATTATTATTAGTAGTATTATATTATGGCGTACAACGACGAGACAAGCCCCTCGGTGCCAGAAATAAAACTCTAGGGGCCTCGAAAACTACATTATAAGGCTCTTAAACCAACAGTTTCTGAAACATTCCCAGAAAACTAATTAAGTTTAATTTAACAAACTAATGAAGGAATGCAAATCGGTAACCATGACAACATTATCTCAAGGGGTGGCATCCAACTTTCCATCTATTTCAGTAAGAAGCATTTTATTACATTTATTACATTTCTGTGAAAGTTTGCAAATATAAGGTTATCACGGAACCAACGTAGACTGCATAATTCACCAATGCAATTAAGGGGGTCAAGGGGTAATCTAGGATTTTTTCATGCAATTTTCACGTGCGTCATATAGTACAGAAGGTCTATTATATCTCCAAACAACAACATTATTTTCAAAAATTCCTGAATTGAATCAGCATTTTTTGCGGCTTTTAGGAATTGGGGCCATTTGAGACTAAAGAACCTGAATTTTCATGCACCACAAGCATTTATAATTATGATAGAGGTCTTCCTGTGTATGGGGACCCAACACAACGTAGAGGGTCAGTTTTTATGTGATGTGTATTGCGTTTCATCTACAAGACTTTCAATTCTATTTCATGTCAGGAAGTACACGTTAGGCGAATTTAGTTTGAGAGCACATTTCAACTAATTTTTTTTCTTTTCTTTTTTTGTCGACATACGGGTTCATCGTAAGGATGATTTTCTTTGATACTGTGTGGTAGATATACCCATATTTGGATTTCTGGGTGATATGTTGTAGACAATAGAATTGTCTGTCTGTCTTTCTGTGTATCCTTATGTACGCCTATAACTCATGTTCGGATGCTTGGTGCATCGTAAAATTAGGTATGGTAAACATGAGTCAATACACCAATCATTTATAAAACTCTTCACCGTACTTTTCATACAGTAGAAGGGTGGATATAGGAAAGAACTTCTCAAAATACATGCTAAAATAGGCGAAATATAAAAATTATCCTAGAAGGACGACCAAAGCATATGTTGCACTTCTCAATGTGAGACAAAAAATTCGCGAGTCTATAAAGGATCTCCGAAAACCACATTATAAGGCCCTTAAATTAACAGTGTGTGTGATATTCCCAGAAAATTAACTTCGTTCTGATAAACTTATGAAGGAATTACAAGCCGCTAATCATTGCAACAGTAGCTCAATTGATAATGTCTGGTGCGTCTCTAAAAGCAACAGTACTTAAAAGGGATGTAACACCAATAGCATTATTATTATTATTATTATAATGTCTGGTGTTAACACCGAACACCGATCGAAGAACGGGTACTTCTGCTAGTAAATAAATAAATAAATAAATAAATAAATAATTATAAAAGTTATAAAACTAAAATGAAAATAAATAAATATCATTGTATGTAACTTTTGACAAGGCGGAGGTCATAGGAGGAGAGGGCGTGGCAAATTTTTGAACGAAAATGAACAAGTGACACACTAGGTGGACATTTTATAGGGTAGCATCCTTGAATTTTGCTTGGTTACGTTTGAAAAAGAAACAGTGAAAATTTCACCTGTGGTCCACAGTGGGATTAGAAATTACAATAGTTGAAGCTCATTTGAGCTGTATTTGGTGCGTACTGTTGGATCTTTGTCCCTGATATATACCATCACGTACCCGCATGTTACTCTCTAATGTCAGGTAATTGCACCGGCTCAGCAAAGTCACGTCTGGTGGAGTTGTCCACCGCCAGCCCATTGTGTATGTAAGGTCAGAACATCTCAGTTACCCGGGCGAGAGCTGTACAAACACAGGATTATTGACCATAACAAAAGCTGCTTTACTGGAGTAGGTTTTCAATATAAAAAGCAACATGTTCGACAAGTTGAAATTAGTGTGAACTATTGAAGGGCTTTCTTTTTAAGTAACGTTTTAATGAAATAGACGTTCCTTATGATGTGAACTTGCGTCACCGGGAAAGACAGGGTACGAGGGAGGTTTTTCTTTGAATAACGAAGGAGACATAATTAGAACACTTAACCTTTTCAGTGCTACGCCCGACTATAAACGGTGCACAAGAACTTTTCTTTCTTCATATTCCCCAGTCGCTTTCGAGTACCGAATCGATCTCTGGCATGTTTTGCAATCAGTTGAGCATTATATAGTACTGCTTGTGTATGGATATTTGCTTCTGGAAGTAACTAACAGAGGACTTTGTAGACGTCTGAGATGTAAACAACCATGGCAAAAACAAGCAAATTCTTCACGCCAAGTTGTGATTTCGGCTCAAAAAATATAATTTTTTTTGTACTGGTAAGGAACAACAATTATTAGTTTCCTACCGATTTTGGGAAATAGTCTTATCTTGGTCCCTTTATCTGGTATGGAGATGATACAAGCGTGAGCACAAAAATTTTAATTTCAGATTCGTCTCAAAATGAAAATTAATATATTCGTAGGATTCTGAATTTACATTTAGATAAATAGAGACCTAAAAACGTATAGAGTTTTTAAAACCTCTGATAAATTAAAAATTACGAGTCCTGCATTTTTCTTAAGGTGAGAACCACCTCCCTATCTTGCCCATGTTAAATTTTCAATATTTTGGTACAGATTACTCAAAACCTATAAAGGTTATTACAATGAATTTGCAGGGATTGCTATATGCATCTTTCTCTGTAATAATAGGGAGGATTACTTACGGGTAGTTTTTTCAGAATGAATTTTTTGAAAACACATTACTTTTTTTTCCAAATATTTTCTTTAAAATAATTCATAACTTTATTCTTAGATAACATACTGAAATATCCCTTCCTATTACCATACGCAGAGGATTTATTAAGTCACAGAAAAAGTTTCAGTGGCCTAGCATAAGAACTTTTCTCAAAAAATGGTACCAAATTACAAGAAAATATACGAGTGAGAAAATTGAAGCTAAAGATTTTCAGTGTAATTTCTTACGTGCGAAGGATTTCAAGACTTTCGTGCCCCTTAATCTGGATTATTTGCATCCTCCTCAGTCCGGGCAAAGCGGAGGACCCGGGCAAAGCGAATATGTAATAGTTAATGAAAATCACGACAGATGTCACCGAGTTGCTTCTGCAGGAAGCGCTGCCATCTACTGGAGATATAAGAGTCAGTAGTATGAAGACTATAGTGGTTGACAGTGTGATACTAGAAGTGTTTGCAGATTTTTATAGCATTTCTTAAAATTTTATCAAGGTAAGAAACACAATATTATTCATAGATTGGTATAACTATTTTGAATGTGATTACATTGTGTTTTAGTGTTGTTCCAACCCTCTTATTTACACATTTTGTTTGCTTTCTTGCTACACTACTTTTCAACGATCACTCACGATTTCCATAATGGCGCACAAGTGGGCAAAGTGAATAGGGCAATGTGGATATTTATTAACTTTGCCCGTTTGGGTTAATGTTGTTGAATACTTCGTTCACTAATTACTTAATGGTGACTAATAATTTATTATCTTGTTAGGAATACTTATCAAAGATTATGCGTTCCCACATGGTGAAATGTTACACAATTGGTGACGTGGTGTCTACGAAGCCACTTAAGAATGTGTCTACCTCGTGAGAGAACGATAAGGCTGACTTGCACCAAGTTGTGCCACCGCTCTCACCAATGTCTTAACTCTTTAAGTGCTTGATTTATGGTTGATTTATTATCTTTCTTGTATTATTGCCCTCAGCTAACTATACTAGAATTTATTTTTATTATCTTTTTTATAATCCTGCAATAAACAATGTTTGAACACTAGAATGGTCGTTTTCTTCACTTCCTTTGGCGGCCATCTTGGATCCCATGCACTCCAAACTTAAGGTAAGTAATTTCTGAGCATGTCAATATGATAAGAATCCGAGAAAACCACTAACCCGGCGTTTAAATAAATATTTTACGCCAACGGACAAGAGAGATATAGGGCAACAGAGTTTTGACGACCATCTTGACCGCCATCTTGGATACCGGACTTCCGGTCCAAATTTCGCTTTGGCAACAGCCAGATTCGTAATCAGCGGGGTCGAAATACCCTATAAACGTTGTTTCCCCAATTGTTACATGAAATGCTCCTTGCATTGTTAATTTTTGAAAACGTGCCTAGTCTATCTGTACAGCTACATTTCAAAGACCTCTAACCATTTACATAAACACATTGCCAGAGTCCGTGTCTCGGCACCGTTAAATAGAATAGAGAACACATAACAACGCAAAAGCATGATTTTCTTAGTCATTGTTATCCTATGATATTTGAACAAATTTCGCATCTTATTACATATTGTCCTGGCTTTTCCACTTCGGAACCTCACCTCATCAGAAGGCTCCCATTAGGTCATTTATGGTAGTACCAAGGTATATATACCTATGCACTTGTTCAATGGGATTCTGCCCCTTAAAGAGTACCGTAATTTACTTCGTCCCTGTCAATACAATGTCCTTTTGATACGTAACATCTTTCCACTCAGTTAGTGGATACTTTTGTGGGAGTTATTTCGGAAATGAAACGGAAATTATGAAACGGAAAAGTGTAAGAGGAAACAATGGGCGCGCGCGGTGGCGGAGGATGGTACCACGACGTACTGTCGGCCATGTTGCTATGTGGAATATATATTGCATATGGTTTACTTCAGGTTTGGAGGCCCCATTAAAGATATTACTACAATAAATCATCTTCAAGTTGTCGTTCTTTGGTGTGAAGATATTCATTATATCATATTTGCTAAAAACTGGTCAGGATTTGGCACTGCAGTTTTACAAGTAGTTACTTCAATGACCAACAGAGTTCACTGTTAACAAGGGATGACATGTCACATGTTACAAATCATATGCGATTATTGTAAGGCTCGTATTTTTTTGTTTCTATTGAAACAGTAGGCTACATATTTCGGCCTTCTTCGGCATTTTATACATACACATACTGTCTTAGAAACAGTCCGGCTCGTTACATAGTGGCTAGCGCTATCGAATGTCACCACGGAGGCCTGGTTTCGATTCCTGGTTCTGCCAAGAAATGTAATTCTGGTCTGAGGGCCTGGACGGGATACACTTAACATCGTGAGACACAATTGAGAAATGTCGGGTTTCATTCCCACATGAGTAATCCTGGAAGAGGTTTTCCGTTGTTTCCCACTTTTACTCCAGGCGAATGCTGGGATGGTACTTAAATTAAGAAACCTCCACCTCCTTCCCAATTCTCATCTGAATTACAAGCACACACACTAATACAACCGTCACAATAACACAGGTTATCAGACAAAATATACACGCCTATGTACACTGGGCTATGTGACCACGTTGTCGAAAACATGTTCCATGAAATGACAACACTTATATTGGAAGTCATTCTGAAAGTCGAGGCAATCGATAGAAATATTCCAGAATCACGTTCGATAGTTCCCAACTGATCAGAAAATAGCTCTCGATAATTGCATAAGGAAATCGCCTCGTTGCGTGGTCAAGGTTGATAGCGTCTGGCAACTTTCTACTCCACCCGCACCATTTCAAATCCAAGCAAAGTACGGTAATCATGATAATTTTACTCGCCGGAAGTTATCAGACTTCGTAGGAGGGACTGCAAGGGGCAATTGCTCTATCATGTCTTATGCTATGCACAGAGTACCAAAAATAGACTATATCTTTCTCTCTAGCATTCTTGGCTGTCGCTGTGGATGTACGGGTTCTAATCCAAGCGAGAGTTTTAAGAGGTGCAACAGTTAGGTCATCTGCCTGTCTTAACACGCTTTAAATTATACGAACTTAGAATAAATTAAAATTTTGAGCTGAAAGTCTAAAAATTATAAAACAAAAAATCAAATAAAACAACTAATCCATGCTCTGGCAAGAAATTTAATTCTGGTCTGAGGGCTGGAGCGGGGTTCACTCAGCCTCGCTAGGCGGAATTAATAATAATAATAATAATAATAATATCGTATGGCCTCGGATGCCTGGTGCAAGCTTTGCTATTTGGCTAAGGTAGGAATATGCGGATATAGTTTACTTTGCTGCGTGGATAGCGGATAATCTGCGGATATCCGCAACATTTTTCGCCTTGCGGATATAGTTTGCATGGCTGCGTGGATAGCGGATAATCTGCGGATATCCGCAACATTTTTCGCCTTGCGGATGTAGTTTGCATGGCTGTACGGATAGCGGATAATCTGCAGATATCCGCAACATTTTTCGCCTTGCGGATGTAGTTTGCGTGACTGTAAGGATAGCGGATAATCTGCAGATATCCGCATCATTTTTCGCCTTGCGGATGTAGTTTGCATGACTGTACGGATAGCGGATAATCTGCAGATAATATTTAGAGTAAATTTGCGGATAGTTTTTAGTACACAATGTTGAACAAGATTTTTTATATAATTTTAATTTTTGCTAAGATCTGCGCCTATCACATTTCTTATTATTTCCGTATTTGCTTTCGTTTTAATTGTATGAGAATAATAAGGGAAGTGAGAGAAGCCAATTATGCAAATACTTTCAATTAGTATTGACCTTTGCCAACAACAAATTCTTTATACCTGCGCTTGCCTCTGTGGGTATATCCGACGACTAAGTAAGTGTTATAATTAGCCACATGCCGTTACTCAGAGGGGCAAGACTCAGACCATATTGTCTTGCGATCACAGCCTAGGGGAACGAATTTCACCTCAAATGCCTTAATGTGTAGCTTTAATACTTTTTCTAATAAATTATAAATATTGTAATGTCAGCGGATTTGGATAACAAACGAGCAGATATGGATAAGTCCCGGGGCATAAACCTCATCTCTGTCATAATACATCTGTTGTTGTTGATTCTATCTGGGCTTTGCGACATCGTTGCCATGTAGCCCCGTGTACATGGGTGTGTGTTGAATTTGGCTGATAACCTGTGCCACTGTTATGTCAGCAATAGTGTGTGTGTTTATAATTCAGGTAGTATTTGGGTAGGAAGCGGCCGTGGCCTTAATTTAGGTATCATCCCGGCATTTGCCTGGAGTATAAGTGTGGAAACCACGGACTACCTTTTCCAACATGGCTGAGGTAAGAATCGAACCTGCTTTTCTCAGTTTTGCCTCACGAGGCAGAGTGTACCCCATTCCAGCCCTCAGATAAGAATTGAATTTCTTGGCAGAGCCGGGAATCGAACCCGGATCTCCGTGGTGACAGCCAAGAATGCTAGCCACTACGCAATGAGGCAGACATAATACAGCTACACACACTACTGCAGTTATCACATAAATGCAGCTTATCAAATTCAACACACACCCAACTACGCGGGGCTGATGACCAATATGTCCCAAGTCCCTAAAATGACTTAACAACAAACATCAAATATTTCAAATGCAAAATGCTTTATTGTCAAAATTAAATTTGTGCATAGGAACATAAAACAAGGTGGTCAAAAATACACTTTCCCCAACAATTAGTTATGAGGCGTATTCTGAAAGTAATTATGATTATGATGATTGTTGTTTTAAGGGGCCTAACATCGAGGTTATTGGCCTCTAATGGTTTGGGTGCTAAGGAAAATGAGGATGGTGATATGAAAACTACAAACTTATTAAGGAAAAAACAGATGATTAAGGATATAAAAGACTGGGACAGAAATACACTCATCCCTCGAAGATTGAGGGGGGATGGACTCAGAATGAACTAGAGCCATGAAAGGCAGATAGGAAAGTAAAAGTGGAGAGGATTCACCTCGAAGGTAAGGTGGAAAACTGACCCAGCTCAGGAATCCCTCGGGGTCGCTAACTTTCGAGCTCATCAGTGATGAGAAGTCGCCATTCAGCTTCGTGAGATAATACAGAGGAGAGGAGGATTCGATTCTCACTTCAGCCATCCTGGAAGATATTTTCCGTAGTTTCCCACTTCTACTTCAGACAATTGCTGGAATGGTTCCTAACTGTCCCCTTCCCAATCCTATCCCTAATTTTCAATAAACACAATAATCTGGCAAGAGAATTCTTCCTCATAGAAGATCTTACGACACAAGTACATCTACCCAACACACATGCATCAGAGAACCTATTGGCAACATTCATCCAAAATCGAGAAGACGTATATCCGGAGTTTTGGCGCCATGATTGAACGATCATGGACGAAAGCAAACTTTGAATGCGTCACGTCTATAGAAGAAAGGCAGTACACGGCTTCCATCACATCATTTGTCACAACAAGACGTATCATGAGCCTTCAATTACATGCAAGTGTCAACTGTGTGGACATACATGCAATCACTATGATCACTTGGAAATGTGTACAAAAAGAACAAGGACAATCAGTGATTATGCGAATCAATAGAAAATAAGTTTATATAAATAGTATTTTTGTAAACCTATGGCCACTTGGCTGCATTAAATGTTTAACATGTTTAATAGTACAACCATCACAATAACTCAGGTTATTTCAGATATTCCACACACACATCCAAAACTACAAGGAGCTGTATATCTTCAATGCATACACCCTACCTCCTCAGGGACTTGTGCGGACGGCAGAAGATACCATGAATACAAAAGATAACGTCTGACCTCTCGAAAAGTGAGGATGTCAGGAAAGATGAGACAAGGACCAACTAATGCGGGAGAATGAAAGACAGACAATCTATAATATCAATGGTGCCAAATGTTCAATCCTTGAGCCTAATTCCAACGAGTTTTCTTACAGAAGTGTTAGTATTTCTGCGCCTCTTTGACCTATTGTGCTGGATAAAATTCTAACAAAAAATAAATAAATTAAGAATTAACAATTAAGTAAACTATGAACATGCAATTTGAACTGAAAAAATAAAAATAAAAAACTATGTTAGTTATTGAGGTTTTAAGGGGCGGAACTATGAGGTCATCTGCCCATATATACTGTATTTATTATTATTTATCGTATGGGTTTTAGTGCCGGGAGTGTCAGAGGACATGTTCGGCTCGCCTGAGTCTGTAGCTGCTTCCAGCGGACACCCTTAGGGTGAGCTACAAGTTCCGTTCAATTTCAAGTAGTTCCAACTTTCGCCACCGGATATCAATGATACCTAGTGGCGAACGTTGGAACTTTGATAGAGCGTTTCGACAAAATCTAATCTTACAATTTAGCTTCAAACAAGTTTATTCTGTGGAAGGATCTTTTACATGCCATAAATCTATGACATAGGACCGCCGGCTTTACTTCCCCTCCGAAGGAAGGCATACTGAAGGATTTTAACGCTCTTAAAAAATCCGACGACTTCGGCCGGGTTTGAACCCGCTCTCTTGGGCACAGCAGTTCAGCATGCTACCGACTACGCCACCGAAGCCGCTCATATATACTGTAGAACTATAATAATACAAATAAGATTAAAATTAAGATTATGATGAAATTGAAGATTACGTTGAAAATTCAGGATTTCAGATTAAAAATGTAATATTAAAGATTAAATATTAGCGATTAAAGAATATAGCCTAGATTAATGATTAAAGATTAAAGATTAATGATTAAGGGTTAAAGAGTAAATATTAAGAATTAAATATCAAAAAATTAAAGATTTAAATTTTAAGATTAAAGATTAAAGATATAACATGTAAGATTTAAGATTTAAGGTTTAATATTAAATAATAAAGATTAAAATTTAAAGATTAAAGATCAAAAATCAAAGATCAAAGATTAATGATAAAGATTAAAGATTAAATATTACGATGAAAGATTAAGAATAAAAGATTAAGGTTTCAAGATTAAAGATTAAGAATTCGGATTAAGGATTAAAGGTTAAAGGTTAAATATTAAAGATTAAAGATTGACGATAAAAGGTTAAAGATGAGAGGCTAAAGATTAAAGATTTAAGATTTAAGATTGAAGATTTAAGACTGAAAATAAAATATTAAAGATTGAAGATTTAAGGTTTAAGATTTAACATTTAAGATTCAAGATTAAATAAATTTAAATAGAAAATAAAAATTAAAATTAATACTACATTATTTAAGAATAATTACAATTGAAATCAACATTAAGAGCTAAAAGGTATAATTAACTCAAACGTAAAAATGGATAAACTAGTTCTGCCCTATAAAGAGTTAATACCATCGGGATCGAAAGCGAAGAAAGTTGACCATGAAAGGTCGACAGGAGAGAAGCCCAGCACATATACGTGGAAGCAATGCTGGTTGTAGTTTGGATCCCGTGGTCACCGAAAGTTGTGTACCCCTGAGTGTTTGGAAAATAAGTAGTCTACGGTATCGGACATTTTTAACAATAAAAGTGTCAGTTTTTGTTGTTGTTTTTGTTGCTATTGTTGTTAATTCACTTGAGGGTATGAGGACATCCTTGTCATCACCCCATGTTGTTGGGTGTGTGTTGAAGTTGTCCGATAACCTGTATTGCTGTGATGACTGTAGAGTAGTAGTGTGTGTAAATGTATCAGTGACAGAGAAGGGATATGTTCCCCGGGACTTGAAGTGAGGTATCATCTCCGTTTGTATAAGAACTACTCCACTCTACTGGCTCCCAACACTCAGCCACATAGCCCTGCCGGTGTTAAGAAGACAAGATGCACTGAGGAAGGAATATTCTAAAATAATGAACAACCCTGCACTTCCAATCTATGACGACATTCCCACTCTGGCAATAAACCAGCTCCAGTCCAGGAATCCACCCCTGCGACTGGCTCAACAGCTTGCTGATAGTAATTTCAACATTGCAGCTAAATGGCATGAAACATGGACTAGAATTGCCCCATCCGAAGTTCGTGACATCATTGATCCTGTAAACAAAATCAAGGGCTTTGAACAACCACGACATATGTGGAAGACCATTGACCGCATCCGTACAGGACATGGAGTTTCTGCGTACAACCTGCACATATGGGGGAAGCGTCCAGACCCCTGCTGTGATTGTGGTTCATCGAATAAGACCATCAGGCACTTTGTTGAAGACTGCAAAATAAGAGCATACCTAGGTGACCCTATCGACTTTTTCAGTGCTACACCATCTAGCCTAGACTGGATCAATAGTCTGGACATAAGGTTATAGGTCGATATCTGTGCTTGTATGTACTTTTTATTATTATTATTGGTTATTATTATTATTGTGTTTTTTGTGTTTCATTTGTAATGCCATACGCTAAATAAATAAACTATCGCGACATTTTCCTGGAGAGAGTATGGAAAACCCGGGGGAAAACTACTCTCAGAATAACCACTGTCGGCGCCGGGATTCGAACCTACTATCTCCGGTCTTGCGGCAGCTGACATCACGACCATTGTTTACGATTTTACGAGCACAACTACGGCGCGAGGTGGTGACAGTTTTGCTTGGCATTTGAATACCTCTGGAGCAACAGTAACGTTCTGCCCTCCTGTGTCTGAGATTGCAGGATCGATTCCTGGCACCGTCAGTTGGCATTTGAGGGTGCGCAAAGCGTAAAAATGTAAAGTTAAAGGACAAGTCTGCAACTAATCGTCCATATTTTTCAATCTATACACTTATTTATTTATCTATGGCTTCTAGTGCCGGCGCATTATAACCGGCGCAATTCGGTATACAGCAATTCATTGGCTACCGCTTTTGTCTGGAATAATGCCATCTGATTTGCGTAGATCCACCGTTCTTATCAAGAAATTCACGTAAATCTTAAGCAATCCCGATCTACCTGCTATTGAAGATCTACTCACTCTGAATCAAAACAGATTACGTTCACGCCACCCAGGTCTACGTGACGCCTCTGACATGGTTGCAAGAGGCTGCGACCCAACTTCAGAATGGAAAAAACACTGGGAAGCAGCAACGGAGATGCACCTACACAGTATGTTCTCGGGGGACAAAGTTCCAACTGGATTCCAGCTACCACGTAATACATGGACTGTCCTGAAGGGGAGACGTGCACGAAAATGCATTGACTTTCTAAATTTCCTATAACTTGGACGTTATTTGAGTTAGAATCATGAAACTTTGCACACTGATTAAAGAGGCATTGGTATTTCCTACTAAAATTAATCAGTTAATTTGGATAGAACGTTTTTGAAATTATTTTTTTTGAAATTTGAATTTTGGTCACATAGATGTACCGTTTTCTCATGAAACTTTGCACACTGATTAAACAGGCATTGGTATTTCCTACTAAAATTAATCAGTTAATTTGGGTAGAACGTTTTTGAAATTATTTTTTTTGAAATTTGAATTTTGGTCACTTAGATGTACCGTTTTCTCAGCAACACTAAGGTCCTGGAACTTGCAATTTATTTGAGTGGTTTCTATAACCTTGTTAATGGAATCCCTGGAGCCGTTTTTAATTCCATACCTATTTAGACTTTTTGAAAATGAAAGAACTTATGAATATACAAAATTCACAAAAAATGCATACATATAAACCTCTGAAATCCATAAAATTACATATTTTGTAATTCCCTTCCAGTAAAATGTGTAACAATGTTTAACCTGTCTGTCAACCAAGTTTTGAATTGGTATCTTTGGTAGTTCAAGTGGAAAAGGTACATTTGTTTTGGAAAAAGGAAGTCCAGGAAATGACAATTGAATTTTAGCAAGGTAGACATGCTACTTGTCTCGACTCAACAACATCAAAATTGACCATATCCATAATGCTCATCATTCACCTCTTCAGCTTCTTTCCTCCCAAGTGTTTTCGTTTGCCTGGCCTCCTTAAGGATGTCATCCACAGCCTTGTTTTCAGAATCAATACGCCTCTTGTCGATGCCCAGTAGAATGTTCTCCACGAAGAACAGCCGAAAAATTAGTTCCATGAAGAACAAAATAGCCTATTTTCATACATCCTACTTACGTTAATTGCCACTATCAACATAAAAAATCAGTTTGACTGCTGTAGGCCTAACAGATTCGTAGATATTGAAAACCGTCGAAATATTTCGGATTGTCGCCATGTTGGATTTTTATATATGTAGTAGGCCATAGAGTTATTAGACGACGATTATTGCGTAGGATCAATATTCAATCGTTGACTTCGATCGTATGATTAGGACACAAGAAATAAAAACTTAATTTCAAAATTTCGCACAGCCGCCATCTTGAGGTATGTAAACAATTGGACTACATTAGATAAGCCCGGTATATTTTTCTTTGTAGTCAGTACAATAGATCTTTTAACTTTCTTGAACACTCTAGCAGACCTGCCCATTGTTATTAATAACGTCTCTTACAAATTTTGAAGAAATTACAACTCCCTACCTCGCACTGTATCTCTGAAATCAAAACAAACTTTCCGCGGTAATCGCCATGCTTGATCAACCGGAAGTGCGCACCACAGCCTTCTGCAATATTCCCAAGTGTGATACCGCCAACTGCATGACTAAAATGACGTAAAGTGTTCAGCAAAGTTGAAAAATAGCAATGCATTGAAAAGGGGGTGTGGCATCTGACGCGCATATGTTAGGAAATTAAATTTTTAATGGACATAGGCATTGAATTCAACCAAATCCTTTTGGGAATAGATTCACAAGATAATAAGCTTGCAATTTCAGCAACAACAAAAAATCATATTTCAGAAGGATTTCGTGCACGTCTCCCTTGAATAAAATGAGGACAGGCCACGGTAGGTGCAGAGATATGCTGTTCAAATGGAACAAGTTGTCGACAGCTGCGTGTGACTGCAGAGCTGCGCGACAGACCATCCACCATATTGTGAGCGAATGTGAAACGCAGGCGTACACAGGTTGCCAAGAGGATTTCTTGATGGCATCTCCAGGGGCAGTACAGAGGATCAATGATCTTGTCGTTCAGTTGTAAGGTGTCGTTTATTGCTCGTCGCTCTTCTTGTTATGTAAATATGTATACAGGGTGTCTTTTATGTACCTTTTGAGATTGATAGGTCGTGTAGGGGACGAGTATAGAAGTAATTTGGGAAGCGGAACTTGGGGTCGTAGCGGCCTCCTTAACCCCTAAAATAAGGGTTGATTCAGGCCCTCCACCCCGTAAGTTAGGTAACCGACTCAAGCCTCTATTGCCTTTCTCAATCCTTTAACTTTTGGCAAGATTCATTTCTCCATGTGGCGCTGGCGTAATGGATAGCGTTGCGTTACGAAAGGCCGGTAGTCCCGGGTTCGAATCTGGGCTTGAGCCATTTAAAAATATATAAGTTATGTGTAGTATTGTAGTCACATGATACAGTCTGGTGCACTCTCTTCTGACGTAGCACCAGACTGTATCATGTGACTACAATACGACAAATAACATAAAAATAAAAATAAAGATTTTGCCCAAGCCCAGAAACGAACCCGGGACGACCGGCCTTTTGCACCGCAAAGCTATCCATTACGCCAGCGCCACATGAAGAAATGAATCTTGCCAAGAGTTAAAGGATTGAGAAAGGTAATAGAGCTTGGGTCGCTTACCTAACTTACAGGGTGGATGGCCTGAATCAACCCTTATTTTAGGGGTTAAGGAGGCCGCTCCGACCCCAAGTTCCCCATATCAAATTACTTCTATACCCGTCCCCTACACGACCTATCATTCTCCAAAGGTACATAAAATACACCCTGTATAACTTCATTGTATGGGCCATGCGCTAAATAATAAATAAATAAATAGTGCCGGGAGTGTCCGAGGACATGTTCGGCTCGCCAGAGGCTGGAGCTGCTTCAGGTGAACACCCATAGGGTGAGCTACAAATTCCGTACAATTTCAAGTAGTTCCAACTTTTGCTACCAGATGTCACTCACACCAAGAGGTGAACGTTGGAAATTTGATAGAGCGTTCCAACTAAATCTAACCTAGAAATTTAGCTTCACACAAGTTTAGTCTGTGGAAGGATCTTTTACATGCCATAAATTTATCACATGGGAGCACCGGCTTTACTTCCCCTCCGAAGGAAGGCATACTGATGGATTTTAACGCTCTTAAAAAATCCGACAACCTCTGCCGGGTTTGAACCCGCTATCTTGGGCACAGCAGTTCAGCATGCTACCAACTACGCTACCGAAGACGCTAACCTATACACTGAACACAGGCAACGAAAGCTTTTCTACAGAATAGAAATCGGTTTACATCATGTAGGCCTATACATGGTGTTCCGGAATTCTAATTACACACCTCTGCGGGTTGTACAGGAGACTTATTTTACACTTATCAACTCTTCTTCTCTCTTTTCTTCTTAGTCGTTTACCCTCCAGGTTGGTGGAACCCACGGACTCAGCGTGGGAACTCACCACTACCGCCTCTACGGGCTGTGTCCTAGAGCTGGGAACATCTAATCGGAGGGGATACAACTGGTGAGGTGTGACTAGCACCTCGCCCAGGCGGCCTCACCTGCAAAGCGAACAGGGGCCTCATGAGGGAAGGTAATGGATGGTCATGATGTATAGGCAAAGAAGAGGGAAGGAGGCGGCCGTTGCCTTGAAGAAGGTGCCATCCCGGCATTTGCCCGAAGACGAAGTGGGAAGCCACGGAAAACCACTTCGGGGATGGCTGAGGTGGGAATCGAACCCTCTACTCATTTGGAACACCCGAGGCTGAGTAGAACCTCGTTCCAGTCCTCATACCACTTTTCAAATTTCGTGGCAGAGCCGGGAATCGAACCCAGGACCTCCGGGGCGGCAACTAACCATGCTGACCGCTAAGCTACGGAGGCGACACACTTATCAACGACTGGCGATATTTGTTAGCTCTACATACGAAATTTCCGCTGTAGTAAGATTTCTCTTCTTCGTTTGTTGGCATTTTGACTTAGACTGAATCAGCTGGTTTCGTTCAGCGATTATAAGGGCCTTGGTGGCATTGTTGGTAGCATGCTGAACTTCTGTGTCCAAGATCGCGGGTTCTAACCCGACCGAAGTCGTCGGATTATTTAAGTGCCTGAAAATCCTTCAGTATGCTTTCCTTCGTAGGGAAAGTAAAGCCGGTGAGCCTGTATCATAGATTTATGGCATGTAAAAGATCCTTCCATTAACTATACCTGTGTGAAGCTAAATTTCTAAGTTAGATTACGTTGAAACGATCCATAAAAGTACAACGTTCACAACTGGAAAAGGGTGGGGGGGTCACCCTTTAAGGGATTTCGAAAGGATGTAGGGTTTCGGACACAAGGATTGAATCTTAGGTGATGGAAGAGACCAAAGATTAAGATTTTCCTTTGCGTTTAATAAATCTTTAAATAGCATATGAAATTACTTCGAAAAAATATAGTTTAAGAATTAACAATAAGAATAAGAATGCAAATTTGCTAGTTTCTCCAGGAAACGAAAAAGGTTAACAAAATTCCCTTATGAGGGATTAAACTTTATATTGTTAATTAAAAGAAACATAATTTAAAATACATAAAAGAGGAACCCTTAATGATTAACCATGATGAATCTAGGTGTCTATCAGTATATGATACCACCTTCAATGAGGTAAAAATACATAACCCTTTCGTGTTAGGCCAGCAAACCCTTGGCTGGAAACAGTTGGTTTGTCCGCAAGGGACTGATGACCAAGGTTGCGGGTAGATTGTCCACACAGAGCTGATGATTGAAGTAGCAGTTCTATTTGCCCGCACAGGGCTGATGATCGAGGTTAATGCGCACACACTCCAGAGGCGCGGGTTCTGAGCCAAGGTTTTGGCGATGTTTAGTAGTGCTGACGAGAGTTGACCAGCAGTGAGATGTTTCTTGGTAATAACATCTCCGCTGGTTCGAGAAGTTGCTTTTTCATTAGGCTGACTTTAAACTGAGTACTCCGCAGTGAAATTATAAAAGAACTTGACATGGCTATGAAGGAAGGTCTTAGGAAGGGGAAATTTTTAACTCAAATATAAATTAAGATTATGCCAATTATTTATTGAGAAACACAGTAAATGTGGATTTACATGTTGACATTATGGAACAGAGTATAATTTTGTAGTTTGAAGATGAATTTTAGAAGGATGATGCCAGATAATTCTACCACTCGCTAGTCAGATGTCTGTGGATGTTGGAGACAGCAGTGGTAATGGTGCTTATATCTGGCATCTAAAGGAGGTGTTGTTGTTGGTTTAACCAAGGTAGGCAGAGTGAGCTCCCAAGCCGTAGGCACCAGAGTATCCGGGGTATCCTACGCCATGGTATCCCAGACCGGAGTATCCGAGCCCGGAGTATCCAAGACCAGAGTATCCAACACCGGAGTAACCCAGACCATTGTATCCAAGTCTGCCATAGCCCAGTCCAGAGTATCCCAATCCAGAATAGCCAAGTCCAGCATAGCCGGGGTAGCCGAGACCAGCTGCACCTCGCTTCTCCTTGGTGCTCTCCTGAGCAGAGGCAACCACGACTACGGCGACGAGGGCCAGAACAACGGAAACCTGCAAGAAGATATAGCATTAGACAAGACCGATAACACTGTACGTAGAGACAAGAAAATAACCATGTCTTGAAAATTACCCTTATTGACTAACAAGGAGAGGTCGCCATGTAGTTTACTAGAAAAGCGTTCAAAATTGGAGGGTTTGCTCTTCATAAAAACTTATTTTCCCCCTGTTCGTGCGTTTTTGCCAATGGGCCTTACTTAGTGTGTTCAACATTGAACGTTTAAAATCAATCCTCAAACTTTTGTAGTCTTATTCTCGCACACGTTGCCGACTCGTCTCCGTGGCGTAGTCGCTAGCGTGCTGGCGTTGGAAATTACCGTGATCGGAACCCACCTTGTTCTTGATAAATTATTTTCTTTGAAATTTTTAGCCTACTTTTCGCATTTTGTAAAAATGAGGAAAAAGTAGACTTATCAGATCGATCCGAGAAAATGTGAGTCTGTCTGTCCGTCTGTCTGTCTGTCTGGCTGTGTGTGTGTGTGTCCCCCTATGAACTTCTAAACGGCTGAAACACTCAAACCCAAATTTGGTGTAAGTAAAGATCTCTATCTGAATATCTCACCGCCGTATTTGAAAATGATGCCAGTGCTACCAACTGCTGAAAAATCACAATTAAAATTTCAGCTCCATGTTGTTTATCGTGCAAGGTATGCATGGGAGCTGTACCAAAATTGGCACACATATAGATAATAATATTTCAGTTTAATTTCCAGGAGGCCATACATGACAGTGTTGCCTAAATGATTCTAAGCCTGCTGATAAATCCAATTTTTAATGCATATAACTTCTACACTATCAATTGGATTTCAACCAAATTTCGTTTGTTCTATGTGTAGATTGACATTTATATGACTGAGCGTAATCTTAAGAGCCACCAGGGCGGCCAACTGTTAATAAATGCACCCTCTTTTGTTTTTATCCAAATACCAATATATCAGAAAGTATGCAAGCCGGCAGGTTTAAACTATGCACACGTATAGTACCTGGCATTGTAGATTAATTTGGAGTAAATAATGGACCTCAGTACTACCAACATGATTCTAAGCCTACTGATAGGACCAATTGTAAATACTTGTAACTTCTCTACTATCAATTGGATTTCAACCAAATTTCGTATGTGCTATGTGTACTATAACATATATGACTATGTTTATTCTTAAGAGCAACCAGGGTTGCCAACTGTTAATAAATGCTGTCTCAAATTTTTACCCTAATATCAATATATCAGAAAGTATTCAAGCCAACATTATGCCAGTTATATTTCGAACTAATTATAAATGACTAAATCACCAACTCAATTTCGTCATTATTCTAATTAGGTCCATATAGATTAATCATTGGAATGAATCTTACATTTCGAGAAAAGTAGGCTCTTTAGTTCGTCACGGAATTTCTTGTTTATTTTATGTTTGTGGTACAAGTACTTTATTACTTGTTGTTGCTTTTTCTATTTATAATATTAATAAATTAATATTTATATTGGTCGCCTCCGTTTCGTAGTTGTCAGCATGGTTAGCTGCCGCCCCGGAGGTCCTGGGTTCGATTCCCGGCTCTGCTACGAAATTTGAAAATTGGTATGAGGACTGGAACGAGGTCTACTCAGCCTCGGATGGCCCAAATGAGTAGAGGGGGTTCCACCTCAGCCATCCTCGAAGTGGTTTTCCGTGGTTTCCCACTTCGTCTGCGGGCAAATGTCGGGATGGTTCCTACTGTAAGGCCACGGCCGCCTTCTTCCCACTTCATTGCCTAACTGTCCCACTCTTCCCATCCCTTCATCAGGCCCCCTGTTCGCTTTGCAGGTGAGGCCACCTGGGCGTAGTGCTGGTCACACACACCAGTTGTATCCCTGACTCGGAGTCTCAAGCTCCGGGACACTGCCCGCAGTGGCGGTAGAGGTGGGATCCCTCGCTTAGTCTGTGGGAAAAGCCAACTCTGTAGGGTAAAACGATAGCGAAAAAAGCTAATATTTATATTGTTTACAAACAGAAAGTTTATCTTGATGGTGGAGCAGAGTCGAACAGAGGGAAGGGCTCTTGCGTTTCTGCATTAGACTCGGCGCAGTGCACATGAACGTAGCGTCGCCGGCCACGCTGCATTTAAAGTCTAACGAATAAAACTTACAACCCGTTCAAGCGTCATGGACGAATAATGATGTTAAAATATTGTACATAGATCCAAAACCGAAGAGACCACAGCAAATACATTATAGAAAACACAATAAGGGATGTATCAGTAAAAGAACAAAACAGTGCTGACGAAGAACTGACACGAACTCGAAACCTTCAACTCCCCACGCCAACACGCTAGCGACTACGCCACGAGATATCCTTTACAGAATGGTGAAAACCGCATCAAAATCCATCCAGTGGTTCTCGAGATTACCCGTGACATCGAAGAATCGGGGATTTTTGACTTATACTAACGAAGTAGAGATTGTCGGGGAACACATGCACCAAGCGGTACTATGACGTCACACACCTCCGTGTATCTGGGTACATTTCGTCCCGTCACCGTAACGTAACGCCAGACCCCAGCGTAACGACGAAGTCGACAAGATCATTTAAAATGATAAAAACTTGCCAATTGTTGCCGATTATCAGAACATATTTAACTGTAATTGTATTTTTAATTTAGGTCTATTTCTTTCTCTTTTAAAGGAAATGTGATTCGTGTCGCAGTTTTAAACGCGAGATAAGGTGAAGAAAATGCTGCTTTCCGCGAGTATTTGAGGAAAACATTTTTATCGTAGGCCTATTTATGCAATCTGCATAGATTGACATTTGAATGTGCGAAAAGGTGAGGGAGCCGTTTTAGTAGATTTACTGGCACAAAAAAGATCCCCTTCGGGGCAAAATTCCGGCACTCCAGCGTTTCTAAAAGCCGCGGTAGTTAAATGGGATGTAAAATTAATAACAATATTATATCGATTCCCCTACCTCGGAAAAATTAGTTACAAAAGACTAACTGCTCAATATCACTTCATCTTTTTAGTTAAAACGGGTTTTATCCACAGTTCCTCCCGGAAAATGCCGGGTTATAAATGCCTTATTCAAGTCCAGGGACTGCTACCTGTCTCCAATACAGTTACACACACTACTATTATCAACACACAAGTACAAGTTATCATACAAGTTTAACACACATCCAACTAAACAGGGCTAATGACCAAGATGCCCCAAGCTCCTAAAATTAATCAATCACGACAATAATCTCATAACCTTCGCTAATCATTTCTACGCCAAGACGGCTTCATTTGTGACGTAAACTCTGAATCATGAAACCAGTTTAACGAATAATGCCTTCAGGTATCTGATATCGCCTCTCTACTAAACGCCATGAAATGAAACATTATTTAAAATACAACACATGATTAATGGTTTTATGGCCAGGACTGTAACCTAAATGCAAATTCATATGCAAATTATTTTCATTATTATTAACAGGATATGATTCAATAATTGAAACTTTAAATAAAGGAGTGAAAATTGGTTTAAATGGAGTTCTAAAATGTTGAGAAAGAGTGATTTCTATTATATTGTAGATATTGCGTCTAAATCTGACTGGATATACCTAGGTTTGAAATCCTTCGCAATAATATTCGTGACCGGTATTCATAGCTTGGCAATTGAATTTTAAATAAAATACTTGTGTGTGTATGTGTATGTCTAGCCATTATTATACCCGTTGTCAACGTAGTTGGGGATATGATGCGATGAACGTATATGAGGCGGATGGTTTTTACGGCCAGATGCCCTTCCTGGCGCCAACCTCATGAGAGGAGTTAATGACAGATGAAATTCATAAAGGTGAGTGAAATTGGGCAAGGATGGCATTTGCCTGGAGTTGAAAATCAGAAACCATGGAAACCATTTCAAGGATGGCCGGCGGTGGGGCTCGAACCCACGTCTATCGAGTCCACAGATAGGTTGGCCCCATGGCCTAGCGCTGCTTGTTTAGCGAGCGTAGCTACCGCTGTCGGCATTTTTCAATAGAATACATGTATTAACCAATAATTCAATAGGTTAAGGAATATGTTGACCATATCGTGGTGTAGTGGCTTGAGTTTTTGTATGACGCCCCGGAAGTTCAGGTTTGATTCCCGGATCTGCCAAGAAATTTAATTCTGGTGTGAGGAGGGCTGGAACGGGAAACACTCGGTGTTGTGAGGCAAAACTGTGTTGAGGAGGGTTCAATTTCCACTTCAGCCATCCTGGAAGTAGTTTTCCGCGGTTTCCCCATTTCTATTCCATGAAAATGCTATAATGGTTCCTAACTTAAGGCCATGGCCGCCTCCATCCCAATCCTCATCTGAATTACAGATACACATAGTACAGCCATACTATAGAGAGGTGGGCAAATTATTAGACTCGTATAAAGAATTGAAACCAGTCACAATTTCTCATTAAAATAATTTTATTTTATTTTATTAACCAACTTAGTAATGTATTCTCCCCCGTGAACTTGCAACGTTTCCCATAAGGAATTGCAACCGGAAAGTTTCGAAATTGGAGATTCTGAGGGACACCTATGCTGGGTCCTTTTTTCTATTTTTCATTGACGTTGGACAGTATCCTCTAAATCAGGTGATTTTAATCCATTGTCCACGAATATTTGAATAGTTCAAGAGTGGACAATCAGTAATAAAAGATTTCCAATCTCTCTGGTGTAAATTCACACGAAAACTGGAATAAAGCACTCAAAACAAAGAGTGCAACATTCTGCATCAACAACTGTAAATAATTAGTTTTTTTTTCGAATTTGGCCAACAATGGACTGTAAAGAACTTAAGACTTTATGGCTTTTCTTCTTTTCTCCTCCCAGAACCTCTGAATGCGTTCGCTTCTTTTCTTTCTCTCCTCATCGGAAATGATCCGTTTGGGCCTCCTCATTGTTGGTTTCTCCTGAAATGCTTTTATACTGTCCTAAACTCTCTTCTGTTGTGAACCATCTGTAGTGTGATTCCAACTGCTGCCGCATCCCTCTTCACCTCACCTACCCAGTTAGATGTGGCCTTTAACCTCATGATGTAATTGAAGATACTTTTGGTCAGTCTGCATTCATCCATTACTAGTAGGTGTCCGTAGAACTTCAACCTCCACTTCCTCATTGTGTCCATGATCTTCTCAATGTATTTGTAGAGTTCTTCGTTTTTCTTCATCCTCCAAGTGCCATCAGCAGTTTTCTGTGCTCCAAGTACACACATCAAAAAAAGTTTTGCATCACCTCAGTTCCAAGAGTTCCGGAACCGTTAAATACAAAGGGAATAGAGATCAACACAAACAACATTTCAGCTCGTTTTATTGCTCATGAGACCCACACATTGCATGTTGTACCATCATACAGCTAGACTTTCAGCATTTGTGGTCCAGATTGCAGTACACACCACTACCTCTAATACCCAGTAGCACGTCCTCTTGCATTGATGCATGCCTGTATTCGCCGTGGCATACTATCCACAAGTTCATCAATACACTGTTGGTCCAAATTGTCCCACTCCTCAACGACAATTCGGCGTAAATATCTCAGAGTGGTTGGTGGGTCAAGACGTCCATAAACAGCCCTTTTCAACATATCCCAGGCATGTTCGATAGGGTTCATGTCTGGCGAACATGCTGGCCACTGTAGTCGAGCGATGTCGTTATCTTGAAGGAACGCATTCACAAGATGTGCACGATGAGGTCGAGAATTGTCGTCCATGAAGACAAATGCCTCTCCAATATTCTGCCGATATGGTTGCACTATGGGTCGGAGGATGTCATTCAGGTATCGTAAAGCCGTTTCGGAGCCTTCCATGACCACCAGTGGCGTACGTCGGCCCCACATAATGCCACCCCAAAACATCAGGGAACCACCACCTTGCTGCACTCGCTGGACAGTGTGTCTAAGACGTTCAGCCTGACCAGGGTGCCTCCAAACACGTCTCCGACGATTGTCTGGTTGAAGGCATATGCGACACTCATCGGTGAAGAGAACGTGATGCCAATTCCGTGGGGTCCATTCAGCATGTTGTTGGGTCCATCTGTACCGCGCTGCATGGTGTCGGGGTTGCAAAGCTGGACCTCGCCATGGACGTCGGGAGTGAAGTTGCGCATCATGCAGCCTATTGCGCACAGTTTGAGTTGAAACACGACGTCCTGTGGCTGAACGAAACGCATTATTCAACATGGTGGCATTGCTGTCAGGGTTCCTCCGAGCGGCAATCCGTAAGTAGCGGTCATCCACTACAGTAGTAGCCCTTGGGCGGCCTGAGCGAGGCCTGTCATCGACAGTTCCTGTATCTCTGTACCTCCTCCATGTCCGAACAACATCGCTTTGGTTCACTCTGAGACGCCTGGAAACTTCCCTTGTTGAGAGCCCTTCTTGACAAAAAGTAACAATGCGGACGCGATCGAATTGCGGTATTGACCTTCTAGGCATGGTAGAACTACAGACAACATGAGCAGCGTACCTTCGTCCTGGTGGAATGACTGGAACTGATCGGCTGTCGTACCCCCTCCGTCTAATAGGCCCTGCTCATGCATGGTTGTTTACATCTTTGAGCAGTTTTAGTGACATCTATGAACAGTCAAAGGGACTGTATCTTGGATACAATATACACAGTCAACGTCTATATGCCGGAGATCTGGGAACCGAGGTGATGCAAAACTTTTTTTGATGTGTGTATTTTCCGCAGAATCCTCCTTTCTTTCTTTTCTAGTTCTTGAAGCACCCTCTTTTTATTTAAGATAAAGACACTCTGAAGCCTCAATCCTTCAAGTTGTACTACCGATCTAGGTAGTTAGTTATTGTTGTTTTAATGGGCGGAACTACGAGGTCATTTGACTCTAATCTACTGATCTATAGTGTCTGATTTTGGCCTTGTTGGATAATGCCCGTTTGTCGTACTTGTTCTGCGTTATCTTGTAGGCCAGGTCTAGTCTTCTGGCTGTTCCTTTATTTGCCTCCTTATCTAGTCCGTTTACTGTCAGTTTTTTTAATTGTTATTAAGAATATTGATTAAACATTTGAAATAATTTCTGTCCCTTGAAAATCATTTCTACTGTATTGTCACTAAACCGCTGTCGAGTCTAATAATACGCACACCTTGGTAAGACAGGTTATCACACAAATCCCACACACAAAGACACCCACATTACACGGGACTGAATGACCGCGACATCGCAGTCCCTAAAATAAGCAACAACAACAACAAGGCATACAATAATCAACAGACGTTGCTTAGGACCAACATTTGTGTATCTGAATTTGAGTTATTGCACACATATTGTTGGCTGAAGTCCTGCTTCTGTAATGTGTGTTCGTGTTATAATTGTCTTTTATGTGGAGGTACCTGAGTTCGATTCTCGCCTACGCCAGAAATTTAATGAAAATCCACAGCCTGCTTCCAGTCTCCGACCGGGTCAGGAATGGAATGAATGAAGCCCCCATCTAGCGGCGAGGATATGATCTGTGCCGGCTGCCGAGGCCTGACGCACTCCGCCAGAAATTTAATATTAGGCATAAAGGCTGAAACGGAATGAATTCAGCTCAGTGAGAGCAATGTAGTAGAGGTAATAAATTAGTGCTTAAATATTATCTGGTGTAGATGTGAGTAATCACTGAAAATTCAGCTCTAGGTACTCCATTCCAATCCTCTAGCCTGAATTACATCACTTGTCAGAGCCGGCAGTCGAACAGGGACCACAGGGGTGACAGACAATAATCCTAGTCATTACGTGAGGAGATAAACTGGTTTAAAATATTTTTTATCTGTGGATGTATCTTTTACATGCCATAAATCTATGACAGGGAACCGCCGGGTATACTTCCTCTCCGAAGGAAGGCATACTGAAGGATTTTAACGCTCTTAAAAATCCGACGACTTCGGCCGGTTTTGAACCCGCTATCTTGGGCATAACAGTTCAGCATTCTATCATGCCACTGAAGCCACTTATAAAATATTGTCCCTGGCGCTTGGTCTGGACTTCTTTTGTTACGAAATGTGTGTACTTGTTTTATCTTTACCTCTGTCATTTGGAAAATGTGAAGGGCTCACATAGATGGAGTTTGTGCTTTGATAATAAATAAATAAATAAATAAATATTCAAATAAGTAAATAAGAGCTTCTATTCAGCGGAGATAATTGCCAGAACCGAAATAGAAAAGAAAGAGAGTAAATTTCTTAGGAAAATTCTGGGACACAAGAAAGCAACAACTAATGAGTTTACCTTCCGTTTCAGATCAAATCAAGAGCTGTATGGAAAATGCGAGATCATTTCAATCTCGGTGAGAGTCGATTGACTTTCTATGGACACCTGAGAAGAATGGGACCGGAACGCTTAGCAAATAAGTTGATCCTTTCCAGGGTTCGATTCCCGGCTCTGCCACGAACTTCGAAAAGTGGTATGAGGACTGGAACGGGGTCTACTCAGCCTCAGGTGGTTCAAAACTTGACATGTCCTGTACTCGTAGTACCATGAGTGAAAGAAGTGACATTGCGGAGGGAGATATTGCAAACCGAACAGTGTTCAGAAGGAAAATTGTGGAGGTGACGGATCTGTTCATAGAGAACTCCAGGAGAATAGGGAGTTCTCGGATAAGGAACGAGCAAGACCGAGCTAGAGAATAAAGGAGTATTGGCGTAAGAAGAAAGAACATCAACAGTCAAGGAAGTTGTGTAATCGTAATCCATGGGAGGTTGAAACGATCCTACATAAATAAATGAGACGTCGCCTCCATAGCGTAGCATGGTTAGCTTCCGCTCGTCTTGGGTTCGATTCCCGGCTCTGCCACGAACTTTGAAAAGTGGTATGAGGACAGGAACGGGGTCTACTCAGCCTCAGGTGGTTCAAAACTTGACATGTCCTGTAGTTCTTAAGTGTTGGATATTGCAGTCATTTCCAAAACTTAACATGTCCACAAGCTAGTCTGCTCCATAACTCAACATGTTTATGTTCATAAAATTAATTTAAAAGGGAAATGTTAGAGAGATATGTGTGTTTAGGAGCCAGCAACTCTCTATACAATTGGTTAAAATTTGGTCTAATGTTATGATGTAAACTGTTAAAATTGAAAATATTCAGTCACACGCACTTTTTGAAACAAATTAACGATGCATATGGAGTCAGAAAGCAATTCATCATTGTTGTGGTTAATTCTGTTTCTTTGAATGCACGATCGGATACTCGTGAACGCCCCATGAGTATAGACCACCCTCCCGGATTTGGTGTTATATGGAACACAGTTCTACCAGGGGCTATCGTCTTGTTTATTCGTTTAAACGCATTATTTAAACAAAGGAATATATTTTCGTTGACTTTTCAAGAAATTCAAAAATTTTCCTGTACTATTGAGACGTTTCAGAAGATTTTGTTACAAACCGCACCTTTTAACTCCCTCTAGTTTAAGAGCTTTGTGAACCATACTCCTTAGCGTTTTATAACTAGCGGAGTCGTGTGAGAACTCGCACATAATGGCTTGTGTGCCATGTGTACAGACTACCCACCCGCCTCTAGTCATATGCGGGCTGTACGCTACACAGTTCTGCCAGGGGCTATCTGGGTTGTGTGCGCCCCTTGTGTACAGACTACCCACCCGGCTCTAGTGCTATGCATGCTGTACGCTACACAGTTCAGCCAGGGGCTACCTGGGTTGTGTGCGCCCCATGTGTACAGACTACCAACCCGGCTCTAGTGCTATGCGGGCTGTACGCTACACAGTTCTGCCAGGGGCTATCAGGGTTGTGTGCGCCCCATGTGTACAGACTACCCACCCGGCTCTAGTGCTATGCGGGCTGTACGCTACACAGTTCTGCCAGGGGCTACAGGGTTGTGTGCGCCCCATGTGTACAGACTACCAACGCGGCTCTAGTGCTATGCGGGCTGGACGCTACACAGTTATGCCAGGGGCTATCTGGGTTGTGTGCGCCCCATGTGTACAGACTACCAACGCGGCTCTAGTGCTATGCGGGCTGGACGCTACACAGTTCTGCCAGGGGCTATCTGGGTTGTGTGCGCCCCATGTGTACAGACTACCCACCCGGCTCTAGTGCTAAGCAGGCTGTACGCTACACAGTTCTGCCATGGTCTATCTGGGTTGTGTGCGCCCCATGTGTACAGACTACCCACCTGGCTCTAGTACCATGCGGGCTGTACGCTACTCAGTTCTGCCAGGGGCTATCTGGGTTGTGTGCGCCCCATGTGTACAGACTACCCACCCGGCTCTAGTCCTATGCGGGCTGTACGCTACACAGTTCTGCCAGGGGCTATCTGGGCTGTGTGCGCCCCATGTGTACAGACTACCCACCCGGCTCTAGTGCTATGCGGGATGTACGCTACACAGTTCTGCCAGGGGCTATCTGGGTTGTGTGCGCCCCATGTGTACAGACTACCCACCCGGCTCTAGTGCTATGCATGCTGTACGCTACACAGTTCAGCCAGGGGCTATCTGGGTTGTGTGCGCCCCTTGTGTACAGATTACCCACCCGGCTCTACTTTAGTTCTATGCGGGCTGTACGCGACACAGTTCTAGCAGGGACTATCTGGGTTGTGTGCGCCCCATGTGTACAGACCACCCGCCCGGCACTAGTGCTATGCGGGCTGTACGCGATACAGTTCTACCAGGGGCTATCTGGGTTGTGTGCGCCCCATGTACACAGACTACCCGCCCGGCCCTAGTGCTATGCGGGCTGTACGCGATACACTTCTTCCAGGGGCTATCGTCTTGTTTATTTATTTAATAGCACTTTATAAACAAATAAATATATTTCCGTTGACTTTTCAAGAAATGCAAGATTTTTCCTGTACTATTGAGACGATTTGGAAGATTTTGGTACAAACCACACCTGCTAACTCTCCCTGGTTTAGGAGCTTGAGTATTGTGAAACATACATCTTAGCTTAAGATAATTTTTCCAAAGACTACAGAGGTCCGACTATATTTATAACTTTTAGAATTCTGTTAATACAGAAAGCTACTTACGAGGAACTTCATGATGTTAGTGATGGGCTGGTATTCGGCTTGGTGCTGCGAATGATGCTGGTTTCTTGAAAACCAATCCTTTTTATACTTTGCGGTGGTAGTAATAGTGGTGGTGGGTTGGTGGTGTCCAAGGAAGGTCACCTAGTCCGGTCCGGTTCATTCTCCCACCACTGCTTCTGCTCTGGCCCCCAAGTCCTGGACCATCCATCACGACTTCATCCTGACAAGCCCAGCGTCCACTACCGCGGACAACAACAGGTGTTGCGATCCAGAAGTCCTTGAGTCGTGCTGGCGGTAAAAACTCTGTTTCTCAATCAAAAATATTTTACAATATTCTTTTCTAAGACTGCACATATTAAGATACACATGCGTTCAAGTATTTCAATGTCGCATAAAATAAAAGAAAGGAAAAGTGCCTTGTCGGTATGTCACGGACGTTTTATGAACTTTTTCATGGCCAAATGTTACGGTCTTTCAGTTTAGCATAATTAACTCTCTCCCAATTAGCAGTAATTAAAATTCATATTCAACGTCGGCTTCTAAGTTCCAGACTTAATTATCATACACTGACGTCATAATTATCACATGTGTGCATTAAATATGATTTATTTATTTATTTATTTATTTATCGTATGAAGAATGCATGTAGATGGATTTTACATATATATATATACTAAATGAATGGACAAATGTGCAGTCACAAGCTCGTACAATTTTATAATTCTAGGTCTAGTTGTTTGACCCATTCTACTGCTCCCTTCGATGTATGGTGGACGTCTATTATCGTTCCTTCGAAAGCTCGAAGAGGACAGTCATCAACAATGTGAAGGATTGTCTGTAAGGAGGCACCACAGTCACAATTTGCAGAGCTAGCCCATCCCCATTTGTGCAGTAGGTAACCACATCTACCTTGTCCAGTTCGAATCCGGTTGATGATCCTCCACTGTCGCCTGGGGAGGTCGAATCCTTGTATCCGCTTAGAAGGGTTCTCAACTAGATGTTTGTTGATTACTGAAGACTGCCCCCACTGTATTTTCCATGAATTGTTAACATTGAAAGAGGATCCTTCAAGGTTGACTGCTGTACGCCATGGTGGTTTCCTTGATTTCAAGCGTTGATGTTCTGCTTGTGCAATATCGTGATGAATGGGTAGCTGGGGATTCTGCTGAATGTTTTCCCATAAATTTAGGAGAGCATCTGATCTTCTTAGGGCTGGAGGTGGAATGTTGCTGAGAACAGGCAGCCATAGCGTGTTCGTGCTCCGAATACATCCCGTGATTATTCGCATTGCCTGATTGAGTTGCACATCTATCTTCTTAGTGTGAACACTATTGATCCAGGTTGGACAGCAGTAATCAGCAACAGAATACGATAGGGCTAAAGCTGTGGATCTTAGAACTTGAGTATTAGCTCCCCATGATGTACCAGCAAGTTTCTGAAGTATATTATTTCTAGTTTTGACTTTAGCAGCCGCATTTGATAGATGCTGCTTAAAAGTCAGAGTTCTGTCTAGTGTTATTCCCAAGTATTTTGGTGTACTGCAGTACGGTAACACTTGGCCTCTGAATTCGACTTCTGGTTTGTAATTAGATTGTCTGTTGCGTAGGTGAAATGCAGATACAACTGTTTTCTGAGGATTTAGGTGGAGGCACCATTTCTTGAAGTATACACCCAAGGCTTCCAGATCAGCGGATAAAGTAGTTTCAGCGTCAGAAAATTCGGAGCACTGAGTCACCAAACAAATGTCAACAGCATAAATGAATTTTCTTGAAGATGTTTCCGGTAAGTCGTGTATGTACAGACTGAAAAGGAGGGGAGCCAGGACAGATCCTTGAGGTAAACCATCGTTCAATGTAAACACTCTACTTCTGTCATTATCAGAGTAGATCTGAAAGTACCTATTACTTAGCATATTGTTAAGTAAGGCCACAAGTTTACGACATGGGATAACACTCACAAATTTCAATAGGAGTCCTTCTCGCCAAACAGTATCATAGGCCGCTGACAGATCCAAAAAGGCAGCCACACTTATTGATTTCTTCTCATACCCATTCTCTATGTGCTTAGTGAGAGAAAGTACCTGATCGCTACAACTTCTCCAAGGTCTGAATCCTGCTTGCTCTATAGGAATGTGGTTGTTGATTGTTTCAAAAATTCTATTATAGATCAGGCGCTCAAGAAACTTGTATGTGACACTTAGAAGTGCTATTGGACGATAGTTTTCCACTTTTGTGGGATCTTTATTTGGTTTCAGTATGGCTATTATTTTTGTTTTCTTCATCAGAGGTGGGATGTTTCCAGTTTGCAGGATATTTGAAAGGAAGTTGGTTAGCCATTTTACTGTAGCTGGTCCTCAGTGAACCAGAAATTCAGGGTATATTCCGTCAAATCCAGCTGCTTTCCCTAGTTTCATACTTTTCATTGCATCTTTAGTTTCCTCTTCTTGGAATGCAATGGAGAATTCAGAAGACTGTATGGCTGCTCTTTTCTTGGTGTTCAACTGTAATTTGATATCCCTTTTGGTTTGATTGTCTTTTGTGTTCTTGGAAACTGATACTAGATGTTTAGCAAAATCATTCAGGTTGATGGCATTTTTCGATCTTTTAGTTGCAGGGTTTGATGAATCTAATTTCCTAATGATAGACCAGGCTTTCCTGCTAGAGTGGGTGAAATCTAGGGATTCTACTGTTTCATGCCAGATCTTTCTTCGACTCTCATCCAGGGATTGGAGAAGACCTGCTGCATTGTCAGAAGTAGGATGTTCTTCATATTCTCTTAGCAATTAAATATGATAAAATACGAGAAACATGTTATTCGATCCCGGATCAATTGAATTTTCAGTGTTAATTTATAGGGTGTGATTTTGTAATATTGTTGATTGATTTAGGGGTTTTACGACATCGTGGTCATGTAGCCCACTGAATGTGGAATTTCTCTGATAACCTGTGTTAATATGATGGCTGTATTATTGTGTGTATTTGTAATTGAAATGAGGATTGGGAAGGAGGCAGCTGTGGCCTTAAGTTAGGATCCATCCCCGCATTTTATTGGAATAAAAGTGGAAAACCACAGAAAAGCATTTCCAAGATGGTTGAGATGGGAAACGAACCCACCTATTCTCAGTTTTGACTGGCTGTGGGTCTCAGCGGTATCGTTCTCGCCTGCTGTCCAAAGGTTGCAGGATTTACTGACACGTTCAAGATCCCCTTCGGGACAATATTCCGGCATCCTGGTGTCTCTAAAAGCCACAGTAGTTAAAAGGGACGTAACCCAATAACATTATTATTATTACATATAGCCTATTCTCAGTTTCGCCATACGAGGCTGAGTGTACACCGTTCCATCCCTCAGACCAGAATTAAATTCCTTGGCGGAGGCGGGAATCGAACGCGGATCTCCAGGGTGACAGCCATGAAGGCTAGCCGCTACACCACGAAGTGGTCTTGTGATTTTTTCCCTTGCTCTACAATAAAATACCGCAATTGCTGGTAAACTAAAAAACAGATAGTGACTGAAACACCTTCTATCGTCTCAGGCTGCGACCTGGGTTCTATTCCCGGATATCTGACATCTGAAACATCAGGATATCTGATACATTAGCTAGAGGCAACGGATATGAGGGTAGCACGAATGATTGTCGGGACAAATAAATGGGAGAATGGCAAGAAGTTATTCGTATTGATGATATGGTTGGTTTGTTCCTCAGTTTATTGGCTGCGACAACGCGTTCATGCAGCCACGTGTACTTTGGGTGTGTGTAGAATCTGTCTGATAACCGGTGTTATCTGTTATTCAGGTGAAGACTGCAGACATTCAATTTTCAAGTAGGCTAGTTCCTACTTTTGCTACCAAATGTTACCATCGACAACTAGTTGTAAACTTGGTTACTAGAAGCCACCCCAGTCGGCACCTGGCGACGAACGTTGTAACTTGAGACCGTTAGTAAAATCTTACCTATAATTTAGCTTTGCGCAAGTGTAATTAGTGGAAAGTTCTTTTACATGCCATAAATCTGTGACATGGACCCGTCGGCTTTACTTCCCCTCCGAAGGATGGCATACTGAGGGATTTTTAACGCTCTTAAAAAATCCGACGGCTTCGGCCGGGTTTGAACCCGCAACCATGGGCATAGAAGCTCAGCATGCTTCCAACTACGCCACCGAAGCCGCCCGTAATGTAGAGATAATGGCTAAGTTAGAATGAACACGCTAGATGAAGCTGTTCGCATGGGTCGACTCAGATGGTGGGCTCATGTGGTGAGGATAGGGGGGGAGAGATCACCTAAGAGGTTAATGAAGTCGGCGGTAGAGGGTAAGAGAAGCAGAGGTAGACCTAGGAGGAGATGGTTAGATTCAGTGTTGGACGATTTCAAAGTGAGGTGTAGAGGCAGAGGAGGCCGCAGTGCTAACTGCTTATAGGGGGTCATGGAGGCGCCTTATTCGCAAATGTATTGGACGCTGAAGGCAAAGCAGTCTTAAATGAAAATGTCCGCTTGTAAATATGTATGTATATCTTTCACTAACACCAGAAAAGGGATATGCAACTGAATTATTCCACGAATCGAGTTAGCCTTAAACAAATGGTTACACTGAGGTGAGCACGTTGAAAACGTTGCTAATAATGTGCGAAAGTCGTTATACTTCGTTATAAAAAAACATGAGGGGTAGCAGTATTCTGGACATCAAATTGGCAGGTGAAAAAATAAAGGAAGTAGGAGACATCTGTTACTTTGGAAACAAAATACAGTGACCAGTGATGGACGAAGCAAAGAGGATATACAAAGTAGGTTGGCTCAGGCAAGGCAAGCATTTCTACAGAAAAGGAATCTGTTGACATCGTATATAGAGTTAGGTATTAGTAAGTCATTTCTGAAAGCCTTTGACTGGAGCGTGGCACTGTATAGAAGTGAAACTTGGACTATTGATGCAGCAGAAAAGAGGAGATTGATGCATTTGAAATGTGGTGTTACAGGATAATGATAAAGATCACATGGGTAGATAGGGTTACAAATGAAGAGGTATTAAGCCGAGTGGGAGGGGAGAGATGTTTCCGGCGACTGCTAATTAAGAGAAGAGAAAGGTTAGTAGGACATATACTAAGACACCCAAGAATAGCAACCTTAGTTATGGAAGGACGGTTCGAGGGCAAGAAATGTAGAGGTAGACCAAGTTTAGAATATGTTTAACAGATTGACTCAGATGTAGGGTGTTGTAGCTATGTAGAGATGAAACGATTATCTCAGGACAGGGAAGTATTTAAGACTGCATTAAACCAGTCAAATTAATGAAGACTCAAACAACAACAGCAGTTGGCTTATAAATGTCTTGTGAGACCGATTTTGGAATACGCCACAAGTGTGTGGGAGCTCTACCAATCAACTCTAATTAATATATTGAAGATGGTACAATGGAAAGTTTCAAGATTCGTTCTTGTCAAATTCTCCAAACCTTACGGTGTCTCATACATGTTAGAGTCATAGAGATGGGAATACCTCACACCAGAAGATGCCAGGAGATATACAAAGCATACACAGGGGAACCGGCTTGGAATGAATTGCGAAACAGAATGCATGAGACAGATTATATGGGTAGGAGAGATCACGCTTATAAAATTTGGTCTTAAAATAAAAAATATAAAAAATTAACTAAGTATTCATTTATCAACACGGGTATTTAAATATAGAATGAGTTGCCTGAAGAAGTCTTAGAACCTTTCCTTAACAGTTTTAAAGTTTTCCAGAAGGAAATGAATATTGCATTCAGAGACATTTTGGAGAGAAAATGAGATATCTGTAAATATGTTGTCATCACCAAGTTTTGCATAATTGTAACAGTATCTATAGATAGATAAATAAATAAACAAATAATGAAATAAATAAATAAATAAATAAATGAATTAATAAATAAATAAAAAATAAAAAATAAAAAATACACGAAATTGCAGGTAAAACGGGACTCAAGATATCGTATGAAAAAACAGAATACTTGGAATACAAACATGATAACGAAAAGCACTTAGAAACAAAATATGGGAAGATCAAGAGGTCGGATAAGTTTAAACATCTTGGTGAGTGGATGCAGCCTAATGAACTGGATAATGCAGCAAACAAAGGGAGGATCAGAAAGATGGAATTAACATATAAATTAGTACAGAATAGGTACAACAAAAGAACAATATCTTACAGAGCGAAGATAAGACACTATACCACGGTTGTCAAGCCTGAGGGAGTGTATAGTTCAGAATGTTTGATACTGAACACTAAAGGTGAAGCAGGAACTGGAGAAGAAAGAAAAAATCTTGAGGAAGATCTTAGGACCCGAAAATAGAAATGATGGTACATGGCGGAAGAGGCGAACAAATATCTTTACTGAGAAGCAGAAAAAATGACAGATACCATACGGAAGAGGAGATTGATGTTCTATGGACACCTTACGAGAATGAGCGATAGTCGACTAACGAAGACAATCTTTAACTACACCACTAAGATAAAAGCGACTACAAAATGGGTAGATGAAACAAGAAAGTTTATGGAAGAAGTTAGGGTCATTCCAAATGATATCTGGAATAGAGAGGTGTTTTGAGTTACGATTGATGGATTGAAGGGGTTCCAGGAAAAGCAAAGGAGAAGAGCCAAAAACATCTGGTCGGAAGAAAGGAAGAGAAACCACCTGGTTGCAGAAAAAAGGACTAATCAGCAAGTCAATTGTTTCCGTGGTCCAAAGTAGGCCAAAATGGAACTAAGAAGAATAAATAAATAAATAAATAAATATAAAAATTATATAAATAAAATTAAAATAAATAAATATCATTGTATGTAACTTTTGACAAGGCGGAGGTCATAGGAGGAGAGGGCGTGGCAAATTTTTGAAAGAAAATTAACAAGTGACATACTAGGTGGACATTTTACAGGGTAGCATCTTTGTATTTTGCTTGGTTACGTTTGAAAATAAAAAAGTGAAAATTTCATCTGTTGTCCACAGTGGGAATAGAAATTACAATCGTTGAATCTCATTTGAGCTGTATTTGGTGCGTACTGTCGGATCTTTGTCACTGATATATTCCATCACGTACCCACATGTTACTCTCTAATTTCAAGTAATTGCACCGGCTCAGCAATGTCACGTCTGATGGAGTTGTCCGCCGCCAGCCCCTTGTGTATGTAAGGTCAGCAATTCTCAGTTACCCGGGCGAGAGCTGTACAAAACACGTGTTTATTGGCCATAACAAAAGGTACTTTACTGGAGCAGGTCTTCATAATAATAGCAACATGTTGGACAAGTAGAAATTAGTGTGAACAATTGAAGGGCTTTAATGAAATAGACGTTTCTTATGATATGATCGTGCGTCACCGGGAAAAGCAGGGTACAAGGCTGGTTTTTCTTTCAACCTATGAACGAGACATAATTTGAACACTTAACCCTTTAGTAGACAAACACTGTGTACGTATAATCCAGATATAGTTTTTCACCATCACCACAGCAGAGTACTCGTATTTTATTTCTGCATTAATTTACAATTCTACGGTAGTTTAGGAGCAAAAGTACCTAAATCTTCATAGATTAGTTGGAAGAGTGAGACTGTTTATTGAAAGGATTGTCATTTCTCAGTCTTGCAATATATTGTATTAGATATTTAAATAGTTATTTTTTCGGATGCTTAATGCTTAAGTATTTAATCAGTAACAGTTGCCACACTTTCTGACGTTATCATTTGGAGATCAGTGACTGTTAGTGGGTGCCATTTCAGGTTTGTTTGTGTTTTGAAGAGCTATTTTGTCTTGTAAACATTCGGATCTGATGATTCTCGCTTGACGAGCAAAACATGTCACACCTTTGTTTTCTCCCTCTTCTGTAGTCCTTAACAAATACAGGGTCATCGAAAAATAATGCCAAAATTTCAAAAAAATTATAGCACCGAAACCCTTTATGTTAAACGTGCAATTCTTTCACTGAACGTCAGCTGGTTAAAGTAAGTTTTGTTTTGGAGGGGACGTGACCTTGCTATGAGCACACTAGATGCGCAGTAGCCAAGGTCAGCCGGGGGCGCCCGCGCCAATGAAGTCCTGACCTAACCCCTTTGGATATTTTTTCTGGGGGTACATTAAAAACATTGTGTATGCAGAAAAAAATCGGGATTTTGAGCACCTGCGGGAGCAAATTCCTGCCGCCATCTTGACAGTTACTCCTGAAATGATTGCACGTACCAATCCAGCCATTGGGAAAGCGTGCGTTTAATGCTGATGTTGGTGGTCGGCCTGGACTAGATTTTTTCTCTACAGTCCCTGTTTCCTTAAACTGATTAAACCATCGAATGACAGCTTTGTAATCAGGTGTAGTTTGACGGGCGGTGCAGTCATTGGCGCGCACGTCCCCGGCCGACCATGGCTACTGCGCACCTAGTGTGCGCATAGCAAGGTCACGTCCTCTCCAAAACAAAACTTACTTTAACCAGCTAGTGTTCAGTGAAAGAATTACACGTTTAACATAAAGGGATTCGGTGATATAATTTTTTGAAATGTTGTCATTATTTTTCGATGACCCTGTATATACCAGGTGTCTCATTTGCCCCGTACAATCCACTTTTAGGTGTCCCGCATGTAAAAATGATGAACGGGAGGTCTAATAACTGAATTCCTAAGAGGGTATCCTTAAATGCAAGCTGGTTACGTCAGATTGCCAAGGGATAACAACCGGACGGCCGCTCGCTACATGTTCCTCAGTGTTCTCGTCAAATGCGCCCCATTGCCTTATGAAACCTCAAGCATTACGACCAGTTTCTACATAGATTAGTATTGTTACGGCTGTGAGTTTGTGTCATCACTCGCCGCATGAGTCACAACTGCCCCAGGGCTGGGCTGTGTCCTGCCTCCTGTATTGCGCGCGCCTTATGCAACAGGGCTACTAAGACAAAGGGATAGTCCAGAATATTCGTGACTGGACCAGCGATGGAAACCTCGAGAAGCCGTGGACCCTGGATGGATCTAGAAGGATTTATTGAGTCACCGGCCTGCTATATAAGAGTGACCCGTGAAGCAGTGATTGTTGTTGTGTTTTACGAGCTAGTGCGAGCGATTATCTTGTGCGACAGAAGTGTGGTGACGAAGTGCTGTGCGAGTTACGAAATCCAGTGACATTGTTTCTCCAGCCTGTGGACAGCGAAATAGCCTGCAGCAAGTGATCGTAAGTAATTGTGGTCGGAGAACATAAATGAGAGGAACAGGTAGTTTCTGTCAAGGCCACCGTACTCATTAGGACGGATTAACTTCTGTGATCTGTTGACAAGTGGAAGGGCCAAGAGCGCTCAAGGAAGAGACTTGAGGAAACTGGAATAGGGCTCCTAATTGCTTGTATTTGCTGACTAGTGTAATTTTCTGGCCACAATAAAGTTAATTATTTCTTTAAGCAGTAATTAGTGTTGTGCTTTGTACCCCCTCCGTAATCCAGTTAACAAAAGTGCCACTAGGGGGTGGCACGTAACAACTGGTGTCAGAAGCCGGATTACGAACTCAAGCACAACACCTGACGGTCCTGGTTTCAAAACCCGAGCAGGTCATTTTTTTTAAAATTTTCCTGTGAGCGCATGCCCTTTACAAGACAAACAGCTAAAATGGAAGAGCAATTCGCAGCCTTGCTAAAGAAGTTAAATGGCATGGAAACCAAGATGGAAGACGGCCAGAAGAAGTTATCGGAGGACCTAACTGCCAAACTAGAAGACGGCCAGAAGAAGATGGAAGACGGCCAGAATAAGTTAGCAGAGGACCTAACCGCCAAATTTCTGGATGGCCAGAAAAATCTGGAAGAGTGTCTGCTGACGAAATTAGAGGAGAGCCAAAGGAAATTAGAACAGGGCCTACGTGAGGAAGTCGCAGCAGTGGAAAAGAAGTTCGACGCCTTACAAGTGGAAGTTGCCGAGCTGCGCCAACGCCCGCTCATGGGGGTGGAGGAGAAATTCAACGCCTTACTAGTGGAAGTTGCCGAGCTGCGCCAACGCTCGCTGATGGGGGTGGAGGAGAAATTCAACGCCTTGCAAGTGGAAGTTGCCGAGCTGTGCCAACGACCGCTGATGGGGGTGGAGGAGAAATTCAACGCCTTACAAGTGGAAGTTGCCGAGCTGTGCCAACGCCCGCTGACGGGGGTGAAAGAGGAATTCAACGCTCTACGAGAGGAAGTTGCCGAGCTGCGCCGACGCCCGCCCACCGTTACACCGGGAATATCAGGAACGGGACAGAGCAGAGTGACGCCCCCAACCTTCGGCGGAAAGGTCCCGTGGAGCACCTACTTACGTCAGTTCGAGGCAGCCTGTTCCATAAATAACTGGAACAACACAGAAAAGGCTACAGCTCTCATTGGAGCGCTGAGAGGCGACGCCCTTAACGTCCTTCAGGCCATCCCGACTGGATCCCAGGACTACGCTGCACTGATCGCCCATATGGAGTCCCGATATGGAGATAGCCATCTTCAGCAGGCCTACCAGATGCAGCTCCGGACCCGGGTACAGAAGAACGCGGAAACCCTGCAGGAGTTCGAGATGGACATCGCACGCCTCGTAAGGCTCGCCTACCCAACAGCGCCGGCCGACTTTCTGGAGCAGATAGCGACGCAGACTTTCACCGACGGGCTACGGGACTCGGACACTCAACAGGCGCTGCGACTCGCGCGCAATAAGACCCTGACAGATGCGCTGAGCCACGCACTTGAGTTCGAGACGGCAAAACAGGCATCCAGAATGCACGCGCGGGTGCGTCAAGTGGACGTCGACGAACCAGTAAAAACCAACGAGACCAAGCCCCTGGCCGACGAATTAATGGAGGCGCTAAGTCGTTTCTTCGATAGTCGCGGTACCACCAGCAAAAACGTAGCCGAAGGACATCCGGAGAGGCGGCCCGGAAGAGGACTACCGACCTGCTGGACCTGCCGTAAGAGAGGCCACCTGAGCAAGGACTGCGGTGATCGCCGCCGCCAAGGGTTTCCGTCGGGACAGTCAGTCGTAGGGAAACCGCGTGGCCCAGGAAAACAAGTATCAGCCAGCCTAGGGGGGCAAAGGTTGGCTTGTGGCAGTCGTCAAGTCCCGGCAGTCCAAGTTCGTGTGACGCAGTTACGGAGGGATAATAGTAGCCTGATGGCCGACGGAGTCGTCAACGGAGAGAGCTGGCCCATGCTAATCGACACGGGAGCATCGAGGACCATCGTCAGCCCCACCGTGATCCAGAAGTGGAGAGTTCAACCCACACAAAGGAACCTCCAGCTAATAACCGCGACCGGAGAGACCGCACCGGTACATGGCGAAGCATCACTGGAGTTCGTCATTGGTCGACGGGCGATAAAGCATCCAGTGCTTGTGGCCGACGTATCAAATGAAGTGATCATTGGACTGGACTTCCTGGACCAGAACAACATCATCTTGGATCTGAGTACCAACACTCTGCACTTCGGAGGTGAGGAACTTGCTTTGCAACCTGCGCACGAGTCCATCACCGCACGACGAGTAAGGCTGAGAGAAGACGTCATCGTTCCCGCCAGGACGGAGGTCAGCGCTGCCGTAATTGTCAACGGAACTGCTGAGGGAGTGGCGGCTGTCATCGAGCCAAAATATGACGACATCCAGACAAAAGGATTGCTAGTTGCCAAGACTCCCATCAACACGACGTCTCGGCCGTACGTCCGCCTGTCCAACCTGAACGACTACGACATTACGGTTCACCGGGACACCAACCTAGGAGTCTGCGAGCCCGTTACCTGGATTGGCCGCATCACCGACACGACGGACGGACACCTGCAGACGGACAACCGAAGAAGACGCGCCCTGCCAGAAGAACTACAGAAGCTGTACCAAGGATTCCAGGACCATTTAGACGAAGAGCAATCGCGCCAACTTCTGGACCTGCTACGCGAATTCCAGGATGTCTTCTCCGTGGGGAGCAAAGACTTCGGCAGGACAAGCATGGTCCAGCACAGAATCGACGTTGGGGACAGCGCACCGATTAGGGCCCCATTCCGACGTGTCCCGCTCGCCAAGCAAGCCGAAGTCGACCGGATGGTAGAAGAGATGAAGGAGCAAGGGGTGATCGAGCCATGACATAGTCCTTGGAGTTCTCCGGTCGTGCTTGTGAAGAAGAAGGACGGTTCCACAAGGTTCTGCGTGGACTACAGGCGGGTGAACGACGTCACGAAGAAGGACAGCTACCCTCTACCCCGGATCGACGACACGCTGGACACCATATCAGGGTCAAGATGGTTCTCCACCTTGGATTTGAAGAGTGGCTACTGGCAGGTGGAGGTCCACCCTAAGGACCGCGAGAAAACGGCGTTCTCTGTGGGCAGCGGGCTCTGGCAGTTCACCGTCATGCCATTCGGTCTGTGCAACGCCCCTGCGGCCTTCGAAAGGCTAATGGAGTCCATTCTGAGGGGACTACACTGGAAGACCTGCCTGGTATACCTAGACGACGTCATCGTTCTGGGGAGGAGCTTCGAGGAGCACTACAGCAACCTGAAGGAGATCTTGTTGAAGCTACGGGCTGCCCAGCTGAAGTTGAGCCCCAAGAAGTGTCAGCTCTTCCAGAAGCGGGTCCAGTACCTTGGGCATATCGTCTCCGAGGAAGGGGTACGCATCGACCCAGAGAAGACCGCCGCTGTGAGGGAGTGGCCAGTTCCGAAGGACAAGTCCCAACTACGAAGCTTCCTGGGACTCTGCACTTATTACCGTCGCTTCGTGAGAGGATTCGCCGACATCGCCAAACCTTTACATCGACTGACTGAGAAGGACCAACTCTTCACGTGGACAGCAGAATGCCACAGTGCCTTCGAACAACTCAAGCAGGCTCTGTGCACCGCACCAATTCTGGCCTACCCCAGACCTGGAACAAGGTTCATCGTCGATACCGATGCCAGCGACTTTGGCATAGGGGGAATCCTGTCGCAAGTAGTGGACGGCGAGGAGGGAGTAGTGGCCTACTTCAGCATGGCCCTGTCAAAGCCAGAAAGGAACTACTGCGTCACCAGGAAGGAGCTGCTCGCCATCGTGAAGACCATTGAACACTTCCACAAGTACCTGTACGGGCAAGAATTTCTCATTAGGACCGACCATGCATCCCTGCGGTGGCTCCTGAACTTCAAGCAGCCCGAGGGTCAACTCGCGCGGTGGTTAGGATTCAACAGTACAACTTTGAGATTCAGCACAGGAAAGGCCAACTGCATTCTAACGCCGACGCCCTGTCACGAAGACCGTGCCCCGAAGACTGCACCTTCTGTGCCCGAAGGGAGGAGAACACCGGGATACAGTGCCGACGGACTACTGTGGAACTTCAGGGGAACTGGAGCCGCGAATCTTTCACGCGGGCACAAGCAGAAGATGATGACCTGGGACTGATAGCCGAATGGAAGAGGGCCTGTGTCCCCAGACCCGGGTGGAACATTGTGAGTGACTGCAGCCCAAAGTTTAAGTCCTACTGGGCACAGTGGGACTCGCTGATTGTAAGGGATGGCCTCATCTGCCGCGCCTGGGAAAGCACCGACGGGAAGACATCTCGGGAACAAGTCGTCGTTCCAAAGGCTATGACGGAGGAAGTCCTGGAGGAAGTTCATGGAGGATCATCTGGTGGACACCTAGGGATAAAGAAGACCCTGGAGAAGCTGAGAGAGCGGTTCTACTGGATCGGATGCCGAACAGACGTGGAGAACCACTGCGCGAGGTGCCACGATTGCGCAGCCAGCAAGGGCCCAGGACGAAGACGACGGGGTCCACTGAAGACCTACAACGTGGGCGGCCCCATGGAGAGAGTGGCCATCGATGTTGCTGGGCCATTCCCGTTAAGCGAGGCAGGGAACCGCTACATATTAGTCGTCAGCGACTACTTTACCAAATGGCCGGAGGCGTATGCGCTCCCTAACCAAGAAGCCGCGACGATTGCAGAGACCCTGGTGAAGGAATTCGTCAGCCGGTACGGAGTACCCCTGGAGCTGCACTCCGACCAAGGGAGGAACTTCGAGTCGCAGGTGTTCCAGAACCTATGCCAGCTGCTGGGAATCCGGAAGACAAGGACAACGCCGCTACACCCTCAGTCCGACGGGATGGTAGAGCGATTCAATCGCACCATCGAGAACCATCTCCGAATTGTCGGCAGCGAGCACCAGAGGGATTGGGACAAACATCTTCCACTATTTCTCCTGGCCTACCGCGCCGCCGTGCATGAAGCCACCGGGTGCACACCAGCCCGGGCCATGTTTGGGAGGGAGCTCCGTCTACCTGTCGATCTTGCCTTCGGCCGACCTGGGAATGATCCGATCCCGGTAAGCCAGTATTGTCAAGAACTGGTCGACCAACTGGAGGACGTACACGCGTTCACGAGGAGGAAACTACGGATCGAGACCGACCGAATGAAGACCCGATACGACCAGCAGACGGATGCCGGCGGATTCCACGAGGACGACCTGGTCTGGCTCTTCAACCCATTACGGAAGAAAGGCCTGTCACCCAAACTGCAGAAGTCCTGGGAGGGCCCGTACCGAGTCGTGAAACGGATCAACGATGTCGTCTACAGGATCCAGCGGAGCCCGAGGGCGAAGATGAAGATCGTGCATCGAGATCGCCTGGCAGCCTACGGAGGGACACAGACGGACCAATGATTGATCGGGACGATCAGCCTTTTTAGGAAGGGGGTGGTGTTACGGCTGTGAGTTTGTGTCATCACTCGCCGCATGGGTCACAACTGCCCCAGGGCTGGGCTGTGTCCTGCCTCCTGTATTGCGCGCGCCTTATGCAACAGGGCTACTAAGACAAAGGGATAGTCCAGAATATTCGTGACTGGACCAGCGATGGAAACCTCGAGAAGCCGTGGACCCTGGATGGATCAAGAAGGATTTATTGAGTCACCGGCCTGCTATATAAGAGTGACCCGTGAAGCAGTGGTTGTTGTTGTGTTTTTCGAGCTAGTGCGAGCGATTTTCTTGTGCGACAGAAGTGTGGTGATGAAGTGCTGTGCGAGTTACGAAATCCAGTGACATTGTTTCTCCAGCCTGTGGACAGCGAAATAGCCTGCAGCAAGTTATCGTAAGTAATTGTGGTCAGAGAACATAAATGAGAGGAACAGGTAGTTTCTGTCAAAGGCCACCGTACTCATTAGGACGGATTAACTTCTGTGATCTGTTGACAAGTGGAAGGGCCAAGAGCGCTCAAGGAAGAGACTTGAGGAAACTGTAATAAGGCTCCTAATTGCTTGTATTTGCTGACTAGTGTAATTTTCTGGCCACAATAAAGTTAATTATTTCTTTAAGCAGTAATTAGTGTTGTGCTTTGTACCCCCACCGTAATCCAGTTAACAAAAGTGCCACTAGGGGGTGGCATGTAACAGTATGATGTCCGTGTACTTGTTGTTGCTGAATACGGATGAGTGTGATTCTTCTTCCCCCCACTACCACTCCCAATGCAAGCCGATATCTCACGAACCCATGGTCGGATTTGGGCATATGAGGTGTCATATGTCTCAGAGTGACGCCCCCCCCCACCGATGATGCGTTCGCGAGATATCGACAAATCTTACTTGGATGAGGGTTAGAACCACCCTCATCCCCCTACTATTGTTTTTGTCCTAGACACTTGAAACTTATTTTAAAGGTAGAGGGGGTAAAGAACATTCATTTACGTCAAACAAACTGTTTTGTAAAATTCTTAGTTTCCGAAATATAGCCAACTTTCAAAATTGAGCTTTTTAGGAAAAATATGAAAAAATATAAAGCTTCATTCTAACAATAAAGGATATAGAGACTTTTCGTTTAAGCCTATATAAACCTTTTTAGGATTATTAGTTTTCTCAATATCGCCAACTTTCAAAAGCATTTTTTTTGTTTCATTTTGTTTTGTTTTAAGAATTTGGTTTGTTCTAACGATAATGAACATAGAGACCTTTAATTTAAGTCAAATACACTACTTTGTAAAATTCCTAATTTCCAAAATATAGCCCACTTAAAGAATTGAACTTAAAAATCTTGTTTTGCTCTAAAAATAGCCATTGTCAATATGTTGCCAGCAACTGTCATGTTGTTGTACCGCATAAGAGCCTATTACACTCTCAAATACGAGGTTTCATAACGGGGCGTATTAGACGGGTAGCGCTGATGAACATGCACCGAGCGGATGTCCGGTTGTTATCCCTTTTAGCCCAGGCATTATAAGCAAAAAACACGGGAAACCTAAAAAAAAAAAGAAAATGTAATGCTGAAATTTGGCACAGATGTTCCCTAGTACCCTAGAAACAAATCCTGGAAAGTCCCCATCCCTGCGGTGTCCGCGTCATAGTTTTTGGAGGGTTCAAAAGGGCTTAAATGGGGCCTAAGTGCCAATAACATCCTTTTTGCTTCCTGCGTTCAAAATATTGTTCCAAATTCAGTTCTCGCGAGCTTTAGCAATTAATAAAATGAACCAGTGGGATAACGAACTTATCAGGCCTAATTACTGCTTTGGATGAAGGAAAAAAAAAAGACTAATTTAACATTTTAGCACAATTTTTACACGAAAATTTGGTTATTTTGTCATTAGCAGGTCATTATTTTTTAAACAACTATGATATTGACTAAAGACCCAGAATGAAAGTTATAAAGCATACTTTTAGCTTTTCATTGGTATATTACCCATGTCTATGCGAGAAACGGTTACCGAGTTACGGTCCCAAAGCATAACCGCTGTTGAAAAGGCATCCGATTGCGTTTCTAGATGACAGCGCTCGGCCTGTCGGAGCAGGCCAACAATACTCGAAACAATTAATTCATCTTCTAAACAGTCTTGGATTTTCAGTGAATGTGGCGGAAGTCCACAGGCACAAAGTTTCAGCGCTTCGTGGAGAACGTCCAATCCCGAATGCTGGAGCATTCACGCAGTTTTGCTTTGACAACGCTGACTATAACATAAGGACATTGGACGGGCGAAACACATTTCACTGCATGAGAGGCATCAAGTGCACAGGTCCAGCGCCTGCCAGTGAAATATCTCCACTCCCACGTACACGAGAAGTTCCTAATGCTGGTGTGATTGCGGCGATGAGAACGTTCAACATTTAGTGGTATCGGAAACCCTCTTCTCCTAGTTCAAGGGACGTCAAGATTAAGGAGTTAACTGTGGAAGCCCCAAACTCTGTGGCTATTGCGTCGGTGATGGACTCCTTGTGGTTATCTGGACGGTGGTTCTGCTTCTTGGAACGGCTTTATGAAGACGTCACTGTCTGCTCATGCTCAACCAGCTTCCCAGACAACGTCAGTTGATGCCCTGCCGTTCATTAACTTGGAACCGAGCTATCCATCAACTATATATTCCGCGTTGAAGTTTGCCGCAAGAGAGTGCGCGGAACTGAAAGAAAGCACATGTTTCGTAACCTCTGACCAGCCCCTATACGCGAAAGTTGCAGAGATAGTCTTATCGGACACTTCAGAGGAACTAAAAAACGTGGTTGTTCGTCTAGGCGGATTTCACATTCTGATGTCGTTTCTTGGGGCAATCGGCTACGTGATGAATGGAAGCGGTTTGGAGGAGCTCTGGGCGGAAATATACGCTAAATCGTCAGTGACTCACATGATGTCTGGACACACATATTCTAGGTAGGATTGCAATTAGCTCGCTATTAATGATTACGTTATGCCTTCAATTTCAAATGTATCAATAACGTGAAACTGTGCATGTTCTAGGGCCCACAGTGCGCATTTTCTGACAAAACAGGCTGTCGGGACAATGTTACTCAACATGAACGACGGGCTGAAGGATGACAAGGTCGAAATACAGGCGCTTTTTACCGCATTCCAAGAAGGCACCGCCAACGACTTGCTATCATATTCTTGCCTTCAACGTCTCAAAGAGACGCTTCATGACACATTTTCTTCAATGAGCCAGAAATCTCGCACAGGAAAGCTGTGGGTAGAGTACATCAAACAGCAAGCCTGGAACATATTGAAGGATTCCGCATCTATAAGCGAGGAAATGAAGGTATTCGTCTCTACGGCTCCAGATCAAAAGGCCATAATATCAGCTGGAGAGAAGTTCGCTATTTGTCTCTACTATAGTGCCAAATTGGAGTGCAAAATTGGAGTGGAAAAGCCTCGACGAACTTCGGGTAGTGAAATACAGCCAAAAAATTGTTAAACAAACGGTCACAGCATCATTTCAGCTGGCTTCACTTACGCCGACTTCGGCGGCATGCAAACAACATTCACTGCGGGTATATTTTCAAGTTCAGGAATGGTTAGGATTTTCTTTGGACCCGACCCAATGTGAATGGAAAATCCAAAACTCAGCTTTAGTACCAGTAACAACTCATCTTCCAGCTGCTCCAGATCATCTCCTCAATTTGGTGACCTGCAACTGCAAGATCTCTTCTGGCAGCTGGTGTGAATGTGTACGTTCCGGTTTAGGATGCTCCTTAATGTGTCGACACTGCAGTGGAAAAGCGTGTGGCAACATCACATTTTATGGCTCAGACGATGAGGAGGACGATTGAGTCCGATGTAAGTTTTTTTTGCAAGTGTTCTTTGTCTAAAGAAAGCTTTTTAAGCTTTGTTTTGTTATTATTTGCATTATGCATATTATGAATGTACGTTTAACTGCTAACTGCATTAAACTCGTTTTGTTCTATGCAAACTGTTTCTGCTAGTTTACCTGGATTCAAAGGAATACCATCCTAAAAGCTCTTGTTCAAAGATACAAAATGGTGTCAGCAAAGGTGAATAGATGGAGCACACCAGCGTAAATGGGCGTTCGTTCGGAAAGCGACCGCCACACTTGTACTTTTATATTTGTCTGTATCTCTGCTGCTGTTTGTCGGATGAACATGGGCAATGTATCGTTTTAAAGCTACAAGTGTGCTTTACAACTTTTACTTGGGGTCTTTAGTCGCTATCTGCAGCTGTTTACACGATAAGTCCCGGCTAATGACAAATTAGCTAAATTTTCGTGAGAAAAGTTGAGCTAAAAATGTTTGATTACTCATCTGTTTAAATGTATGGCAATAATTACGACCAATAAGAGCGTTATATTAAACACAGTCCTTCTCTTATTACTATCAAAGCTCATTAGAACACATTTTGGACAATATTTTGGACACAGGAAGCAAAAATGCTGTTTTTGGCACTTAGGCCCCATTTAAGCCCTTTGAACTCTCCAAAAACTATGACGCGGACAACGCAGAGATGGGGACTTTTCAGGATTTGTTACTAGGGTACTAGGGAACATCTATGCCAAATTTCAGCTTTACATTATTATTTTTTAGGTTAAAACTTAATATACCTGGGCTATTAGTATTCTGTCGTAATCCGCCAGCATGCAGTGTGACCCCTGTGGAAATCAGTTATTAGGCATAGCATACAGCACTATTGTGTGAGAGACACTTATAGGTCGATCGTACGGTGCAAATTAGCTACCTAGAATACAGCATATACATTATTATGACTTGAAAAACATTGGTTTTCCCGTCCCTCCAAAAAACGGCAATTAAGAATGACCTTGACCAACTCCATGAAGTTGGAAACCTTTAATCAGCAATCATGTAAAGCATATTTTAGATGATTGACAGCCATAAACCAACCCACCTATACTTCGTTGGGTATTTATTTTAAGCACCCCTTCTCTCACGAAAAACATCTGCATCTGCACTTGTTCCGTAAATCAGCTTATCACATCACCGACAAGAAATATCATATTTGAGTTAAATTTCAAAGGAGTACTTGCTGGAGAATGATGATGTATAATCAGCGCTCGCAATAAAGTTAAGTGAGGTCTACTATTATCTGAGTGAACCTGGTGTTCAGCACAGGAATTACTTGCGAAACAAGAGGCGATAACTTTTAGCCAGCCATCAATTTAACAAGATTCTCATAATCAAATTAACAAAAAATTACTGGTTATTTGAGCAACCGTTCCCAGGTAAATATTACTGACAATTTGTATCGTAATGCATAAATAACCTCAACAATCACTTCAATTTATCTAATCATAGTCTTAGATCACCCACTTCCGTAGTCACTTGCCACGGTGGGTGAGTATTCATCGTGTCGGACTACCAACCCCAAGCAAGCAGGTTCGCTCTTGGCTGTGGTAAGTGATTTTTGAAAGGCGACAAAATTGACGATACGCATGTCATACGTTGTTGGCATGTTAAAGAACCCATTTGAATTCAGTAGGCCGTGTTCATAATGGTAAAATGAATCTCGGGATTTTCAGCCACACAAAAAGTTCCTCCTTTCTCTACTAGAAAGCGCTATAGTGTCAAGGAGCTTAGATATCTAAACTCCTTGACTTACATAGCACTCCAAAGAGCCTTAAAATCGACATGCAAGCTGCCCTCTGGGCGTCAAATAACAAAGCTTGCACTTGGCACCCGAGGCCATACGATATTATTATTACACTTCCGTAGTCAAGCGTGTTATGACGAGAAGGCTTCTGAAGCAAATGTAAAATGATTCTATTTCCTACTTTCCATTTTCAAATTCTTAATTTATTCATAACGAATAAAGAGTAATTTAGTTAGAGATTGCTGTTTTAAGTGGAGGAACGGCGAGGTCATCTGCTCGTTCTTCTTCTCCTCCTTCTTCTTCTTCTTCTGGTTCCCATCCGTTCTGGATGTCGTCAGCCATCTTGACTGTGCAGTTCCCGTCACTTGCAGCTCGGAATAATTCAGTGCACGGTTTGGAGGTCCAGCCAGTGAGTTTTTTTTTACCAGGTTATTCTTCTACATACAACACTTCTCTTCCCTGGTATTTTTCCTTGAAGAATAGATTGTACTTGTCGGTATTCCTCATGATGTGTCCTAGGTATTGGATCTCCTTTATTTTCACGGTGGTTAATACTTCCTTGTTTTTTTCTTATTATTCGGAGAACCTCAATATTTGTGACATGGTCTATCCTTGGTATGCGCAATATCCTTAGATACAGCCCCATTTCAAAGGCCTCTAACCGTATATTTACATAAATACTCTGTCAGAGTCCGAGTCTCAGCATCATAAAAAGAGTAGAGATCACACAACTACGCAAAAGCCTGATTTTCGTAGTCATTGCTATCCCATGATGTTTGAACAAATTACGCCTCTTGTTGAATATTGTCCTGGCTTTTCCAATTCGGAACCTCACCTCATCAGAAGGATCCCATTGGTCATTTATGGTAGTACCAAGGTATATATATATACTTATGCACTTGTTCAATGGGATTCTGCCCCTTAAAGAGTACCGTAATTTACTTCATCCCTGCCAATACAATGTCCTTTTTGTTGTGTAACATCTTTCCACTCGGCTGCCGGATATTTTTGTGGGAGTAATTTTGAAAAATAGGACGGAAGTGGATCGGAACGATCGAGGTGGCACTAGCTGGCGCACTTCCGTTCGATCGAACGGAAGTGTGCTAGCTGGCAGTGGTGGATCGAACGGAAGTGTAAGACGCACTGCCAACTCGATCGATCGATCCAGCTGGCAGTGGTAAGAGAAACAATGAGCGCGCGGTGTCGGAAATTGATACCATGACGTACTCTTGGCCATGTGGAATGTATATGACATACTGAACGGTAAACGCTCATGCGAACTTTGGTGTCAAGTGATTGAAACAAAGCACATGGTACATGTTCGAAGTCTTAGTATCAGTATTTAAATGGTAAAATGCCTTAATATCAAACATTGTAAGTAGTCGGCAATGCCGGTATTATGTTTCTGCACAATGGCTATTCAAATATTAACCCACATAACGGTAATGCAGTCATCAATATAATATAATCGTTGTGGTTAGCCTATACGAGAATTGAGCAAGCCTTCATGAACTATTGCTGAACACATTCTCTTTACTCACAAGAGGGCCTATTCATAAGGCATATTAAACTCAATTTCACGCAGGAACATTATCGAAACAAGCAAAATATAAATGAAACTTAATTCCCTAATGCAGTAATATTGGAACGTGGAAATAAGTGACCATCTTGTGCACAATATTTGCGTACTCGAAATAGCCGTGGGGTTAGCGCCTATGGCTGTGAATCTAGAGATCTCGGGTTCGAATCCCGGACGGGGTAGATATTTTTGCTACCAGATTATCATTTTAACTATATTTATCATATCAATATGACTCATTTTAACAGAATCCATATAAATTTACGTGTTGGTCTGTGAATCAAGAGGACCTGTTTATAAGGAATTTAAGGTTATGAGCGGTGTCGCGTCTATTAATCTAGTTGAACCATATCGTATTCTTTATTTAGGCTAGTGCTGGTGGAAGCTAATCATCTAATAAAATGAGTTCCGTATTATAAACTACAATATCTGTAAAACACTCCCTTTTACAATAGATTAATATTTGTGCTAATAATAGTATAAAATACCGGTGTATCAACAATTTCACGTGAGGTGTTTTCTATGTCAGATGTTACACATCATATGTGACTACTGTAAGGCTCGTATTTTTTTTTTGTTTCTAGTGAAACAGTAGGCTACATATTTCAGCCTTCTTCTGCGTTTTTATACATACACATACTGTCTTAGAAACAGTCCGCCTCGTTACGTAGTGGCTAGCGCTATTGGATGTCACCACGAAGGGCTGGGTTCGATTCCCGGTTCTGCCAAGATATGTAATTCTGGTCTGAGGGCCTGAACGGGGTACACTTAAAATCGTGAGACAAAACTGAGAAGTGTCGGGTTTCATTCCCACATGAGCCATCCTAGAAGTGGTTTTCCGTGGTTACCCCACTCTACTCCAGGCGAATGCTGGGATGGTACTTAAATTAAGAACACCACCACCTCCTTCCCAATTCTCATCTGAATTACAAGCACATACACTAACACAAGCGTCACAATAACACAGGTCATCAGACAATATATACATACCTATGTACACGGGGCTATATGGCCAAGTTGTCGCAAAAATGTTCCATGAAATGATAACAGTTATATTCGAAGTCATTCTGAAAGTCGATGCAATCGATAGAAAGATTCCAGAATCACGTTCGATAGTTCCCAAGTGATCAGAAAATAGCTCTCGATAATTGCATAAGGAAATCGCCTCGTTGTGTGGTCAAGGTCGATAGCATCACGCGACTTTCGAGTCCACCCACACCTTTCCAAATCCTAGTAAAGTACGGTAATCATGATCATTTTACTCGCCGGAAGTTATCAGACTTCGTAAGAGGGACGGCAATGGACATTTTTTCTATCATGTCATATGCTAAGCACAGAGTACCAAAAATTGACTATATCTTTCTCTCTAGCATTCTTGGCTGTCGCTGTGGATGTCCGGGTTCTAATCCAAGCGAGAGTTTTAAGAGGTGCAACAGTTAGGTCATCTGCCTGTCTTAACACGCTTTAAATTATACGAACTTAGAATAAATTAAAATTTTGAGTTGGAAGTCTAAAAATTTTAAAAGAAAAAAAACTGTCAATCCATGCTCTGGCAAGAAATCTAATTCTGGTCTGAGCGCTGGAGTGGGGTTTACTCAGCCTCGCGAGGCAGAACTGAGAAAGGTGAGTTTGATTCCTATCTCAACCATTCTGGAAGGGGTTTTCGGTGTTTTATCACTTCTACTCCAGGAAAATGCCGGGACGGTGCCCAAATTAAGGCCACGGCCGTCTCCTTCGGAATTCTCGCTTGATTTACAAATACACACCCTAATGCACCCTAACCCAGATTTTTCAGACAAATTCCACACAAACCAAAGTGCAAGTGGCTACTTGACCACGACGTCGTAAAGCCAATAAATGAATCATCATCAACAACAACAACAACAAACTAAGCTCAGAGTAAACATATAGACTACATTTTTTTTTAAATCCACAGCCTGCTTCCAGTCTCAGACCGGGTCAGGAATGGAATGAATGGAGCCCCCATCTAGCGGCGAGGATATGAACTGTGCCGGCTGCCGAGGCCTGACGCACTCCTCTGGGGCAATGATTAAATGAATGACAGATGAAATGAAATGATAGTGGAGAGTGTTGTTGGAATGAAATTGTGACAGGGAAATCCGGAGTGCCCGGAGAAAAACCTGCCTGCCTCCGTTTTGTCCAGCACAGATCTCACATGGAGTGACCGGGATTTGAACCACGGACCCAGTGGTGAGAGGCCGGCGTGCTGCCGCCTAAGCCACGGAGGCTTTTCATATAGACTACAGTATATCTCTCTATATAGCATTCTGGGCTGTCGTCCTGGAGGTCCAGGTTTTATTCCAGGCTCTGCCAGGAAATTCAATTCAGGTCTGAGGACTGGAATGGGGTTCACTCAGCCTCGCGAGGCAGAACTGAGAAGAGGTGGGTTTGATCCCCTCTTTAGCCATCCTGGAAGGGGTTTCCCGTGGATTACCACTTCTAATCCAGGCAAAATGCGGTGACGGTACCCAAATTAAGGCCACGGCCACGTCCTTTCCAATCCTCGCCTGATTTACAAATACAAACACTAAGACAGATTTTTCAGACAATTTCCACACACACCCAAATATACGGGGATACATGACCAAGATATCCAAGCCCTTCAAATGAAACAACAACAGCAACGTTACATTTCTAATATTGGCTTGTATTAAAGCTCGTTCCATTTCCCTCCGCCTGAAAGGATCACAGCCCGTCGTACACTCAAGGAAGAAATATTGCGGAACAAAGGATGAACAGCTGTCAGTCGTGGTTGGAGTTGTGAGACTCCAACAAAGCGAAGAGGCCTAGTGAGGGTCTAAAACGTGCTAGATTCTCCAAAATTATGCTACACTAGCAGTAGTGCCCAGCTTCGCCCGGTAGATTTACTTGGTTTATGGATGATAATGAATACTACTACAGAAATGGCACATGGTACTTAAACTAAAAGAAAACCATATTTTTAAAAATTAACTTTTTGTGGTGGTGGTAGTGGGGGTGATAAGTAGTACAGTTTAATGGACATAACATTCAGGTCATTTTCCCGTAATATAATGATAATAATGAATAGGGAAACGGCTATTTATTAACTACAGTACTGAAACATGTAATTTACAAACGAATTGAAAAATGATTAGAATGAGGAGTATGTGAAACAGCGAACACTGCCTAGGGACTATATCTCATTGGCTGTTAGAAAAGTAGAGATCAATAGTGTCGTCTTTTGTCGCATAGCGCCTTATAAAAATTCTCTATAAGACTACGGACACATTTTCTTAGATTTGTCACTTTCAATCATTGGGAAACGGCAACATCGCCGGGGTAGAAAAGGACGAAGCCAATTGCAGGACATAGGATTGCGAGTGAGAGGCAAATACTACATTTAATTCCATACTGTCTTTTAAGGCAGAGACGCACTATAGTGAAAGAGCTTATGACGTACTGCTCGGGTCCCAACTGCACGGAACTGAGAGAATCGTGCCGGTGAATCACTCACTCTTTTGTAACACCACAGTGGTTTGAGCAACGGCCCTGAATGAACATCAGCATAGTCAGCAATACCAGATAAGACGGCGGGCTCTGGACAGTCTTCTCATGTCACCTCGCGATGAATCAGCAAGCTATTCTCACAACTGCCCCCTCCCCCGCATCTCACAACTTGTGGGACGTGGGTTGGTGACCACGGGACCCCGGTTGAGTCCAACATTGCTTCTACTTATAGGTGCCGGGCTCCTTTCAGTTCTCTTTCCTGGCAGCCTCCCTTGGTCAACTCTTGTTCTCTTCCAACCCCGACGGTATTAGGGTATCCGAGGCCTAGGGAGTCTTTCACTTTCCCGCCTTAATTGGCCCTAGTCTCATCTTTCCTGATACCCCCATTCTTCGAGCGGACAGCTTTCTTTTTCATTTCATAATATCTCCTGTCTTCTGTTCAAGGCTCTCAAGGAGGCAGGGTGTGTGTAGCCCCACCACTTCTGGTGCACCCTCAAGGGCTCATGGCTGGTGAGTTTGGAGCTGGCAACCCCGAGGGATTCCTGAGATGGGTCCAGTTTCACCCCTTGTATCAATTGCCTTTGGGGCAGACCCTCTCCTCTTTCCCCTTCCTATCTGCTTTCGTGGTTCTCCTTCCTTCCAAGTCCCTCAATTCTCATTTATCCAGGGTTGAGGGCATTTCCTTTCCTCTTGTCTTTTATTTCCCTTATAACTTTCTTTTTTCCATATCTTCTTCTAGCCCGTAAGTTTTGTAGTTAGTTTTACTGTAGTTGTAGTTTCAATTTCACGATCCGGCAAACCATTAGGGGTCGCTAACCTCGATGTTAGGCCCCTTAAAACAACAATTATCATCATCATCATCATCATCATCACAACTGGCATTGTGCAATTGGGTTATTGTGGTATTTAAAACTTCCTGTTAAGGCTCTCACCCTTTTGTGTTACATAAATAATTTGTAGGCAGAAACCTTCCCTGCAATCCACATAACAACTCCCCCAAGTTTCTTCGCAATCGGGTTAATGGTATATGAACGCATAGGGGACATACATACAATACCACTATTGAGCAAGACTTTATGTGGTGAGATGACTACTACTACTGAATTGGTTCGTCAAAATTAGAAACTGATAGAAAGACATATTTTAAAAATCACAGGTGGGAAAGAGTGTGGTGTTGCTTAACTTCTGACACGATTGGTTCAAGGGCCTTAAAACGGGATTTTCTGGTCCCGCACAGTTTCACCGAAGTACTCGTTGGGTTCCAATGGGTAAGTATACAAAATTTGGTGCAGATCGGTGAAACGGTGTGGATTTATGGCAAAGGGCCTAAATGCAGGGAATGGAGTGGTCTGCCCGAAATTTAATGTGGACAGTGTAAACCGCAGGGTTCCAAAGGGTAAATATACAAATTGTTGTTCAGATCGGTGAAACTGTGTAGATTTGTGCCAAAGGGCCTAATTGCAGGGAATGGAGTGGTCTGTCCGAAATTTCAAGCAGACAGTGTTACTCTACGGGTTCCAAAGGGTAAGTATGTAAAATTTGGTTCAGATCGGTGAAACGGTGCAGATTTGTGCCATGGGCCTAAATACAGGGAAGGGGGTGGTCTGTCCGAAATTTAACGTTGACAGGGTTACCCGCAGGGCTCCACTGGGTAAGTATACAAATTTTGGTTCAGATCGGTGAAACGGTGTAGATTTTTGCCAAAGGGCCTAAATGCAGGGAATGGTGTGGTCTATTCGAAATTTAAAGTAGACAGTGTTACTCGTCGGGTTCTAAAGTGTAAGTATACAAATTTTGGTTCAGATCGGCGAAACGGTGTAGATTTTTGCCAAAGGGCCTATATACAGGAAATGGAGTGGTCTGTCCGTAATTTAAAGTAGACAGTGTTACTCGTCGGATTCCAAAGGGTAACTATACAAATTTTGGTTCAGATCGGTGAAACGGTGTAGATTTGTATACATAACAGACAAACAGACAGACAAACATTTTGCTTTATATATATATAGATTTACAATTGTTAATTTACTGTGATTTTCTTTAGTGGTCTAGATTGCAAAACAATACTAATTATAATACGTGAATCGAACCTGAGGAGCTACACGCCTCTGAAACACTGATCATTAGGGGGCAGAAAAAAATGAGGAAGGTTGTCGAATCAGTTTTACTGACGAAATCGGGATGAAAAAGAAATCCCAGGAGCTCTATCAGCATTTGGACATAATGTCGCATGCATTCAGGAAAATATATATGACATTTTAAGGGCATATTTTCAGAATGAGTGATCACTCTCTCAGAGAAAGCTAAGAACAGTTGCTGTCTGCTTGAAGTTGAGGAAAACCTTCAGGAAATAGACAACTCGAGTGATACGATACTGGCTGGTCTAAATTCAGGGAAATAATCAACAATCATCAATTTTTAGACGAACCATCCTGAGGAATCTGGACGCAGAAGAGCCATAGGGAGAATATGAGATTCTGGTAGAACAAGAAAGCAAGATCAGCGAGACAGGTTCAATTGCGCTTCTTAGATGGGCATTACGGTGTAAAATACTACTACTACTAATAAGAATTTATTTATTTATCGTATGGCTTTTAGTGCCGGGAGTGTCCGAGGATATGTTCGGCTCGCTTAAATGAGGACACCCATGGGGTGAGCTACATGTTCCGTTCAATTTCAAGTAGTTCCAACTTTTTTTTTTACCAGATGTCACTGATACCTTGTGGTGAACGTTGGAAATTTGATAAAGCGTTCCATCGAAATTTAGCCTAGAAATTTAGCTTCACACAGGTATAGTCTGTGGAAGGATCTTTTACAAGCCATAAATCTATGACATTGAACCGCCGGCTTTACTTCCCCTCCGAAGGAAGTCATACTGAAGGATTTTAACGCTCTTAAAAAATGCGACGGGTTTGAACCCGCTATTTTTGGCACAGCAGTTCGGCATGCTAACAACTATGCCACCGAAACCGCTAATAATAATAATAATCTACTAATAACGATAATAAATTTTATAACTCAGCAATTCTTCTAGCCTAATGCCGTGGTTTGCGTTGGGTTTCACTTAGGATCACCAATACAGGCTCATCAGCGGGCTCTTGGTATCCATCCCCGGCCTCCAACAGGAGTAGCAAACTGCGCGCTACCTCCCTTCATATGAAGCACAGTTGCACTTCTTTACTGTGAGAGCAAAATCTCAAGCCGCCTTTCACCCCCTTATAAGGGTTTTCAAAAATATAGTGCGCTTCATAACAAGGGAGTTGGCGCGCAATTCCCTACTCCTGTGGGGGTCCGGGCACGGAAACCTAGAGCCCACTGATGAGCCTATCTTAGTGTTCCTAGGCGAAAACCCATACGAGGCAAGGCAATAAATTTAGAATAATTGCTGAGTTGAATTCCTAGGCTGTGAAAGCCAATATAGGCCTACCATCAATACTGATTGTGATAGCCTAAAAATGATAATTTGTATAGCCTTATAATGATTTTAATAATAATAATAATAATAATAATAATAATAACTAAACATGAAAACCGTACTACAGATTCGCAAAACCAAACAAACGGTAATCACATTTGTTGACTTCTAAAAGGCGTATGATTCCATAGATCGGACGTGTTTCTTTTTATTAGGCATATGCCTGTTAGAAGCACAATAAATCCAAATAAATAATAATAATAATAATAATAGACCTGTACAATATATTAGGGGAACTACAAGTCGACCGCAAAACGAGGAAACTGACTAAACATATTGTGACGAACACAACTTCAAAAGTTAAGTTCTTGGGATATATCTCTGAACCGTTCGATATCAGAACTGGTGTCCGACAGAGAGATGGATTATCCCCATTAATGTTAAATTTAGTTTTGGAAAAAGTGATTCGTGAATGGAGAAAAGAAACTAAAAGGTGTAACCTTTGGCAGACGTCTTAACCCTGCAGTGCTCGCGCGGCGTCTGACAGATGCCACACTAGTTTATTTTTTATAATTGAAAGGAAACTTCCAAGGCCACTGACCGGAAATTCCATCTACCTTTCAAGTAACTATTCATAACCAACGTAACAATACGTCAGCGCGCCAGTGTTAGTCTAGCACGTGTGGTGGTGAGTCATTGTTACACGAGTATGAACGGAGTCTGACAGACGCCACGCGACCTTCGTTGGGATAAAGCAAGTACACGTTCTGAAGTATTCTCATCAAAATTAATACTGTAATTATTTTTCATGGTGTCTTATATTGCATGGCTTCTTGCTGAAACGTTATATTTTCACGTTTTTCACGTTTTTAGGGCTGAAAATGAGTGGAAAGGAGAGGAGATATACCGGTAACCTTAATCGCCTTGACGATAGAAGGATTGTGCAGAGTTTGCTTGAGGAAGATGATTCTGATGATGATGATGATGATGATGATGATGATGGTGGTGCATATTGTACAGTGGTAAGGAGGAAGATACTCTAGAATCCAGGTGTGAAAGTACTGACACGGGACAGGACATAGACAGTAGTGATGAAGCATGGGAAAATGAAAATGAAAGTGATAGTGATTGTTTCGTAGGGCGATATAAAGTTTCTAAGTGGCGTAAGGCTAATCCTCCTAGAAATGTTCGAAACCGGCGATAAAATATCGTCACACATTTACCTGGTGTGAATGGTGTTGCGAAGTCTCCTAAAGAATGCTGGCAATTATTCTTTGATGGTATTATATTCATATTTTATTCAATAAATTATAAATGTGCTTCGTTAGTTGCTTTTATATCAATATAAAAATTAATTATTTTTTCAAAATATCCTGAAATTAACTTAAATCGTTAATCACAACTTGGTATAAGAGAAATGCCTGTGAAAAGAAATGGCGTCTCCCAGACGCCGTGCGACCTTCTATGATGTAAAATACTGCGCGAGCACTGCAGGGTTAAAAACAGAATTCACCTTGATTGGTTAGCTTTCGCAGATGGCCTTGCAATCCTTTCAAACAACAGACAAGAATCAATCCACTCCTTAGAAATGTTGCATGCAATAGCCGCAAGTACCGGTCTCCAAATATCATTTGAAAATACGCAGTTTATGGAAGGCACTAAATCAAGATTTGACAATCATCCACTAATTACCAAATACGGAGTAATTTCCCAAGTAGACAAATTCAAGTATCTAGGCGAAATTAATCAGCCAGCAAGGTTAAATCACTAAGATAACAAAGAAAGAACTGCTAAATACAACAAAAGATGTATCTCAAAGAATGCAAAATTACGACACTACAACACTGTGTGCATCCGAAACACTGATAATTGGGGGCAGGTCACAAATGATAAGCATCGAGAAACAAGACAGGAAAATTCTTAGAAAAATCCTAGGACCAAATTATCGAAAATGGAATTTGGATGAAAAAGAAACCTCATGAAAGTTATCAATTCGCAGAAAAAAATCACAGATACTATCAGAAAACGACGATTACAATTCTACGGACACCTTCACAGAATGGATAACAACAGGCTGTCAAAGAGATTTCTAAATCTAGTGCTAACCCTGAAAATCCGCAACAATTGGTTAACAGAAATACATGAGGATCTACAAGAATTGGGTATTGCTGAGAAAACCATTCCAGATAGAGTAAAATTTAGAATCCTAGTAAACAAACATAAATTTTCAGAGAAACCTAAAAGGAGAAACACTGGCTGGACAGAAGCACGCAGAAAGTAACACAGTGAACGAATGAAGAGATATTGGGAAGAAAAGAAATCGAACATTGTGCAAAATAAGTTCAAGTGCGCTCCATAGTTGGGAATAACAATAACAATAACAATAACAATAACGGCTGGCTGCGTGGCTCAGGGGTATCGTTCTCGCTTGCTGGACCCGAGGTTGCAGGTTCGTATCCTGGCGCAGTCAGCTGGCATTTGAAGGTGCGCAAATGCGAGGGAGCCGTGTCCGTAGATTTACTGGCACGTTAAAGATCCCCTTCGGGGCAAAATTCCGGCACCCCGGCGTCTCTAAAAGCCAGTGTAGTTAAAATGGACGTAAAACCAATAACGATAACGATAACGATAACGATAACAATAACAATAACAATAACAATAACGATAACGATAACGATAACGATAACGATAACGATGACGATAACCCCTGGCACTACAGCCCATGAAAAGCCTAGGCCTACCAAGAGACCGCTGCCCAGCCATTTGGCCTGCAGATATTGGGGCGATGCAAGGTCAGCGCTTCGCGTCCCCTCGGTGGTTAATCTTGGTTTTGTGACCGGGGCGCTGCCGCACTGTCAGACAGCGACTCAAATTGTCCTCACGAGGCTGAGTACACCCCATTCCAGCCCTCACGTCATTTTCAAAAATCGCTGACGGAGCCGGGAATCGATCATGGGGCCTCAGGTTGAGTGGCAGACGCGCCACCCCAACACCAACGGGCCGGCACTAATAATAATAATATATTTAATCTTGCCTCCTCATTAAAAGCCAAGAATATATGGTTAATAGATTTTGAAAAGTAACCTTCAAGAAATTAATGTAACAAACTAAATTTAGGCGGCTTTAGTGGCGTAGTTGGTAGCATGCTGCTGAGCTTCTATGTCCAAGGTTTCGGGTTCAAACCCGGTCGAAATCGTCGGATTTTTAAGAGCGTTAAAAATCCCTCAGTAAAGCCGACGGCCTTATGTCATAGATTTATGGTATGCAAAAGAACCTTCCAACTACAATTGTGTGAAGCAAAATTTGTAGGTTAGGTTTGACCAATGCTCTTATGTTCCAACGTTCGTCACCGGGCACTGGTTGCGATGGCATCTAGTAGTAGTAGGCAAGTTCACAGCTAGGTGTCGTGGACTGTTAGCATTTGGTAGTGAAAGTAGGAACTACATGAAATTATCGTGTGCAGCCCTTACTTGAATTTAAAATACAGATAACACACACTAATACAGTCATCACAATTAAACCACTCAGTGCCACGGCCGATCAGATCGGCTCTCGCTGCTTGCGCCAAAAGTGCCCAAGCCGATTCAATTGGCGCGCGGTTTATCTTATATTTGTAGATTTCTGTAGGCATATGTCCGTGATTATTTCATACTGTTGGAAAGGTAAATTAGTAAATGCTTACACCAATACTGTATTTTAAGCCTATTTTCAATTTTGAAAAAAATAGGCTTATGAGATCACCTTTTGTCCGTGTGTGTGCGCGTGTGTGTGTGTGTGAGTGTGTGAGGAGTGTGTGTGTGTTTGTGTGTGTGTTTCCCTAATATCTTCTAAACGGATCGACCGATAGCAATGAAACTCGGTAAGTTCATAGCACTATTCCGGACGACCCCGACCGTGCCTTCAAATTTTGTTACGTCTCACCAATCCAACATGTCGGCTGTGCGAAATATTTCACCAGCATTCAATATCTCCGGAACTATTCCCGATATCACCCTGGAATTTTTACGGTGATAAAGGGAACTACTAGAACTTATCCTATGTGACTTTTGAAAAACTGGTAACTACAAAACCAACACGGCGGCCACGCGAATTTGCGACTTTTAAATAGACGTTTCTCGCGATTTAACCAACCAAACGCAATAAAACTTGGTACAGTATATGTTTATACACATTGTAATGCACCGACATCTAACTTGGTTCAATTGTTTACATAACCACAAGATGGCGGATGTGCGAAATATTTCACCAGCATTCCATATCTCAGAAACTAATAGCGGTATCACCCTGAAATTTTGTACGGAGTTCATCTATAAGACTTTAAAAAACCAGTTAACTACAAAACGAACATGGAGGCCAAGCGAATTTGAAAATTTTAAATAGACCTTTCTAGCGATTTAATGTTCCAACCGCAATGAAATCTGGTACAGGATATGTTTATACACATTGTAATACACTGGTATCTAATTTAGTTCAATTGTTTACATAACCTCAAGATTGCGGCTTTGAGAATTTTAAAATTAAGTTTTTATTTCTTGTGTCGTAATCATGCGATCGATGTGAAAGTGTGAATAATGAACCTACGCAATAATTTTCCTTTAATGGTACATGACTCTATGGCCTATACATTTAACAATCCAACATGGCGACCATCGTAGATATTTAGACGGCTCTGAATATCTACGAATCTATCATAGCAATCAAACTCAATTTTTAATGTTCATAGGGGCTATGAACTTAAGTTCACCTATAGGACATCAAATAACCTGGTGATCACACATCCAACATGGTGGCGTCGTGAAGTATAAATATTCACATGGACGTTTCTCGCAATTTAACCATGCGAGTGCAGTGAAACTTGGTACAGTAAATCCTTATACGAATGTTAATCCACTGGCATATAATTTATTTCAATTGTTTCCATAACCAGAAGATGGCAGCTGTGCGAAATTTTAAAATCTCCTTGTTACTTCTTGTGTCCTAATCATGCTATTGAAGTTCGAATGCTACACGTACACAATAATCTTCATGTAACAGTACATAACTCTAGGACCTACATATATAAAATCCAACATGGCGACCATCCGAAATATTTTGTTGGTTCTCAATATCTACGAATCTATTACAGCCATCATACTGAAAGTTTATAAGTAGACAGAGGCAATTAACATAAGTAGGATATATGAAAATAGGCTATATAGTTCTTCACGGAACAACTTGTTTGTGTTATTTTTACTTTACTAACATTCATTTATAGCCTAATTACACAAAAGTGCATCTTATCAATAACATCAGAAAACACACACAATATAGATGTTATATTGGCTTTCACGGCCAGTGAATGAAAACTCAGCAATTCTTCTCGGTGTGTGCCGTGTCTTGTGGAGGGTTTCACCTAGGACACCAATCTGGGTCATCAGCGGGCTCCTCGTTACCCCGCCCGGACCTCCATAGGGACAGCGACCTGCGCGCTACCTCCATTTTTATGAAGCGCAGTGTGCTACTCCTGTGGGGGTCCGGGTGGGGACACCAAGAGCCCACTGATGACCCAGATTGGTGTCCTAGGCTAAACCCCACACAAGACACGGCACAAACCGAGAAGAATTGCTGAGTTTCAACACACAATATATTTTATTTTTTTGTTTTTTTGTTTCTTTTGTTTTACTGTTTAGATATCGGCTTCGGTGGCGTAGTAGGTAGCATGCTGAACAACTGTGCCCAAGATAGCGGGTTCAAACCCGGCCGAAGTCGTCGGATTTTTTAAGAGCGTTAAAAATCCATCAGTATGCCTTCCTTCGGAGGGAAAGTAAAGCCGGCGGTCCCATAGATTTATGGGATGTAAAAGATCCTTTCACAGACTAAACTTGTGTAAAGCAAAATTTGTTAGGTTAGATTTCGTCAGAACGCTCTATCAAAGTTCCAACGTTCGCCACTAGGTATCATTGATATCTGGTGGCGAAAGTTGGAACTACTTGAAATTGAACGGAACTTGTAGTTCACCCTTTATGGTGTCCGCTGGAAGCAGCTACAGCATCAGCCGAGCCGAACATGTCCTCGGACACTCCCGGCACTAAAAGCCATACGATAAATAAATAATAAATAATTGTTTAGATTCTGTAATACCCCACCATATCGTTGCAAGTGGCAATTTCCTTCCCCCGGGAGATGCCACTAGATGACGGGAGAAGAGGATTTTAATTCAGGTCTGAGGGCTGGAGCGGGGTACACTCAGCCTCGTGAGGCAAACAATGAAAAGAAGTGAGTTCGATTCCCACCTCAGTCATCCTGGAAGTGACTTTCCGTGGTTTCCCTACATCTACTCCGGACGAATTCTGGAATGGTTTCTAAATTAAGACCACGGCCACCTCCTTCCCAATCCTCATCTGAAATAAACTTACACACACTATTACTGCCATCGCAATAACACAGGTTATCACACAAATTCCACACACTCACGGGGCTACATTACCAAGATATCGCAAAGCCCCGAAATAAATCAACAACAACAATTACATCTAAATTTTATTACTAATATATATCTAATATATAAAAGTGAAAGTCTGTATGTATGAATGTATGTATGTATATATGTTGGTTCCGTATACAAACCTATACCGTTCCACCAATCTCAACCATATTTTGCATACACATAGTTTAGGACCCAGAAGGAACCGCTGGCTATATGAATTTTCGATAGTCCTTCTCATTCTTCTGATTTTGGCCCTTTTTTCACTCAAAAACAGGCTAATCAAATCATAAAATATACTCATGAAGGAATGGCAAGGCAGATAGTTTCCATGGCAACATAGCTCAAGTCGAGACACGGCCGACTTGATGCCAATTGCGCTCAGCACTACCGGTATAGAAAATGAGGATCTTTACTTGAAATCCCGTTAGTTACTCAACTGCTCACACAGCACTGTCAACCGAGTTTAGCATAACAAAGACTTGACACTATCTTCTTCCTACTATATATTTTTCAAATACCACTCACTCACTCACTCAATCACTCACTCACTCATTCATTTATTCATCACGAAATCTCAGAAACCACCGAACGGATTGGAATGAAATCTGGTATGCAGCTTCCTCAAAGGCCGCAAATGCCCACTAAGAGAGAAATTTTGGCTATTCAGGTTCTAAAGGGGTGTTAAAGGGGTAGACCTGCATTTAATTGAATAGCAATATCTCCTGATTGGTTTCATGGGGGGATGTGATACTCGGCATATAAACTCATCATTAAAAATAAGAAGACATGTGTCTGAGGGTTTTTCGATGTGGTGTATATTATGAGGTGAAAGGGGTGAAAAGTGGGGATTAAAAGATTCTTAACGGAGCGTGTGTCTCTTAAACGACATAGGCGAGGAGTTTGAAACACAGCGAAAAAAAATCAACATAAAAAGAAGTAAATATGTGTTTGACAGTTTTTTCATAAATCCAATTTAAGGGGCCCATGGGGAGAGATGAAATTCTGGGGGGGGGGGGGGGGAACAGGAAAGAAAGTGTCCTAACTGATTGACTGACTGGCTCACTCATCAAACTCAGGGGGAAAAAACTGCTTTAAAGTAAGTAAATAGCTGTTCAACAGTTTTTTTTTTCATAAATCAAATTTAAGGGGTTCATGGGGAGGGGTGAAATTCTGAAAAAAGAAAATTGAAAGAAAATGTCCAGACTCACTCACTTACTCACTCACTCATCATCGCCTAGCCAAAATTATTGAAGTTGGAAACATGACAGTTTGGGGATATGTTCATTGTATGTCAAAACCGTCTACTAAGGGAGGATTTTCGGATATTCAGGTTCTAAAGGGGTCTTAAGGGGGTTAAACCTGCATTTCATTGAATAACTATATCTCCCGATTTGTTTCATTGGGGGATGTGATACACGGCATATAAACTTATCATTAAAAAGTAACAAGACACATGTCTGAGGGTTATTCGATGTGTTTATGAGGTTAAAGTGGTGGAAAGTGGGGATTGAAAGATTCCTAACGGAGCGTGTATCTCTTAAACGACACAGGCGAGGAGTTTGAAACTCAGCGGAAAAAAAAATCAGCATAAAAATAAGTAAATATGTGTTTGACCGCTTATCCATAAATCCAATTTAAGGGGCCCATGGGGAGGGGTGAAATTCGGGGGGAGGGACAGGAAAGAAAGTGTCCTAACTGATTGACTGACTGACTCACTCATCAAACTCACGGGAAAAAACTGCATTAAAGTAAGTAAATAGCTTTTCGACAGTTTGTTTTTCAATCAAATTGAAGGGGTTCATCGGGAGGGGGGAAATTCTGAAGAAAAAAAAATTGAAAGGAAATGTCCTGACTCATTCACTCACTCATCATCGCCCAGCCAAAAATATTGAAGTTGGAAACATGACATTTCGGGGATATGTTCGTTGTATGTCAAAACCGTACACTAAGGGAGGTTTTTTAGATATTCGGGTACTAAAGGGGTCTTAAGGGGGTTAAACCTGCATTTCATTGAATATCAATATCTCACGAGTGGTTTCATTTGTGGATGTGATACTCGGCATATAAACTAATCATTAAAAATACGCAGACATGTGTCTAAGCGTTTTTCGATGTGGTGTATTATTATGAGGTGAAAGGGCTGAAAAGTGGGGGTTGAAGGATTCCTAATGGAGCGTGTAGGCCTATCTCTTAAACGACATAGGCGAGAAATTTGAAACTCAGCGAAAAAAAATCAGCTTAAAATGTAAGTAAATCGGTTTTCGACTGTTTTTTCATAAATTAATTTAAGGGGCCAATGGGGTGGGGTGAAATTCTGGGGAAAAAAGGAGAGAAAGTGTCCTAACCGACTGACTCAGGGGAAAAAGACAGCTTAAGAAATAAGTTAATAGGTGTTCAAGCGTTTTTTAATCAATCCAATTTAAGGGGCCCATGGGGAGGGGTGAAATTCTGGTAAAATAAATGAAAGAAAATGTCCTGTCTGACTCACTCACTCATCACGCCCAGCGAAAACTATTAAAGTTGGAAACATGAAATTTTGGGAAGATGTTCGCTGTATGTCGAAAACGTTAACTAAGGAATGATTTTTGTTTATTCGGGTTTTAGAGACGTGTCAAGGGGGTAAACGTGCATTTCATTGAATAACGATATCTCATGAGTTGTTTGTTTGGGGTTGTGATATTCGGTATATAAACTAATCATTAAAAATAATCAGACATATGTCTAAGGATTTATCGATGTGGTGTATATTATGAGGTGAAAGGGGTGAAAATTGGGGGTTGAGGGATTCTTGACGGAGCGTGTATCTCTGAAACGACATAGGCGTGAAGTTTGAAATTCGGTGGGAAAAAACAGCTTAAAATACAGGTAAATAGGTGTTCGAACGTTTTTTCATAAATCCAATTTAAGGGGCCCTTGGAGAGGGGTGAAATTCTGGGGAAAAAAATACAGGAAAGAAAGTGTCCTAACTGATTGACTCACTTACTCACTCATCAAACTCAGGGGGAAAACAGCTTTAAATAAGTAAATAGGTGTTTGACCGTTTGTTTCATAAATCCAATTTAAGGGGTTCATGGGGAGGGGTGAAATTATCAAAAATAAATTAAAGAAAATGTCCTGACTGACTCACCCACTCATCATCGCCCAGCCAAAATTATTGAAGTTAGAAACATGAAATTTTGGGGATATGTTCGTTGTATGTCGAAAACGTCCACTAAGAAAAGAGTTTTGGATATTCAGGTTCTAAAGAGGTGTTAAGGGGGTAAACGTGCTTTCCATTGAATAACAATATCTCACGAGTGGTTTCATTTGGGGATGTGTTACTTGGCACATATACTAATCATTAAAAATAAGCTGACACATGTCTAATGGTTTTTCGATGTAGTGTATATTATGAGGTGACAGGGATGAAAAGTGGGGGTTGAAAGATTCCTAACTGAGCGTGTATCTCTTAAATGACATAGGGAGGAGTCTGAAACTCGGAGGTAATCTATCAGCTTAAAAATAAATAAACAAATGAATAAATAAATAAAATAAATAGGTGTTCGACCGTGTTTTCATAAATGCAATTTAAGGGGCATATGGGGAGGGGTGAACTTCTGGAAGAAAAACGTCCACTAAGGAAGGATTTTTGGATGTTTGCTCTCATCGACCAACCAAAACTATTAAAGTTAGAAGAATGATATTTTGGGGATATGTTTGTTGGTTGTGTGTCGAAAACGTCTACTAAGGAGGGATTTTTGGGTATTCAGGATCTAAAGTGGTGTTAACGGGGTTAAACCTGCATTTCATTGAAAAACAATATGATACGACTATGACGCGAGCGATGCGAGGCTAAAATTGAGATGGTGTGTGTCTGTGTATTACTCAATCTCGCAAGAACCACTGGTCCGATTTACGTGAATTTTACATGGAAATAGCTGATTTACCTGGTTAACATATAGGTTACTTTTGATTTCAATACTATTTAAAATGGCGACCATTTTAGTGACGTCACTACACCCTTTGGTTTCAAACGTACATATTTCCATTTCAAACAAAAAGAGAACGCTAAGAAATAGCAAACTTTTGATGGCATATGCGAGGTTTAAAATTACATTTTCTATCCGAAAGGTATCTGCAACTGTTAACGAGTAAAACCTAAATTTGTGCTATAAAACACGGTCAACGCCGAGCGGTGTAGTTGGACAAAATGTTCCATCCTTAATCTCCCTCTGCGCAGCACCTCGCCTATCCCCTGTTTTAACTGTCACCTTCACATTTTAATTTATTTATGACGCGTAGCGAAGCACGGGTACTTCAGCTAGTATATATATAAAAATGAAAGGTTGTCTGTTTTTTCTGAATTTCCACGGAGATTTGCGATATTTGCGCGTTTCAGGCTGTTTTATGACGGATGCGCGCAAATTTTTTTTGTCTGTCTGTCTGTCTGTCTGTCTGTCTGTCTGTGTGTCTGTGGACAATTTCTTCGAGTCCGTATAACTTGAGAACGGCTCGGTGAATCAACGTAAAATTTGATACAGATATCCATCTGAGGCACCACACTAATCACTGATGTAACTCTTCACCGTAACTCTCATAAAAGGGGCCCTACCCCTTAAAATACATGCTGAAATAGGCCTAGAAGGGTGAAACAAAGCTCATTTTCAGACCCTCAATGTGAGAAACGAAACTCGGGGGCCCTCGAAAACCATATTTTAAGGCCCTAAAACCAACAGTTTTTGAGATATTCCCAGAAAACTAATTTCACTTAATAAATTAATGAAAGAATGCGTGCCGGTAACCATGGCAACTGAATCTCAGAGGTCCATCTATTTCTGTAAGACGCAATGCAATTCCATTTATTACATTACTGTGAAGGTTTGCAAACGGCTATATGGTTATAACGGATCCAAATTAAGCTGAAATATTCATTAATAGATACAATGCGCTTAAGGGGTCAAAGGGTACTCTAGAATTTTTTCACGCGATTTACACGTGCGGGTGTGGTACTGAAGGTCGATTATATCCCTTCTCTATTCTATAAAAATGAATGTTTGTCTGATTTTTCTGCATTTCTACGGAAATTTGACATATTTGCCCGTTTCAGGCTGTTTTGTGACGGATGCACGCAAAAATATATTTTTGTCTGTCTGTCTGTCTGTTTGTCTGTGGACAATTTTTTGTGTCCTTATAACTCGAGAACTGATGGGTGGATTAACGTAAAATTTGATACAGATATCCATTAGAGGCACGACACTAATCATTGATGTAACTCTTCTCCGTACCTCTCATAACAGGGGGCCTACGCCCTTAAAATACATGCGGAAATAAGCGTGAGACAAAGCTCATTTTCAGCCCCTCAATGTGAGAAACGTAATTCGGGGGCCCTAAAAGGACCCCGAAAACCACATTTTAAGGCCCTAAAACCAACAGTTTTTGAGATATTCCCAAAAAACTAATTTCACTTAATAAATTAATTAGGGAATGCATGCCGGTAACAATGGCAACAGAATATCAGAGGTCCATCTATTTCTGTAAGACGCTATGCAATTCCATTTATTACATTACTGTGAAGGTTTGCAAATGGCAATAGGGTTATAACGGATCCAAATTAAGATGAAATATTCGTCAATATATATAATGCGCTTAAGGGGTCAAGGGGTAATCTAGAATTTTTTAACGCGATTTACACGTGGGGGTATGGTTCGGAAGGTCTATTATATCCCTATCCCTATATTATTATATTATTATTATTCTTTTAATTATTATCATTATTATGGCGTACAACGAAGAGACAAAGCTCATTTTCAAACCCTTGGGATCAGAAACAAAACTCGGGGCCCCTCAAGAGCCGTAAAGGGTCCCCGAAAACTATATTTTAAGGCTCTAAACCCAACAGTTTCTTAGATATTCCCAGAAAACTACTTTCATTTAATAAACTAAAGAAGGAATGCAAGACACTAACCATGACAACAGTATCTCAAGAGGTGGCATCCAACTTTCCATCTATTTCTGGAATAAGTAATGCCACTCCATTAATTATATTTCTGTGATAGGTTGCAAATGGCTATAAGGTTATCATGAAACCAACTAAAACTGTAAAATTCATCAATGCGCTTAAGTGGTTCAAGGAGTACTCTAGATCTTTTTCACACGACTTACACGTGCGATATGTCGTACAGAAAGCCTATTATATATCCAAACAGCAACATTATTTTCAAAAGTTCCTGATTTGAAATAGTAGACTGTTTTTTGCTGATTTTAGGAATTTGGACAATTGGAGGCTAAAAAACTGAATTTTCATGCACCACAAGCCTTTATAATTTATAAAAGGGGTCTTCCTGTAGTTGGACACTTGACTCAACGGTTAGGGTCAGTTCGTATGTGACGTGTATTGCGATTCGTCTACGAGGTTTTCAATTTTATTTTCACGCCAGAAAGAACACGTTAGGTAAATTTAGTTTGAGAGCACATTTTAACTAATAATCTTTCTTTGCCAACAAACAGGTTCCAAGCCCCTAAACATTGCAACAGTAGCTCAATTGATAACATCTGGTTATTAATACCGAAGACCGTTCGAAGAATGGGTACTTCTGCTAGTGTTTAAATATAGTATGAAGACGTTAAACGACAGGTGTTCAATATTTAAGACAGGTTATTTAACTTTTACTACATAGAAGCTGATGTTTAATTCCAATATTTAAACGCACTTTCTCACCTATAAAGCGGAGGCAACAGGCTTTTCTCCAGGTACTCCGGTTTTCCCTGTCACAATTTAATTCCAGCAACAATCTCCACTATCATTTCATTTCATGCGTCATTAATTTAATCATTAGCACAGGGGAGTGCGACAGGCTTCGGCAGCCGGCACAGTTCATCTCCTCGCTGTTAGATGGGTATTTCATTCATTCCATTCGCTGACCCGGTCGGTCGACTGAAAGCAGGCTAAGGATTTTCACTTTCCTACCTCTGATTAATAATTTGGTGAGTGAAAATGCATGTAGTCTACACATGTAGTTGGTAACATGGAAATAACATAACTTCATTAGGAATGTGTGATTATATGGCCAGCAAACACTAAAAGTCGTTCGAAGAACGGGTACTTCAGCTAGTTACTAATAAAACAGCATTAATTCATAGGCTAGAAACATATAAAATCTCTTACTAAATTATTGTGGTTGGTGTATTTACGGTTTAAAACCTGCTATCCACTCACCCACCGTGGCAAGCATCGTATATTATATACATATATATATATACTAGCTGTACCCGGCATGCATTGCAATGCCAATCAAAGAAAGTGTTGGCGTTGTAACTTTGATTGTTGAAGTGCTTTTGGATTCCCAATTTTTTTTCTTTTTCCGATAACCACCTCTAAACTATTGTAAAATGGATTTACTATCTCAAAAATTATCATGGGAGCGTGCTCAACCACTCACCAAAGTTTCATCGCAATGAAATCAGTGGTATATGAACGCATACGGGACATTGATGAAACGATTCGAGCGCCGTCACCCATTTAATGAATATAGCCTACTCTTACGCTACCTATTGTAAACTGGAATAACTGAGTCGAAAACCTTCCCTGGCGTGTACACAACAACTCATGAAAGTTTCATCGCAATCGGATGATTGGCATATGAACGCATACGGGATTTTGTTTAAATGATTCGCGCGCCGTCACTCATATGTTGAATCTGCTTGTGCGCCACCCATTGGAAAACGGATTTACTAATTCATACACCTTCGCAGGACTGTACTCAACTCACCAAAGTTTTATCATAATCGGATGAATGGTATATGAACGCATACGGGACTTGGTTGAAACGATTCACTCGCTGTCGCTCATTATTGAATCTACTCGTACGCTACTAATTGTAAAATGGATTTACTAAATAAGAAATTTTTGCGGGAGTGGAAACAGCATTTCTCCAAATTTCATTGCAATCGCATGAATGGTATATGAACGCATACGGATTTTTTTAAAACGATACACGCGCTGTTACTCATTTGTTGAATCTACTCATGCGCTACCTATTGTAAAAATGAATAACATCAATTCAACCAAAGTTTCTTAGCAATCGGATGAATGGTATATGAACTCCTACGGGGCTATGTTGAAACACTTCGCACGTCGTCGCACATTTGTTTAATCTACTTGTGTGATATCTATTGTAAAGTGGATTTACTAAGGCAGTAACCTTCCCTGAAGAGTACATAACATCTCACCCACGTTTCAACGCTATCAGATGAATAGTATATGAACGCATACGGGACTTTGTTGAAACGCTTTGCGCGTCATAGCTCATCTGTAGAATCTACACGTGCGCTACCTATTATAGCATGGATTTACTAAACCGAAAACCTTGGCTGTAGTATACACAACCTCTCACCCAAATTACATCGCTATCGGACGAATGGTATGTGAACGCATACAGGACACTGTTGAAACGATTCGCACGTCGTCGCTCATTTTTTGAATCTACTCGTGCGCTACCTATTTTTAAGTGGATATACTAAGCCAGAAAACTCCCCTGAAGTGAACACAACATCTCACACAAGTTTGATCGCTATCAGACGAATAGTATATGAACGCATACGGGACTTTGTTGAAACGCTTCGCGCGTCGTCGCTCATTTGTTGAATCTACTCGTGTGCTACCTATTATAAGATGGATTTACAAAACCAGAAACCTTGCCTGTAGTGTACACAATCTCTCACCCTAGTTTCATCGCTATCGGACGAATGGTGTGTGAACGCATACAGGACTTTGTTGAAACGCTTCGCCCGTCGTCACTCATTTGTTGAATCTACTCAAGCGCTACCTATTGTTAAGTGGATTTACTAAGCCAGGAGCCTTACCGGAAGTGTACAGAACATCTCACCCAAGTTTCATCGCAATGGGATGAATGGTATATGAACACATGTGGGACTTTCATGAAACAAAAGCACGCCATTTTGTTGAAGCTACTCGCTCGCCATCTATTGTAAATTGGATTTACAACGCCTATAACTTTTCCGGGACTGTGCACAACAATTCACCAAAATTTGAACGCAATCGGATCAATTGTATATGAACGCATGGCCATTACGCATTTGATTAAACTACTCGCGCGCTATCTACTGTGAAATGGAATAACTATGCCTATGAACATCCCGAAAGTGTGTACAGCAACTCACCAAAATTTGATCGCAATCGGATGATTGGTTTATGAACGCATAACAGACGAACAGACATTCCTTTTTATATAAGACTAGCTGAAGTACCCGTGCTTCGCTACGCGTCATAAATAAATTAAAATGTGAAGGTGACAGTTAAACAGGGGACAGGCGAGGTGCTGCGCAGAGGGAGATTAAGGATGGAACATTTTGTCCAACTACACCGCTCGGCGTTGACAGTGTTTTATAGCACAAATTTAGGTTTTACTCGCTAACAGTTGCAGATACCTTTCGGATAGAAAATGTAATTTTAAACCTCGCATATGCCATCAAAAGTTTGCTATTTCTTAGCGTTCTCTTTTTATTTGAAATGGAAATATGTAAGTTTGAAACCAAAGGGTGTAGTGACGTCACTAAAATGGTCGCCATTTTAAATAGTATTGGAATCAAAAGTAACCTATATGTTAACCAGGTAAATCAGCTATTTCCATGTAAAATTCACGTAAATCGGACCAGTGGTTCTTGCGAGATTGAGTAATACACAGACACACACCATCTCAATTTTAGCCTCGCATCGCTCGCGTCATAGTCGTATCATATTGTTTTTCAATGAAATGCAGGTTTAACCCCGTTAACACCACTTTAGATCCTGAATACCCAAAAATCCCTCCTTAGTAGACGTTTTCGACACACAACAAACAAACATATCCCCAAAATATCATTCTTCTAACTTTAATAGTTTTGGTTGGTCGATGAGAGCAAACATCCAAAAATCCTTCCTTAGTGGACGTTTTTCTTCCAGAAGTTCACCCCTCCCCATATGCCCCTTAAATTGCATTTATGAAAACACGGTCGAACACCTATTTATTTTATTTATTTATTCATTTGTTTATTTATTTTTAAGCTGATAGATTTCCTCCGAGTTTCAGACTCCTCCCTATGTCGTTTAAAGGATACACGCTCAGTTAGGAATCTTTCAACCGCCACTTTTCATCCCTTTCACCTCATAATATACACTACATCGAAAAACCATTAGACATGTGTCAGCTTATTTTTAATGATTAGTATATGTGCCAAGTAACACATCCCCAAATGAAACCACTCGTGAGATATTGTTATTCAATGGAAACCACGTTTACCCCCTTAACACCTCTTTAGAACCTGAATATCCCAAACTCTTTTCTTAGTGGACGTTTTCGACATACAACGAACATATCCCCAAAATTTCATGTTTCTAACTTCAATAATTTTGGCTGGGCGATGATGAGTGGGTGAGTCAGTCAGGACATTTTCTTTAATTTATTTTTGATAATTTCACCCCTCCCCATGAACCCCTTAAATTGGATTTATGAAACAAACGGTCAAACACCTATTTACTTATTTAAAGCTGTTTTCCCCCTGAGTTTGATGAGTGAGTAAGTGAGTCAATCAGTTAGGACACTTTCCTTCCTGTATTTTTTTCCCCATAATTTCACCCCTCTCCAAGGGCCCCTTAAATTGGATTTATGAAAAAACGTTCGAACACCTGTTTACCTGTATTTTAAGCTGTTTTTTCCCACCGAATTTCAAACTTCACGCCTATGTCGTTTCAGAGATACACGCTCCGTCAAGAATCCCTCAACCCCCAATTTTCACCCCTTTCACCTCATAATATACACAACATCGATAAACCCTTAGACATATGTCTGATTATTTTTAATGATTAGTTTATATACCGAATATCACAACCCCAAACAAACAACTCATGAGATATCGTTATTCAATGAAATGCACATTTACCCCCTTGACATGTCTCTAAAACCCGAATAAACAAAAATCATTCCTCAGTTAACGTTTTCGACATACAGCGAACATCTTCCCAAAATTTCATGTTTCCAACTTTAATAGTTTTCGCTGGGCGTGATGAGTGAGTGAGTCAGACAGGACATTTTACCAGAATTTCACCCCTCCCCATGGGCCCCTTAAATTGGATTGATTAAAAAACGCTTGAACACCTATTAACTTATTTCTTAAGCTGTCCTTTTCCCCTGAGTCAGTCGGTTAGGACACTTTCTCTCCTTTTTTTCCCCAGAATTTCACCCCACCCCATTGGCCCCTTAAATTAATTTATGAAAAAGCAGTCGAAAACTGATTTACTTACTTTTTAAGCTGATTTTTTTTCGCTGAGTTTCAAATTTCCCGCCTATGTCGTTTAAGAGATAGGCCTACACGCTCCATTAGGAATCCTTCAACCCCCACTTTTCAGCCCTTTCACCTCATAATAATACACCACATCGAAAAACGCTTAGACACATGTCTGCGTATTTTTAATGATTAGTTTATATGCCGAGTATCACATCCACAAATGAAACCACTCGTGAGATATTGATATTCAATGAAATGCAGGTTTAACCCCCTTAAGACCCCTTTAGAACCCGAATATCCAAAAAACCTCCCTTAGTGTACGGTTTTGACATACAACGAACATATCCCCGAAATGTCATGTTTCCAACTTCAATATTTTTGGCTGGGCGATGATGAGTGAGTGAATGAGTCAGGACATTTCCTTTCAATTTTTTTTTTCTTCAGAATTTCCCCCCTCCCGATGAACCCCTTCAATTTGATTGAAAAACAAACTGTCGAAAAGCTATTTACTTACTTTAAAGCAGTTTTTTTCCGTGAGTTTGATGAGTGAGTCAGTCAGTCGATCAGTTAGGACACTTTCTTTCCTGTCCCTCCCCCCGAATTTCACCCCTCCCCATGGGCCCCTTAAATTGGATTTATGGAAAAGCGGTCAAACACATATTTACTTATTTTTATGCTGATTTTTTTTCCGCTGAGTTTCAAACTCCTCGCCTGTGTCGTTTAAGAGATACACGCTCCGTTAGGAATCTTTCAATCCCCACTTTCCACCACTTTAACCTCATAAACACATCGAAAAACCCTCAGACACGTGTCTTGTTACTTTTTAATGATAAGTTTATATGCCGTGTATCACATCCCCCAATGAAACCAATCGGGAGATATAGTTATTCAATGAAATGCAGGTTTAACCCCCTTAAGACCCCTTTAGAACCTGAATATCCGAAAATCCTCCCTTAGTAGACGGTTTTGACATACAATGAACATATCCCCAAACTGTCATGTTTCCAACTTCAATAATTTTGGCTAGGCGATGATGAGTGAGTGAGTAAGTGAGTGAGTCTGGACATTTTCTTTCAATTTTCTTTTTTCAGAATTTCACCCCTCCCCATGAACCCCTTAAATTTGATTTATGAAAAAAAAACTTTCGAACAGCTATTTACTTACTTTAAAGCAGTTTTTTCCCCCTGAGTTTGATGAGTGAGCCAGTCAGTCAATAAGTTAGGACACTTTCTTTCCTGTCCCCCCCCCCCCCAGAATTTCATCTCTCCCCATGGACCCCTTAAATTGGATTTATGAAAAAACTGTCAAACACATATTTACTTCTTTTTATGTTGATTTTTTTTCGCTGTGTTTCAAACTCCTCGCCTATGTCGTTTAAGAGACACACGCTCCGTTAAGAATCTTTTAATCCCCACTTTTCACCCCTTTCACCTCATAATATACACCACATCGAAAAACCCTCAGACACATGTCTTCTTATTTTTAATGATGAGTTTATATGCCGAGTATCACATCCCCCCATGATACCAATCAGGAGATATTGCTATTCAATTAAATGCAGGTCTACCCCCTTAACACCCCTTTAGAACCTGAATAGCCAAAATGTCTCTCTTAGTGGGCATTTGCGGCCTTTGAGGAAGCTGCATACCATATTTCATTCCAATCCGTTCGGTGGTTTCTGAGATTTCGTGATGAATAAATGAATGAGTGAGTGAGTGAGTGAGTGAGTGAGTGGTATTTGAAAAATATATAGTAGAAAGAATATAGTGTCAAGTCTTTGTTATGCTAAACTCGGTTGACAGTGCTGTGTGAGCAGTTGAGTAACTAACGGGATTTCAAGTAAAGATCCTCATTTTCTATACCGATAGTGCTGAGCGCAATTGGCATCAAGTCGGCCGTGTCTCGACTTGAGCTATGTTGCCATGGAAACTATCTGCCTTGCCATTCCTTCATGAGTATATTTTATGATTTGATTAGCCTGTTTTTGAGTGTAAAGGGCCAAAATCAGAAGAATGAGAAGGACTATCGAAAATTCATGTAGCCAGCGGTTCCTTCTGGGTCCTAAACTATGTGTATGCAAAATATGGTTGAAATTGGTGGAACGGTGTAGGTTTGTATACGGAACCAACATATATGCATACATACATACATACAGACTTTCACTTTTATATATTAGATATAAGATATATTTAGTGTGCTTCTAACAACTTACGAACTAATTAGGAGAAACACATCAAAATAATGTACCCTTGATAATTTCCTTACTGTATAATAATAATAATAATAATAATAATAATAATAATAATAATAATAATAATAATAATAATAATAAGTAAATGTGGCCAGGAATGGCTACAATATATCAACATACAAAATCTCGAGGACCACGCCGAGTGCCGGAATAAAATGAAAATTTTAAATTTGAGCAAAGAACATCACGACAACCTGGAACAAGTAGTTCCATGAAGAACTATACAGCCTATTTTCATATATTCATCTTATGTTAATTCCCACTATCAACATACAAACTTTCAGTTTGATTGCTGTAATAGATTCGCAGATATTGAGATCCATCTAAATATTTCGGATGCTCGCCATGTTGGATTGTTATATGTATAGGCCATAGAGTCATGTACCATGAAAGGAAAATTATTGCGTAGGTTGATTATTCAAACTTTCACTTCGATCGCATAATTACGACACAAGAAATAAAAAAATAATTTTAAAATTTGCTCAGCCGCCATCTTAAGGTTATGTAATCAATTGAACTAAATTAGACACGAGTGCATTTCAATGTGTATAAACATTTTCTGTACCTAGTTCCATTGCGTTTGGAACATTATATCGCGAGAAAAATCTATTTAAAATTTTCAAATTCGCTTGGCCGCCATGTTAGTTTTGTAGTTAACCGGTTTCTGAAAGTCTCATAGATGGACTTCCAGTAGTGCTCTTTATCTCCGTAGAAAATTTCAGGGTGATACCGGTAATAGTTTCTGAGATATAGAATGCCGGTGAAATATTTCGCACAGCCGCCATTTTGAGGTTATATAACCAATTGTACGAAGTTAGATGTCGGTGCACCACAATTTGTATAAATATATACTGTACAAAGTTTCATTGCGTTTGGTTGTTTAAATCGCGAGAAACGTCTATTTAAAAGTCGCAACTTCGCTTGGCCGCCATTTGGTTGTGTGGTTACCAATTTTTCAAAGGTCACATAGATGAACTTCTAGTAGTTCTCTTTGTCACCGTACAAAATTCCAGGGTGATATCGGTAATATTTTCGGAGATATTGAATGCTGGTGAAATATATCGCACATCCGCCATGTTGCATTGGTGAGACGTAACAAAATTTGAAGTGCACGGTCGGGGTCGCCAGGAATAATGCTATGAACTTACTGAGTTTCATTGAAATCGCTCCAGCCGTTTAGAAGTTATTTGGTGGGACACACATCATCACACACACACGCACAAACAGACAGACACACGGACAAAAGGTGATCTCATAAGCCTATTTTTTTTTTCATAAACGAAAATAGGCTAGAAATGGACAGCTGAGTGAAAGAAGGAGCATTCCGAGAGGATGAAGAGATTTTGGAAAGAAAAGAAGGAATACTCACAAAGATGAATTTTTTAATTCGAGTTCAATCGCTCTCCTAAAGGGAAACAATCGATTACATAAATAATAATAAGAATAAGAATCAATAATAAGGTAATTTTAGATCACTTAACCCAAATACTATTTTAGGACAGTAATGGTTGAATATTTCGAGTCTCCATCGTTCGATATTCCCATAAATCCGGGAGAAAAATTAAAATTGATATAAGTAAGAAATCGCCACTTTCAATGCGCGAAAGCTGAACACGAGTGACGCGCTTGTTAACCGAATAGATGAATCACATTTAGGATTTGAGCCCCGGATTACCTTTGTTGGAATATCGAGCTGTGCGTATTATGTAATGCATAGCTCGTAACCTAGCCTAGATAATGCCAATCAGTTCGGGAAAGTGTTCGAATTTGCATCAATATGAGAGTTGGTTGGTTGGTTGGTTGATTTCTCAGTTTAGGGGCTGCGAAAACGCGATCATGTAGCACTGTGTACTTTGGGTGTGTGTAGAATCCGTCTGATAACCAGTGTTAATTGTGATGGCAGTATTAGTTTGTAATTCAGGTAAGGACTGCAGACGGTCAATTTCAAGTAGTAGTTCCAAATTTTGCTACCAAATGCTACCGCCAACGACACATAGCTGTGAACATGGCTACTAGATGCTACCACAACCAGCAACTGGCAACGAACGTTGGAACTTCCCCTCCGTAGGAAGGCATACTGAGGGATTTTTAACGCTCTTAAAAAATCCGACGCCTTCGGCCGGGTTTGAACCAGCGATCTTGGGCATAGAAGTTCAACATGCTACCAGTTATGCCACCGAAGCCGCTTCCCACAGAGAGAGATGAAAAAATTAATGTGATCTTGTACAGAGGCGTTCTCATGGCAACCTTTGACGACTCATCCCTCATCAATTTAGTAGAGTTGTCATGGCAAGCTCTGATGGCTTTAGCATTTTCTTATAATTCCGAAATAATTTTGCTCACCCCTTGGCGTAATGGTGAGTCATATCAAAAATTCTCTTAGGCAAACGTTTTAGGTAATTATTATGGCAATATTTTCCATTTTGTACGGTTCTGATATTGTGCCTATTACGAGAGTTATGATTAATGTTTCGCGAAAAACCCTTTTTCCTACCCATTTGGTCAATGGATGGTGCTATCAAAAATATTTTTAAACATACATTTTTGGCCCTTATCTGACACATTAGTATGATCTTTGAATGGATTTGATATTTGACATATAAAGAGAGTTATAGCGATATTTCACTTTTTCGGAAAAAGCCACCCAATTTAACCCTCTTCGACCGATTTTGTCCATTAAAGAACTTGAGCGAGATTATAAGGGGATACATTTTATGCAAAAAATTCAAAGTAATTGGTGCAAAATTTCGGTAGTTATCGTGTCCACAAAAAAGTGATATATAATAGTCTATATATATATATATATATAGGCTATATATATATATATATATATATATATATATATATATAAAGCAAGATGTCCTGACTGACTGAGAGATAATCAACGCACTGCAGAAACTAATGGAGATAATTTCATGAAACTTTGAAGATATGTTCCTACCGTAGCGTGGATGCGTACTAAGAAAGGAGTTTTAAAAATTCTGATTTTAAAGGGGTCAAAATGGGTGAAATGTGATTTTACATTTTTGTTATACTTAACTGATACAAAATATTGAAGTTGTCGCATAAAGACCAGGCATAGCTCATTTTACGCCCATCGATGCGAGAAACAATACTCGCTACGTCCCTACGGGTCACCGAAAACCACATCTTAATGCCCTAAAACCAACAGTTTCAAAGATATTCCCAGGAAACTATTTTCGCTCTGATAAACTGATGATCAAATGGCAAGTCCGTATGCATGGCAACAGTACGCTCTGATGAACTGATGAATTAATCGAAGTCCCTATACATGGCAACAGTAGCTCAAAACATGACATCCAATTGTCCATCTATCCCTGTAGGAGGCAATGTCAATCCACTTATTATCTAAAACACGATAGACTAGCTGCGAGGCTCAGCGGTAACGTTCTAGCTTGCTGGTTGCAGGTTCGTATCCTGGCGAAATCAGCTGGCATATGATGGAGCGCAAATGCAAGGAAACCATGTCAGTAGATTTACTAGCACGTTAACGATCCCCTTCGGTGGAAAATTCTAGCACCCCGGCATTTCTAAAAGCCAAAGTATTCAAAAGGAACGTAAATCCAACAACATTATTATTAAAACACGATAAGAACATTAGAAATCGAACCAATCATCCGCTTTTCAAGATATATCTAAACATGATAAGAACATTCAAAACCTAAACGGTCATCCCTCTTTCAAGATATTGAACCCTTTAGTATTGCAGTGTTTATATGCAAGAATCTAAATCAAGGGGTCGCGCTCAGTTCATAGTGTGATGTTTACGTTCGCCAAACAACATGCTCTACTGAGGAAAGGGTCATAGGATTAAAACTATAATTAAGAATGGAAGTAACAAGACGTAAAACAATAACATAATTTAATGAATATAAGTGCAAAAAAATGAATATAGGAAACAACAAAAATAATATTCCTCCCTGAATATTCCCATGACAGAAATATCTATCAACGTTGAGGAGTCAGACGGATCTCCCCCTCATAAAAATGTGGATCCAAGTTCCACTAACTTGCATTGGGATTTTATGTACGCGTAATGACTAACAACGAGGGATGAGTACTTGGATGACTGTTCGTTTACATCGGGTAACAGCCACGATGCTTACGAACAATCATCTCGTAAATCAACGTTTACGGATATGGGACACAACTCTAATAAAAACCCTTAAAAATGAATGCTGACACACAATCTAAAATCTAATATTTACAGGAATCTCCCTCGAGACCCTCCTTCAGTGCGACGACGCATCTGACAAATGAGCTGCCAACACGGCCAATTGCTCAATACACAAACAAGGAAAAGACAGCATCGCACGTGACTGCACGGGTCACTAATACGGAACATAAACATGGAATGAAACCAACAACAACAAAAGCCTCACCGGCTGAGATTACCTTATATGAACAAAAATGCACGTTAAGCTAACGCTTCGGAGATTATAGTGATTCGTAGGCAACTCCCATTTATTTAACAATTTTTATCATTGATCAGTTCTTATTCTGTATTTCAAGTAATTTTACGGAGCCAACAAGCACTCCACTAATGACCTTGATGCAATCCTTTCAGCCCGCCTTGTGAAAACAGCTTCCCCCTACCACAACTCTTGTCATCGTCCAACTCCAGTGTGTAAAAATAACTTGACCAACTGTCTCGTTATCTCGTAGAATCAACAGCAACAAATCTCAACCACATAAACATATGCTAAGACATTAATCGATATAGCCACATATGTCCTCGCAAGGTAACCATATGGACTCGGCACCAAGCTGACAGAAATCAGTCTACGCTGAAATTCCCGCTTGTAATGACCAATAAAATACACACACACACACACACACACACACTGCTGGGAATGGCATAACACATTTTTCACACAGGTCGGTTGAATCAGAAGCTCACAATCTATTTAAAAAATATTAAAACCTACGAGAGAGCTGACTGCTCTTCGCCACAACTCACATTGCTCCAACGGCAATAAACTCACTGAATCTGATCAATAATAAACATTACAAAGATTAATTTACCCTCCAATCTACTGTATGATTATATTAATTCAGTCCTACTTCTGAAACATAATATATCTCCGAGAGACGCTTCTTAACCGCATTACGTAAACATATGTGAACACGGTCGTCCACATAGCCACGTTAGTTAAAAAAAACAGAACGTACGACTAAGAAAACTTGTGCGAGCTGTTTCCATGCGAAAGGAGTGTCAGACCAAAACTAAATACACTACGTTAATCAACACAAGCAAGATATTTACAAACAAAATATGTCCCATATACCATAAGTTAACTTGTCAGATAATAAGAATATTATTCAGTACTCATCCTCGGCCAGTCACTGTCAGCGAACATCTGCTGCCATCTCCCTACTTAATGCTGCTTAGCTCGTCTCAATCATCTCGACGGAGTGTTGACAGTTCCAAACTTCTTCCAGGACAAGCGATGTCATCTCTCGTGCTGATGCAAAAAGTTATAGATTATTACACACTCGATAACACCGTTTTAGGTACTTATTTCCCCAGAACAGTCTGTTGGCGAATCTTCGATGATACTGTCCCTACAAAATAGTACTGTGACTATCTATCACACTGAATTTAACACACATTTGTATTAATAAAAATCTGTGTCCTCATGACACGCAAAGTACAAGTGCCTACGTCCTCAGACGCGCAAAATGTAGTAATAACCTGTGTCTTCCGACACACAAAATGTAATATAACCTACGTCCTCAGACGCACAAATGTAATAATAACCTCCGTCCTCAGACGCACAAAATATAATAATAACCTCCGTCCTCAGATGTACAAATTGTAATAATATTGTCTTGGCTCTTCACGCCACTTATCTGGCCCTAGGTACCGATGGGGGGGAAATTATATCAAAATTTCTCAAAATAATAGTGGTACAGGAATGAAACAAATATCACTGAACTCGTAAAATTGCGCAGGTCAAGAATATGCCCATTAATTCTAGAATCGATCGTAGAGATGTTGTCTAGCCGATCTCCCGCGTTAATGCAAGCTATCGCGTGCCCAAGCTAGACTTGGCGCGTTCGTAAGCATTCATCTCCCATTGGTTCCACTTTTTCAATATGTTCGCGGTTTTTATCAGACCTCGGCCTCGTAGGATTGTCCAGTAGTACCATCAGCCACTCACGTTACTGCATTATATTTTTTCTGGGCGCGAATATTACAATGAACATGCCATAAACGTGTCTCACCACGCGTCCCTTCTATTTTGAGGCAGCCACCACCTGTCCTTCTGAAACATTGCTATGCTCTTTCTTTCCACAATCCTTAAGTATTTAGCCTATTATCAAACTGCTGCAGGTATGTTCCCACTGTCTCCAACAAATGCTTGAAGTTTCCTCATCTTCGTCTGGCTATTTCATGACGCTGGTGGAAATATTAATTAATTGTAGAAATAAAACATCGAATCATTTATCCATCAGAGGATAAAGGGTTCACAACTCCTCCACTCACAAAATTTCGAACTTGGGATAAAGTCGATAATTTTTAAAAGACTTCCGTAGGCCAATTTGTTTTATTTCAGAATCACCCCTTTTCTATTACTTGGTCTAGCCGCTCCTGTCTTGAATGGCATTTACTCGTTTTATTTCCTGCTTGGACCTCACCCTTTCAGCTGCTTGCGTGACGCGCTGATGCCTTAGGCAACACTCTGCCCGTCTCGTTAATGTTTGTCAACACAATCTCCACTTCCTTCTTCACGTGCCGTAGTCAACTGCCCCCCGTCCACTTGGTTGATATTGGACGTCCATATATTTAAACTGCATCATAATTTCGGCGCTCCCATGGCTCACTTCTTCGATACGTTTTTAAGTTGGCTGCATTGTAGACCGACATTGTTCCTGTGCTTAACTCTTTCACTCTGTATGCATTGTTTCCTAGGTTTCTTACAATAGAATAGGGTCCTATGAACTTTTCACAGAATTTGCTGAAGATCTTCTTCTCTGGATCCGATGTAGCGGGTCGTTTCACCAAAACGAGCTGGTTGATTTCTAGATCACGGTGAAATCTCTTATTTCTCAATCGCCGTAATATGCGATCTGCTTGTTTTCTCATGTGGGCTCTCGTTCTCTCTATTCGCAGGTCATGTGCTATCATGGGATCTTGTGGGCAGTTAATGATGCTTTTCCACGTTCTCACTGGATACTCGTTTTTGTGTAAGACCATAGGGATCTGTCCTGTTGACTCGTGCCTGGTAGAATTCATACATGTCTCTACATCCTTAATTTTATCCACCCACTTATGATGTTCTTTGGGAATGAAGATTCTCAAGTATGATGTTACACATTTTATTGCTCGCTCACTTGGATTAGCTTGGGCATGTCGGATACTGCTTAAAACGTGTTTTATACCCATGTCCTCCATACCTTTCTTGAATTCGGCGCTTGAAAAATAGCTGCCATGGTCTGACAATATAAATTCTGGTTTTACAAGGATTGGATTAACTCTATTTCGAATACGACTGAGTACTTGTTTCGATGTAGTTTTCTGAATGGGGCATAATACGACAAACTTAGAAAACACATCAATGCACACTAGCAAGTGACGGCAACCTCGCCTACCTTTTGGGATTGGGCCGAAACAGTCCAGGGCCACTAGCTCGCAGGGTTTCTGAGGTAGCAATGGTCTAGGATACTGCCTCATTCAATAGTTATTGGGCTTTGTCCTCTGACAAGGATCACAAGTCGTAATGACGTCACATATAGTTGTTCTCATACGTGGCCATGTAAATGTCTCTCCTAGTGTCGCTTCGCACTTGTCTACTCCGACGTGTCCGTAACTTTCGTGAGTATGCCATGTCAATCCTCGCTGTAAAGATGCAGGTACTAGTATGCGTAACTTGGTGTGGTCATTATCTACCAATTTGTGCAGCAAATTGTTGACATAAACATATCTTCCTTCTTTTGCTTTCGCTTCTCGAAATGCAGGTGTTCCTGTAGGTAGCTGCTTTCTGAAGTATTGAATTAATAGCATCATCCATGGTTCCGCTTCCTGTTCTCGCTGTATCTCACGTAACTCCTACAAGAATTTCCGGTCCTTCGGTGTTAACTCCAAGTGTTGTACCATCGCTGTTTCTTCAACATCAGGCTCTGGGTTCCTGCTGAGTGCATCCGGGATCACGTTCATCTTCCCTGGGCAATGTTCAATCTCAATGCTAAACTGCTGAATATATATAGACCAACTTGTCACACGTTCGCTTGCCATCGACGTCTTAAACAAGAATGTTAGTGCCTTGTGATCAGTCCTGACAACAATGGGGTAAGCATAAATGATTCGTTTCCATTGTTGAAGCGCATGAAGGATGGCCAACAGCTCTAGTTCCGTTACAGTATAATTGCGCTCGTGCTTACGCAATTTTCGGCTGACAAATGCCAAGTATGTTTTATGTTGCAGGTTAGCTGGATCTTCTTGGTAGAGCATGGCACCTATACCAATTAGTGAAGCATCCGCTTGGATTATAAATTTGTGCTTGAAATCTGGATATCCTAACTTAATGCAGTTTTCCAGTAGCTGTTTTGTTGCTTGGAACGCCTTCTCGCATTCCGCATTCCACAACCATTTATTATTCTTTTTTAGCATTTCCTGCATTGGAGGTACAGTCTCCGTGTAACCTGGACAGCTTTATTTAAAGAATCCCGTTACGCCTAAGAAAGCCCGAATGTGCTTGACTCTCGTTGGTGTAGGGAAATTCTTTATCGCTTCGATCTTAGCTGGGTTTGGCTTCACTCCCTCCTTGTCAATGATGTGACCCAAATATAAGATCTCACTCTTGAAGAAATGCGATTTCTTCAGGTTTACTTTGAAATTTGATGCATTAAGGTTGCCTAATACTTTATCTAAATTTTCCATGTGAATTTCAATGTTGTCGGATGCCAGCAGAATGTCATCAATGTAGCGCACCGTCATCTCCTTAACTTCCTCGGTTAGATTCCGATCCAGGGCTCGGATTAAAGCACAGCCCGCTGTTTTGACTCCGAAAGGCATTCGGACGAAGCAAAACGTTTGGTTATCGAATAAGAAGCCAGTTAGAAGCTGTGACTTCTCATCCAATTCAATATGGTGGAAACTGGACGTCAAATCAACTGATGAATAAATGCTCTTGTTCTTAAAGCCTTTTAGTACGTCTGTGATAATTGGCGCTCTGTCATACTCAGGAAAAATGAGTCTCATGTTGAGATTTCTGGCATCTAAACAAAGTCTAATAGATCCATTTGGTTTTGTGACTGCCAAAATCGCATTTAGATAAGGTGTAGGTGTCTTCCTTATCACTCCAGCTTGTAACATCTCATCTATAATGACCTTGACTTGACCACGATATTTTTCCGGAATTGGGTACAATCTACTTTTGAAAGGTGACCAATCCTCGACTTGCATTGAATATTTGAAATTTAATATTTTCCCAGGTACTGTATCAAATACTGCTTTGTGCTTCCTTAGAATCTCTTCCAATTGTTTTCTATGTTCACCCCCAAATTGAATGTCATTGAGCCGCTCCTGTAGTAACTCTTCAAATTGTGCATCACTGTCATCTCCTTCTGTTAATAAAGACCATATCTCCTGGGATTCACTCTCCTCATCTAGTTCCACAACAGCTCCTTCTATGATGTTATCTTCTGCCATTCGTATCTCCTCTTCCGTCTCTTCCGATATTGCTTCCAATGCCCAAGAATTTACATCTCTTCCGGTAGTGATTTCATCCATATGCAATCCCACGTTCTTCAGTTGATCATACTCTCTAAAACTGACTGTGTTCTTGTGCAAATCTATCACTGCTTGATAGTCACAAATGAAATTTGCACCAAGAATTATATTGAAATTCATCTTTGCCATGATAATGAATGTTTGCCCAAAAGTGTGTTCCAATATGTTCAGCTCTAAGTATGCCTGACGTTTACAAGTGACGGTGCGTTCAGGAATAACACCCCTCACTTTGAGTTGTGGTACGGGAATCACAGGAATATTCTGACTCCGTCCCAACTCTCGAACCAAGGCCTCCGATACCAGACTGATCTGCGACCCCGTATCCAATAAACATCTTATATTAATTCCACCAATCCTCGCGTAAATAATGGGTAACTGCCTAATTTCATCGTTCCGTGGTTTCACCGTCTCCTCCAGGCAATCTTCCGGCAAAGCAATCCATTCTTGTATGTTCGCTACTATCCATCCATCTTCAACTTCCGACTGTTGCGCTTGTAGACTGTCTCCTTTATCCAAATTTAGATTTTTTTTAGCTCCGTTGCGAATCCCATCATCATTTTGTCGCCCACGCCCCTGACATTCCTCTTGTCTCAGTAGACTCCCAGCTTCCTCAGTATGTGTGTCTGGATTCTTCATGTTCCCTATGGCTTTCTCCCATCGTCCTTGCTCTCCACCATGACTAGCGTGTAATTCCTCTAGGTAATTTTGTGATTGAGCGTGCCTATCATCCCAATCATTTCAATAATTACGTGCCTCTCCTTGATTTTGATCTCTCCTTCCTTTCCATCTTTGATTCCCATTGTAATTACCGTATCTTCCATAAGGCCTCTCATTTCTTCGATTTTCACGCCATTGTTGATACCCTCTCTGTTGATATCTATTGTTGCCTTGATATGACCTATTGTTATAGTTATTCTCGTTACGCTGGTACGGTCTGTTTTCTACCTCTTCCGGGTTTCGCCTAGGTGTGGATGTGCTTGTATTTGTACCCTGCGTTTTAGTGTTCGCCTGTTTTGGTTTTATGACCTCTGTCGTATTTACTAACTCCAGTTGTCTTCCTCCTCTATAATGATTATGAGATGTAGTCTCATCTATCTGGCGTAATATCTGTTCTGCATGTGAGGCCGTACTAACGTTCGCTGCGACTAGTACTTGTTGCACGTTGACTGGTAATTGCCGCGCTATAGTCATCACCAGATCCGCTTCATTTAAAGGGTAATCAAGGTCGCGAAATTTTAGCATCTGCATGTTAAAGAAATCTGAGTATTTCGTTTGCTGGGTAGTTTGGTATTTCCTAGAGTAAAGCTCCATTCTTAAACTCTGTTGTAATGCCGGCGACCAGTACTTGCGCAGAAACGCGATTTTAAAGTCTGCCATAGTTCCAAATGTATATTTGAAGCTTAAAATCCATGTAAGGACATTTCCTGATAAAAATAACTCCATCATCCTTAACCTACGTGCTTCAGGTACCCCAGTGTCATTGTAATGATCTTCAATTTCTTTAATAAAGGCTTTAGGTGTCACCCCTGAATTCTCCGTGTATTTCTGCGGTTTATAATCGTTCGAGCGAATTACTTGGTTAAGTTGTGTGGGCTGATGACCGTCCTGTGGCGTGGAACTCCTTTCAATATTCTTACGAAACCCCTCCGTGTTTGTCGTTAATGGGCTCTCCGTCTGAGTTTGACTTCCTGCTGTGCTCGTACCCTCCGGGCTATTTGAGTCGTCCTGCTTATCTTTCATTGTTCCCGTTTTAAATATCGAGGATTGTTCTATTGACCTCAGTTCAGCTTTAATGATCCTGTCTGTTTGTTCTTTAAGTTTACTCTTAATTTCTTGTTCTAATGCTTGAATACGAGTATGATTTTCGCCTACTGTCTTAAGGATGGTTGATCTTTCCTCTTTAGAATCGATATTCATTTTTCGCCAATCTTTTCTTATTTGCTCCTTAATTGTGCTTACTTTCTCCTCAATCTGGCTTTTAGTGACATCCTGATTGCTTTCTATCTGGCTCAGCCTTTCATCGATGGTATTCTTTAATTGATCCTGATCCGCTTCTAGCTTTTCCATTGCTCCGCTGATTTTATTTCGAGACGGTCCATATCTTTAATTATGCCGGATATATTTCCATCTACCGCTGATAATTGTTGCTGAATGACCTTGCTGCTTTTTTCCATTTCCTTAAATCGACCTTCCAACTTATCCTGAGCTATCTTGACCTCGCTCGTACTCATAGTGCATGCTAGTTCAATTTGCTCTAATTTACCTAACACCGTTTCATCCAGATTGCTAAGTTTTTGATCAAATATAATTTCAATTTTCTTAATCTGATCTAATTGTTTTTCATTGTTATTACTAACATCTAGGGCCAGCAATACCATCTGTTGATTAGTGTGATCCTTCATCTCTGCGGTTAACGAAGCTAATTGGTTCGTGTTTTTAACATTCTGCGCCTCTAACTGCGAATTTATAGTGTCATTGATTTCACTTTTTAATAATCTAGCTTGTTCCGCCTGATATTCATTTTGTTCAATCCAACTGTTGTTTAATTGTGTCCGCAATGATTCACTTTGTTCAGATAGTTTTGTGTTTAGTGATTCACTTTGTTCGGATAGTTTAGTGTTTAGTGATTCACTTTGTTCGGATAGTTTAGTTTTTAGTGATTCACTCTGCTCAGACAATTTGTTTATAGACTCACTTTGTTCTAACATACTATTGTTTATTTGTTCAGATAATTTCGCGTTTAATGATTCGCTCTGTTCTGATAGTTTAGTGTTTAATGATTCACTCTGTTCAGATAGTTTAGTGTTTAATGATTCACTCTGTTCAGATAGTTTAGTGTTTAATGATTCACTCTGTTCCGCCAATTTGGTGTCCAACAATTCCTGTGTCCTCCTAGCCGCATTTTCAACGATTTCTTGAATCTGTTCTACTGTTGCCATGTTATACACTTTATGTGAGACATTAGGGAAATGGCATAAAGCAATGCCCCCTAACACACACATACAATCCCCATGCACATTTAATGTCTTTACCCTACTCAGTTCATTTATAATTTACATTTAATCCCACTAGTCAATCGCATCTCTGAGTGGTTCTAATTTTACTCAAATTAATTTAAACCCAAACACATATTCAGTCATTAAATTGTTATCCTGATCTGATATTAACACTGACTAATTAACAAAGTATTAATTGCCATTTAAGGCTACCAGCCTCCTAACATTTTCATGAGTTTGACTTTCTAAACAAATCTAGTTTTAACTTTAATCATTGGGCGCCCGGTATCACGTATATTATTTTTACTTTAATTCAATAGACAAAAACGTAAACCGTATTTTACATTGCAAACTCCTGATTTTAATTTATATTTCACACAGTCGGCGGTATCCTCTTCGCCTCAATTACTTTTAATAAAATATCACTTTCTGGTGATTAAAATACTGTCATATCTGCCTCCACTTGTGGCCTGTCAGTTTTACTCAAATACGCCAAATAAATGTGTTCCAGCAGCGAACCAGCAACAAAATTACACCTTCATTGTTGCGTCAGTTTGTAAACCCAACTACGCTTACATTGACATGTGCAATTTCTATGCCGCTACACCACAGTGAACCGCCCCACGCTTGGCCACGCCAGTTTACCTCCTATGAACCCTTTAGTATTGCAGTGTTTATATGCAAGAATCTAAATCAAGGGGTCGCGCTCAGTTAATAGTGTGATGTTTACGTTCGCCAAACAACATGCTCTACTGAGGCAAGGGTCATAGGATTAAAACTATAATTAAGAAAGGAAGTAACAAGACGTAAAATAATAACATAATTTAATGACAATTAGTGCAAAAAAAATAAATATAGACAACAACAAAAATAATATTCCTCCCTGAATCTTCCCATGACAGAAATATCTATCAACGATGAGGAGTCAGACGGATCTCCCACTCATAAATATGTGGATCCAAGTTCCACTAACTTGCATTGGGATTTTATGTACGCGTAATGACTAACTACGAGGGATGAGTACTTGGATGACTGTTCGTTTACATCGGGTAACAGCCACGATGCTTACGAACAATCATCTCGTAAATCAACGTTTACGGATATGGGACACAACTCTAATAAAAACCCTTAAAAATTAATGCTGACACACAATCGAAAATCTAATATTTACAGGAATCTCCCTCGAGACCCTCCTTCAGTGCGACGACGCATCTGACAAATGAGCTGCCAACACGGCCAATTGCTCAATACACAAACAAGGAAAAGACAGCATCGCACGTGACTGCACGGGTCACTAATACGGAACATAAACATGGAATGAAACCAACAACAACAAAAGCCTCACCGGCTGAGATTACCTTATATGAACAAAAATGCACGTTAAGCTAACGCTTCGGAGATTATAGTGATTCGTAGGCAACTCCCATTTATTTAACAATTTTTATCATTGATCAGTTCTTATTCTGTATTTCAAGTAATTTTACGGAGCCAACAAGCACTCCACTAATGACCTTGATGCAATCCTTTCAGCCCGCCTTGTGAAAACAGCTTCCCCCTACCACAACTCTTTTCATCGTCCAACTCCAGTGTGTAAAAATAACTTGACCAACTGTCTCGTTATCTCGTAGAATCAACAGCAACAAATCTCAACCACATAAACACATGCTAAGACATTAATCGATATAGCCACATATGTCCTCGCAAGGTAACCATATGGACTCGGCACCAAGCTGACAGAAATCAGTCTACGCTGAAATTCCCGCTTGTAATGACCAATAAAATACACACACACACACTGCTGGGAATGACATAACACATTTTTCACACAGGTCGGTTGAATCAGAAGCTCACAATCTATTTAAAAAGTATTAAAACCTACGAGAGAGCTGACTGCTCTTCGCCACAACTCACATTGCTCCAACGGCAATAAACTCACTGAATCTGATCAATAATAAACATTACCAAGATTAATTTACCCTCCAATCTACTGTATGATTATATTAATTCAGTCCTACTTCTGAAACATAATATATCTCCGAGAGACGCTTCCTAACCGCATTACGTAAACATATGTGAACACGGTCGTCCACATAGCCACGTTAGTTAAAAAAAACAGAACGTACGACTAAGAAAACTTGTGCGAGCTGTTTCCATGCAAAAGGTGTGTCAGACCAAAACTAAATACACTACGTTAATCAACACAAGCAAGATATTTACAAACAAAATATGTCCCATATACCATAAGTTAACTTGTCAGATAATAAGAATATTATTCAGTACTCATCCTCGGCCAGTCACCGTCAGCGAACATCTGCTGCCATCTCCCTACTTAATGCTGCTTAGCTCGTCTCAAACATCTCGACGGAGTGTTGACAGTTCCAAACTTCTTCCAGGACAAGCGATGTCATCTCTCGTGCTGATGCAAAAAGTTATAGATTATTACACACTCGATAACACCGTTTTAGGTACTTATTTCCCCAGAACAGTCTGTTGGCGAATTGTCGATGATACTGTCCCTACAAAATAGTACTGTGACTATCTATCACACTGAATTTAACACACATTTGTATTAATAAAAATCTGTGTCCTCATGACACGCAAAGTACAAGTGCCTACGTCCTCAGACGCGCAAAATGTAGTAATAACCTGTGTCTTCCGACACACAAAATGTAATATAACCTACGTCCTCAGACGCACAAATGTAATAAATACCTCCGTCCTCAGACGCACAAAATATAATAATAACCTCCGTCCTCAGATGTACAAATTGTAATAATATTGTCTTGGCTCTTCACGCCACTTATCTGGCCCTAGGTACCGATGGGGGGGAAATTATATCAAAATTTCTCAAAATAATAGTGGTACAGAAATGAAACAAATATCACTGAACTCGTAAAATTGCGCAGGTCAAGAATATGCCCAATAATTCTAGAATCGATCGTAGAGATGTTGTCTAGCCGATCTCCCGCGTTAATGCAAGCTATCGCGTGCCCAAGCTAGACTTGGCGCGTTTGTAAGCATTCATCTCCCATTGTTTCCAGTAGTACCATCAGCCACTCACATTACTGCATTATATTTTTTCTAGGCGCGAATATTACAATGAACATGCCATAAGCGTGTCTCACCACGCGTCCCTTCTATTTTGAGGCAGCCACCACCTGTCCTTCTGAAACATTGCTATGCTCTTTCTTTCCACAATCCTTAAGTATTTAGCCTATTGTCAAACTGCTGCAGGTATGTTCCCACTGTCTCCAACAAATGCTTGAAGTTTCCTCATCTTCGTCTGGCTATTTCATGACGCTGGTGGAAATATTAATTAATTGTAGAAATAAAACATCGAATCATTTATCCATCAGAGGATAAAGGGTTCAATATATCTATATCATAATTTTAAAAAAACTTTCTATGTTTTAGAACTACAATAACGAACATTAGTGTGAGATAGCGCCATCTAGTACCCCCTTTAATTTTGTAACACTACAGTAGCGACTACTAAATAAAGGTAGTGTTGTGTGCAAACATTCTCTCCGGTAGCTCATAAGGGAATTCCACATTTACTTAATTACGACGTTTATTATCTTAAAACTAAGACTGTGAGATCAGAATGCAAGGGGAAACGTTAAATAGAGTGGATGAGTTCAAATACCTGGGTTCGGTGGTGACTGGAGATGGAAATCTGGATCTGGAAGTGTCACACAGGATTCAGGTAGGATGGATGAACTGGAGGAAAATGTCAGGAGTGCTCTGTGACCGCAGGATCAAGCCTAAGGTTAAGGGGAAAATATATAAAACTGTCGTAAGACCTGCATTGCTGTATGGCTCTGAAACATGGCCTGCACGCAAAACGCACACACACAGGCTTGACGTCACGGAAATGAAAATGCTCAGGTGGATGAGTGGAGTGACTAAGCGTGATAGAGTGGAAAATGTCAAAATAAGAGGAACATTGAAGGTTGTGGAAATATCTAAGAAGATACAAGAAAAGCGACTTCAATGATACGGGCATGTGAGAAGAAGGGAGGAAGATGCTAGACATGCAAATACAGGGAGTGAGAATGCGAGGCAGACCTAAACGAAGATGGATGGATTGTGTACAGGAGGACCTCAGAGAAAAACAGTTGTCAGAAGAGGATGTGCATGACCGGGCTAAATGGAGGAGAGCTGTCAGAAACATCGACCCCACATAGGAGTGGGAATGATGTAAAGAGAAAGAAGAAGAAGAAGAAGATTATCTTAAGACTAACTGGAACATAAGAGGACAATATACAATAATATAAGACAAGGAGCTCATGAAGTCAAAGATATGGCATTACACGGAATGCGCAAGATACCCGACCGTGCTACGGGCGCTGCCGTACGTGGGCACTGGGTGAACTACCATTAATATAGGTAGCAGCACCGTACATGCCGCCCACCTAATTTGTCAAACAAATTACAAAATTGGTAGCAATTCATAGACACACTTCTCCAACGCAAGTCTCTAGCAACTAACAACAGAAACTGTACACATACAAATATAAGAAACAAAAAGGAACACAGTACAGAGGTAGTCCTTTAAATGAGCTCGTCAGGAAAAAGACTGATCCTTGTCACTGGCCTTTTATATGACCCTTTGCTTGTCCGCACAGTTACTACACGCACCAAACCATCAATCCCAGGATGAAGCTCTTCAATTATTCCGGTTGGCCATGTGAGGGGGGGAGTATTGTCTTCTTTCAGAAGTACCAGCCTTCCTGCTTTGAGGTTGGGTTGATTCGGAAGCCACTTGGAACGCTGCTGGAGCTGGCCCAAGTAATCAGTTGACCAGCGTTTCCAGATGAGTCGTCGGCACCGCTGGACCAATTGCCATCTTGACAGCCGTGCTGATGGCGCCAAGTGACAATCAGGTTCAGGGAAAGAGACTAAAGGCTCGCCAGTCAAGAAATGACCAGGGGTGAGGAAAGCGTATTCATCAGGACTGTTGGGTATTGCGACGATTGGTCTCGAATTTAAACATGCTTCAATTTGTGTGAGCAGTGTGGTTATTTCTTCAAAGGTTAACACAGTGTTACCGGCAACCTTCTTCAGGTGGGTCTTCACTGATTTGATACCTGCTTCCCACAGTCCACCAAAGTGAGGGGAGTGAGGAGGTACGTGATGCCAACGAATTCCTTCTTCAGCTGTGAAGTTCAATACGTTCGTTTGATGATCTTCTGTCCAGATGAAGCGTGACAATTCATCTAATTTCCTTCTTGCTCCGGTAAAGCACGTGCCATTGTCACTGTACATGTCACTGCAACGGCCACGTCTCGAAATGTATTTTCTTAAGGCGGCAATAAACGCCTCCGTGGATAGATCACTGACGGCCTCAATGTGTACTGCCTTGGTCGCCATGCACACAAACAATGCTATGTAGCATTTCTTCTGAGTTTTACTTCGTGTCATCGCATTCAGCACCCGGTGGCGAACGTTGGAACTAATAGAGCGTTATCAAACTAACCTACACATTTTTGCTTCCACAAGTGAAATTAGTGGAAGGTTCTTTTTCATACCATAAATCTATGACATGGGAACACCGGCTTTACTTCCCCTCCGAAGAAAGGCATACTGAGGGATTTTTAACGCTCTTAAAAAATCCGACGACTTCGGCCGGGTTTGAACCCGCGATCTTGGGCATTGAAGCTCAGCATGCTACCAACTACGCTTACATTTTGTAAGCATTTTCAATTTCAGTTGCATTTTGTAAGTATTTTGAATTTCAATTGCACTTTTTAAGTATTTTAAATCTGAACCGGCCTTTTTCAATCTAAATTGCATTTTGTATTTTCAATTTCAATTTCAGATTGTAAGTATTTTGGATCTCACTTGCATTTTGTACGAATTATCGATCTCATTTGCAATTTGTAAGTATTTTGAATTTCTATTGCATTTTGCAAGTATTTTTACTCTACTTTCCATTTTGTACGTATTTTGAACCTAACCTACAATTTTTGCGTGTTTTTCAATCCATTCCTTTGGTGAGTTTTTCCTTCTAAATTCCCTTTAGTAACTCCATTTTGTGGATCTATTCAATCTGAGTTCAACTTTCGTTCTGATTTCCATTTCATTGTCATTTTCGCTATCGCCCAGACCATTAGGGGCCGATAGCCTAGATGTTAGGCCCCTGAAAACAACAATTATCAACATCATCAGAGTACAGATCGTTAAACCGGGGATCGTGGGGTCGAGTTCCAATGCGGAAACCTTTTGTCTTCTTTTTATTTTTAATAATGTAGCATACGGGGGATGCACCCCTATCCCCAAATATCCCTGATACATCTACTCCTACATTATAAAATTATAGCATACATCTGAGCCTAAAGGCATAGTAACAACCTTCTGTAACCCCGCCGCTTGGACTCCAATAACCCCAGCCAACGCCACACATCCTGTAGAAAGTGCAATTCTGCACACGCGGCACTCAGTAGCCTATAAAGCTGGAGAGATGAGGTACCTCGAGGTCATTCTGCCATTCCGTCATTCTGCCATTCCGTCATTCTGTCATTCTGTCAGTCTGCCTCAGTGCTACTTTGTGCCGGACCGACGCCGAGAACCACGCCGACGCTGAAGAGTAAGTGTCTCAGCGATCCACACTCTTCTAACAGACATTTACACTCTCACCCCTTTGTGCTTGGTTTATAAATAGCATCTGGTTCATTAACTGCTTTGCTACTGTAAGGAGTACTTCAAGTCTGAAGTACCCCATTAAACTCAGTCATAGTAGAAATCACTGGTCTTTCAGTTTATTGTGTTAATTGTTAAGATCCTGTCCTTCATCCCCCGTCCCCGGTAGGATTCAGGTAAGACACTTAGGTAAGTGCTCCGTGACGCCAGCAGCCAGCCACTCAGCTACGTCACAGTGTTTGGCTTGCTCATAGCGCAAGTCGCCAGCGCACACGTTAGCGGTATCCCAAACCCAGCTCAGCTGTTCCGAGCTCCCAGCACCTAATCCGTTAATTGCATCCCCCGTTCAGATAGTACATTCGGGACTTCCCCTTTCGAGTGCTCACACGCTCTCGAACCAGCCCTTAGTTAGCACCTCTTACACTCCAGATCCAAGTAGCCCCCAGCTCTTCCTATTTCATCCCCCCGAACAGTACCTTGTAGAGGGCACCCTCTCAGGGCCCCTACAATATGTACGTTACTAACTCTGCAAAAAAATTAAATAGTACTCAATACATTGTATTTATTAATATTTGCATAAAAGCCATTAAATTGAAAGGCAAAGGAAAAATTGGGATGACAATTAAATTTCCAGGAAGGGATTGCAATTGAGATGTACACGAGAGCGTCGTATATAACGTTAGATACATTTATGATTTTACAGTGATGATTTTCACATGCTGGGATGATATTCATCGTAGAAACCGGGGAGGCAATAATTTTCTCGACATCCTGCACACGCTTTAAACGCCGCAATTTTAGCATTTCATGGTGGTTTTACATTTCTACGTGGTTCATGCCTCGCTATTTTCTCCAAACGTTTGACCATCTGTGGACAAACCCTGCTTCTACCAAAAATTTGTTCGAAGTCGGTGATGATGCGTAGCCGCAATCCCCTTGTCAGCTAATCGTTTCATCTCTACATAACTACATCACCTTAGAAGAGAGGCAAACTGTTTGACATATTCTAACTATGGCTTATCCTTGTAGTGCCTGTCCTCGACCCTTCCTTCCATAACTACTGTAACTTTGCTATTCCTGGGCATCTTGGTGTACGCGTTATAAACTCATCTCTTCTCTTATTTAGCACTCACCAGAATCATTTATTTGATCCCGTTGGTCTTAATACTTTTTATTTGTCTTGTAACACCACATTTCAGATACTGCTGCAGCAACAATTTCCACTGAATGCCACACCTCCAGACGAAGGCTTTCAGAAAGGACTTTTTAATACCAAAATCATTATTTGATGTCAACTGATTTTATTTCTGTGGAAAACCTTTCCTTGCCTGGGCCATAAATACTTTTTAAATCCTCTTTGCTTCGCTCACCATAGGCTATTTTGCTTCCTACATAGCAGACGTGTCCTATTTACTTAAGGGGACTGGTACAGTAAACCACTTTCAAAATTTCGATTTTTCAATGTATTTTTTATGTACAGCCTCACTTGTCTAGTTCATTTTGGTGAAAGAATTATTTAAATATCTGCAATAGTTTAGGAGTTATGATTTAAAATGCTAGACATTGCATAGGCTCTGCGGAAGGCTCCTTTGCGGTTCATTTTCTCAAAACTATATTTTTCAAATCCGTTTTACTTGTAACTCCTAATTTATACATTGCATTACAGTGATACTTTTCTCTAATGTTCTAGAGACTACAAAACTGACCAAACTCATGTTCCTAAGGTTGATAATTATTGGGATAAAAGATTATTTACATCCCAAAAAATGACCAAAATATGCCAGTTTTAAGTAATACAAAATTAAAAATACTAATTTTGAACATATAATTCTGGAAGTAGTCAGATTTGTAGCTGTAAACTTTAACAGTACATTAAAAAAAGCAGAACACTAATATATTGATAAATGGTCCGGCTATGAATATAACGCTGAGCACCGACAAGCATACAGCCGCCGTTTTGAATAATTAATTAGCGAGTTTGATAATGCTAAAATCAATTCTCAGATATGTGCTTACTAGTAAAGTTTCATTGCCGAGATAAGAATTATTTAAAATGTCAACAATTGAAGGTGGCTTACTGTACCGGCCCCCTTAAGCTTTTCACTTGCCAATTCAATGACAATAGGGTTCCCTGATTTCTTACGGCTGCTTTCCACTGTTTTTTTCTTTATTTATTGATTTTCATCATCAATTCTTTTCTCAAGACTGACTCCATAGGGATTAGAAACTCATTCAAATGATTTTTTTGACCACGGCTCTGGCCGCAGAAGTCCGGGTTCAATTCTTGTCTCTGCCAAAAACATTTAATTCTAGTGTGAGAGCTGGAACGGGGTACACAAAGTCTCGTGAGGCAAAACTGAGAAGTGGAGAGTTCGATTCCTACCTTACCCATCCTGAAAGTGGTTTAAGGAAGTTTTCCCTCCTACTTCTATTCCTGGCAAATGCTCGGATAGTTCCTAACTTCAGGCCACGGCGACCTTCTTCCCAATCCTATCCCCCGATTTACCAATACACACACTAGTACAGCCATCACAATAACACATGTTATCACACGAATTCCCCACATACCCCAGTGCACCGGGCTACATGATCATGTTGTTGCAGCCCTTAAATACCGACAGCAGTGGCTAAAGCGCAGCGTTGGGTCATGGGGCCAAGCTTCTGCTGACCAACGCGTGGGTTCGAACCCACCGTCGGCCGTCCTTGAAATGGTTTTCCGTGGTTTCCCCATTTTCAACACCAGGCAAATGCTGGGACGGTACCTTCTGATAGGTCACGGCCGCTTCCTTCCACATCCTTGTCCAATTTCATTCATCTTCATCTCCATCTCTCATCCCGACGCGCAGGTCGCCCACGGGCGTCGAATAGAAAGACCTGCACTTATTATATTGTCACTAGTGGAGTCTATCTGTCTGACAATAAAGAATACATACATACATACATACATACATACACGACAAAAAAAAGCTCTTAAATAAACAACAAGACATAATTTTCTGGTGAATCGGCCAAAATGACAAATAATGTTACCAGATATTGTCAGTGTTTAAATAATTTCACCTTGAACCATCCCTCCTGATGGATGTTGGGATATCTTGGTCATCAAACCCGTGTGCTTTCCAGACAGGCCACTCGACACCAATACGGTCACATTTGCTAGTCTTACCTTCAGATAGTGGCCATAAGCACTCCAAAGAGAGCTGTGTCCTTAAAGCATTTTCTACATTTTCTGTTATGTTGTTACAGCTTTAAAAGTACACACATCAAAATAAGTTTTGCATATTGCTGGCCGAGAGTCGTAGTGGTCTCAAACCCATTAGTCGTTTTTGCGTGTGTGTATATCGGCTGTGTACATTCGCCTGTGTCAATGAGGATAGATCTGTGCGAGTGTGCAGACCACCCGGTGTACCTATGCACGACCAATACATCAGAGACAGATACCAACAGGGAGGAGGAGGTGCAATGGTTGGGGGGGGGGGCAATGTGTATGGTGGCTGAACCCCTCGTGTACATCCCAGGGCGTGAACAGGGACACTATCCTGGCACCTGTAGTGAAGGGCTATGCTGACAATTTCGCGCCCAAATTTCAATTTCGTGAACGATAACGCTCGCCCACACAGAGGTGGCTTTGTCAATGCCTTTCTTCAGGAGATTGGCATTCACAGAATGGAATGGCCTGTCTATGTTCCCGATCTCAATTGTGTAGAGCAGGGCCATCCAGACAGCGCTCCGGCCGCGCTCTAAGCCAGTGCTCCGAACGCTTTGTTGGAAGGTAGTTTCAGAAATGGTGAGAGAAGCTTGGCTGACTGAGCACGCTGAAGTGTGCAGCCGATCCATCAGTCGCTAGTCTAGTCCAATGTGCATGATTGACAGCGTGTAAGTAAATCAGTTTCGCAGTGGTTATGACTGAACAGCTTACAAAAACGGAGTGGTGAAGCAGCAGTCTTTAAAGCAGAATGGGAAATTTCATTTTTCTGTATAACTTATAAAGGGCATGCCAAATGTTTAGTGTGCAACAGAGATGTAATGTGTTAAAAAGAACACCATTTTTTGTTGAATTTTCCTCTCTACTATGGTGACATTTCGGTTTGGAATAAATCACAATATTCTTTACTTAACACTTGTGTTCGTTTCCTACATATTCCTTACATCGGAGTACCATTCGATTTGTATATGCGCTATATTTGTTATGGCAAAACAGCCCTGTTAATATGTCAACTATCCCACAAGAGCCGTCGGCCGTACGACTGAACGTACGTATATAGTGAGCGTGGTCCGAACATCGTCCGTCTCCTCGCTGCCACAGTGTAGTGGTGGTAGGGGAAGGAGCGCTAGTCAGACTGCCCAGTGCTCCCCGAGCGCGGCCGAGCTCCCGGAGCGCAATGACAGGATGGCCCTGGTGTAGAGCAGGCGTGAACACTGCTTAATAAATAAGTCTGTCCTCACTCTCATGCCCACCGTGCTCAATGACAATATGCAAACCATTTTTTGATGTGTGTATTTTACCTCACGGCTTTATCTGCTGTCACATACGGTCTGGAAAATGTTTCGACACGTTTGAAACTGAAACAACTACAGCAATTGGAAATAGTGAAAGCTACTTTTTTGAAAATAAGCCCTCTGTGTGTCCAAATACACACCTTCGAGGCTCGTATAAGAGTTAACAAGTAAACCGTTCAACGTTGAGGAACTCCGTTCTTGCTTGTTGCTGCCATCTATACCGAGTTATGTACACCTCGTAGAGAAAGTAAGGGCAAAGAAGAGAGACATATGGAGTGAGTTCTACTCCATGGATGCCATGATCTACAAAGACTGACAAGGAGGGGGTTACGAGCTCCGACATTTGGTTATACGCTTCGCCACATATGATTATCACTTGAAATTGTGCAAAATTAAGAAATTCCGTCAACCAGGTTCAAATTGTGTTTGTGACCGTTGCGGCAAGAGTTGCAAACGGTACCATGGTACGATTTGCAAACTTCGGCTCGAGTCCGTAACAGCCTTTTGCAAAGATTAATTTATAGTTTATCATATTATACTTCCATGTAAGTTATGGCCATTGGCTGCAATAAAATATATTATTATTATTATTATGTTGTTACTTCATTGTTTAGGTTTGAGACATCTTGATCATCAGCCCTGTGTGCTTTCCAGACAGGTGGGTTTAGTCACTTACACCAATAAGTTCACATTTCCATAGCTTACTCAACACATATGAGCGCTCCAAAGAGAACTGTGTCCTAAACCCTTTTCTACATTTTATTTTGATCCTCTTAATTTATATTAGAGGTTTGGGACATCTTGGTCATCAGCCCCGTGTACTTGGGTGTTTGATAATTTTTATATCTGTGGCGGCAGTTAGAAGTGTGGGATTAGGTTAGGATAGGAGCCCCGGGAATGAAAATAAGATTACATTCATGGCACTTGCCTGGAGCGAGTGTAGTAAGACACATGGGATATCCACACTCAGAATAGCGTCTGCCAGTGTCGCGTCGTACATCCTGCAGTTCCCCTTTCATGGTCGTGGGGAGCGTTTAAACGCGCACGGCTACGCCACAGGACTACATTTAATATTCTGAAATTATAAGTTACTAGCTGACCCGTGCGAGAAATCTCGCATGTTCATAAGTCATACTTTCCCCAATATGTTTATAATGAGCCACTTAAGGAGAAAGGTTGTTATGTTTTTATTTCAACCAAATGATTATAGAACACCGTTTTCATTTCAGTTAGAATTCCAAGCTGTACGTTCTCTAACTTAAGAAGGCAATCACTGAAAATTCGATCATCATAACACTCACCTGTTATTCGATATTTTCGAAAGCATCTTGGTCAAGATTTCCTGCTTTATCTTGTTGGCTGAGGAGCCTCTTTCTCCCTTATCAGAACAGCCCTGGTTAGAAAACTTCTTCACACCCCGCTTACAGTGAGGCTTCCTTGTTCCTAAGTGCAACGATCAGCGTTTAACTCCTTCGCACACTGCCTGCAGGGCAGCTTTCCCGGTCCTATGTGATAGCGCTCAGCGCTAAACTCCTTTGCACGTTACCTACAGGGGTGCTTTTGCTTTCTTGAGTGGAGCGTCAGCATGAGAGCGTGCTGTAGCTGGTTTCTTTCTGTGAGCATTGTATACTGCTTCTTTGATCTCATTTTCCATGTTTTCCAGAAGTCGGGTTTTGATGTATTGTGTTAGGTCCTCGACCTTTTCTTCAAGGACGGCTATTCCCACCCTACATGATTTATTCATGTCCAGTGCCACAGGTTTACATGTTTCACACAGCCATATCAATATCCTGTTCTTTCTTTCAACGCCTCTGACTTCCTGACCAATAAGGCCAGTACAGTTCCCGTGGGTATTTTCTCTGCACCTATCGCATTCGATTGTGCTGTCCTCATTAGTGCATTGCAGAATACTTTTTTGTTGCTTCTGGGTGCACTCCGGGCAGAAAGCATCTTGGTCAAGATTTCCTGCTTTATCTTGTTGGCTGAGGAGCCTCTTTATCCCTTATCAGGACAGCCCTCGTTGGATAACTTCCTCACTCCCCGCTTATAGTGAGGCTTCCTTGTTCCTAAGTGCAATGATCAGCGTTAAACTCCTTCGCACACTGCCTGCAGGGCAGCGTTCCCGGTCCTGTGAGGGAGCGCTCAGCGCTTAACTCCTTTCCACGTTACCTACAGGGGAGCTTTCGCTTTCCCGATTGGAGCGTCAGCATGAGAGCGTGCTCTGGTTGGTTTCTTTCTTTGATATTTATGAAATTAGAATGCAATTCGTCACTGTTAATGCCATTTGTGTGTTGAGTCCATTGATAGCCAGCTTAGCCGTAACACTCATCGGTTATTCGATATTTATGAAATTATACGATTTGAGAACGATTTGAGTACCGGTACTCAAACCATTGATTTACTGTTTCTGAAATCCATGCGAATTGATAGAAGAAAAACTGTAAGAGAATTAACGTTCAATAGCTTTAAGGTTTTAGACGACAACTCATAATTTCAGCATGCTACAGCAACAGTATTTGCAAGAAGCACACTTCTTACAGAAATCGATATTTATGGAATTAGAATGCAGAAGAAAAAGCTGTACCCAATCCATTAATTTACTGATTCCGAAAACCAGATAGAAGAAAAACTGCAAGAGAATTATCGTTAAATAGTTTTAAGGTTTTAGACGACAACTTGTAATTGCTGCATGTTAGACCAACAGTATTTGCAAAAAGCACAATTCTTACCAAAATCGATATTTATGGAATTAGAACGCAGAAGAAAAACCTGTATCGCGGCATATTAACGAACCTGGAAATGATAGAAGATGATAGAAGAAAGAACTGTAAATAGTTGTAATGTTTTAGACGACGTAACACTCGCCGGTTATACGATTCGAGTAGGCCTACTGAATTCATTGATTTACTGTTTCTGAAAACCATGCGAAATGATGGAAGAAAACCCGTAAGAGAATTAATGTTCATTAGTTTTAAGGTTTTAGACGACAACTCGTAATTGCAGCATGCTAGAGCAACAGTATTTGCAAGGAGCACAATTCTTAATAAAATCGATATTTATGGAATTAGAATGCAGAAGAAAAACCTGTATCGCAGCATAAGCCTATTAACAAACCTAGAATTTAATAAATCCATTGTTTAGACGGATGAGCTTAAATCATGTGTGTGCTAAGTCCATTGATTGAAAGCTTAGCAGTAACACTCACCGGTTATACGATTTGAGTACCCAATCCATTGATTTAGCCTACTGATTCTGAAAACCATGGGATATGATAGAAGAAAGAACTGTACATGAATTAACGTTAAACATCCTAGGTCTCAGATAGCCCAATACCTTTGGTTTCATGAGACAATGTTAATCCAGAAAGGATAATGGAATATCAACAAAAGGAAAGCGTGACAGGTAAGTAGAGACAATAGTCAACTTTTGTGAGGAAATCTGTGCAGAATTTCAAATTAACCACTCGGGTACGATAGCTGGAGCCGCTAAGTATTTCAACACCCAGCCGCTTTTGGTAAATGCATTTCGTCTATGTAGTTAAAGGTAGAGTGACGCCCGTTTGAAATTTAAAAAGTCCCTCTCGGCGTGCTGGAAAGGGTAGATAAATTTCACCGGGCTAACTAGGGGATAAGCGAAAATAGGCAAAGTATGGATATTTTCGTAGAAGGACCAGTCCTCATTATATACCTCTTTATATTAGAAAGTATTTTACAGTAAGTGGAGGTTAATAAAATTTGTCTTCCGTCTTTTAATGCATATTTTTTAACATTTAATTTTTATGGGGTCAGTAACGTTTTCGTCATTTTGAGTCTATTTTTAGTCTACTTTCGATTTTTGCAAAAAATGAAAGTGGACTTATGAGATCTACACAGGCCAAAATTTGTGTGTGTGTCTGTGTGTGTACTCTGAATGTCAGCCCCTCCCCCCTTTCAATTCAAACACGGTGAAACCGAATGGAACAAAATTTGGTACAGAGGTAGCACTAGCAATTGGCACCTCAGTGTCATATTTTATATCGCCGCCATCTTTACCGAAACTGAATGGCAGCCACTCAAACGTTCTGAACTTAAAATCAAATTACGACTGAACTAATCATCCGATCTTTACCAAATTTGGTAACAACATACCTTTATATAGGACGCATCTTTTATCCAAACTACAAGGTCTTCAGCTATGCCATTTCAGGATAGCGGCCGTGTGAATTATGCAACCATTAAAATCAATAACTTAAGACCCACCAATTCCGATTATCGAGCCAAGGATGGTTTAAGCTATCCTGAAGGATGTGATTAGGCCTATAATATTATACTGTATGAGTGACTTAAAAGAGCTGAACCGTCTCTGTTACATGACAAGATGGCAGCTGATCTTTTATGCCTGTCCTACATTTCAGTAGTTTTAGTGTGTTGTATGCGATATAGCCTATCGATGCCAAAAATATAAACTTTGTATGAAATGATTTATAATGAAGATGTACTGCAGTCAAGAAATCGTTTCTTTCAAGTCATTATTTGCTAACACGTTGTATCTAATAAGTCAGTTAATAACATTTGGGTGTTAAGGACATGGTTAGCTCTGGGCTAGCGTGTTAGTCTCTCAAGCGGTTGACTGGGGATCGAATTCTACTACAGTTAACTTTCTTTTCTTGAATTCTTTTACAAATGATGTGCACGGGCTCTTTACACAGATACTGAATAAAATGGCATTTTGCTCAAAGGAGAGACTAATGTATGCACTCGTTTATTAATAAAATCACAGCCCCAGCATCGCACATATACAGAAGGCATTAGGAAAAGGAGAATAGAAGAACTACGTAGATACAAGTTGTCGTCAACCACAGCCTTCTCAATGCCTCTGCACGGTGCTGTCCTCTTGTGGGTTATGTGGGTAATATTGTTCGAAACATACAGCTGTGTAAATACCTGGCCTCCTGAAGTATGGTAATTTTGTAATACCGGTAGTTCAACTATTAGCCGCGACCACGCTCCGATTACCTTTAAACACTGCCAGCTGGATCGCCTCCCTCCTGGCTACTCATTCAATACTCAGAGGCGTACAAGATATTATATTAATTCACTGCTAGGTTGCAGCACCAACCTACCGTGATCGTCGCGGGTTATTAAAGGGGAAGATACCCAAAACGAAGGATTCTTAAGTTTAGAGGCTTAATATCGAGATTAACGGACGTGAATGCATTACAAGAAGTTAGTCGTTTTGTTATTCAATCATCATAAAGTGTTTAATATTGATGTTGACACTTACTGGCTAATTATCGATATAAAAGAAAGCAAACCATACATGGTGGTTGAGATGATAGTTTTAGGGATGAGGACAAAGAGTTATAAGTATACCCATGCATTTAGGAGAAAATAGGCTATATGTTCTTTGCTGAACATCTTGTTATGGTCTACTGGTGGTCACACTGTCCTTATGCAAGGTTTTGACATTGATGTGTAACTATCCAACGGTCTGTAACTTCTTCACGCAAAATATATCTCCCGCAGAGATGTTGGTTGATTCCTCATGGTGGTCATGTAGCCCCGTGTACTTTGGGTGTGTGTAGAATCTGTCTGGTAACCAGTGTTCATTGTGATGGCTGTATTTGTCTGTAATTTATGCAAGGACTGCAGACGGTCAATTTCAAGTACTAGTTCCTACTATTGCTACCAAATGCTACCGTCAACGACACCTAGCTGTGAACATGGCTACTAGATGCCACCGAATCTAGCACTTAGCAACGAACGTTGGAAATTAGAGCATTAATCAAATCTAACCTACAAATTTTGCTTAACACAGTTGTTGTTAGTGGAAAGTTCTATTACATGCCATAAATCTATGACATGAGCCCGCCGCTTTACTTCCCCACCGAAGGAAGGCATACTTAGGGATATTTAACGCTCTTAAAAATCCGACGACTTTGGCTGGGTTTGAACCCGCAATCTTGGACATAGAATTTCAGCATGCTACCAGCGACGCCACCGATGTCCCTCCCTCAGAGACAGATGGGGAACTGAATGTGATCCCGTGCAGTGGCGTTGTCATGGCAACCTCTGATGGCTCTTCCTTAATCAATTTAGTAGCGTTGTTATGGACACCTCTGATGGCTCTTCCCTCATCAAATTGGCATTTTCTTGTAATTCCGAAATCATTTTTCTCATTCCTTGGCGTAACGGTGGGTCATATAAAAAAATATTTCCGACAAAAGTTTTAGGCAATAATTGGAGGAGTATTGACCATTTCAGATGGTTTTAATATTGTGTCTCTTAAAACCCCCTACACACTATCAGTCCAGACCAGACCAGACCAGCAGACGGTCGGAAAAAGTAGCTGATGGGCGGGCAGTTCGATAGTGTGTAGGCCTATCTGCCGACCAATTCGGTCTGCGCAGACCGTCTGATGGTCTGGCTGGAAAACCTTCAGACCACCAGACTGCCCCTCGCCTGTCTGGTCTGGTCTGATAGTGTGTAGCGCTGTCTGGCCGACTGGCGGACTCCGTCGCGATCTGCAGCAGTTTCAATACGTATTCTACTGTGTACACAAATACTCTGCATGTACTGGGGCACTTTCTTCTCTACTACTTCAGGATCTGTTTGATTTTTTGCTAATAATATTAATCTATAATTACTGAACTTAGGCTAAATACAAATCGTGATGACTCGCCAAAAAGCTTCTTATTCAACCACAGAAACAGTGAGACTATTGTAGCTGCCCCTTGGGTGAAGACGAAGAAACCTATAATTAGAGGACAGCACTATATAGACTACTAGCAGTAGTACCCGGCTTCTCCCGGTGGAATGATGATAATATTTCAGTCTCTTTAACACTCAACGGCATTGTTGAAGATGATACTGACGACGACTGCTATTGAACGGGTATAATAAACTTACACTCTAATAGAAATACATATTTTTAAATTACCGGCGAGTAAGACTGTGGTGTTGCCTAGTAGTATAATGGGCGTAACATCTAGGTCATTTTCCCTTTTGATGCGGATGACAATGAAGACTACTACTACTGAACGGGTATATTAAACTTACAAACTACTCGAAATACACATTTTATAAATCACAGGCAATGAAGACTGTGGTGTTGCTTAGTAGTACTGTATAATGGACGTAACATCTAGGTCATTTGCCCTTTTGATGAGGATGATAATGAAGACGACTACTACTGAACGGGTATATCAACCTTACAAATTAATGCAAATACATATTTTTAAAATCACAGGCTAGGTTCTGGTGTTGTTTTGTAGTATAATGGACGTAACATCTAGGTCATTTGCCCTTTTGATGAGGATGATAATGAAGACGACTACTACTGAACGGGTATATCAAACTTACAAACTAATGGAAATACACATTTTAAAATCACAGGCCATGAAGACTGTGGTGTTACTTAGTAGTATAATGGACGTAACATTTAGGCCATTTGCCCTTTTGATGAGGATGAAAATGAAAACTACTGTTGAATTGACACGACAAACTTACAAACTACCGTGATAGAAAGAAAAATTTCAAAATTCACAGGCGATGAAGACTTATTGTGTGTGGTGATTAGTGGTATAATGGGCGTAACATCTAGGTCATTTGCCCTTATGATAATAATAAGGTAATGAAAAATGACTACTAAACGAACATGGTGTAATTTTAAATCTGATATAGGCAATTTAGAGTTCTACCTTCGATGTCTTCCAAAGTCTGAACGTTATTTTCTGGCTTAGGCCTATACTCGATGCGTGTAGTGAAAGAGCTTATCGAGTACTGACCGGGTCCAAGCTGCACGAATCGCAGATGATGACGATATATGATGACATACGTTCGGGGGGGGGGGGGGGGGTCCCGGTCCTATTCACATTGACCGGTGAATCACTAATTCTTTCGTAACACGACAGTGGTTTGAGCAAAGACCCTGTATGAACATCAGCATAGTCAGCAATACCAGGTAACACGGCGGGGTCTGGACATTTCTCTCATGTCAACTCGCGATGAATCAGCAAGCTATTCTCACACCTGGCCCCCTCCTCCCCCCTCCACCCACCAGGGTCTCTCAACTTGTGGGACGTGGGTTTGCGACCACGGGACCCCAACTGAGTCCGGCATTGCTTCTACTTACTGGTGCCGGGCTCCTTTCAGTTCTCTTTCCTGTCAGCCTCCCTTGGTCAAACTTTTGTTCTCTTCCGACCCCGATGGTATCAGGGTATCCGAGGCCTAGCGACTCTTTCACTTTCCCGCCTTAATTGGCCCTTGTCTAATCATTCCTGATAGCCTCATTCTTCGAGGTGTCAGCCTTCTTTTTCTTTTCTTAATATCTCATGTCTTCTGCTCAAGACCCTCAAGGAGACAGGGTGTGTGTAGCCCCACCACTTCTGGTGCACCCTGGATAGTGCTACATCCTCAAGGGCTCATGGCTGGTGAGTTCGGGAGATGGCAACCCTGAGGGTTTCCTGAGCGGGTCCGGTTTTACCCCTTTTTTCCATTGCCTTTGGGACGGACCCTGTCCTCTTTCCGGGAATGGAGTGGTCTGTCCGCAATTTCAAGCAGACAATGTTACTCGCAGGGTACCAAAGGGTAAGTATACAAATTTTGGTTCTGAACGGTGAAACGATGTAGATTTGTGCCAAAGGGCCTAAATGCAGGGAATGGGGTGATCTGTCCGCAATTTCAAGTGGACAGGGTTACCCGCAGGGTTCGAAAGGGTAAGTATAAAAATTTTGGTCCGGATCGGTGAAACGATATAGATTTTTGCCAAAGGGCCTAAATGCAGGAAATGGGGTGGTCTGTCCGAAATTTTAGGTGGACAGTGATATTCACAAAGTTACAAAGGGTAAGTATACACATTTTTGGTTCAGATCGGTGAAACGGTGTAGATTTTAGCCAAGGGGCCTAAATGCAGGGAATGGAGTGGTCTGTCCACAATTTCAAGCAAACAGTGTTACTCGCAGGGTACCAAAGGGTAAGTATACAAATTTAGGTTCTGATCGGTGAAACGGTGTAGATTTGGGTCAAAGGGCCTAATGCAGAGAATGGGGTGGTCTGTCCGAAATTTCAAGTGGACAGGGTTACCAGCAGGGTTGCAAGGGGTAAGTATACAAATTTTGGTTTGGATCGGTCAAACGGTGTAGATGTTTGCCAAAGGGCGTAAATGCAGGAAATAGGGTGGTCTGTCCGAAATGTTAAGTGGACAGTGTTATTCACAGGGGTACATAGGGTAAGTATACAAATTTTGGTTGAGATCGGTGCAACGGTGTAGATTTGGGCCAAAGGGCCTAAATGCAGGGAATGGAGTGGTCTGTCCACAATTTCAAGCAAACAGTGTTACTCGCAGGGTACCAAAGGGTAAGTATACAAATTTAGGTTCTGATCGGTGAAACGGTGTAGATTTGGGTCAAAGGGCCTAATGCAGAGAATGGGGTGGTCTGTCGGAAATTTCAAGTGGACAGGGTTACCCGCAGGGTTCCGAAGGGTAAGTATACAAATTTTGGTTCAGATCGGTGAAACAGTGTGGATTTGTATACATAACAGACAGACAGACAGACAAACATTGAGCTTTATATATATAGATAAATGAATCCAGATAAGTCTAAATTATTGATGCATATTTCTTCGGAACCTAGTCTCGTCTTGTGATATCTTTTATGCTCTTAGGTGAGTAAAAATAATAATTTACACGAACTGTGACAAGCCCGATGACATGATCTTAGCTATTGGTAGGGCAACTATCGCCGCCATGTTTTTTCTACATTAAGGTCTGAGGATTAGAGTTGGTCTTGGTTTCAGTACGTATTCTATTGTTGAACAGACGTCTTATTGCAAGATTCTGTCGCCATGTCTCAATATTCCCAGCATAGAAACAACGCGATTGCCGATGATAATGAAGTAGTAGGCAATCATGAGGCGGATACTATCATGCAAATGTTAGAAGTGTATCGGGAGCATAGATGTTTGTGGGACATTAGGAGTGATAATTACTCGAATAACATTGCAAGACAAGAAGGCTTCAACGCTTTGTTGGCAATTTATAAAACTATCAAACCTCCTGCAACGTCAGGGGATGTTAAGAAAAGAATTTAGAATATGAGGAATGCCTACAGAAGGGAACAGAGGAAGCTGAGTTTTAATCTAACATTTCTCTCATGCGTGACGTTTTATTCGGAACGTTATACATGACTATCTTACTTAATAACTAAGAGTACTTATTTTACAAGTAGTTGCCTATAATATATAGGTATAAATTACAATGTTATACTAGGTAATATTTACATTTACATTAATTACATTACTATTCCATAAATTTCTAAGGTAGGTACTGCACCCTTATATACTGGATGATCCACCAATATCCTCCGGCTGGAAATAATCTGGGATTGTAGCATCTTGAAGTCCCGGCTAAAAACCACATGGTGCCACTTGGCGAAAACACTCAGAATAAGGGACAGGATTTTCTCTGACGGAATATGCTGCAGTATCAAACTACAGACCAGTAGGGTCATCTAACTACTTAGGATAAAGTGAGTCTCAAAAATCTCGGGCGTAAGGATGCGGATTAGGTCCCTCGGGAACTTCCACCCTACAGCACATTCCTCTACCATCTAACTACAAATATAATGCCAGTTTCCTATAAAACAATCAGGAAATCTTCAACACGAATCCGTCTATTTATTATAAAAGCAATACACTTCTCGTGTCGTCGAGCTTCGATTAAACGCTCTCAAAAGAAACAATGCAACAAATAAGAATGACCAAGTGTCATTAATCGACATAAAAATACAAATCGTTTCCTTAAGAAACCGTAAAAACTGTTACGTGTAAGCTTCAATAAGCTTCTATACAGTGAACAACTGCTGTGCCCTGGGTGACGGGAGTTTATAACAAGAAAAATGTTATAAGCTAAAAATTTTAATAATCCCACAAATAAATGACGTTACCCCTGACGTAGATCTCCGTCATTACAAATACTATTCATTACTCTATACAATTTATCTCCCACACCCTAACATTAAAATTTCTTCCTCTAGGAAGCGCAAAATCTCTACACAACTCTATAGTTTAAATTTAAAATATAAAACACTCCTAAATCTACTTACGAATCTATCTGAAATATGTTTAATACAACATTCTATACAATGAAAATAATCACGTCGTAGTTCATCAACTACTTACTTAAACAAAAAAATATACAACGCGTTCCTTCCTTTCTCCCGACAATACAACATGCAATTGTCCTTCTACTTCACTCCTGCCTCTCAACGGGCTTCAGAAAAATATGACTTCACTCTACTATGTCTCGTTCGTGGTTTGCGTTACAATCTGCGATTCTCTAATCCATACAATTAAGTAGAGACTAGCTCAAAAACCTCCTGCAACTTATCTGTTCATGAAATAAATATACTTAATAAAAATACACATTTCCACTCGTCGAATAATTACCATAAATGAAAACATAAGGAAAAAAAAACATTTAATAGACCTCAGTTTACTCTCAGCTTCAACAAAGATTCATTAAATCCTATAATTTCTATCAGATTTAACTTCATCCAGGATCCGCTGTCCTGTGAATTTCAAGGAGTTTCAACTATATTGAGACTATTTCAATAACATCCACAATTAATAAATTTCCATAACATTGCTCTCATAACTTCTTACTTCCATGAAATACACGCGTCTGTCACTACAGACATTTCTACAAAAATAGATCAATGGCTACACACTGGCTCATTGTCTCACAACAAATACCTCCGTTTACAACGGGAATAATAAATCTCATCCATCGAGATATTTCGCAGTTCCTTCAATGCAATTCCTTTCTCTATACTTTCCAATAATAAACTCTTCTTTCAGTTACCACAATCTTAATAACCATATAATAAAAATACTGGTTCTCTCCATGAATCAATTTAATAGCTAATGCGATAAAATGATGATCTTCAAATAAAAATCTCATTTCTTTTCCTCACTCACATTTCTTAAAAACTTTTCAACAAACTGTACTATTCCTTTAACTCCTTCGTTACATTATTTCTTACTTCAAAATACGCTATCGTTCGTATTTGTTAATTCCACATTACAATTCTTTAATGATTCTTTCTTTTTTGTCTTTTCAACAAATTCCAAAACTTTAAAAAACATTACTCACAAAATTTCTTCACTAAATCTGTTTCATTATTTCTCAGATCGTGACTTTATATAGATCTCTATAATAGATCTTTCTGAATCGTATTCTTTGACATATACTTCCTATCACATACTTGGAAAACATTTCCATCGTTACAATCATTAATAAAACAGAGATATCGTGCGATTTAAATCACGTTTTAAATTTTACTATAACTATTCTGAACTAAACTATAAAATCTTCCTTCAAATTTCGAATATCGCAAAAATCGAAAAATCGAAATGAAAAATCCCTAAAATTCCGAAATCGTCGAAAAATACGACCAAACATCCGCATGATGTTTTTACGAATATAAGAATGAAAACTGCTATAATCTAATAAACAATATAGAAAAATGGCATTCAATAATATTTGTCGGATATTCAAGATATATACAATTCTACAAAGTGAATGTTCAATGTTGATCCGTGGACTACCTTGGGTTGGGTTAAAGTTGACATGAAGCGGACTTCCTTTGCTTACCCATTAGAAACGGAATGTTTCTAGTGGCTTAAGACTGCGTGATGTTCAGCATTCTTGTCGAATTCTCCCTCCGAATATCTCGTGCGGTCAGGTCTCAGGATACGAACTCGATCATCATTGTGTTGTCTCCCCCTTCCACCGATGAGTCTTCTGGGTGAGATGGGATAGCCCTTTCTCGCTTCGGCGCCGGGTAATTCCCTGGCCGCCCTCGTCCTTGAATTCTTCTGGTCTTCTTTCCCCAAGGTTCCCTGTAGATCGTCATTTGAGTTGGTAAAATGACTGATAATTGTAGAATTTCTATTACGGGAGAGATGAGATGTTAATCTCCCCCGAAATGTTGATGTTAAGTCATTTCGGATGTTCTTGATGCCATCATAGCGTCGTTCCCATAATTGTTTAAGCGTTCATCACGACGCTTGTAGAATCGTTAGGAAATTCCTCCCTCAACTTTTGGAATTTTACCATGCTTGAAGCTGTAGATTTGTTGTTAATAATATAATTATTTCTTCGCTGAATGTCGACTTTTATGTTACTTGCACATTACTAAGTGCCTTCGATGAATATTTGCTATTTGCTTTGTTCAACTTGTAGAGTAGTTTGTTCTAACGTCCTTCTGCTTCGAAGTCGTGGTTGATAAGAATCTCGCTGGCTCTTCTCTTTCCCCCGCGTCTAATTTCCAAAACCGAGTCTTTTCTCAATCCATGGCTCTGATTGGTTGCTTATAATACTTGATCAAACAAACTCTCCATTAAAACTCAGCAATTCTTCTAGGTTTGTGCCGTGTCTTGTGTGGGGTTTCGCCTAGGACACCAAGCTAGGCTCATCGGCGGGCTCTTGGTGTCCCCGCCTGTAATCCACGCAGAATCTGGTGGAACCGTCCTTCTTCTTCACTAGCACGACCGGAGAACTCCAAGGAATATGTGATGGCTCAATCACCCCTTGCTCCTTCACATCTTCTACCATCCAGTCGACTTCAGCTTGCTTGGCGAGCGGGACACGTCGGAATGGGGCCCTAATCGGTGCGCTGCCCCCAACGTCGATTCTGTGCTGGACCAAGCTTGTCCTACCGAAATCTTTGCTCCCCACGGATAAGACATCCTGGAATTCGTGTAGCAGGTCCGGAAGTTGGCGTGATTGTTCCTCGTCTAAATGGTCCTGGGATCCTTGGTACAGCTTCTGTAGTTCTTCTGGCAGGGCGCATCTTCTTCGGTTGTCCGTCTGCAGGTGTCCGTCCGTCGTATCTGTGATGTGGGCAATCCAGGCAACGGGCTCGGAGACTCCTAGGTTGGTGTCCCGGTGAACCGTAATGTCGTAGTCGTTCAGGTTGGACAGGCGGACGTACGGCCGAGACGTTGTGTTGATGAGAGTCTTGGCAACTAGCAATCCTTTTGTCTGGATGTCCTGATCTTTTGGTTCGATGACAGCCCCCACTCCCTCAGCTGTTCCGTCGACAATTACGGCAGCGCTGACTTCCGTCCTGGCGGGAACGATGACGTCCTCTCTCAGCCTTACTCGTCGTGCGGCGACGGCCTCGTGTGCTGGTTGCAAAGCAAGTTCCTCACTTCCGAAATGCAGAGTGTTGGCACTCAGATCCAAGATGATGTTGTTCTGGTCCAGGAAGTCCAGTCCGATGATCACTTCATTTGATACGTCAGCCACAAGCACTGGATGCTTTATCGCCCGTCGACCAATGACGAACTCCAGTGATGCTTCGCCATGTACCGGTGCGGTCTCTCCGGTCGCGGTTATTAGCTGGAGGTTCCTTTGTGTGGGTTGCACTCTCCATTTCGGGATCACGGTGGGATTGACGATGGTCCTCGATGCTCCCGTGTCGATTAGCATGGGCCATCTCTCTCCGTTGACGACTCCGTCGACCATCAGGCTGCTATTGTCCCTCCTTAACTTCGTCACACGCACCTGGACTGCCGGGGCTTCACGACTGTCAAAAGCCAACCTTTGCCCCCCAAGGCTGGCTAATACTCGTTTCCCTGGGCCGCGCGGTTTTCAGACGACTGATTTCCCGTCGGATACCCTCGGCGGCGGCGATCGCTGCAGTCCTTGCTCAGGTGGACTTTCTTACCGCAGGTCCAGCAGGTCGGTAGTCCTCTTCTGGGCCGCCTCTCCAGTTGTCTTCCGGCTGTATCATTGCTGGTGGTGCTGCGACTATCGAAGAAACGGCTTAGCACCTCCATCAATTCGTCGGCCAGGGGCTTGGTCCCGTTGGTTTTTGCTGGTTCGTCGACGTCCACTTGACGCACCCGCGCGTGCATTCTAGATGCCTGTTTTGCCGTCTCGAACTCAAGCGCGTGGCTCAGCGCATCTGCCAGGGTCTTATTGTGCGCGAGTCGCAGCGCCTGTTGAGTGTCCGAGTCCCGTAGCCCGTCGGTGAAGGTCTGCGTCGCAATCTGTTCCAGAAAGTCGGCCGGCGCTGTTGGATAGGCGAGCCTTACGAGGCGTGCGATGTCCATCTCGAACTCCTGCAGGGTTTCCGCGTTCTTTTTTACCCTGGTCCGGAGCTGCATCTGGTAGGCCTGCTGAAGATGGCTATCTCCATATCGGGACTCCATATGGGCGATTAGTGAAGCGTAGTCCTGGGATCCAGTCGGGAAGGCCTGAAGGACGTTAACAGCGTCACCTCTCAGCGCTACACTGAGAGCTGTAGCCTTTTCTGTGTTGTTCTAGTTATTTATGGAACAGGCCGCCTCGAAATGATGTAATTATGTGCTCCACGGGACCTTTCCGTCGAAGGTTGGGGGCGTCACTCTGCTCTGTCCCGTTCCTGATGTTCCCGGTGTACCTGTGGGCGGGCGTCGGCGCAGCTCGGCAACTTCCTCTTGAAGAGCGTTGAATCTCGCTTCAATCCCCGTCGGTGGGTGTTGGTTCAGCTCAGCAATTTCCTTTTGTAAAGCGTTGAATTTCTCTTCCACCCCCGGCAGTGGGCGTTGGCGCAGTTCGGCAACTTCCTCTTGTAAGGCGTTGAATTTCTCCTCCACCCCCATCAGCGGGCATCGGCGCAGCTCAGCAACTTCCACTTGTAAGGCGTCAACTTTCTTTTCCACTGCCGTGACTTCCTCACGTAGGCCCTGTTCTAATTTCTTCAGGTCTTGTGCTAGCATAGTCTGGCCGTCTTCCATCTTCTTCTGGCCATCCTTCAGGTCCTTGGCTAAGTTCTTCTGGCCGTCTTCCATCTTCTTCAGGTCCTCCGCAAACTTATTTTGACCGTCTTCCATCTTCTTCTGGCCGTCTTCTAATTTGGCAGTTATGTCCTTGGTTAAATTCTTCTGGCCGTCTTCTAATTTGGCAGTTAGGTCCTTGGTTAAGTTCTTCTGGCCGTCTTCCATCTTCTTATGGCCGTCTTCCATCTTGGTTTCCATGCCACTGAACTTTTCTAGCAATGCTGCCAATTGCGCCACCATTTAAGTTGTTTGTCTTGTAAATGGCATGCACTCACAGGATAATTAGAGAAAATGACCTGCTCGGGTTTTGAAACCAGGACCGTCAGGTGTTGTGCTTGTGCTTGAGTTCGTAATCCGGCTTCTGACACCAGTTGTTACGTGCCACCCCCCTAGTGGCACTTTTGTTAACTGGATTACGGTCGGTAGAAAGCACAAACAGATTGTTCCTTTAAAGAAATAATTAATTTTATTGCGGCCAGAAAGATACACTACTCATCAGAAAATACAAGCAATTATTACCTTACTCCAGTTTCCTCATGTCTCTTGCTTATGGAGAGCTCTTGCCCCCTTTCACTTGTCAACAGTTAATCTTCTCGCTAATGAGTATGGTGGCCTTGTCAGAACTACATGCAACTCTTCCCTAAGTACACAAATTACAGTTACTTACGATAACCTGCTACACGCTGCTTCGCTGTTCACGAGCTGGGAAACAATGTCACTGAATTTCGTAACTCGCACGGCACTTCACCACAGTATCTCTGTCGCTCAGTGAAATCACACTCACTCAAAACACAGGCAGTCCCCTGTATGCTTCTCACTTCCTCGCTGTCAAGAGAAACGGCTTTACTAGGGGATTCGCAAGTCACCACACTTCTGTCGCTCACGATAAACGCCCGCACTAGCTCGTAAAACACACAACAACAACTGCTTGACAGGTCGCTCTTATATAGCAGGCCGGAGACTCAATAAATGATTCTAGACCCATCCAGGGTTCATGGCTTCTCGAGGTTTCCTTCACTGGCTGAGTCACGAATATTCTGGACCATCCCCTTTGTCCTAGTAGTCCTGTTGCATAAGGCGCACGCAGTACACTGAGGCAGAACACAGCCCAGCACGGGGGCAGTTGTGACTCATGCAGCGATCGCTGAAACAAACTCACATCCGTAACAGTATACAAGGCAGTGTAGATCATCTGCAAACTAGTAAGGATTTGTGGAGGCACATGTTGCTGAGCGTTCAAGATAACGTCAACGGTTTGGTCTAGCCGTAGATGGTCTTTGAGTTTTCCATTTACGTACCGTACTTACTGTATGTTCGACACGACTGAAGTGTACTAAGCTATTATTATATTGTCACTGACTAGCAAATCATTGCGATGTATATTCTTGAGACACTTCTATTAATGCTTTAGTCTTAGGTACCGGTACTTCAACATCTCCAGTAAATGACACAATGCCATCGGTCGACCGAACAATCATCACACAAATGAACTACTCCATAATAGGCGTATTATCAAATATTTGCATACGATTGCAGTACATTAACGCGAACTGGTCTTTACAGACATACTGAAGACACTACAATTTACAGATGAGCAATAGTTTATCCCAACTTTCATCAAACGAAGCTAATCAAAGCTAATATTGTATCCCAGCAACGAATGTAAACAAACAATAGGTCGGGCTCCTGCATGCACCATTTTAAAACTTTCGATACCTGCATTTAAGGTCTGAGTATTGTAGTAGCCTTGATACAACTGAGGTCTGGAGGTCTGGTATGATGGTGTGTATGCAAAGCCGTTCCCTGACCTAGCAATTTGCCCGTCCACGTCTGCTGGTCTGGTCTGGTCTGATAGTGTGTAGCAGCCTTAAGAGAGATCTGGGTTTTGTTTCTCTAAAAACACATCTTTTCCACCCTTTTGGTCAATGGCTGGTTCTATCAAAAAACGTTTCAAACATAAATGTTTGGCCCTTATCCGACACATATTTTGAATGGATTCGATATTTCACATATTAAGAGAGTTATAGCAATATTTTACTTTTTGGAAAATTGCAACAAGCTACTACAACCAAAATTAAATTACACTCCTTGAAAAGGACAAAGAGTTATAACTATATCCATGAATTTAGGAGAAAATAGGCTATAAGTTCTTTACTGAACATCTTGTTTTTGTTTGTAGAATTGCTTTTTTACTTTATTCTGAATAGGAGTAGCTGCCATTCAGAATAAATCAATTCATTATTTGTCTTATAGACGGTAAAGATATTCATAATATAAGCCAACTGGTGGCTACACAGCATTCTGCTGCAGGGCTGAAAGCAACGAGAAACTACAGCCGTATTGCACTTCCCGAGGATATGCAACTCTCTATGCATAATTACATGTGATGATGGCCTCCTCTCTTGTAAAATTTCTATCCGTTCGGATCTCCGGGTGGGGACTACTCGAGTGGGGGTTAACATCACAGAAGTGACAAACAGGAAATCTGATATTCTATGAATCGGAGCGTGGAATATTAGAAGTCTGATCGGCAGTGGAAGTTTAGAAAACTTAGAAAGGGAAATGGGCTTGGGATTAGTGAAATGCGCTGGCAGGAATATCAAGTCTTTTGGTCAGGAGGCTATAGGATCATTAACAGTAAATCAAACAATGGCCAAACAGGGGTTGGTCTCATATTGAGTAGGAAACTTGGACAGCGGGTGGAATATTATGAGCAATATAGTGAACGGATTATTGTAGCAAAAATCAACACAAAACCTACGTGCACCACAGTGGTACAAGTCTATATGCCTACCAGTCAAGCTGATGATAAAGATGTTGATAAGGTGTGCGAAGAAATAGATGAAGTTCTGAGGTATGTCACGGGTGATGACAATGTTATAGTAATGGGGGATTGGAATACTGTGGTAGGAAAAGGAAGAAAGGGGAAAAAGTAGGAGAATTCGGATTAGGTGAAAGGAATGACCGACGAAGCAGGCTGATGGAATTCTGCACCGACCATGAGTTGGTCATAGCTAAAATCTTATTCAAAAACCACAAAGGATGAATATACACGTGGATGAGACCTGGAGATTCAGGGCGTTACCAAATCGACTTCATTATGGTCAAGCAGAGATTTCGAAACCAGATTTTGAATTGCAAAACATATCCCGGTGCTGACATAAACTCTGACCACAATCTGGTTGTTATGAAAAGCAGACTTAAGTGAAGAAATTGAAGTAACGCCACAAGCCAAAAAGATGGGCAATAGACAGGCTGAAAGGGAAGGACGTGAAGAAACGATTCAAGACTAGTATAATGGAAGGACTAATTAAAAACTCTGAACAAGCTACAATTGCAGAGGAATGGGCACTTTTGAAAAATGAAATAACAAAATCCACGGAGGAAAACATTGGTAAGAAAGAATATGTAGAAAACCGTGGATCACGCAGGATATACTAGAATCATTGAACGAAAGGCGGAAGAACAAGAATGGGAGAGATGAAAGGGGAAAAGCAGAATACAGACGTCTGAAAAATAAGGTAAACAAGAAGTGCAATGAAGCAAATGAAATGGTTGAAAGAGAAATGTTCAGGTATAGAAAGTTATCTGAAATTAGGAAAGGTAGATCCAGCTTATCGAAGGATTAAGTGTACTTTTTGGGAAAAGAAGACAAAGTGCTGTAATATTAAGGGCACAAATGGAAAGCCTCTAACAGATAAGGAAGAAAAGGTTTAGAGATGGAAGGCTTACGTAGAGTGTTTGTATACGGGAAAAGAGTTTGTGAATCATGTTATGGAAAGGGAAGGGGAAATTGATGAGGATGAGAAAGGAGATTTAATATTGAGATCAGAATTTGACCAAGCATTGGAAGACTCAAGCAGGAACAATGCACCTTGCATGGACTATACCGATTGAGTAGCTACGCTGCATAGGAGATGATGGACTGTTCAGGTTATTTCACTTGGTGTGTAGAATTTATGAGACAGGTGAGGTACCCTCTGATTTCAAGAAAAATGTTATCATCCCTATAACGAAGAAAACAGGAGCTGATAGATGTGAAGATTACCGTACAATCAGCCTGATTACTCATGCTTCTATGATCCTGACTTAAATAATTTACAACAGGATGGAAAACAGAGAGAAGGAGAGTGACTTCTGTTACCTAGGAAGCAAAATAAGCATTGATGGATGAAGCAAATACGATATAAAAAGTAGGTTAGCGCAGGCAAGGAAAGAATTTCTACAGAAGAGAAACCTGTTGACATCGAATTGGATTTATGTATTAGGAAGTCAGTTTTTAAGGCTTTGTCCGGAGCGTGGTACTCTATGGAAGTGAAACATGGACTGTTGGAGCAGAAAAAGAAGAGAATTGAAGCGTTTGAAATGTGGTGTTACAGGAGAATGATGGAGATCAGATGGGTATATAGGGTTACGAATGAAGAAGTATTAAGACGGGTGGAAGAGGAGAGATGTTTCTGGCGATTGCTAATGAAGATAAGAGATAAGTTGGTAGGAAATATACTGATGACACCCCTTGTTGCTATTACCCTTAAGAAGTCGAAGTAACCTAAAATAGTTTAGTACTTTGTAGTGAAAGGTGCGAACCTTTCTGCCAACATAACCCAGCGATAATAATTAATTGATAGGTATCAACTAAAACGAAACTACGATTGACACAGATCACAATGGTTTCCTCAAGGTAACATATAATTACAGAGGCACAGGGATTACATGTCCACATATGATGTGGAAATAATACAATAGTTTAAATAACATAAATATTTCAATGAAATTAGAAGGAACTAAAAGAAATAAAAATATAACGAGGAATCAGACTTCAAGTTAAATAAGATAGAGTAATTACTCCAATAATAATTTTATAAATTACTGATCAGCAGGTCAGGCAATTAAATACGCTATAAACTTTCGATAGCCAAAGCTCAGTTCCAACGATCCAATTTTCTCATAAAATCCTTAGATAAATTCAATTAATTAACGACGTCCCACTAATTATCCAGCATAATAATAATGCAACGATATTAATAATATTCAATTAATATGCATAATAGGCTACTTTCTAAATACCAAGAGCTTGACTAATCATGACTGTGTCATGTGAAAATCGTTTGACATCTCCACTTATAGCAAAATGACCAGCGAATTCATTCTTTAAACAAACAAAACATCTTAGGATAACAATACAGCCGGTTATTATTATTATTATTATTATTATTATTATTATTATTATTATTATTATTATTATTAAGCGTATGGAATTTTACATAACGGACAAGTATATACAATATTATAAAAAAAACTGCAAAGAATACATGGTACTATGTAGTAAACAATTACACATGGACATCTAAATTATTTATCCATTGCACTAGGGATACTGAGACATCAGCAAGGTCTTTCTGGTCTCCACCATAAGCACGCAGAGGGCATTCGTCCGTTATGTGATGCATGGTCTGGACCAATGCACCACAATTACATGCTGCAGAGTCCCTGAATCCCCAGTGGTGAAGGGAGAATGCAGATCTTCCACAATTAGTGCGAAGCCTGTTTAGTGATGACCACGTTTGTCTTGGCAAACTGAATCCAGCGGGGGTTTGAATTAAAGAGGCTTGGCCACTCCGGAGCTGTACGAAACCATTGCTCTGTCCGTTCCTCTTTTAAATTGAAACCAGCATCCATTAGATTCTTAGCTGTTTTCATTGGTGGATAACGGGATTTCAGCCTTTGTCTCCAGAGATCTGCAACATCACTGTGAATGTATTGCACATGATCTTATCATATTCTTGATCAAGGGTTCTTGATCTTCGCAGGTTTGTTGGAGCAATGTGAGACAGGATTGGCAACCAGGCTTCAGAGTACCGGAGATGATACGTATGGTGGTGTTCCGGTGACCAGGAAACGAAACCAAAGATAAAGGATCATCATATATATTTTTTCAGTAGTATACAGTATATCCCTCCTGCGGCGCTCACAAGCGACCAATCGTGACAAATGAGCATTCAAATGAAAGAGAATAGACTTTAGTAGTGACCAATTGCACTATAATTTAATAATTATCTATAATTTCTTTAAAGAATGACTTTTTTAAAAAAATGTACGAAATTTGCGATATGCAGATACCGTTGCTGTAAAAAATATGCTCCATAATTGCTGTCCACTTCACATTTTGGCCGCTGTAACGCCTGTTTCATGTAATTTTTAACATTCTGAGGTCGTTCCTTTATCATATTGCATGGATTCCAGAAACAGTAAATCAAAGGAATGAGTATTCTAATCGTATAATTTCATAAATATCGAATAACCGGTGAGTGTTATGATGATCCAATTTTCAGTGATTGCCTTCTTAAGTTATGGAACGTAAAACTTGGAATTCTAACAGAAATGTAAATTGTGTTCTATAATCATTTGGTTGAAATAAGAACATAACAACCTTTCTCCTTAAGTCTCTCATTATAAACCTATTTGGGAAAGAGTGGTTTATGAACATGTGAGATTTCTCGCACGGGACCGCTAGTCAATATATTATTTCAGTAGTATAGATCCCTCCTGTGGCGCTCACAAGCGACCAATCGTGACAAATGAGCATTCAAATGAAAGAGAATAGACATTAGCAGTGACACATTGCACTATAATTTCATAAATATCTATAATTTCTTTTAAAATTGACTTTAAAAAAATGTACAATGTGTGTGATTTCCAGATACTGTTGTTGCAGGTAGATACGCTCCATAATTGCTGTCCACTTCACATTTTGGCCGCTGTGACGCCTGTTTCATTTCATTTTTAACATTCTGAGGCCTTTCCTTTATCATTTTCCATGGACTTAGCACACAAATTACATTAGCAGTGACGAATTGCATTCTAATTTCATAAATATACATTTTTGTAAGAAGTGTGCGATTTGCAAATACTGTTGCTGTAACATGCTGCAATTATGAGTTGTCATCTAAAACCTTAACACTATTTAACGTGAATTCTTTTACAGGTTTTTCTTCTGCATTCTAATTTCATAAATATTGATTTTTGTAAGAAGTGTGCGGTTTGCAAATACTGTTGCTGTAATATGCTGCAATTATGAGTTGTCATCTAAAACCTTAAATCTATAAGCCTTTCTCCTTACGTCTCACATTATAAACCTATTGGGGAAAGTGTGGTTTATGATCATGCGAGATTTCTCGAACGGGTCCGCTAGTATATATTATTTCAGTAGTATAGATCTCTCCTGAGGCGCTCACAAGCGACCGATCGTGAAAAATGAGCATTCAAATGAAAGAGAATATACATTACCAGTGACGCATTGCACTTTAATTTCATAATTTCTTAAAAGAAAAAGACTCTTAAATTTTTACGAAGTGTGCGATTTGCAGATACTGTTGCTGCAGGTAGATACGCTCCATAATTGCTGTCCACTTCACATTTTGGCTGCTGTGACGCCTGTTTCATGTCATTTAAAATTCTGAGGTCTTCCCATTATCATTTTGTATGGATTTCAGGAACAGTAATGAAAAGGAATGAGTACTCAAATCGTATAATTTCATATATATCGAATGACCGGTGGGTGTTACGGCTAATCAGTCAGTCAATGGACTCGTCCCACAAATGGCATTAGCAGTGACGAATTGCATTCTAATTTCATAAATATCAATTTTTGTAAGAAGTGTGCGATTTGCAAATGCTGTTGCTGTAGGAAATTACGCGACATCATTGTTGTTCAGTTCGCATGAATTGTAAATAGTGTTCTATAATCATTTGGTTCAAATAAAAACATTACAACCTTTCTCCTTAAGTCTCTTATTATACACCTATTGGGGAATGTGTGGCTTATGAGCATGTGAGATTTCTCGCACGGGTCCGCTAGTAAATATTATTTTAATAGTATAGATCCCTCCTGCGGCGCTAACAAGCGACCGATCGTGACAAATGAGCATTCAAATGAAAGAGAATAGACATTAGCAGTGACGAATTGCACTCTAAATTAATAAATATCTATTTCTAAAAAAACAAAAATATAATAATAATGACATTAAAAGAATGTACGAAGTGTGCGATTTGCAGATACTGTTTCTGTAGGAAAATACGCTCCATAATTGCTGTCCACTTCACATTTTGGCCGATGTGACGCCTGTTTCATGTCATTTTAACATTCTGAGGTCGTTCCTTTATCATTTTGCATGGATTTCAGAAACAGTAAATCAAAGGAATGAGTACCTACTCAAATCGTATAATTTCATAAATATCGAATAGCCGGTGAGTGTTATGTTGATCCAATTTTCAGTGACTGCCTTCTTAAGTTAGGGAACGTAGAACTTGGAATTCTAACTGAAATGTAAATAGTGTTCTATAATCATTTGGTTGAAATAAAAACATAACAACCTTTCTCCTTAAGTCTCTCATTATGAACCTATTGGGGAAAAAGTGGTTTATGAGCATGCGAGATATCTCGTACGGGTCCACTAGTCCTAATAATTAAAACACAAATGGGATTTTTGTTACCACGAGATTGGGAGAACGGCTGAACCGATTTACTTGGTAGAGCACTTTGATGAAAGCTCTTGGCCTGTAGATTTGCAGAGTGTCTTTAAAATGAACAAATATATTACAGAATATTTTTAAATTAGTAAACAAAATTGCAGAATTCCTGCCACTCACTCATGCGCACAATAGCCTTGGTTCATGACAGAGACATGGCGGTTAGAAGTCCACTGCGTTTGAATTTCATAGTTCTTTATAAGAATTAATACCTGTACCCGGCATGCGTTGCAATGCCAATCAAAGAAGGGGTTGGCATTATAACTTTGTATGTTGAAATGCTTTTGGATTCCCAATATTGATTTTCTTTTTCCGTTAAACACCTCTAAACTATTGTAAAATTGATTTACTATCTCAAAAAAGTCTTGGGAGCGTGCTCAACAACTCACCAAATTTTCATCGCAAGGATTTTTTTTTGTTGTTGTTGTGTAGCCTCCTGAGAGGCCGAGTGCAGGTCTTTCTAGTCGACGCCCGTGGGCGACCTGCGCGCCGGGATGAGAGATGGAATTGATGAAGATGAATGAGACTGGGCAAGGATGTGGAAGGAAGCGACCGTGGCCTGTCAGAAGGTACTGTCCCAGCATTTGCCTGGTGTTGAAAATGGGAAACCATGGAAAACCATTTCAAGGACAGCCGACGGTGGGGCTCGAACCCACGCGTCTACCGAGTCAGCAGAGAGCTTGGCCCCTTGACCTAACGCAGCGCTTTAGCCCGCGCAGCCACTACTGTCGGTATCGCAATGAAGTGAAAGGTATATGAACGCATACGGGTCTTTGTTGAAACGATTCGAGCGCCGTCACCCATTTGTTGAATATACTCGTACGCTACCTATCGTAAAATGGATGTACTTAGTGAAAGCCTTCCCTGGCGTGTACACAACAACCCATGAAAGTTTCATCGCAATCGGATGAATGGCATATGAACGCATAGGGTTTTTTGCTTAAACGGTTCGTGCGACGACAATCATTTGTTGAATCTACTTGTGCGCCACCCATTGAAAAACGGATTTACTAATTCATACACCTTCGCAGGACTGTGTTCAACTCCCCAACGTTTTATGATAATCGGATTAATGTTATATGAACGCATACGGGACTTGGTTGAAACGATTCACGCGCTGTCGCCCATTAATTGAATCTAATCGTGCGCTACCAATTGTAAAATGGATTTACAAAATCAGAAATCTTTGCGGGAGTAGAAACAAAATTTATCAAAATTTCATTGCAATCGGAGGAATGGTATACTAACGCATACGGATTTTTTTTAACGATTCGCACGCCGTTGCTCATTTGTTGAATCTACTTGTGCGATACCTATTGTAAAGTGGATGTACTAAGCCAGAAACCATTCCTGAAGTGTAGACAACATCTCTCCCAAGTTTCATCGCTTTCGGACACATGGAATATGAACGCATACGGGACTTTGTTGAAACGCTTCGCGCGCCTTCGCTCGTACTTTGAATCTACTTGAGCGCTACCTATTGTAAGATGGATTAACTAAGCCTGAAACTTTCCCTGGAGTGTACACAACAACACACCCAAGTTTAGTCGCTAGCAGACGAATGGTATATGAACGTATACGGGACTATGTTGAAACACTTCGCTGCGTCGTCGCTTGTTTGTTTAATCTGTTTGTGCGATGCCTATTTTTAAAGTGAATTTACTAACCCAGAAACCTTCCCTGAAGTGCACACAACATCTCACCCAAGTTTCATCGCTTTCAGACGAATAGTATACGAACGCAAACGGGACATTGTTGTAACGCTTCGCGCATCGTCGCTCATTTGTTGAATCTACTCGTGCGCTACCTATCATTACATGGATTTACTAAGACAGAAACCTTGCCTGTAGTGTACACAACCTCTCTCGCAAGTTTCATCGCTATCGGACGAATGGTATGTGAACGCATACAGGACTTTGTTGAAACGCTTCGCCCGTCGTCACACATTTGTTGAATCTACTCGTGCGCTACCTATTGTTAAGTGGATTTACTAAACCAGAAACCTTCCCTGTGGTGTACACAACATCTCACCCAAGTTTCATCACTATCAGACGAATAGTAATTGAAGGCATACGGGACTTTGTTGAAACTCTTCGCTCGTCGTCGCTCATTTGTTGAATCTACTCCTGCGCTACCCATTATAACATGGATTTACTAAGCCAGACACCATGCCTGTAGTGTACACAACGTCTCACCCAAGTTTCATCGCCATCGGACGAATGATATGTGAACGCATACAGGACTTTGTTGAAACGCTTCGCTCGTCGTCACACATTTGTTGAATCTACTCGTGCGCTACCTATTGTTAAGTGGATTTACTAAGCCATAAACCTTCCATGAAGTGTACACAACATCTCACCCAAGTTTCATCACTATCAGACGAATAGTAAATGAACGCATACGGGACTTAGTTGGAACGCTTCGCTCGTCGTCGCTCATTTGTTGAATTAACTCGTGCGCTACCTATTATAACATGGATTTACTAAGCCAGAAGCCTTGCCTGTAGTGTACACAACCTCTCACCCAAGTTTCATCGCTATCGGTCGAATGGTATGTGAACGCATACAGGACTTGGTTGAAATGCTTCGGCCGTTGTCGCTCATTTGTTGAATCTACTCGTGCGCTACCTATTGTAAAAAGGATTTACTAAGTCAGAAATTTTTCCTGGAGTGTGCACTACAATACAACCAAAGTTACATAGAAATCGGATGAATGGAATATGAACGCATACGGGACTTTGTTTAAGCGATTCGCGTGCCGTCACTCATTTGTTGAATCTACTCGTGCGCTACAACTTTCATATTTATTCACCTTTTAAACCTTCTCTGGACTTTCATAAATAATTCAAGACCAAAATTAGCCAAATCGGTCCAGCCGTTCTCGAGTTTTAGCGAGACTAACGAACAGCAATTCATTTTAGCCTACTTTTCACATTTTGCAAAAATGAGGAAAAAGTAGTCTTATGAGATCGATCCGGGAAAATGTGTGTCTGTCTATCTGTCTGTCTGGCTGTGTGTGTGTCCCCCCCTATCAACTCCTAAACGGCTGCAGCAATCAAAACCAAATTTAGTATGAGTAAGGATGTGCACCAGAATAGCTCACGTCCGTATTTGAAAATGATGTCAGTACTACCAACTGCTGAAAAAACGCACTAGAAATTTGAGCTCCATGTTGGATATCTTGAAAGGTATGCATGGGAGCTATTCCAAAATTGGCACACATGTAGATAGTACTATTTCAGTTTAATTTCCAGGAGGCCAACCATGACAGTGTTGCCAAAATAATTTTAAGCCTTCTGATAGGTCCGATGTTTAAATGCATATAACTTCTACACTATCAACTGGATTTCAACCAAATTTTGTATGTAATATCTGTACATAAGCAGATATGACTGAGCGTATTCTTAAGAGCCACCAGGGCTGCCAACTGTTAATAATTGCTCTCTCTATTTTTTTAAATCCAAATACCAATATATCAGAAAGTATGCAAGCCAACAGCTTTAAACTATACGTATATTCTGACATTTTAGATTCATTTGTAGTAACTTATATACTGTACGTCAGTTCTACCAACATGATTATAAGCCTGCTGATAGTACCGATTTTAAAATACATGTAACTTCTATACTATCAGTTGGATTTCAACCAAATTTCGTATGTGCAATGTGTACCATAACAGATATGACTATAAGTATTGTTAAGAGCAATCAGAGCTGCCAACTGTTAATAAATGCTGTCTATATTCTTTTTACCCTAATATCAATATATCAGAAAGTATGCAAGCCAACAGCTCTATACTTTGCTCACGTATAGCACCTGGCATTCTAGATTAATTTGGAGTAATTAATACAAGGCGGTGCTGCCAACATGATTCTATGCCTGCTGATATGTCCAATTTTAAAATACATGTAACTTCTATACTAAAAAATGGATTTCATCCAAAATTGGCACAACAAGATATCATAATAATTCAGATTATTTCTGACCAGCACACGCATGGTATTGTTGGCAACATGCTTTTACGCGTGCTGATAGATCCAGTGTCTAACTGCATGTAACGTCCATTGGACTTCAACCAAATTTTGTATTCTGTACCTTAAGAGGTGGAACTAAGAATATATTCAGTCACCAGGGCTGCCAACTGTAGTGCTCTATTAGGCTACATTATACCAGGTATATTTTGAACTAATTAGATATTTCGATATTACCAACTTAATTTCGTCATTATTCTTGATAGGTTCATATACTGTAGAATAATCATTGGCATGAAAAGTAGGCTGTATAGTTCTTCACGGAACTTCTTGTTATATATAGAGATAAAGGAGGGGGACATTGTTCATGATGTTTCCACGATATATCCTGGAATAGAATTATAAAAAACGGAAAATTTTGAAAAACGTAAACTGACAGTTGAGTGTGTACTGTGCCCGCTGGCCGAATGTTTCGGGGAGCCACGGGTTTCAAACGACCCTTCCGAGACCCTCTTCCAGTTAACACACAAGTATGGGGGACGATACATTCATAGGCTGGTGTAGCACAAAAGTCTGCACTCGGGGGTGTCGGGAATTAGTGAGGTTCGATCTTTAACCAGCTCAGAGGAATGCATCGATAACAAAACTAAACAAGAAAGAGAGGTCAGTCTTAGGTTAAAATCACAAATAAATTTTATTCAGAATAGATCCCTAGCCTATCATGAGAGTTGCAAACGGCTAGTCCGATACTATTCTGCCCTGAAAGAAATATAAAAAAGTCCTATACAAGATCTAAATTGCTCTCATGGTCCTAATACAAAATTCGACAAAATGAACAAGCTAAGAGAATGGCACGTAAGATCGGCCCTAAGCAATTAGATCGAAATAACTTACGGGTTGATCAAACATCAAAAGAATTTACAGCAAAGCAAGACATTTACTTGTTTACAAATACTAGAACATTTACATTTAGTAGCAAGGGGAAAATGGTGCCATCTCTAACATTTATCTTTAGAGTTAAGTATTTAGCTAGTCCTAACTATCATTAATTAAAAACGAGATGCGTTTATTACTAAGAAAATCAAGCTATGTGCACAATGTTGCTGAATAAAAAAAACTATGCTAACACAACACAAATGCATACAATAATTCAGCACTCCTATGGTTGTGCAATTGGCACTGCCTATGTACTCGATTTGTTACTGTTTGTAACAGACGGTCATAGTGTCAAAGTGTTAACAAAATTTAAAAATATAGGAAAGCCTGCAAATGCGATAGTAATTAGACAATTACATCGACTCATATTGCTACTAATCTGATGTGTGTGCTTCAGTTATCACATCACCAATTACTGGTCGACTAATCATGTAAAATGTATCAAAATGTATCTACAATAGCTTAACAGTATCTAAGTGTTAACATTTGGTCCAGAAAAATAGTTTATTTTTAATATATATAAATTTTATTTAGGTTCCGGGGGAATTATAAGATTTGTTAGTTTTCAAAACCCTATTTTTGATTATTAAAGTTTCACACAATTATTTATTCCTGACAGTATTGTTGTTCAATTTATGGACCTTTAAAAGCGTTCAGTGTATTCAGGTAAAGTTTGTATCCAACTTAAGCAAATAACTCAACAGTTCAATAGTTTACGAGACACCCTATGTCTTCACCAATATTTCATCACACTTATTAGACATCCTATGTCTTCACCAATTATGTTACTCTTATTTCGGATCCATTGATCCAGGCGCCTTCGGTTTTGGTACGACTTTAGTTAGTTCATTACCACCGATATAATCACAATAACAATGTCGGAGGTATTCATCCACCGTCACGACTCATATAATACTCTTAATTTACAAAAGTGTGGAATCCTAATTGATACACGTTTGAATTGCTGGCAATGAAGATTATGTGTACAGAAAACACATCCTGACAACGCTTTAAATAAACATAAATGTTTCTGATACAAGCTAACTGTGTGTGTGCGTTTATAAAATTGCCTCTTCCCTGAATAAAACGAACCTGCGTTCATTTGGTTACAAAATACAATTTCATTCATTGCCTGTGTGGCTTCTTTTAAAGAAATAAACCTGTTTTCAAGTGTTGTTCTGGCCAATAAATGTAAATAACGGAACTCTGCATTCCACTTGTAATAATGTCAAGAATCTCACAGCCTTCTAAAACAAAATATTAATCCACTGCCTAGAATCGAGTGTGCTGTGTAGTGAACTTGGCTCATAACCTTGGCCTCGATTTAACATTCTCAAACTAGTTTATTTGTCATCAGCCTGACAAAATAAAAGTTGATAATACCTGTTTTTAAATGATACGAATGAGCATTGAAAATCCAGCCTTCCTGGCTTCTATAAATGTTTAATAAACTATTAATTTCCACACGCGTCTTATAATTAGCTACCTGCATTGTGCACTAAACAAATGAAACCAAAATAAACTAAGTCTACTGTTTTCCAATCTTACAATACGCTATAAATATTTGATCTGACTTACAGATTCAGCGTCACTTGGTTCGAGTCCCGCCATGAGATGTTGTATTGTACCCATGTGAGTAATCTCCATGGAAAATATGCTTCCGCCTCCAGCTAGCGTCAGGTCTCAGGCGTGTACCGTTCCCCCATTGAGCAGTTGCATATTTTGGATTTGAGACTAAAAGGTATCAACTCTACAATAATAAGGCACAACTCTATTCTAAAGATTTTAATTCAGTACTAAAATCATGGCTTCAAACATATAAAAACAATCCCAACAAACATAAAACAAAATCAAACAAAAATTACTTCCACAATCCACTAATATTAACATAATATCATCATAATAAACTCATATCATAACTCAAACCTTTACCCTTATATTGACTTCACACTTCACTCTAGTGCGCTGATGCACATACAACTTTCATAAACAAAACTGTACTTTTACTCTTCTGTCATCTAGTGTGACTTCTTTAATTTCACAAAATTACTTGTTCCTTAAACCTCGTCTTACTTTGACAATTATGTGTACCGTGTGTGTTTGGTCTCTCTCTTCCCACCAAATGCTTTACATGCATTAGCCTATTCAGGTGTTGCACAACAATCTACGTGCAACTCCATAATTATGTAAAGCTACCCCTACACTTGTCTCTATTTATAGTTCCACTGCATGCCGTTGTGATTTCATCTTCAAAACTTTCGTTATTGCTGTGTCGGATGGTATTATTAAGCTACACTTGCGAGCGTAGCCTGTGGCGTCAAGTAACCAACTTCTGAAATAGGCGTCAGTGACAGTAAAAATGCAACTTCCAACCATTCGTTAGATTGCTAAAATCATGAGCCATCAGGGTATCTATAATTACCAATGTGTTCTTAAACCACATGACTTCATTACTTAATATAACAATGTTTCCTTTGATGTTACTAACAGGGTCTAAAATCCGCCCTTTTCTTAAACCTTAACCTTCACGGTTCGCTTGACAGCTCAGCACCCTTTCGAGCGGCTGGTATACAATGGAGTGGAGTGAGGTTACCGCAGTAAACCGTTCCCCCGCCTTCCTGTCTCTTGTCTTATATCTCCCCAAGCAGTATAAGATTCTAAAAGGCAATACCGAGGTCACAATGACGCAAATATCCCAATGGATTTAAACTGAATATTATGCAATAGATTCTGGATGAGCTTAAATATATATTCCTAACCTTAGGATATTAATAATAACTGGCACTAATAGGTCCATTTCAACATGAAGGCACGAGATTCATAAAAACATTGGTCGATCTGGATAACCGGTATCTTAATAAATGATGTGGTCAGTCACATGCTGCCGTCCATAAGATTCGCTTCACAAGAGCCGAATCACTCAATAATAAGTTCTCGGGCGATCAGATAAGGTGCAGAGGTGTCCAATGTTCTCCTCTCACCTATCACAGGATTCGAACCCGGACCATTACATATCCATCATCAGAGTTAGGGTCCAATCACTAAATACACTCTGGCACAAAGTACATATCTCAGTATGCCCACGGCTATACGAGATTTCATACGTCGAATAGATTACCTGGTTCCATGACCTGATATTATGATCTTCGTCCTTTAATTATTAAGAGAAATCTATCAATTACTCTATAAGCTTTTACACAAGCTGCAAATTCAATTCACTCTTAAGCTCTTCCACTGTCTTTGCATAATTATATTCCCATTAACACAATATATTCTGATATTAAACTCTTTTTTCCTCCCTTAATGTAATCTTACTGCTTAGATCGATAAGTCTTCCAATTAGAGTAAATATTTCTTGCTTACAACATTTTACCTGATGTATTCATTCATACCTTTTATTATTATTTATTATTATTATTATTATTATTCTCACTGACATAAATTACCATAATCCGACACAACATAACCATCTTAAAATCGAACATCTGATTTGCCATTTTATTAATAGTGGTAACGATTAATCCACTCATTGATGTATAACAACATCTCAACTCTACTAAAATCAACACAACAACAATTAAACCTGGAGGGTCTATCTCCTAATACTGATTCTTACTGGCATTAATTTTATAATTCTGAAATCACATTACATGCAGTGGGCTATACTTCTATATAATCATAATTTGTGGGGTACTCACATCTTAGGCTTATCCTGGTGGCTCCAACCACTCATATACTCCAATGTCGCCTGCCATTTGTAGAGTTAGCGCGACATTTGCATATTGAATATACACATTTTATAATACATTTCTTTCACCAAGCACACGGCACTTTCCATTACTATGATGAAGCTATTGCTTCCTAAACACATGACACTTTATGACACTTATTATACCATTAATTTAAAAGATATTTCACATATGATTTATACCTAACACACGTCACTTTTTACACTTTTCATTGGTTGAAATTCCCTGGCAAAATATCAGAATTACAGGTATTGACGGCATCCTCCATGCTCCTACCAACTCCTGATTGAAAGTCTGGTTCATCTGCCTACGGTTTCACCAACAGTCTATCAATTATCCTACGATAAACTTCCTGCTTTGCATAAATATGCTTACTTTCGTCATGAGCGTTACCATTTGGTATTCTTAAGACATTTCACCAAATGCATCATAAAGTTTCTCCCAGCGCAGTCCGGCGTAATACGACATGTATAACCAATCAATATATTATACACTGCGCTTAACATTGTACATAGTCTTTACGCAGATTAATACTTTCAATAGTTCAGCAACATATATCACACGGTACTTCCTATGTGAACACAAACCATTGCTCGTACTGCTGACTACACATGCAGCACGACTGTCCTTAATAAAAGCCTTCTAAAAGTTTTACTGCACGGCTTCCCAAGTTGAAGTCCGGGCCTCCTTCCTTGACTTCGGTAATACGCATTTCACACAATAAAGTTCGTTGATTACCGTACTTCTTATTACTTACTGACTATGCATTATTATCTTATCACTTGGTGCATTACAATGCACAGCGAATATAATTATTAACACTAAAGTGTTCAAGTCTTTGTTTGAGCGTCCTTTCCTGAGCCAGAGCGACATACGTTCCGCGCTCGAGTCTCTTCCAAAACTGACGACAACTGTCTTCTGCCAAGGGTCTACTCCCTTAAATCCGTTTCACACAAAAAAATGGACCTAGAATTCCCGCGCTATATGATCTCCTCTCCCATGATGATTCTGGTCTCGAAACAATGCTCATCGGGTTCCTTTTTCTTCACTGATCCCAGAACTATCTGCGTGCTGAAGGATCGATCGGCCAATTAATTAATATTAATTGCTTTTGCCATGGCGTGGGGACGCAGTTTCCAGTGGAAATCCCCGGTGACATAGTCAAACCCTGCCGCGAACATCCATATTCCTGTGTCCTTACGCACTCCATTATATATGCCTTGATTTCGCAGTTTAATGGCTCAAAAATTAGCCCCCTGGCTAAAGATTCACCTGTGTGCAACTCTCATGTCATTGCGTTGCTCCAATCACGAGTAATCAATGATTTTCCTTGGGATCTCTCCCCTCCCTACCTGGTTTTATTCTCAAACGGGGAAGAACTGGGTCATTATTCAACCCCCCCGACCTCTTCCAGACGACTTAACTAGGTCAGCGAGATTGACAGGGCTCCATGGGTCTCCTCCCACAATTCTGGGGCTATTAGTAAACTGTCAAACTCTGCACTTCTGTGTTTCAAGTCCAGCAGAGCCTACTCCATGTAGTCCACTTATGCTGTATTCCGCTCATTTTCCCTGCATTATTTCACTAAATAATGCCAGTATCAACTGATATCACACCAGTGATTAAACATATACTTTCATTTAGGGGTTTTTACAACGGAACTCCCTCAACAGATCTCGGGTTCGTTCCCTGGTGGAACCTTCCTTCTGAGCTCAACTTATCTCCGAGATCCACGTTCGATATCAGTCAGCATGACCCCCTCGGGTTCAGTATGCGGTCTCGTGTATGGCTTTAGGTTAACATTTCATTGTGTCTGGACATCCTCCGTCGCCAATTCCCCACGCATGATTTAGCAATCACATGCCATCGCGCGGTTGGAGTTGTATCTGAAGATCTTCTGGTTTATCATTATTGCGATGTTAGCGTTGGTAAAATGTAGCACATAATTAAATAAAACTGTCGCGCACTGCAGCTAATATTGCGGTAAAAAATTACCGATTTTCACTCCGCCACTGGCTCTAGTTTCTGTCGCTTGTGCGACACTCACTCGTGACTTGCACTGATATTTACATAAGAAAATATTTACAAAAAATAAATCAAAATCACTGCCCATCCGACAAATAAAGATTGTACTTGTAGATTTTGTACAGTTATAAAGTTAGTTAAATACACCGTTTATAGAACACTGAAACATGTGTGTGTGCGTGAGAATGAGACCATGTGGTCGCAAAGTTTTCTTCACACAAGTCCTTCATTTCACCTCTGATAATAATAAAAATATTTTACAGTTTTCGTAGTGGTGAATGTCTTCAATCGTTCAATTATTACACAATCCCATGATGGCTATCCGTATGAAAGTTATTCGTAGATTTTTCCTGACACATGGTTTCCTTTCACTTGTGCTCCAACATGCACATGTTGTCTCTTCCACAGACCAATAGGAACTGGTGTTACCAAATATAGCGTGCTCTCAGTACATGAGCTGGCCGCGTAAATTGATAGTTTCTTCGATTTACGAAGTATGCTGTACTTCCAATATGCAGAATTACTTAGTTATAATTATAGTTGATTTTTGGAATGTGAAAAATAAGTAAAAATATAATCATAAGCGATATTGCTTCAGCTTCTTTCCGCCGCTCGCAGGGTATGTTCAGTTACATTTCAGCTAAAGTTTTAGTCTCTGTTATCTGAGCAAACATGCGTCAACGGGCGCAGTACGTTGTTTAAGTAAATTAACATTTCGCTGCTTTGCCAGTGATTTGGTAGCTGAGCTGGAAGCGTCGAAGACTTATAATTTATGCATCGCGCAATGGACGGAGTTCGATTCTCACCCCCGACATGTTTTTTTAATTCCGTATTTTTAGCCTACTTTTCACATTTTTCAAAAATCAGGAAAAAGTAGACTTATGAGATCGATCCGGGCAAATGTGTGTCTGTCTGTCCGTCTGTCTATCCTTCTGTCTGAGTGTCTGTCTGCCAACTCCGAAACGGCTGCAGTAATCGAAACGAAATTTGGTAGGAGTAAAGATCTATACCTGAATATCTCAAGGCCATATTTGAAAATGATGTCAGTTTTACCAACTGCTGAAAAATTACATTTGAAATTTGAGCTCCATGTTGGTTATCTTGGAAGGTTTGCATGGGAGCTATTCCAAAAATGGCACACATAATATTTCAGTTTAATTTACAGGAGGCCATACATAACAATGTTGCCAAATTGATTCTAAGCCTGTTGATAGGTCCAATTTTAAATGCATATGACATCTACTGTATCAATTGGATTTCAACCAAATTTCGTATATACTATGTGTACATCTATACTAATAGAATAAAGCTGAAGGGTTTGTGTGTTTGTTTATGTGTTTAAACGCGCTAATCTCTGGAACTACCAGCCGGATTCGAAAAATTATTTTTGTATATGATAGCCTGATTCAAGAGGAATAGTTTAGGCTATGTTAAATTTCGGACATTCCACTCCATTCCCCGCATTTGGGCCCTTTTTCAAAAATCTTCACTGTTTCACCGATCTAATAACTTGACGGACATATTGTCACTAGGCGACAACGACTAACACTGTACCATGATTGTCAACGCCGCACCATTGATGGACAGGTTGTCACTAGGCAACAACGATTTACTCTGTATCATGATAGTCCGGTAAAATTTGCTAATGCTATCCTGTCAGAGAAAAATAGTGGCAAACATTCCTACATTATCCTATCGCCGTTTTGCAGTTTTCATGTGTAGACAGTTGTTATTTCATTTGCGGGGCTTAGACATCGTAGTCATGTTGTCCCGGGTACATGGGTGTGTGAGTAGAATGTTTGTGATAACCTGCGTTATTGTGATTGTTGCATTAGCATGTGTAAATTGGAGATAGGGTATGGTATTTGAAGCCTTTTTTCAGTGTTGCTCAAGGATTTATTGGACTGTAGTATTCTCTATGCTATCGTATCCACAGTTAATATTTCATTTGCGGGGCTTAGACATCGTGGTCATTTTGCCCCGTGTACATGGGTGTGTGTGTAGAATTTTTGTGATAACCTGCGTTATTGTTAACCCCCTACTAAAGTAAAGGCCTTGGGAGGGAAGGTACTGGACCATAGTGAATTCATACTCAGAGGGCAATTGTCTGAGACCATCTTCGAACCCCGGAACCCAGAAATAATACTAAGGTGATCGGGTAAAATCATAATATATTCACAATAAACATGCATACAAATTAACAAAACACTTACTAATCAAGATGTGGATTCTGACATCAAATATTTGTTCCTTCCAGTTGACTGTAATACATATTTTAGCAATCCAGCCAAGTTGTTATGATGAAGTAAATAAGTGTTGCTTTCAAACTATCATCTGTTGTCATTATGAGAATCCAAGCCAAATAATTAAGAGGATGACGAATTAAATATTCAATAGTTTCATAATGCACCTGCATAATGCATCATACAGTATTTCATGCATTTCCACACAAATATATAATTAATTAATTCTCGAGACAGTACATGTCACAAAGTTAGGCCTACGCTTGTTATAATATCCAATGTAATACGTTGCCTAAAACTGAAGAATTAATGTCTTCAAAACACAAAATATACGGAGCTAATCCAATTTACGTGTTTTCACCTCAATGGCTATCAGAAATCTCCTTTTTATTAACAACAGATGATCGCACATAGTTAAAAACAATACGACAGTAGCCATCATGAAAAACAGAAGAAAAACGATCACCGTACTAGGGCTATCGACATCAAAATAAATCCTACATTAATAAATTTTCCACAGACCATAAGGCATACTACTTGTAATTAAAATGCATTTTACAATTAACTGAAAACAGAAAACAAATCATTAATTACGCAAAGAAAATATGAGTGTCAGTTAGCCTACCAGAGTGAATACCCGAGGATGACATTAAGTTTGAATGTATAACCTTGAAAGGCCCTGTCATGCAACGTAGGAAAATACAAAATAAATACATTTACCTTGCCAGTCGATACAGTCACAAGTACTTACGATGACAAAATAGCCTACCTTAATTCCACAATATACGAAGCATATCCAGACGTTTATCTCCAGTAAGGTTACAATAGGTAACCAGTCAATAACTTGACGAAGAGGGATAATATCATTCAACATTTTCACATACAGTAGAACTTCAATATACTTCTTATGTATTTATAAAACCACGTAGATCCATGATGACTGGCCTAACAAGCTCATTACGAGAATCATACATGTCTCGAAAATCCCAGCCTTCCAAAACCATTAAAGTCAACATCGAGATAGAGAAATACTTGTCGCTAGAACATAGCTCTTCCTATCGGACAGAGGGAGAAACTACAATCCCAGTCCAAGGCAGCACCGACAAGATATGCTACCTATCGAGGCCAGCCACAACTAACTCCGCCGCTCGATTCAAAAGTTTATGCCAAAGTAAAAATTGTACGTTCAATCAGAGATTAGTGCCAAAGTAACGGCACAGACTCCCGGGCCCCAAACTTGTCGATGGTTCGCAGAACAGAGACGACGTAAATGGTACAAGTGTATCAACATGCATAATCAAGCAAATCTTAAAGCATAGAAAAGTTTTTGCCAATTATCACAAACACAGTAGCTTCCGAATGTGAAATACTTAATTAAAAGTTCATTTCAGTTTTCATCAGCACCATAACCACCAAAATATGTCATGCCAAGAACATAAACAAATACTTAAGTGTAGAATACATCGAGTGGGTTTTCTTTGTACAATTTCCACAACATTATTACAAATGGCATCTTGAAATAACGATGGCAGGAACAGTTTCATCCGAAGGTTACATAGATTGGTCCAATATCCTGGCCAGAGACATCTTCTCGCACTGCATAACACTCCAAACGCAGAATAAGACCTCGAAGAAATTAGCTGAAATCAAATTTCGACTGCGACAGTAATGTGTAAAGGAAAGCTTAATATCTAACGTTGACACTCATTTACAAAGAACAAATTACAATAAAATATTATATGATGGCATCAGATTTTATAACAATAACCCAGTACTATCAAGAATCCACATCTTTACAGGTGAAAGGTATAACAATGACCCTCAATTAACACAGAAAATTGCATGCATGTTTTAGAAAATTACAATATCCTGAAAATATTACAATAATAACAGTATTTTCCAAAAATAAGTTTCAATAATAATGCTGAATGGCACGTGAGCTCTCATATTTACAAATAAAAAACCTTTTTATCCCAAAAGACGAAGGCAATTGTCTCACATTGCATATCTGTTCAACCCATTTGTCCAAAATACAGAAAGAGAAAATGCCCAAAGAAACACCCAAAGTAGGAAAACACAAGAAAATTCCAAGAAGAACAATAGAAAGACCCAATTATCAAGCAAAAACAGGACACACGTGCATACCAAAGCAGAATCACACCACAACCTTACACCATGACACATAACCTTAAAATCCCCAGAAAAAATTACAATTACAACCATCAAATAATTAATAAACAACAACCAGAATATGAATTAGCACTTGTCAACACATCCACACAAAACACAAATACATAAATACCCTATCATATACAGACCCAGACCAAACAGAAACTAGGAAACGAGACGAAGCACGTATTTCATGAGGCCTATAGTGAGTCGCCGTATATTGACCAAATACCACAACTCAATTCATCATATCACATCACATTACTTAACCTAAAGTATTTATTTCTCAGTCAGACAGCAAAAAAAAATTGAGCCCACTCAATCAACTGAAGACTTAGGAGAATTGTTTATAAATACTTACCAACATATTCAACTCAAATCTAAGCAAATGAACCCCCATAACATTCATCTGGTAGACTTAAGTTGACAGATGCGTCAACAAAATGCTAATTTACATCCACGATCCCAAAGTAACATACAATGACCTTTTACCCCTTAAATTAATATACATCCACACTTATCTGGACACCCACAAAACAAAAACAAGAAAACCAACCCAATTACAAAAACAAAACAAATCACACCACATTTATACTTTCTGAATGTCCGACTTTGGAAATGCACAATTTAGACAATAACATAAACAATACAATTATTCACTCTTGACATAGCTTAGTATGTCAAACTAAGTAAGCAATATAGCGAACAAGACTAAAACAAGAACAGACTAGACAGAAATCCCTCAATAAATGACCAACAGAAGACCCTAAATGAAAGAAGATCAACTGACCACTCGTGCAGACCACCAAGCTACAAACGTACCCAAACATTCATTGAAATCACACGACCTTACAAACTCCCAAAATTAATAAAACCATTTACTACCCACAAAATCCCCATAATTTTTCCAGAATATAAATTGACACACCGTTAGGACATCAACATACACAAAATAAATAATAACCCTTAAATAAAACACACTGAAATCAACATGTCATACTAGCCGCATTTTACCCTGGCATAGCATGATTTTCCATCACCAAAACACATTTCGGCAAGTAGTTACCTTCATAAATCAACAAGCAGATAAATGACTAAGTCATCACTCGGAGAACAGAAGAGGTTTGTAATTACTTACCTATGATATCCCAACATAGTATCATTTTATACGTACGGCGTATTTAATTAAATTCAATTATAAATTAAGCAAAAACAAACCCTAACCTTAATTCACCTTAAGAAACAACCAAGAGACCCACCCGATTACAAAACAAAACTAATAACAAACACCCACACTCATGCACTCAAATACATTTACACAAGTTTGTCACTTCAGACCTAACACAATTTAGACAATTACAAACAAGAAGAACCTTTATAGATTTGCACAATCAAGCAGAATGAGCACCACACGTGTAGACAAATACAAGCATCAATAACATCCACAATACATACATGTCCTGATGACCAGAATTCATCTACACAATTTTGACAATAACATACAAGAAGAACCTTATGGATTTGCACTATCTAGCAGAATGTGCACCACACGTGTAGACAAATACACACATCAAAAACACATGCATGTCCTAATGACCAGAATTCATCTACACAATTTTGACAATAACATACAAGAAGAACCTTTATAGATTTGCACAATCTAGCAGAATGTGCACCACACGTGTAGACAAATACACACATCAAAAACACATGCACGTCCTAATGACCAGAATTCATCTACACAATTTTGACAATAACAAACAAGAAGAACCTTTTATGGATTTGCACAATCTAGCAGAATGTGCACCACACGTGTAGACAAATAAACACATCAATAACACACATAACACATGCATGTACTGATGACCAGAATTCGTCTACACAATTTTGACAATAACAAACAAGAAGAACCTTTTATGGATTTGCACTATCTAGCAGAATGTGCACCACACGTGTAGACAAATAAACACATCAATAACACACATAACACATGCATGTACTGATGACCAGAATTCGTCTACACAATTTTGACAATAACATACACCACATCGAATATCAACTTAAATTATCAAAATCTGCATCGCACCATCGACTAATGTGGTCATACGAGCCACAAAAATCACATCTCTTGCCTTTGCTGGCTCTACTCCCTTTAAACCTCTGGTCAGCACGCCCCGAAAATACATGGCTTTGAACATTTGTAGGCATGAACTCACGCCTTCCCTGAAATTTTTATAAGGAACAAGACTACTACAATTATCCACAAGCTGCATCTCTCCACGTGGCTGAAAATAATTTATACCAGAACCATCCCCTAATTCCACTAATTTCTTCAAAAATTTCACAAATAAATTAATATCAGTGCCATAGCACACATGAAAATCTTTCAAAATTAGAGTTAATGGGTTAGGAAGGGAAGCAAAATTAACCTGACCATCAGTCATAAGTTTATTTAGAGAAACAACGTTAGTCGAGGCTCGATTATCAGAAAGATTAAGTCTATTTACTCTATCTATCACGTCACATTCACCAAATAAGCTATCAACAGTTTGTACTTCCTTATCAGTACAAGTACGGTGAGATCCTAACCTATTCCCAGCACTACCAACGTCATGGCAAGAAACTGAACTAGAAAAATCGTTATATCTCTTATCAGAACATGAATTACCAACAGCATTCAAATTACTAGGGCTCGACATGACCTCTGGTGTATTTCTTGACGAGCCTATTTGTTTATCTACCTCAGTAGTATTATTAGTTTGTAAAGCGCCTACCATATTTTCATTATTCTCCATCGATACTGATTCCAAATTACCAATATAATTACTATTATTCACAACGCCATCACAAGAATCACTAACATATGAACAAACGCTCTCAGAAATATCACTCGAGGACAACCGATTAAAACTATCTATCAGCTTGTCGCGAAGCTCAACTAACTTGGTTGAAAAAACAATATCACACTTGGACCAATATTCAATTAAGCTCACTAAACGATTAATCCAGTGTATCGAACGAAATTTTAATTTGTTCACACGATATGCCGAAGGTTTGGCAACTTGCTTTAACTCATCACAGGACACTAATAGGTTCGAAACAGATATCACAACATCAGACCTACCTTTTGTCCCATAAGAATGTTGATCAGTCAGACTAACAACAGAAGCTGACTTTAAGGATTTGAGAAGAATAATATCCAGTTCACGATGAAAATTAGGGTTGCCATTCCTTATTTGTATTTCATAAGCCAGTTCCTTTTTGGATAAATATTGTACAGCTTTTAAAATGTTCTCGTCCATTCAGTATATTATCACATGAAACAAAAATAACAAGAAAATTATACAAAGATAAAACAATAACAACAAACATTAAAATATCACACTTCAGGCCCAATCATACTTCCAAGCCCCAAGATCCAAAGACTAGCCCCAAACAACTACTGAAAGTGGTACAAATCTAACCACGCTACTGCTATAACACATTTAACCCCCTACTAAAGTAAAGGCCTTGGGAGGGAAGGTACTGGACCATAGTGAATTCATACTCAGAGGGCAATTGTCTGAGACCATCTTCGAACCCCGGAACCCAGAAATAATACTAAGGTGATCGGGTAAAATCATAATATATTCACAATAAACATGCATACAAATTAACAAAACACTTACTAATCAAGATGTGGATTCTGACATCAAATATTTGTTCCTTCCAGTTGACTGTAATACATATTTTAGCAATCCAGCCAAGTTGTTATGATGAAGTAAATAAGTGTTGCTTTCAAACTATCATCTGTTGTCATTATGAGAATCCAAGCCAAATAATTAAGAGGATGACGAATTAAATATTCAATAGTTTCATAATGCACCTGCATAATGCATCATACAGTATTTCATGCATTTCCACACAAATATATAATTAATTAATTCTCGAGACAGTACATGTCACAAAGTTAGGCCTACGCTTGTTATAATATCCAATGTAATACGTTGCCTAAAACTGAAGAATTAATGTCTTCAAAACACAAAATATACGGAGCTAATCCAATTTACGTGTTTTCACCTCAATGGCTATCAGAAATCTCCTTTTTATTAACAACAGATGATCGCACATAGTTAAAAACAATACGACAGTAGCCATCATGAAAAACAGAAGAAAAACGATCACCGTACTAGGGCTATCGACATCAAAATAAATCCTACATTAATAAATTTTCCACAGACCATAAGGCATACTACTTGTAATTAAAATGCATTTTACAATTAACTGAAAACAGAAAACAAATCATTAATTACGCAAAGAAAATATGAGTGTCAGTTAGCCTACCAGAGTGAATACCCGAGGATGACATTAAGTTTGAATGTATAACCTTGAAAGGCCCTGTCATGCAACGTAGGAAAATACAAAATAAATACATTTACCTTGCCAGTCGATACAGTCACAAGTACTTACGATGACAAAATAGCCTACCTTAATTCCACAATATACGAAGCATATCCAGACGTTTATCTCCAGTAAGGTTACAATAGGTAACCAGTCAATAACTTGACGAAGAGGGATAATATCATTCAACATTTTCACATACAGTAGAACTTCAATATACTTCTTATGTATTTATAAAACCACGTAGATCCATGATGACTGGCCTAACAAGCTCATTACGAGAATCATACATGTCTCGAAAATCCCAGCCTTCCAAAACCATTAAGGTCAACATCGAGATAGAGAAATACTTGTCGCTAGAACATAGCTCTTCCTATCGGACAGAGGGAGAAACTACAATCCCAGTCCAAGGCAGCACCGACAAGATATGCTACCTATCGAGGCCAGCCACAACTAACTCCGCCGCTCGATTCAAAAGTTTATGCCAAAGTAAAAATTGTACGTTCAATCAGAGATTAGTGCCAAAGTAACGGCACAATTGTGATTGTTGCACTAGCATGTGTAAATCATACTAATATATAAAAATGAGATGGTGTGTGTCTGTCTGTGTGATACTCAATAACGCAAGGACAACTGGTCCGATTTAAATGAAATTTTGCATGGATGTAACTGATTTACCGTGTTTACATATAGGATACTTTTAATTTCGATATTTTGCACTATAAAAAAATGGCGGCCATTTTAGTGACGTCAATACACCCTTTGGTTTCAAAATTTCATAATTCCATATCAAATAAAAAGAGAACGCTAAGAAATAGCAAACTTTTGATGGCACATGCGAGATTTAACATTTAATTTTCTATCCAAAAGGTCCGTATTACTTTTCGTGTATCTCCTACGGTTAGCGAGTAAATCCCACATATGTGACGTCACTACACCCTTTGGTTTCAAAATTACATATTTCCATTTCAAATAAAAAGAGAACGTTAAGAAATAGCAAACTTTTGATGCATACACGAGATTTAACATTTAATTTTCTATTCAAAAGGTCCGTATCACTTTTCGAGTATCTCCATCGGTTAGCGAGTGACACCTAAATTTGTGCAATAAAACACGATCAACACCGAGCGGTGAGGTATATATCTACATACATAAAAATTACAGTTTGTATGTTATTTTCGCAATTTCTACGGAAATTTGAGTTATTTACGCGTTTCAACCTGTTTTATTATGGATGCGCGCGAAAATATTTTTTTGGTATGTCTGTCTGTTTGTTTGTTTGTTTGTCTGTGGACAACTTTGTTCCCTTATAACTCGAGAACGGCTGGGTGTATCAACGTAAAATTTGGTACAGATATCCATCAGAGCCACGACACTAATCATTGATGTAACCCTTCTTTGTACCTCTCATAAAAGAGGGCCTACCCCTTTAAAATACATGCTCAAATAGGAGTAGAAGGACGAGACAAAGAACATTTTCAGTCCTTCAATGTGAGAGACAAAACGAAATCCACATTTTAAGGCCCTAAAAACAACCGTTTTTGAGATATTCCCAGAAAACTAATTTCATTTAATAAACTAATGAACGAATACAAGCCGGTAACCATGGCAACAGATCCTCAGAGGTCCAGCTATTGCTGTAAGACGCAATGCAATTCCATTAATTACATTGTTGTGAAAGTTTGCAAACGGCTAGAAGGTTATCACGGAACCAAATTAAGCTGTAAAATTCATCAATACGTATAATGCGCTTAAGGGGGTCAAGGGCTACACTAGAATTTTTTCACGCGATTTACACCTGCGGGTATGGTACGGCAGGTCTATTATATTCCTATCCCTATATTATATTATTATTATTAGTATTATATTATGGTGTACAACGAGGAGACAAATCCCCTCGGTGCCACAAACAAAACTTGGGGCCCTCGAAAACTACATTATAAGGCTCTAAAACCAACAGTATCTGAAATATTCCCAGAAAACTAATTTAATTTAATTTAACAAACTAATGAAGGAATGGAAATCGGTAACCATGACAACATTATCTCAAGGGGTGGCATCCAACTTTCCATCTATTTCTGTAAGAAGCAATGCCACTCCATTTATACCTTGCCACGGTGGGTGAGTGGATAGCGTGTCGGTCTACTGACCCCAAGATTGCAGGTTCACTCCTGGCCGTGGTAAGTGATTTTTGAAAGGCGGCAAAAATACGACTCGCATGTCATACGACGTTGGCATGTCAAAGAACCCATTTGAATTCAGTAGACCGTGTTCATAATGGCAAAATAAATCTCAGGAGTTTCCGCCAACACAAAGTTCCTCATTTCTCTACTAGAAAGCGCTATAGTGTTCAAGGAGCTTAGATATCTACCCTCCTTGACTTTCATAGTGATTCAAGGAACAACGAAATTTCGACATGCAAGCTACCCTCTGGGTGTCAAATTACGAAGCTTGCACCTGGCACCCGAGGCCATACGATATTATTATTAGGCTACTCCATTTATTACCTTTCTGTGAAAGTTTGCAAATGGCTATAAGTTATCACGGAACCAACGTAGACTGTATAATTCGTCAATGCAATTAAGGGGGTCAAGGGGTAACCTAGATTTTTTTCATGCAATTTCACGTGCGACATATAGTACAGAAAGTATATTATATCTCCAAACAGCAACATTATTTTCAAAAATTCCTGAATTGAATCGGCATTTTTTGCGGTTTTTAGGAATTTGGGCCATTTGAGGCTAAAGAACCTGAATTTTCATGCACCACAAGCCTTTATAATTTATGAAAGAGGTCTTCCTGTGTATGGGGACCTAACACAACGTAGAGGGTCATTTTTATGTGAGGTGTATTGCGTTTCGTCCACAAGGCTTTCAAATCTATTTCACGTCAGGAAGTACACGTTAGGTGAATTTAGATTGAGAGCACATTTTAACTAATCTTTTTTTTTTTGTCGACATACGGGTTCATCGTAAGGATGATTTTGTTTGATACTGTATGGTAGATATACCCATATTTGGATATCTGGGTGATATGTTGTAGACAATAGAATTGTCTGTCTTTCTGTGCATCTTTATGTACGCCTATAAATCGTGTTCGGATGCTTGTTGCATCGTAAAATTAGGTATGGTAAACATGAGTCAATTCACCAATCATTTATAAAACTCCTCACTGTACTTTTCATACAGTAGAAGGGTGGATATAGGGAAAAACTTCTCAAAATACATACTAAAATAGGCGATATATAAAAATTATCCTAGAAGGACGATCAAAGCATATGTTGCGCTTCTCATTGTGAGACACAAAATTCGCGAGTCTATAAGGTGTCTCCGAAAACCACATTTTAAGGCCCTTAAATTAACAGTGTGTGTGATATTCCAAGAAAACTAACTTCGTTCTGATAAACTTATGAAGGAATGACAAACCGCTAACCATTGCAACAGTAGCTCAATTGATAATGTCTGGTGTTAATATATAACACCGTTCGAAGAACGGGTACTTCCGTTAGTACGGTATAAAGCTCAATATTGGTTTGTCTGCCTGTTATTTATACAAATCTACACCGTTTCACCGATCTGAACCAAAATTTGTATACTTACTCTTTGGATCCCTGTCAGTAACACTGTTTACATGACATTTCGGGCAGACCACTCCATTCCCTGCATTTGGCCCTTTGCACAAATCTACACCATTTCACCGATCTGAACCAAAATGTGTATTTTTAGCCTATTTTCAATTTTGAAAAAATAGGCTTATGAGATCACCTTTTGTCCGTGTGTGTGTGCGTGTGTGTGTGTGTGTGTGTGAGAGGTGTGTGTGTGTGTGTCCCTCTAATAGAATCTAAACGGCTGGAGCGATTTCAATGAAACTCGGTAAGTTCATAGCCCTATTCCCGGCGACCTCGACTGTGCCCTTCAAATTTTGTTACGTCTCACCAATCCAACATGGCGGCTGTGCGAAATATTTGACTAGCATTCAATATCTCCGGAACTATTATCGATATCGTCCTGAAATTGTGGACAGTGATAAAGGGCACTACTAGAAGTTCACCTATGAGACTTTCAAAAACCTGGGGACTACAAAACCAACATGGCGGTCAAGCGAAGTTGAGACTTTCAAATAGACTTTTCTCGCGATTTAACTATCCAAACGTAATGAAACTTGGTACAGCAAATGTTTATACACATTGTAATGCACTGGAGTCTAATTTAGTTCAATTGTTTACTTAACCTCAAAATGGCGGCTGTGCGAAATATTTCACTCTTATTCTATATCTCCGAAACTATTACAGATATCACCCTGCAATTTTGTACGGTGATAAAGGGTACCGATACAAGTTAACCTATGTATATTTCAAAAACCTGTAAAGTACAAAACTAACATGGCGACCAAGCGAATTTGAAATATTTTAATAGACTTTTCTCGTGATTTAACTCTCTGAGCGCAGTGAAATGTGGTACAGTAAATGATTTTGCAGATTGTATTGCACTGCCATCTAATTTTATTCAATTGTTTACATAACCTGAAGATGGCGGCTGTGCGAAATTTTAAAATTAAGTTTATATTTCTTGTGTCGTAGTTATGCGATCGAAGTGAAAGTTTGAATAATGAACCTAGGCAATAATTGTCCTTGAATGGTACATAACTCTATGGCCTATACATATAACAATCCTAAATGGCGAGCTTCCGAAATATTTAGACGGTTCTCAATATCTATGAATCTTTTACAAGAACCAAACTGAATTTTTTTATGTTCATAGAGACTATGAACATATGTTCACCTATAGGACTTCAATAACCTGCTGAGCACAGATCCAACATGGCGGCGACGCGAATTATAAATATTTAAATGGACGTTTCTCGCGAATTAACTATTCGAGAGCCGTGAAACGTTGCAAGTTAAATGCTTATACAAATGTTGATCCACTGGCATCTAATTTATTTCAATTGTTTGCATAATCACAAGATGGCTGATGTGCATAATTTTAAAATCTCGTTTTTACTTCTTGTGTTCTAATCATGCGATTGAAGTTTGAATACGACACGTACACAATAATATTAATGTAATAGTACAAAAATAAAAATCCAACCTGGCGACAATCAGAAATATTTAGACGGTTCTCAATATCTACGAATCTGTTACAGTAATTAAACTGAAATTTTGTATGTTGATAGTGGCAATTAACATGAGTAGGATATATGAAAATAGGCTGTATAGTTCTTCACGGAACTACTTGTTACACTTTGGAAACCTGCGAGTAACACTGTCTACATGGTATTTCGGACAGACCACTCCTTTCCCTACATTTAGGCCCTTAGGCATAAATCTACATCGTTTCACCGATCTTAAGCAAACTTAATGTACTTACCCTTTGGAACCCTGCGGGTAACACTGTTCTCTTGATATTTTGACAATTCTCTCCATTTCCTACATTTAGAACAACAGTTAAAATGAATTTGAAACCTACGTTTTAAGGTCCTAGAACCATTCATGTCCGTATAGTTTAACTGTAAGAATATTGTAATAAGTCAATTGTTGGTGGCAATGCGAGCTGCATCTCGTCACCCCTACTAGAAATGCGAAAATAGTTACAACTTGCGCTGCTTATAAATTGGAGTCACTGGGAGTAATTATTGCAAGAAAATTTCTTAGGCCCCGTAAAACAGTTATCATCATGGAAATATTATGCCTCTGTATAAGTGCGATGGTGTTGGTGCAGTACATTGAGGTTATCAGCTGCAATAAGCTTTGGTGCTTTCAAATTTACTTGCATTTATTCAGATCCTTATCCTTGAGCTATTGCTGCACTATAGCTACCTCAGGAGCTCGGGACAGCCGAAGTATTCCAAAGTGCTCTGATTATTTTCCTATGGTACTATGTGACAAAAGACGACACTATTGATCTCTACTTTTCTAACAGCCAATGAGATATAGGCCCTAGGCAGTGTCTTTTATGTCACATACTCCTCTTTCTAATCATATTTTTCAATTCGTTTGTAAATTACATGTGTCAGTACTGTAGTTAGTAAATAGCCGTTTCCCTATTCATTATTGTCATTATCACTACGGGAAAATGACCTGAATAATACGTCCATTATACTGTACTACTTATCACCCCCACCTCCACCACCACCACCACAAAAAGCTATATTTTAAAAATATCTTTTTCTGTTAATTTAAGTATGATGTGCCAATTCTGTAGTAGTATTCATTATCATCCATAATACAAACAAATCCATCGGGCGAAGCCGGGGACTATTGCTAGTAAACAGATATGACTGAGCGTATTCATAAGAATATTGCCAACCGGTAATAAATGCCCTCTCTATCTTTTATACAAATACCAATATATCAGAAAGTATGCATGCCGACAGCTTTAAACTATGCACACGCATAGTACCTGACATTCTAGATTAATTTGGAGAAACTTATATACGTCAGTGCTACCAACATGATTCTAAGCCTGCTGATAGGAACAATTTTTTAACTACATGTAACTTCTATACTATCATTTGGATTTCAACCAAATTTCGTACGTGCTATGTGTACCATAACATATACGACTATGCGTATTCTTAAGAGCAACCAGGGCTGCCAAGTGTTAATAAATGCTGTCTCTCTTGTTGTACCCTAATATCAATATATCAGAAAGTATGCAAACCAACAGCTCTAAACGTTGCACACGAATAGTACCTGACAATCTAGATTAATTTGGAGTAACTAATATACGTCAAGGCTGCTAACATGATTCTAAGCATGCTGATGGGTCCAATTTTAAAATACATATAACTTCTATACTAAAAAATGGATTTCATCAACAATTGGCACAACAAGGGATGATAATATTTCAGAATATTTCTGACCAACGCGTACATGACATTGTGGCCAACATGATTTTTCGTGCGCTGATAGATGCAATGTCTAACTGCATGTAACGTCCATGCTATCCATTGGACTTCAGCCAATTTTTGTATTCTGTACCTTAGGAGATGGAACTAACAATATATTCAGTCTCCAGTGCTGCCAACTGTAGAGCTCTATTTGGTATATTATGCCAGGTATTTTTCGAACTACTTGAAAATTTCGATATTAGCAACTTAATTTCGTCATTATTCTAGATAGGTACATATAGATTAATCATTGGCATGAATCTTACATTAAAAGAAAATTAGGCTATTTAGTTCGTCAGGGAACATCTTGTTCTTTCTTGCTATTGCTATTACATTGTCAAAACATATTTAATCATAACATTCCCGTAAACTAAGCAATTCTGCGCGTTTTACGTTGCCCTTTTATATATTTAAAACAGTAAGGTAACAGAAGTATACACCAGCGTAAACAGATTATATAATGAAGATGAAAACCAGCTACTTCAATTTCCCACAGAATTCCTGAATTCCTTGGAATTAAGTGAGTTGCCTCCACCTATTCTTACTCTAAATGTTCGAGCAAGAGTTATGCTTCTTAGGAATCTGAACATTTCCCAAGGGCTCCTCAATGGTGCCAGATTAATTGAAAGAAGTATGCATGAAAAGTTGTCTTCTCCGTAGCATAGCGGTCAGCATAGTTATATGCCGCCCCGGAGATCCTGGTTTCTATTCCGGGCTCGGCAACGAACTTTGAAAAGTGGTATGAGGTCTGGAACGGGGTCTACTCAGCCTCGGGTGGTCCAAATGAGTAGAGGGAGTTTGATCCCCACCACAGTCATCCTCGGTCGGGCAAATGCCGGGATGGCCCATACTGTAAGGCCATGACCGCCTCCTTCCCTCTTCCTTGCCTATTCATCCTAATCTTCCCCTACCTTCCTTCATGAGGCCTCGCTTCTTCAGGTGAGGCTACCTGGACGAGGTGGTTATCACACCTCCCCAGTTGTATCCACTCTTACGAGATTTTCCCAGCTCTAGGACACTGCCCGTAGAGGTGGTAGTGGTGAGTTCCCTCGCTGAGTCCCTGGGAGCCACCAACCTGGAGGGTAAATTCGATTAAAACAAGTAGTTCCGTGAAGAACTATACAGCCTGTTTTCTTATATCCTACTTATGTTAACTGCCACTATCAACATACAACATCTCAGTTTGATTGCTGTAATAGATTCGTAGATATTCAGGGCCGTCTAAATATTTCGGATGGTCGCCATCTTGGATTGCTAAATATATAGGATATAGAGTCATGTACCATTAAAGGAAAATTATTGCGTCGGTTCATTATTCAAACTTTCACTTCGATCGCATGATTACGACACATTAAATAAAAACTTAATTTTAAAATTCGCACAGCCGCCATCTTGAGGTTATGTAAACAATTGAATTAAATTAGATACCAGTGCATTACAATGTGTATAAACATTTCCTGTACCAGATTTCATTGCGTTTGAAACATTAAATCGCGAGAAAGGTCTATTTAAAATTTTCAAATTCGCTTGGCCGCCATGTTCGTTTTGTAGTAAACCGGTTTTTGAAAGTGTTATATATGAATTTCCAGTAGTGCCCTTTATCTCCGTACAAAATTTCAGGATGATACCGCTAATAGTTTCAGAGATATAGAATGCCGGTGAAATATTTCGCACATCCACCATCTTGTGGTTATGTAAACAATTGAACGAAGTTAGATGTCGGTGCATTACAATGTGTATAAACATATGGAGTCAATCCAGGCCAAGTGGTCCAATATAAAAATAAATGGTTGCTTGACCATCTCAGAAAAATTTGATACTTGCTGGGTTTGTTCCTTATCATGAAGTGAGCTTAAAAATATTTGTTGAACTTTTTTGGAATTACCGTTTTTAAATGGCGGCCATTTTGTTACAGGCCGATCGTGGTTTTTCGAGTTTGTAAGCATCTGAGGTTTTTTAAATATCTCGGCAATGGATTCCTCTAGGCCTATCAAATAAAAAGCATTGAATTCAGTACACTTTGGCCTACACATTGAACCCATTATCTCTAGGGTTCATGTGTCTTTTTACAGATTTTTAATTACTCAAAGTTTTTGTTTTGAAATTCAAAAATCTGAATTTTCAAACAATAATTTTTCTAAGAAAGGACAGTTTCTCATCCCTAATATTTTTTTTTACTTCTACACTTCATAGTAGTGTATTTGTCTATAAAGTTTCAGTGGTGAGAAGTTACCCCTTAAAAAGTTACAGGCTTTTAAAAAACTGACTTTTGAAAAAAAATCAATTTTGGACCTGCAATATTTTGGTTGGGGGACCAGATAAAAATCTGAAAATTTCACATTTTAAAGATCTTTACAGTAGTAAACTTCAGTATAAACTTCAAGTTTGACATTTAATTGGAAGTTTGTTAAAAATAATCACAAATATGATAAAAAGAAGGTTTTTATCATTCTCAATACATCAGGTCTAATGTGGGTAAGTATTTTCAACTTAAGATCTAAATACATTCAATTTATGTAAACAACATTTAGGCCTTATTTGTTGCTAAACATTTCTAAATAGAAAAATGAAAGAGGCTGTTTGGCAGCATGTGCAAATCTGTACAGGCTCACTCAAGGAGCATATAATTACAGAGTAGGGACTCCCTGGTATTTCAGCGTTCCGTTAAATTCAGGGATTGCGTCATTGTTTGGGCTCCAAATCAAATGCACATGGTGCGCAAAGCTACTAAGAAGCGTTGCATGGTGCGCACCACGTGGCGAATTCCAACGCCACTGAGATGCAATAACTGGCCGTATATTGTGCAAGAAATATAAGTGACCGAAGGATCTAGGTTGCTTTTGCCGAGTACGTTAGCCAACTTATGAAATGAGAGAAAATAGAATCGAGTTTGATTAATCTGGATACACATCGTTATTGTTGCTTTAAAGCGACTACGTATTCTTTTTGAACGCCAATTTATTACTTAGATTGAATATTAAGAGGCAACGGACACCCTAAAATTGAATTTTGTACGTACGCTGTGGTCTGAGACGTTGGTACGATGAGAAGAAAAAAAAGGACTGTCGATGTTTTATTTCCTACTTTTTTCAGTTGCTTAGCCCTTTTAAGACGTTTAAGTACAAGCGAATAGTCTTTTTGAAGTTTCAACGATAAAAATAAATAAATCACGAAGTTTCATGCAAGTTTGCAATATTAAGGTACCATAACCTCAAAATTACCGTACCCCTATTCCGACCCAGTACGCCACTATGGCTGATTTCTTGACTGCTATACCTCCTTCTCCAAATAAATTGAATATGCCCAATAAATGTCATTTCATTGCAATTTACTTGCCCTCAACGGTTAAATGATTTTCAACTGTGTCTACAGAAAAACTATAGGCAGGGTAGAGGATTGTCAAGGAAATGAGAACGCTGATTTTCCAGGCAGTTTCAATTGTTTTATTAATATATGTTCAGTCATGGTACACACTGTACATTCTTTCACATGTGAGTCATAACTTCTGACGTGTGAACGTCAATGGCTTAGTCGGCTGGAGACAGGATTGAAGAAGACAATGCCGGCTGCACTCAGATGATCACCTATACTGCAGGACAGTGGAAAACAACTGATGACCCACAGCCAAGTACACTCCAACGCAGGAAAACCTCTTGGCTAGCTCCGATCAATCCTCAGGCTGAAGCAGCTGTAAACTCAAATAGAATTATTTTTGGTGAACATGAATTTTCAGCCTGTAAAGCAACACAATTCCAGTTAACGCAGCATTTCTTGCAAGATATAAGAGGGAGAGGACATTATTGGAAGATGTGGTTGAACGGAATGGTGCAACACATTACCAATTACATTCAATACCCCCCAACTCAGTTTAATGGCAATTAAAACCTCCTGTTGCGGGCATGTTAAAAGGACCCCTGCAGGCCAAATGTACGGAGCCACATCATATTACTGTTAAATACACAGAAAAAATCTGCATCACTGGAATATTGTGCCCATTGTATTAAAAGAGAGAGGGGAAAGTGTGTGTCCTACAGACAAGTTGTCAATATTCTTGAAAATATTCTATGCCCTTTAAATATAAATTTACATTCGTCTTTAACCTCACCCATTATCTCACTACATGTGTGTTTTGAGACGTGCACATTAAATGCTAAAATCTATCGTTTTAAAGTTAGGCTATGATGACATTGTTGCTTTGTTGAAGAAGGACTGGTGAAGTTCAAAACATGTGCACGTATACCTACCCTGTCATCTTTTTTGTCGTGTGGCCTCCTGAGAGACCGAGTACAGGTCTTTCTAGTCAACGCCCGTGGGCGACCTGTGCATCGGAATGAGAGATGAATTAATGAAACTGGGCAAGGATGTGGAACGAAGCGGCCGTGGTCTGTTAGAAGGTACCTTCCCAGCATTTGCCTGGAGTTGAAAATGGAAAACCATTTCAAGGATGGCCGACGGTGGAGTTCGAACCCAAGTCTACCGAGTCAGCAGAGAGCTTGCGCCCATGGCTGAATGCTGCGCTTAAGCTGTCGGCATACCTACACCTAAGTATTATTCTTTCAGAGGGATCGGAGATGAGATACAATGAATTGCTATAAAAATTGAAACAATATTTCAATGATCCGCTATCCAATACACTACCACCATTGAAATATTGCATTAATTTAAGTCGATGCGGTTCCACCTAGCCAATGTTTACAGCCGGATATTGTAACAGATGGCAACATCACAAGGAGCTCATAAAAAGATTAAATAAATTAATGTGACCAAGCTTTTGGAATGAAGCGAGATACCGGCCTGGCCATTGGGAGATGTTGAAAATGGTAAACCTGACAACAACAAAAAAAACAGTCGACAGAAAGATTGGCCCCATGGCCTAGCACTGCACTTACTTGAATGCAGCTACCAAATGTGTAAAAATTTTACATTAAACTATACACAGAATACACACAGTATGTAGCCTTGGGTAGATTATAGGCTAGGGAATAACCCACCCACCAAGGGAAGATGATTAAGAGAAGGAAGTAGATTTGGGATTGGAAAAGAAGGATAGAAGAATAGGAGGAGAGTCCCACAAAAGTTATTAATTTGACTTTTAATCCATTTAGAAGCGGTTGCCACCGCAAATTCGTGCTCGGATACCTAAAGTGGGTACGAGCTTGGTCGAAGCTGACGGGAACCGCAGCTAAGGCTTGGGCAGTTTGCCAGAGAGAGGCTTTAGTGTGTTTCCTTCCATGCACGAATAAAAGTACTATAGGGAAGGGTGATGATCTGGCCAGACAGATAGTACAAGCTTTATTGAGCGTTAACGAGGGCATAAACCTAGGAGGAGCTAGGAAAGCCAGGATCCTGCCTAACTGTAGTATCAGAGAAATGATGAATCCAAAACCTAATATTTAATTTATTAAACAATGCAAAGAGGTTTGAGGAGATTAACAATTGTGCAATATAATTTGGACAAACATAGTTCATTTGAACTTTTTAACAAATAGGGTCGCAGACCTCTCAACATTAAACGGTTGCTCCAGGCAATTGACAATTTACAAGGTTTCAAACCTTACATGTTTCTAAATCTTTATAAGAGTTAAACCAATAAACAATGAAATAATTAAAGCTTGAACGTGAATTGGAGTACAAAAAGTGTACCTTAAGAAATTCTTGAGAGAATGTTCTAGAGAAAATGACAATTTTGAAAAGGACAATAATAACAACGTGAAAATAAGATAGAAGTTCCTACAACTTCTTATATTTATACAGAGTTAATGTATGAGAATTATACAAAGAGGGCAGGTCACTTACTGTGAAACCTGGAGAAAGTGAAAAGGAAGTTTCTAGACTTCCTATGTTTAATTAGGAATCACGAGAAAAATGGGGCAGTTTCCATTTCGTGAAACCTGAACATGACTCGCTCAAGAGTTTAGAGAATTGTTTTCCCTGATTTTGAAGGGAGGAACAATGTAAGTTTGAAACGTGTGCTAGACACGTATCACAAAGATTATACAGAGATACTTAATGATAAACCAACAAAAATGGAAGGGCACTTCTTGGAATGACACCTTATTGAAACAGACCTAGATTAAAAGTTTATTGCAGATTGATAGTGAAAGGTTTAGGAAAGAGAAATGGGAATTAAGGAAAATGTTCATGGCCTTATTTAATATAACCGGACGATCGCGACGCGGTAGAAACGTGGAGAAAGCACTGTTTATCACTGTAGTCTATGAAGATGGATTCAAAGTTCACTATAGAAACACTAAAGTTCATGAAAAAGAAAGTTATTGCAATTATGGAAAGAACTGATTGCACTATATAGATGAGAGTCTATTTCTTGAAAAAGTTGTAATTTACAATTAAATGCGCCATAGAATTTTCCAGAGGTTCCAGCGGTGGAAGAAAGTTAGCTATTGCAAAAATTTATAAGGAAGATTCCTCATTTTAACTAGCATTTTCACAGTGCGTGAACAATACTTGACGACAAGACTCGCAGATAGAGAACAAGGTCTAGAAGGTTCCAGAACGACCTTAGCAGAAAATGGGGTTGAGAAAATCCAACGGAGGAAATAGTTTTATAATTATAGGCAGCGGGTATTAGATAATATCCCACGTAGCGAGAGGATTTCTCGTTTGAATCGCTTAAGAAAAGCTCTTTTATAGTAAGGTTGGCTTATACAAGCAAAAGCTCAACATGGCAAAACACACGAAGAATGATTATTGCCCCAAAGTAAATAATTTCACACTGCCTATAATTAAAAGCACTTGGAAGTTAAAACCATGAAGATGAGGTTAAAACTTTTTAAAAATGGTACTTATCTCGATTTCATGTTGAAGTCGGAGTTCCTCACTGATGCTTAGAGTTCCAACATGGCGTAAAAGAGGGTGAGCCTCTTGGTTTGAGGAGGCAAGCTAGAGCGGAGCTTTGACTGAACGAGTCAACTGCAGACGGAGAAGTGAGAGCAGCTCAACGGAGCACGGAGAGACCACGGAAGGGGAAAGAGTGGGGGTAGGAAACAAAAGGTATACATATCAGCATAACCAACTTAGCAAAAAATAAATTTTCTTCTTGATGGATGGTCTTCTAAGAGTTGATAGTAGGCGATATTAGCGCAGCATGGTGAGGGAAACAGTAGACGTAGTCCTCTTGCTCAAGGAGAAAATAGCTGACGATAGTAACGAGATCTGGTGGCCAGATGGATATGTAAGTCCTCTTGCACGATGAGGAATTGAGTAGCTTCAGAGGTTCGCTACTAGATGACGCTAGGTGGGTCACAGAAGTTATATATCTGAAACATACTTATGAAGACATAAGAGATATGCCCAACAAGGAGAAAACAGATGATCACTGTTGGTGTTTGACAAAGAGGAAGGAAGAAATGAACATGCAAAGAGCAATAAAAATTATATCTCAGGTACCGTGTATTCAAAGAATACACCAAGCCTACTGAAAGTGCAATGTAAAAAAAAATGTATCTCCTTTAGAAATTACTACAACATTAACATACTGTTACACCAGATTATATATATTTCCAGAATACCTACAGACCATGTGTGCCAACTGTCCAACTCCGCCTGTGGGTGTATTCCATCCCTCCCACCCAAGGGAGGGGGGGGGGGGCAATTAATAAGGCAAGTAGGAAGCCTCAAAGAATAGCCTAGGTCACTCCTTTTAGTATGATAGGCAGAGGATACCTTGGGTGTAGTCTAAACCCCCACCCACAGGGTGCTACAGTGTTGAAGCCACCCAAATAAATTATATTGTGTTGTTGATTCATTTCGGGGCTTTGCGACATTGTGGTCAAGTGGCCCCGTGTACTTAGGTGTGTGTGGAATTTGTCCGATAACCTGCTTTATTGTGAGGGCTGTATTAGTGTGTGTAGTTGTAACTCTGATGAGGATTAGGAAGGAGGCGGCTGGGGTTTTTATTAAGAATTCACCTAAAATAGAAGTGGGGAAACCACAGAAAGCCAATTCCAGGATGGCTGAGGTGGGATTGGAACTCACCTCTTCTTAGTTTTTGCTTCATGAGGCTGAGTGTACCCTGTTCCAGCCCAACCCTCAGGCCAGAATTAAACTTCTCTGCAGAGCTGGAAATCGAACCCGGGACTCAGTGGTGACAGCCAAGAGTACTAGTCACTACACAATGAAGCAGACAAGAAGTTATGTATAAGGTCAGTCACTGTGCATAGTTGATGTGCGACAAGTGGCAGTACTGATGAGACAAAGCTCCAGAGGCATTTCGTAATAGTAGCAAGTCTATGAATCCATCGCTACAAGTCCAGATAGTACAAGGCATTTGGGAGGAGGGAGTTAAGCACACGATTATCCGGGCCCTGCTTATAACTTAACACTAGGGCTCGGATTTTTAGGTAAATAAATATTTTAAAATGTAAATAAATATTTTAAGCATTTTTTCTATAAATACATGAATTCCTGCTTTTCACTTATGAGCACATAAAAAGACATAATATTTAAATGTTAAAAATCAGTAGGCCTATGCTTGATCTTTCAATTGGATTTTTGTTCTGTGTTACTTCAACAGGGAAGAACATGTGAGCTATCTAATTTTCATGTAGAGCGTATGTCAGCTTGCAACTGTGTTATTCTAAACTTGTCACCCCATGCCACTCACTGAGGAAGTCGGGGATTTCCTTGTCCAAAGCCATATTGCACCATGTGCTAGATCTCCTCTACCCCAGCTACCTGGAACCAGTGTCACCCACATGCAGTTCATTTCTGGCACTGTGAAGTGTAGGACAGTTCTACGATGCCTACAGTAAAAACAACTACAATTCTGTTGCAGAATTTAAAGATAATTTTACTTCTAATTGGGGCGTTCTGTTCTGCCAACTGTGTGGGAAAGCAATCAAGGCTGAACAGCGATCTCAAGTTACACAACACCTCAAGGGCAAGAAACATATTGCCGCAGTTTCGAGCCTTCAGAAGAAGTGTTTCGCGATAATCGTCGGTCATTTGTGATGGACAACCAGAAGATGTATCTCGTTGTGTATTGTAATGCCACAGCAGTCAGTGCATTCGTGAGAACTGCATATTGTTTATATTCACATTAATAAACTAAATTATAATCAAATATTTTAATTTCTTTTGTCACATATTTCAGGTTGCCTATTTTGAATACATAACAAATAAATATTTTCCCGATCTTTAGCACCTAAAAGTCTGAGCCCTACTTATCACACTCCAAACAGTCACATACCTAATTTTTTGGCTCTATGTTAACCGTGGAAACTTGCAGTTACCGGTACATGTATAAGTCTTTCAAGGTGTCAACATAGACATAATGATCACGATTTGGCAAACCGGAAACACAACTTCATCATGGAAAACAGCTGGGTGAAGCTTACGCTATCTACTGATAGGGGCAGATGACCTCGTAGTTGTGCCTCTTAAAACCTCAATAACTACCTACCTACCTGACTGATAATAGCTTAACTACATGATGAACAGACACAAATCTACATCACAGATAAAGGTGACTAAAATGAACAATACTGTACCTGGTTTATACAAACGATTTGTATACAAATACTACCATACGGTAATCCAAGGGAAATCTACACAGGTGCCTATGCTGGTTTGTCGCTATCACAATTCACAGCAGTAAGTTACACGACCTTCTTGCCAGCATGGTAATTCTGAAATAAAGTGACAGACTATTCATCATGAACAACAAGTGAAACAAAAGTTGGAGAAATGATGAGAATGTTGGCTACATGTAGACAGTAAAGAGGATGTTCATCCTTCCCCTAAATATAATGCACACGATTAATCCCAATAGAAAACTTGTCTAGGAGGGGGCAGTTGACCTCGTAGTTCCGCCCCTTAAATCAACAATAACTAACTAAATTAGTCTAGGCCTACTGGTATGCGTTAACACATTTTCAAGATATATAACAATTTCTCAATCATACAGGGGCAGATTTTCTAAACTTCTAGCCAATGGCTGGATTACGAACAACACATCCATCATTACTTCTCAAATAATGAAGAGCTTAAGGTCGGTTAACCTATACAGGATCTCTCGAAGTCTCTATTATAACTTTGGCCCGACCGAAAACACACAAAATAAACAAACAATAAATAAACTGCCACTTTAAGGAGTGGAACTACCATTACCTTTCTGTCAATCACCAAATGTCCAGACAATATTACCTTATAAATCTCCCAGCTTCTCCTCAAAAAATCCTCACACATTTCTATTACCGTCCATCACATTGCGTTAATTTTCCTAAGGACCAACAAAATAAACGGAAAGACCCTAAAATCTAGTGACAACCAACATTGGAAACAAAAGTTACCGAGTTCGGGCCCAAACAAAAGAATAATTATTTAACGGACGGAGAAAGTACTAGGGAGTTTCTTAGGCCTGGAAGCAGCTACAGACTCAGGCGAGCCGAACATGTCCTCGGACGCTCCCGGCACTAAAGCCATACGATAAATAAATAAATAAATAAATAAATAAATAAATAAATAAATAAATAAATAAATAAATAAATAAATAATTCCTTGTGTGACAGGCTGCAACATGGCGGAACCCGTATGAATCGACTTAATGCCGTTTTCAAGTAGATATTTTATAATATACACTAGGATTATTAGAAATAACACTACCTAACCAAGAAATCACTAACAACACTACACTTGGATAAGTTATATTTATTCTTGTGCGTTATATCACTATAGACCTATATCTTACTTTTGTGTACCACTGCTTCACTTGCGCAACTGATATGTTCCTCTTTTGTTAAAGTAAATGAAAATATGAAGACAAGAATATTGTGGACAGAACAACGGAAACAGGAGCACAGTCCAAGGATGAGGAGATTTTGGAAAGAGAAGAGGAAGGAAGGATAGAAGTGAAAATTGTGTCATCATGTCATATTTAAGTTTAAACACTGTCCATAAGGGCAAAAATGGTGTAATAATAATAATATATTAATCAATACGATAACATTGAGGAGGTTGGTATCACAGTTGTACAACTCTTGTTTTGTCAGTTTTGAGATTTTGGTTCACTCCCATGTGACATTTTATGCTGAGTGCGAATCTACAACTGTTCTGCTTCAAAAAAAAAGGCAGAACTAGGGAGAATAGCATCTATTTGCTTAGTTCAGAATCAACACATGGAAATTCCACCTTAGTGTTACGGCTGTGAGTTTATGTCATCACTCGCCGCATGAGTCACAACTGCCCCAGGGCTGGGCTGTGGCCTGCCTCCTGTATTGCGTGTGCCTTATGCAACAAGGCTACTAGGACAAAGGGGTAGTCCAGAATATTCGTGACTGGACCAGCGATGGAAACCTCGAGAAGCCGTGAACCCTGGATGGATCTAGAAGCATTTATTGAGTCACCGGCCTGCTATATAAGTGCGACCTGTCTAGCAGTTGTTGTTGTTGTGTTTTACGAGCTAGTGCGAGCGATTATCTTGTGCGACAGAAGTGTGGTGACGAAGTGCTGTGCGAGTTACGAAATCCAGTGACATTGTTTCTCCAGCTTGTGGACAGCGAAATAGCCTGCAGCAAGTGATCGTAAGTAATTGTGGTCGGTGAACATAAAGGTGAGGAGCAGGTAGTTTCTGTCAAGGCCACCGTACTCATTAGGACGGATTAACTTCTGTGATCTGTTGACAAGTGGAAGGGCCAAGAGCGCTCAAGGAAGAGACTTGAGGAAACTGGAGTAAGGCTCCTAATTGCTTGTATTTGCTGATTAGTGTAATTTTCTGGCCACAATAAAGTTAATTATTTCTTTAAGCAGTAATTGGTGTTGTGCTTTGTACCCCCACCGTAATCCAGTTAACAAAAGTGCCACTAGGGGGTGGCACGTAACAACAGTTTACAGGGTGGCGCACGAAATGTGTCACCATTTGTTTCGTACATAATTTTTGAGTCGTACTAGATATCCCGTTGAGCATCTCAACAGTAGTAGCAGTGGAGCTTGGAGAAACATATGAGTTATGAAATGACGCGTAATTCACGATACCGTCGCCAGGAGACCAGTGTTTCCAACATGGCAGACAATGGAAGACTAACAACGCTGTAGCGATCAGCAGTTGTGTTACTTTTTCAGGAAACGAAAAGTCCTGTTGCGACTCAGAAGTGGTTTCGACAACAGTTTACGACACGGTGGGCCCCATGCAAGAGAACCATTCGCAGGCTGTATGATCAATTTGTACGGGAAGGATCAATATTGGAAGAGAAGTGATCTCGGCCGGAGCCACTTTGTTCGCCGGAGGACATTGAAGTGGTACGAGTTGCTGTACAGCGAAGCCCCGGCAAATCATGTAGAAAGGCAGCAGTTTAACTGCTCCGTTCAACGGATTCTTAAAAGTGACCTCCTGATGTACCCGTACAAGATGACCTCTGCTCAGAAGCTCACGACAGAACACAAGCGGCAGAGACTACTGTTTGCTCGCTGGGTGGAGGATAGGGAACAACATTTCAACAACGTTTGGTTTACAGACGAGGCGTATTTTCATTTGGACGGTGTGGTTAACAAACAAAATGTACACTTTTGGGCACAAGTGCTTTATGAACGACAACATCATGCTCCGAGGATTACACTGTGGGCCGCACTTTCTAGCCACGGACTTATTGGACCGTTGTTCTTCGATGAAACTGTGAACAGTGAGCGTCATTCGAGCATGCTTCGCAATAACTTCGTTCCACAGCTTCTTGCTACTGCGTGGCCTTTCAACACGCAGTGGTTCATGCAAGATGGAGCAAAGCCACATACTGCAAGCATTGTGTTGGATTTCTTGCATGAGCGTTTCGACTTGCGGGTCATTTCACTCAGTTTCCGGATCGTTTCAAAAGGCCAGACCTCAACCCATGTGACTTCTTTCTCTGGGGGTACCTAAAGGAAACAATTTCCCGAAACGTCCATATGATTTAATGGAGCTCAGACGCCTTATTCTTCAAGCTTCCAGTGAATTCACGGAAGACATGTGCCGTAGGGTTTTCGCTAACATGAGTGTTTGTTTGAAGGAAATTAGGAATCAAAATGGTAGACATATTGAGCATGTGCTGCATTAGAATAAATCTCCAGAGAGTGTACTCCATGGTAGTATATGTTCCTTTGAGTCTGTCTTGACAGTAAAGTTTTTATTCAGAAACAAAATGGTGACACATTTCGTGTGCCACCCTGTAGTTTCAAATAATGACAACTCCTTCAGTAGGCAATGAGAAGCTTGCATTCATGGAATCTACTCCCAACATGCACTGCAAATCCATAATGACTGAATGCTTAACCTGTAACGACGCTGGTAATAATCTAAACAGTGGACGTTGTGAGTGTGATGAGTTGGAGAGTGCAGATATTGATAAACTTGAGGCAGCTGAAATGTGGTCTTGGAGACGAATGACCCGAACAAGCTGGATGGAAAGAAAGAGAAATGAGCTTGTTCTGAACCAAATTCAGGAGAATCGATGCCTGTTGAACATTACCAAGAAAAGGAAATCAAAATTCTTGGGACACATACTCACACATGACACTCTCCTCTAGGTCATTTTTGAAGGAAAAAATTTGGGGAAGAAACCAAGGGGACGACCAAGACAATCGTATCTCAAGAACATTGTCAAGGAAATCGAATGTGAATCGTATGTCAACATGAAGAGAACTGCTCAAGACCGTAAGAAATGGCTGCAACGACAAGGCTTTTAGCCTTTAGAAGCTGACAGTGAGTCCTCTCTAAGGTGTAATAAAAACTCAAGGATTTCAGTTTCATTAAAAGGCGTCTCTGTACAATTTGTTTATGTCATTTTTAACTATAAGACCGATTTTATATTTTATTTTGTTTTAATAATGTAGACATAATTACATTATTTTCAAACACCCGCAGTCATTAGAAGTGTAGATGAAGAACATAAAATTAATTCATTGATATCGATTTCGTAATTATTTGGTTTCAGAAGAGAACAGATTCAATTTAAAAATGACTGCCTTTCACTTCATAAACAGATAACTCCATGACTTGGTTTCATATCTGGCCAACCTGGCTTAAATATTCATTTAATTTAAATAATGAGTATGAAAAAATGTTTATGTAGCCTATAAGAATGACATTTGAAAAAAATCACCATGATACTGACAAACATATTGTGGATTTAGCTTTTCACCTCTCATGTAAAAAATCAAACGAGGAGATGTCCAACTTTGATTCCAAGATAAAGTTATTGATTTTTCCCTGTGAAATGAAATGAGTAATAGTATATTTGGAACTCCCTCGAACTTCTAAAACTGTCTTGTCTCCAGGTTTCCGGTTCTTGGTGTTAGAGAAGGAAATTTGGTGATAGGACGGGTGAAATAACATAACAAAACCAATAATACAGATTGCTCACTTTATTAAGTAGAAGAAATAAATGAATACAAGAAGTTTTTAGCCGATATAGTGGGGAGCAGCCAGGCCATGTCCATAACCGTGCCCAGGATATCCCAGAGCGGAGTATCCAAGGCCAGCATATCCGGGGTAGCCAAGTCCGGAGTATCCCAGACCACCGTAGCCAAGACCGGAATATCCCAGTCCACCATAGCCGGGGTAGCCAAGTCCAGCCACACCTCGCTTCTCCTTGGTGCTTTCCTGGGCCGATGCGACGGCAAGCAGGGCGACGACAGCGAGGACAAGGGATACCTGTGGAGATAATATCGTATTAGTAGGGCAGGAGTGTGAGTAATAAAAATAACACTAGACCAGGGAGCATTCACAAAGTCCGGAGTGCTGATTGTTGGTTTGAAACACAGACTAGAGCTATTTGTAAAATCGTAAAGCACTCACTTAACTGTAATTTATGCTTTCAAAAGTATTAAAAATAAATAATTAAATAACAAAGAGTTATTGCAGCCAAGTGGCCATACATTAATTTTTAATAAATTTGATTGATTGAGATGTATCTATGTCTTTACTCTTCAGAACTAAGTTCCATTAGTGATCTAGTATTGTTCTTGCATAATAGAATGTGGTATTTGTCGCACTTTTCGTTGCACTGTATGCACACGCATTTCTCTGAGATGCTGTGGTATGATGTTATGCGGCATGTCTTGTGATGGAAGCCATGGACCGCCAGCCTGTTGACTGCGCTTCTCGTCTGCTGGTTAGCTTTTGCCCAGCTTCGGTCGATCATGGCGCTCATGCCGTAGAATTCTTCTTCTACTTTTTCCTTCTTTTGCTGCCTTTCTGTTAGGACATTGCTGTATGCTTTCGTGATTGGTGGTAGTAGTGTATATTTTAGTTCCTCTATCAGGAAAGATTCTCTTGCCAGTAAATATGTCTACCTGGAGGGTGTATATATTGAGATGCCTAGTGTTTTCTTTAGATACAGTGCTTTTACATTCTCTATTGTTCTTAGATCTCTTGTTTTCAAGTAGTCCCATATTATTTGAAGTCCATATGTCAGGATTGGTACTATTTTGACTCTGAAAATCTTCATTGCGGTGTCTAATGATAGTGATTGAATTTTGCTGATGTCACTCATTGCAGCGATGGTGGTTATTGTCTTTTGTTTTATGCGTCTGTTGAAGGAGTTTCCTGATGTTTGGAAGGTGATTCCTAGATATTTGTATTCGTTTACTATTTATATTTTCTTTTCTTCAAGGCGTAGCTTGTCTTTTTCTGCAACCCGTACCCCTTTTCTAAACACCATTAAATAAATAGCTAGATAAGTAAAGAAATATAATCAAATTTGAGCTACAGTATGTTTAAAACGTCGTGTCAATTTGCTTGGAAAAGGAAGGAGGTGATTACTAATTTCATGCACGACGATGTCGATATGCAAATACTCTATCATAAAGGGGGTAACTAAAGTACTACTTTTATTATAATACAGTTTCTCCAACCAATCAGAGCTCAATATTTTCATTCATGGAACAATTAGGGGGACGTCAATGAATCTACCAAATAATCGATTTCTTTATTGCCTCATTGCGTATTTTCTTCTTCTTCTTCTAGCTTATCCGATACGGACGTTGGCTACCACCATGGCTAACACCTTCTTATCCTGTGCAATCCTGAAGAGTTTCGTGGAAGACAGCCCGAACCACGTCCAAGTTATTCGTCTCCTTCCCGGTCCACGCTGACCTTCAATTTTACCCTGAAGTATAACTTGGAACAGACGGTATTTTGGATTCCTCATTATATGTCCCAAGTATTCTAATTTCCTCTTCTTAATTGTGTTTAACAGCTCAGGTTGGCTGCTCACACGCTGAAGAACCTCGGCATTACTCACATGTTCTGTCCACGAGATTTTAAGAATCCGCCGGTGTATCCACATTTCAAAAGCTCGAATCTTCTTTTCTGTAGCTACGGACAAGGTCCAAGCTTCAACACCATAAAGAAGGGTGGAGACAACATAACACTTCACAATTCTTTTCTTAAGCGTCATACTGAGATCTCGACAGCATAGTAGTTGTTTCATTGTCATAAAGATGGATCTAGCCTTCTCTATACGGCATCTTATTTCAACCGAAGGATCCCAATTCACATTAATATTCTGTCCTAAATAAACCAGACTCTTGACTCGCTCAAGCTGATGTCCATCGACTAAAAGGACTTACGTATAGAAGATAATATGGTTTTGTCAATGGATAGGCATATTGGTTGACGTCCCCTCTTAAGCCTCTGGTAGCCATACTTCTCTTTACACCATCCATCCATTGTCTTCTTGGTTCACCCCGTTTCCGTTTGCCTTCAGCTTGCCAATGTAACATTAAATTTGGAATTCTACTGTTCTGATCCCTTTCACATGACCAAACCATTGCAATCTTCTTTCTTCAACCACTTCTAGAACATTTTTCCACCTGCATAAATTCTCTGATTTCTAAATTTTTCCAATCTTGATTTCCTTGCCGCCCTCCTCCAATAATCCATCTCTGTTAATAATAATTTGTTTGCTTGCTGTCTGTTAAACGTCCAAGTTTCTGCTCCATTTAGCAAAATACTTTGTACCAATGAACTGTAAAGAATTATTGTTCAAAATATTTCTGCTCCATAAAACGGAATTTAATGCTCCAATTGTTCTTCTGGCCTCACTTGCTCTTTTCTCAATTTCAGATGAACATGTTCCCCCAGCTTCTAATATTGAACCCAAATATTTAAATTTAGTGACTGTTTGAATTTCTGCATTTCCGATCTTTAGTTTATCGCCACCATTATTCTCTAATGTAAGGTATTCCGTTTTGTTGTAATCGATATTTAGTCCCCACATTTGATATTCCTCAATTGATTTCATCACGCGAGGCATCGTCTATATCTTGAGTCAATATCACCTGGTCATCAGCAAAATGAAGATGATGTAAGTAATACTCCTGGTTCATCTGTAATCCCATTGTACAACATTATGAAAATCCACAGCCTGCTTCCAGTTGACCATCCGGGTCAGGGAATAGTATCAATGAAGCCCCCATATAGCGGCGAGGATATTAACTGTGCCGGCTGCCGAAGCCTGTCGCACTCCCCTGGGGCAATGATTAAATGAATGACAGATGAAACGAAATCATAGTGGAGAGTGTTGCTGGAATGAAATTGTGACAGGGAAAACAGGAGTGCCCGGAGAAAATCCTGTATGCCTCCGCTTTGTCCAACACAAATCTCACATGGAGTGACTGGGATTTGAACCACGGATCCAGTAGTGAGAGGCCGGCGTGTTGCCACCTAAGCCACGGTATTGTTCAACACTTTAATATTAATAATAATAATAATAATAATAATAATAATTTAATTTAATTTAATCGTGTCAGAAACATACATTATAACTTACAAGATATAACTTCAAACCTGGTACTATAAGTATTAATCATTTTTGATGGCAGGTAGCAATGCAATTAAGTTCTACACAGGTACAAATTTAATCAAATGTGGCTTGACCAATATGCAGCTAGTTCACATGCTTCTTTAGTTGCGTCAATCACGTTCTGGGGAGAGCATGTAGTTGGACACAAGTTGCATACAAGGAGATGGTTCATTGTCTGTTCTTCACCGCATTCGCATAGTGTAGATTCGCAGACAAATCCCCACTTTCTCATGTTGGTCTTCGTTCTTCCAACTCCTGAGCGCAACCTGTTGAGTGTCTTCCATGTTGACCAACTTTCCTCGTGGCCTGAAGGAAGGCTTTCGGAAGGCATCATCCATCCTGCAAGGTGGCTGGATCTTGAACGCCATGAATTCATTCTAAAGTTCGATGGTGGTTCAGTGAGGCTTTCTGTTGCATGAAGAAAGCTTCTTCTTGACTTTAGCCTTTGGGTTGCTGGTTGATACCCATATAAAGTATGGGTCCTCAGGTTCAGTGCTTTAGATTTCTCCAGTCGGGATGCACACTCTCGGCGAATAACTGGGGGTGGGACACCTGATAGACAATAAACTTTATCAAGTGGTGTAGATCTCAAACATCCTGTAATGAGTCTGCAGGTCTCATTTAAGGCAACATCCACTTGATTAACATGACTAGATCTACACCAGACAGGGCAGGCGTATTCTGCAGCTGAATAAAAAAGGGCAATTGCCGAAGTTCTCAAGAGGGAAGGATGCGTCCCCCAGGTTGAACCCGATAATTTCCGGAGAATATTGTTCCGTGCAGATACTTTTCTTTTGGTGTTCAGACAGTGTGTTCTATAGGTTAGTGATCGGTCAAGAGTTACTCCTAGATATTTGGGAGTGAAGCAGTGTTCTAATTAATAATAATAATAATAATAATAATAATAATAATAATTCAGATTTGTTAAGTAGGTTGTCCAGAATGGAAATGAAAAAAAATAATAAATGAGGTTTACAATGTTGCTGGAAGTTAACATGCACTTTGATTAGAGAAACGCGATAAATTTTCTACAAACTCGGGGAAGGGCAAATTGAGAAAATTTAATAAAAATAATTTATTTTTTTGGTGCCGGGGATTTTGTAACTGAGTTTAGGTATACTTGGGTCGCTGAATCTAAAGATAAAATCAATATTTTTCTAACAGCTCTATGTTTTTAGATATCAGTTTTCCTCTATCCCCATTATTCTTTCAGATCTGTGTTGTTTTTCTGTGCAGTTTTACACGAAATGTGTAGTTCTTACTCCACTGTAGAAAAGAGTGGCCTAAGAGATAAAACATGGATGCTGGGGGAAAAATGTTATTAACGACCACTTAGTTGAACGAGAGTAAATCACCTTTCCACCACTGCATATTAAGCTGGGCCTTATGAAGCAGTTTTTGAAGGCTCTTGATAAGAACGGATCATGCTTTGCATATATAGGAAATAAAATGCCTCACTTCAGTATAGAAAAACTTAAATCAGGGATATTTGATGGCCCACAAATAAGACATCACATTAAGAATCCTGACTTCGTAAATTCGATGAATGAATCTGAGCTAAAAGCCTGGACATCATTTGTGTCAGTTGTAAAACATTTCTAGGCAAACGCTAAGCTGGAAACTATGTTGGACTGGTAAACTAGATGCTTAACAGTTTCAAATCCCTTGGGGGTGCACTCTTTACACAGCAACTTAGACAGTTTTCCTGAAAATTTAGCAGGCACCAGTGAGGAACAAGGTGAACGATTTCACCAGGATATAAAAACTGTGGAGGACCGCTAACAAGGAAGATAGGACATGCACATGATGGCAGATTACTGCTGGAGCTTTAAAAGGGACTGTTCCAAAATACATTCAAGAATGTTACGGAAAAGGATCATGCGAAGTGTTCAGTGATTGGTTGGTTTAATTCACATTTTCCTCTAAATTTGTATATAATAATATTTGTATAATACAATAACGACAATAGAGTGTTTAGTTGCTTGCCACGGCGGGTAAGTGGTTTACTTGTCGGTCTACTAACCCCAAGCTTACGGGTTCGCTCCTGGCTATAGTAAGTGATTTTGAAAGGCGGCAAAAATACGACACGCATGTCATACGATGCTGGCATGTCAAGGAACCCATTTGAATTCAGTATGCCGTGTTCATAATGGCAAAATTAATCTCGGGGGTTTCCGCCAACATAAAGTTCCTCATTTCTCTACTAGAAAGCGCTATAGTGTTCAAGGAGCTTAGATATCTAACCTCCTTGACTTTCATAGTGCTTCAAGGAACAACGAAATTCGACTTGAAAGCTACCCTCTGGGTGTCAAATAACAAAGCTTGCACCCGGCACCCGATGCCATAAGATATTATTATTATTCGTGTTTAGTTTTTTTATTATCATGCGATAGTGTAATTTTTATTTCACAAAAGTGTCATATCTCCGAAACTAGAGCTGCAAGGCAAAAATTAATGGTATATTTTAATTCAGGGCATCAAATTCATATAAAATCAGCTTAAGAAGCCCTGGCACCAAAATCAATGTTGATCAGTGTTATGATAGGATTTGGAATATTTAGAATTTTATTTCTTGTAGCAAGGATGTCTGTTTCTCCTTAAAAATGTATTTGTTAAGTGCTACCACCTGGTGGTAAAATCTAGAAATCTTGTGAAGTATTTATAAAATCACATGCAATTTGGTGATGTATTTATGAAGCATAATATCTTCTTCGTCGCGAATGGGTCTCTTAGGACCACGCGGAATCAACAATGGTTAGCCTTTCTTGCAGCCCAGTACTCCTTCATACGCAACGAATGGGTTTGCTTCCGTTGTGCAGACCAGATATGGAGGTATGGCCGTCTTTCTTCCTCCTCGAAACCCCGTGTGAGTGCAAGTGTTCTGATGACATTTCGGTCTAGGAGATTTGGCGATCCTAATTCTTGCAAGTCTTTTTCAGTCTGTTTGTACCAATTTGATCTAGTTGTTTTGTTTTTCAAGTATGTGTGAATTTTGTGAGTTAGTCTATTTGGGTCCATTCTTTCCAGGTGCCCCAAGAATTGGATTCGTCGCATACGCATTTTGTCTGTGATTTTGGAGATGGTTTTATATATTTCAGCATTTGGCTTTGGAAGATGAACACCATCTTTGATTCTCGGCCCTAAGATTTTCCTCATTATTTTACGTTCCTTCACTTCCAACTGATCTCGAAGTGTTCTATGTTGAAGAGTGAGAGTTTCTGAAGCGTAGAGAGCTTCGGGCCCGATCACTGTTGTATAATGTTGAATTTTGCATTTCCAGGAAAGACTCTTTTTGTTGTAAGTATTTTTCGTTAACTGAAAAGCAGTTTCCATTTTTTGAATTCTTGTTGTAATGGACCTCTTTTCATTACAATTGTCGGTAATCCATTCACCCAAATATTTAAATTCCTTCACACGAGATATATGGTCAGTACCAATTTCAATTTCAGATGGGGCATTCTTTATATCTGTCATAAATTTTGTTTTATCAAATGAGATTTGCAATCCAATTTTCTTTGCTTGTTCTTGTAGAAGTTCAAGTTGGTATTGCGCATCAGAGATGTTTTGGGCAATTAATGCCATGTCATCAGCAATAATATATATTATCATATGCTGCATTAAAACAAGTTACCTTGGATTTAGTTCTAGTGCCACTAGTACCAACAAACAAAACTAAATTATTACTAAATTCAAATTTCTTCGAAACAGTTATTGATTGATGTAGACAACCCACGCCAGATGAAAATTTATATAAACAATTAGGCTATGTGGTAATTTAATTACTATGGTAAATTTCAGAAAAAAATTCCCTACCAAGTTGTGTCTGTTTGAGTCTTCAGGCATTTGACTGGTTTGATGCAGGTCTCCATTCCTTCCTGTCCTAATCGTTTGATCTCTACATAGCTACCACATCGTACATCCGAAGCAATCCGTTTAACATATTCTAACCTTGGTCTACCCCTACAGTTCTTGTCCTCGACCGTTCCTTCCATAACTAACTTTGCTATTCCTGGGTGTCTTAGTATGTGTCCTACCAACCTGTCTGTTCTCTTCATTAGCATTCACCACAAACACCTTCTCTCCTCTCCAGGTCGTCCTAATACCACTTCATTTGTAACGCTACCTACCCATCTGATCATCATCATTCTCATGTAACACCACATTTCAAACGCTTCAATTCTCCTCTTTTCTGCTGTTCCAACAGTCCAAGTTTCACTTCCATACAGCGCCACACTCCCAAGTCTTTTAAGAATAACTTCTTAATACCAAGATCTATATTTGATATCAATAGATTTCTTTTCTCTAGAAATGCTTTCCTTGCCTGCGCCAACCTACTTTTAATATCCTCTTTGCTTCGGTGGCGGGTTCGGTAGCATGCTGAACTGCTATGCCCAAGATCTCCGGTTCAAACCCGGTCGAATTCATCGGATATTTTAAGAACGTTAAACGCCCCTCGGTATGCCTTCCTTCGGAGGGGAAGTAAAGCCGGCGGGCCCATATCATAGATTTATGGCATGTTAAATAACCTACCACAGCAATTGACAGTGTGTAGCAAACTTTGTAGGTTATATTTGGCTAGTTAGAAATGTTACTTCAAGTTCCAACGTTCGCCGCTGGGTGTCAGTGACAGTAGCCTATGGTAGCCAGACTTGGAACTTGAACTTGTTGGGAGACCTCGGGCGTTCAATCAAAAATACCCAGCTGCAATCCAAAAAACCCTTTGCTTCGTCCATCACTGGTTATTTTGCTTCCTAAGTAACAGGTATGCACCAGGTATTTTTACCACCAATCCCTTAATATTGCAGGTTTAACTGAGTCTCCCGTATTTTATAATTTTAATCGATGTACAATTATTCATGCTTCTACTAGCAGCCCACCCCGGCATCGCCCGGGAACATTATGAATGCATTACGTGATAAGCGTTTTTTTATGTCAATGAACTGCGACCTATATCCTTTTTACGTCTCGGCATGGTGGGCTAAAATTACTGACTGGACTATTAATTATATTATCATGGAGATGCATGTGTAACGAATCCTTGTCAGACGTAATTTAAGAATGGCGAGGGGGATGGAACACAAATCCCCCTTGCGTCCAATCTTAACTTGACTGTGTATTTTGTGGAACGAAAAGTTCACAGGTGAAATGAAGAAAAGCCGAGTTGCACTTCCAGGCAAACTCCAAACATAACCACTCTTCTCTGAAGTATTAAATCAACACGACTCGACAGTTTGCTGCTGTCTGTATCTGGAGTAATAGGCTCGCCCGCTAGCTAGGCTGTAACTGGGGTGATAGGCTCGCCCCTAGATAGCTCGTAAACTGTCACCTCAGTAATTGAATGGAGACTGTTGAAAGTAACAAAAACCTCAAAACACGTATCGTGGGCGATATATTGAAGATAGAGATATGCTCTCCCCGACTTTTTTTTAGAACGTTTCATGCAGAAGAAGTCCTACAATCATAGTATACTGATATTTTTAATGGTTTGCCCAGCAAAAGCTTAAAAAGCGCACGGATGCCAGATTTAATTTTCGAGTGTTTCACTGAAATCGTTACTGCTTGGCTTGCTTTTATCATAAACAAATTATTTTCTACGGAAATCTTCCTCGAGATATCCTTTACATAATGGTGAATACCGCATCAAAATCCATCCAGTGGTTCTCGAGATTACCCGTGACATCCAAGAATCGGGGACTATGTTTTATACTAAGTAGTAATAATACGAAGTAATGAGCTTACCAAGAACTTCATGATGCTGATAGGTTTGGTTTCTGCGCTGGCTTCACGACAAAGTGCGTATGGTTGATTGGTGCTGGTCCATTGGAAATGTCTCTCTTTTATACGCGTTACCTACTTGAGAAGGTCACCTAGTTCACCCTGACTCCCACCATAGGGGGGCTTTACCTGCCCTTTCAGCTACCTCTCTCTTTGCGTCACGACTAAACACCAGCACAACGACCTTCGTCGCCAAAAATTAAGGAAGCTTATCTACGACTGGGAGTTCACAACAGCATGATGGATGGACCAATTTTATAAATGAGTATTCAAATTACTGTTGTGTATTTCTTATGATCACGCAATGTGACCTAGGCATAGCCATGCGATGGTTATAATTCTTGCTGCAGAGTTGAAAATGTGTGGTATACTGAGTAGCTATCCCAACTACTAACAGATACTTGTTACGTTCGGGTATTCATATACGTTTATTGAAAAAAATCCATAATTCTAAACCAATCGCCTTATATTATTCTGATGGTTCACTGCTAAGTAAATTAAGACGGTTATAGGCTACCTTCAGAATGCTTAATGTACACTTCCAGGGGTGTCCAAAATAATATTACTAAAGAAATTGGTTCTTTTTTGAGATCCCCTAGCAACTACAACAAGAAGTTCCGTGACGAACTAAAGAGCCTACTTTTCATGCCAATGATTATTCTACTGTATATGAACCTATCTAGAATAATGAAGAAATTAAGTTGCTAATATCGAAATTTCTAATTATTTCGAAATACTGTATACCTTGCATAATGTAGCCTAATAGAGCACTACAGTTGGCAGCCCTGATGACTGAATATATTCTTAGTTCCATCTCTTAAGGTACAGAATACAACATTTGGTTGAAGTCCAATGAATAGCATGGACGTTACATGCAGTTAAACATTGGATCTAACAGCGAGCGTAAAATCATGTTGGCAACAATGCCGTGCATGTATTGGTCAGAAATAATCTGAAATAATATGATCTATTGTTGTGCCAATTTTGAATGAAATCCATTAGTTAGTATAGAAGTTACATGCATTTTAAAATTGGACCTATCAGCAGGCTTAGAATCATGTTGGCAGCACTGACGTATATTAGTTAGTCCAAATGCATCTAGAATGCCAAGTACTATACGTGTGCAAAGTTCAGAGCTATTGGCTTGCATACTTTCTGATATATTGGTATTTGGATAAAATAAATTAGGAGCATTTATTAACAGTTGGCAGCCCTGGTGGGTCTTAAGAATACGCTCAGTCATATCTGGTTATGTATGCATACACCATACGAAATTTGGTCGAATTCCAATTGATAGTGTAGAAGTTATGTGCATTTAAAAATTGGACCAATCAGCAGGCTTATAATCATTTTCGCAACACAGCGATGTATGGCCTCCTGGAAATTAAACTGCAATATTATTATCTATACGTATGCCAATTTTGAAATAGCTCCCATTCATACCTTCCAAGATATCCAACATGGAGCTCAAATTTCAATTGCGATTTTTTAGCAGTTGGTAGCACTGACATCATTTTCAAATATGGCCGTAAGATATTCGGGTATAGACCTTTACTCCAACCTAATTTTGTTTTGATTGCTCCAGCCGTTTAGGAGTTGATAGGGGGGACACACACACAGCCAGACAGACAGACACACATTTGCCCGATCTCATAAGACTACTTTTTCCTCATTTTTGCAAAATGTGAAAAGTAGGCTAAAAATGCATCTATTGTAAGTATTCTTTCACGTACGTATTGCTGTTAGTGTTCCTCATGTCCCCTACTAGAATTGTTAATTGATCAGCATTGTGTCAAGAATTATGAATTTTAAAAATGCAAAATTTCAATAATAATCCAGTTTTTGAATGGAGACATATTATGTCTCACGGTTTTGGTACAGGATTAGGCTTTCATAAGTAATCAAAAACAGAAAAACAAATATTTCATCCAAATACGTCATTTTAAACGTATATGAATACCTTAATTAGGGAATAACAGCATTAATACTGTAGTTAAATCCTGTAATTGTAACTGAAGTGCTATTACTTTCAACCCTCTATAGGGTAGTGGTGTGTATATTAACCACCTAGTTTAAAAAGAGTTTGTAGCCTATTTTCAAAGGTGCTAATAGTTGAAACTTTCAATCTAATTACCACACATTTTCTAGTAGATGTAATATTTCTGATATGCATATATTATATCTGCCTAGTTTATGTTGCTGGATGAAATTTCAACAAGTAAATAATATAGTCCAAAAAAAATTAAACAATAAAATTAAACATAATATACAAACTAAAATTAAAAACACTAAAAATTAAACTAAAACGTTAAAGACACTAAGAATTAAAATAAAACACACTAAAATTAAAATAAAATTAAGATTATAAAATTATAAACAAGTAGTTCCGTGAAGAACTATACAGCCTATTTTCATATATCCTACTCATGAAAACTGCCACTATCAACATACTAAATAACAGTTTGATTGCTGTAATAGATTCGTAGATATTTAGAACCGACTAAATATTTCGGATGGCAGCCATGTTGGAATTTGTATATTCAGGTCCTAGAGTTATGTACTGTTACATGAAGATTATTGTGTACGTGTAGTATTCAAATTTCAATCGCATGATTAGGACACAAGAAGTAACAAGGATATTTTAAAATTTCCCACAGCTGCCATCTTGTGGTTATGGAAACAATTGAAATAAATTAAATGCCAGTGAATTAACATTCGTATAAGGATTTACTGTACCAAGTTTCACTGCACTCGGATGGTTAAATTGCGAGAAACGTCCATGTGAATATTTATAATTCGCGTCGCCGCCATGTTGGATTTGTGATCACCAGGTTATATTAAGTCCTATAGGTGAACTTATGTTCATACCCCTATGAACATGAAAAATTTCAGTTTGATTGCTATAATAGATTCGTAGATATGCAGAGCCGTCTAAATATTTCGGATGGTCGCCATGTTGGATTGTTAAACGTATAGGCCATAGAGTCATGTACCATTAAAGGAAAATTATTGCGTAGGTTCATTATTCAAACTTTCACTTTGATCGCATGATTACGACACAAGAAATAAAAACTTAATTTTAAAATTTGCACAGCCGCCATCTTGAGGTTATGTAAACAATTGAAGTAAATTAGATGCCAGTGCATTACAATGTGTATAAATATTTCCTGCACCAGATTTCATTATGTTTGGAACAATAAATCGTGAGAAAGGTCTATTTAAAATTTTCAAATTCGCTTGGCCGCCATGTTCGTTTTGTAGTTAAGCGGTTTTTGAAAGTCTCATAGATGAACTTCCAGTGGTGCCCTTCATCTCCGTACCAAATTTTAGGGTGATATCGTTAATAGTTTCAGAGATATAGAATGCCGGTGAATTATTTCGCACATCCGCCATCTTGTGGTTATATAAACAATTGAACGAAGTTAGATGTCGGTGCATTACAATGTGTATGAACATATACTGTACCAAGTTTTATTGCGTTTGGTTGGTCAAATCGCGAGAAACGTCTATTTAAAAGTCGCAAATTCGCGTGGCCGCCATGTTGGTTTTGTAGTTACCTGTTTTTCAAAAGTCACATAGCTGAACTTCTAGTAGTTCCCTTTATCACCGTAATAAATTCCAGGGTGATATCGGGAATAGTTTCGGAGATATTGAATGCTGGTGAAATATTTCGCACAGCTGCCATGTTATATTGGTGAGACGTAACAAAATGTGAAGGGCACGGTCGGGGTCGCCCGAAATAGTGCTATGAAATTACCGAGTTTTATTGAAATCGCTCCATCCGTTTAAAAGTTATTAGGGGGACACACACACACACCTCACACACACACACACACATGCACACACACACGGACAAAAGGTGATCTCATAAGCCTATTTTTTCAAAATTGAAAATAGGCTAATAAAAAATAAGTAGATAATTTGTATTATTTATTTAAAAATACGATTGAATATTAAAAATAAAAATAAAAATTAGAGCAGAAATGAAAATTTAAATAAAAGAAACTGAAGTAAAAATTAGAAAAAAAAATTCTGCCCTATAAAGGGTTAACGATAACGAAGTCCCTAAAATTCTGGTCATTTTTTCAAAATGTAGTAATCAATGTCACTGGTATTTTATTAATTTTATTTACTTAGTTATTTAAATAAATAGAAGCATGAATGTATTGTACCCGTTCGTCCTGGGGATGCGATGACCCATCTGCTATAACATCGCATTCCTGGAGTTCCAGGACAGAGCGGAGTTAAATGAACCTCTAGTCAAATAAGGAATGTGTCGGAAATTCAGCTGAGTTATCGAAAAAGCAGTGGGTAACACGAGACAAAGTATCTCTAGGGTCGTTACGGGCTTAAGTTTAATAGAAATAATGCAAATATAAATGGGCGCCATCAACTGAATTCCTAGCAAACCACTTTCTTTCCGGTTAAGCCTTACTCAAGACAAGGAAAGAAAAAGGAACATCACACAATCATCAGATCACAACTAAGATAAAAACAAATTTATTTCACTTTGATAGTCAGACAGACATTTTAAATAAACCTCCTACCTGAGAGTATGGTCGAATGCCAACGTTAAATTGTCATTGTCCAAAAATCGAACCATCTCTTTTCTAATCAAAAATATATTTTATCCACATAGAACAAGAAAAATCTCTAAAGTTCTCTTGGGTTCTCAGGATCACTGTAGCACTATGTCTTTCGTCACTGACATTTGTGAAACCTGAGACCTAATTTCTCTTTAATTTAACATCATAAATGTGGATTTGAAAAAGTTATTAATCTGTCTAAACATACACATATTATAATCACACATATTAAACATCACGTAATTTATGGCTTGCATGGCATAATTTAAATGTTGAACATGTTAGTCAAATGCTCCTAAACATCGGATAATTAATTTACACTATTTACATTGTCATTACAAATCGCTTGTTCGTGAATTACAGAAAATTCACGGCTCATTGGTCATCGTTATCATCATCGTCATTAAATATTTCTCACATTAATTCTTATCTCAAAATTCTACATATTCCTTTCAGTATCCTTAATTCATCACCATTACATCATTTAAATCCTCAACTCAAGTTGCAATTCCTTTAATTCATCTCTCAATTAAATTTATTTAATTCCATATAAATTCATTAATCATCAGCTTCTTTAAATAATTATCACCTTCTAATTCAGTTATTCATCATCATTACAATCGTCTATTAATTTATTACAATCAGTTTATTTATCCAATCTTTAATTCATCCATCTATTTAATTCATTGATTTATTCCAGAATTTAATTTATCACCTTATTTAAATTTCAATCTTCTGGTTATTTAGATTTTCATTATTTCATCTAGTCATTCTGATTTTTATTTCATTAGGTCAGATCATTAATATGCTTAAATTTCAGATTATTATTTCATTAATTATTATTCTCAGAAAATCTTGTATTATCAACTTTATTTATTTGTTTAATTTCCTAACAAATTGTTTAATATGGTTTATAGAACGTAGTCTTACAGTTTTATCACATCCAAGTTATATCTCGTATTTAATTTATCATGCCAAAAAATATTATTGCCTTCACGACATCACGTTGGATCTAACTATCCACAACGACATTATATTCCCTCAATTCTTCAAATATCACATTTGAATACAACAATTATTCCACGAAACTCCATAAATATTCAGCACATACAGCATGAATCTCAACAATTACGCTAGACTGTGTAACGTGTTTTTCGAGGGGTTTTATGCAACTGGCATAAGTCAGTAGGAAGCCATTCTATATTTATTTACGCGGCAAATTGTTCAGCCAAGAGAATTTTTCATGTTAATTTATTATTATTATTATTAATTTATTATAATTATTATTTAGGTATTTTCGGAGCATTTTATAAAAATTATTAGCATTCAGATAGGTTTTCTATGTCTTAGAAAACGATATCAAGCAAATTATTACGAACGACGATATCATAGAAAATTATCTGATTACGGAATTTTACGGAGTTTTTGTCAGTTAGGGTATTTGAGAGAGATGACTCACTGGGATTTCAAGTACACGCTGAATCTTGTCGAGGAGCATGACGCAATCTTGGGTCGCAAGGTCTAGAAAAGGCGAATTGTGGAAACGGAAATCGACTTCTCCCTCCCGCGGAGTGTAATGAGGAAGGAGTGGGGATCTAGCGCGGAGGGTGCAGCCAATCAAGGAGGACGACGTAAGCTAGATGTCGGTACCATGGTAGGGGAGCCGGCGTGTGGATATATCGTTCGACGCGCCGTGAAACGTGGACTATCTGTGAAATACTTGAGGAGTATGGGTGCAAGTGCGTGTCGCTCCGATGTTCAGTGGAGTTCGGGACTATCTGTGTAGAACTTGCGGTGTACGGTCGCAAGTGCGTGTCGCTCCGATGTTCAGTGGAGTTAGCAACGAACTTTTGTAAAACGTAACCAGTGCGGTTTTACGCGAGTTTGGGTCCGAGGTACGGACCATAGAATTATATAATCTACCAGGATATCATCATATTCCGACGGAGATGACGACGTCCAGGAGACTGTGGGAAGCACACAGCATCATCAAGAACGAGGGAGATGCTTTGGCAATTTCCAATGGTAAGCGCACATGACGCAGAAATACGCAATCTCTCATTTTCTTTGTTTTATATTTCATATTTCAGTAACTTCATAGCTTGGAAATAAGAGTAAAATCAATTTATCAGACTCCGTTTTCACGTAATTTTCTATCGGTAATATTCAAATCACAACGCTCCAATTTAAATTTTAAACTTATTATTATTATTAATTTTGCTATACTTGTTTTATATAATAAATTCATTTCTTTTACAATGCAATCTTTGCTTTCAGTAGGTAGCATTAGATATAGACCAATTCCTTCTCCTGATACAATTGTTTGTTGGGTTAATGATCAAATCATACCACGATCTGAGTGAATAGAGTCTTGAAGGTGTTCTGCCAGAGCTAGACGTTGTTAAATACAAATTTAGATTTCAACATTGCATTGAGGTCTTGGCGCCCATTAAAACAACATAGCTTAGGCAAAGGTAAACAGTTACATTTCTCACCCAACAGTGTGGGCTAGCGAAACCATTACATTTGTACGCTCAACGTGGAGCAAAGTAAATACCGTTTCACTTGTCATCACAGCCTAAGCAAGAGAACGTTACATTTGTCGCTACCAACATGGGGCACTAACTAATAAACGTTACATTTGTCGCCGACAACTTGGGGCTGAAAACCTAATAACATTTGTGGAAGGAGAAGGGTATATATTTCTGTGCCTGTATTTTGGGGGTTATTTGTCTTTATCAGTGTATATCATTATGGGGGATGAGAAAGAAAGACAGATGAGGTTACGTAGTGGTCATCAACTGGAGAATGATGATACGAGCAGTATGTCGAGTGATGGTAGTACCGGGGTAGCGGAGGTAAATCCCGATACTGAAACAGGGAGTGTAGGCGGCCAACCAGAATTAAAAACTTTACTTCTCGAGTTCATGTATCAGAACAAAGTTAGTAGTGATGCTTTAAATGCAAAATTAGAACAGAATAATGCAAAATTAGAACAAAACAGTAGGGAAAATAAAGAAAGTACAGATGCTTTAAATGCAAAATTAGAACAGAATAATGCAAAATTAGAACAAAACAGTAGGGAAAATAAAGAAAGTACAGAAGCTTTAAATGCAAAATTAGAACAGAATAATGCAAAATTAGAACAGAATAATGCAAAATTAGAACAAAACAGTAGGGAAAATAGAGAGAGTAATGAAACTTTAAATGCTAAATTAGAACAAAACAGTAGGGAAATGAGTGACAAATTCGAACTGATTAGAGGCGAGATCAGGGGGGTGATGGAAGAAAAGGCTAAAGAGATTATTGCAGATGTAGACAGAAAATTAGGAAAAGTACAGGAGGAGTTGGAAATTAGAATCAGTACACAGGCTGAAAATTTAAAAGAACTAGTGCAACTGGAAACACAGCAGGTCAAAAAGCAATTGGGGGGAGAAATTGACAAAATTCAGGTAGCTACTAAAGAGGTTAAGGAACAGCTGGGGGGTAGAATTGAGAAAGTCCACTCGCAAATAGTTGCAGAAGTAAATGATTTAAGAGAGAGTAATAGAGAGAGCATTAGCAAGATTGAAGAGAAACAAGCAAAGCTATATGATAAAGTAGAAGAATCAGAAGGAAACATTAAATTAACAGTAAACAGTATTGAGAGGAAGGCTGAGGAGAAAATCGCAGAATTAGAATTAAAATTAAAAGCTAGGATCAGGCAAGAAAATAGTCAGAATAGGCCAGTTTTTGTGAATAGCACATACAGGGAGGTAGAACTGGGTAAGTTCAGCAATCGACAGGGGTGCCCAATGGAGTTCATGAACACTATAGAAAATAAATTCGGGGAGAGGTTGGAAAATGGTAGTATTGAGTGGTGCCAGGTAGTTGAAATTTTAGAACAAGTGTTTGTGGGGGAAACGAGGAATTGGTTTGCTGTCTACAGAGACAAGTTTACTGATATGAATGATTTTAAAATAAAATTCTGTGAAAAGTTCTGGAATGAGGTTATTCAGTCGCAGCATCGTGAGGGAGTAGTGTGTGGTAAATATAACCCTAAAGGAAGCTCCACCATGACCGAATACTTTTTAGGGCAGGTATTAGTGTGTAAATATCTGGATGGCTTGAAGGAGGAAAGTGATGTGGTAAGGTTGCTACTTAGGCACTTTCCCTATAGGATCAAGGAGGCTGCTTGTATCCAGAATGTAAAGACTATATCACAAGTAGAAAATTTGTTAAGCACATTTGATGCACTAGGGAAAGGGGGTTATGAGGACAATTTCAATAGGAACCAGGGTAATAATAATAATAGACCTAATGAAGCCAGGCATCAGGAAGTTCAAGGGAACGGTGGCGAAGGGGCCAACGCTCAAAATAGAAATAATAATAATCAGCTATATCAGAACAGAGGAAATGGCTATGGTAATCAGTATCAAGGGAGGAACAATGATTACAGGGGAAATCAAGGGAGAAACAATGATTTCAGGGGAAATCAAGGGAGAAATTATAATGACAATAATTACAACCAGAATAGGGGTCAAGGAAGAGGACAGCCTAGTGGTAGTAATATACAGCCAAACAATGACAACACAGCCCAGAACAACCAGACCAGTTTAGTAGTTAGTAGTACTACGGCCAGCTGTAGCGGTTCTTTAAACGCGAACCAGGCTGCGAAGTAAGGTCAGAATCTCAGTCTGTAGCATGCCCTGTCCATACAATTATACAGGAACCCTATGACCTAAATGTAAGAAATGAATTATTACATGAACTAAATGATGAAGGTATTATTCAGGAAGTGGTTAGTAAGAGCCCCATAGTTAAATTTAACGTGTCCGAGGCGTACACAGATGTTTTAATTGATAGTGGTTGTATGAAGAGTTGCATAAGTAGTGCATTTTATGATAAAATGAAAGGAACTGGAGTAAATTTTGAGGAGATGCCAATTAAAAGCACTTTTGTTATCACAGCTGTTGGGAAGAGGTCTAAAGTAATTTCTAAGCAAGTTTTAGTAGACATTAAAATTAATAATCATGTAGAGAAGCAGATTTGCCTTGTAATTCCAAATTTAGTATTCAGTGTTATCTTGGGTTCAGAGTGGCTAAGTAGAGTGTCTGGTAACTTATGTTATGATGTAGGGAGTTTGAAATTTAAATGGGGAGATTCTGAAGTAGAAGTAGCGTTCAATGACCATATTCAGAGGAGTAGTATTGTAGGTGTGATTTGTACTTTAAATGAGATATCGCCAGCCGTAGAGCGGGGTTCTCCATGTTTTGTGGGCAGTGTGATTACGAACGGAAGTCTAGAGGACTCGTTACGTGAGGCTGCATTTCAGGGTAATATAGAGGTGGAACAATGTGTTCGGCTCTATGATGTGTTATGGTGTAATAGGAGAGTTTTTGAGGATCGCATTGGTATGGCCAATTGCTATACACATTCATTGAACGTTATTGATAGGTCAGTATTCACAGGACATAGATATCCTGTACCTTTCGCTTATCAGAGTGCAGTTGAGGCACAAATTAACCAGATGCTTGAAGATGGGATTATTGAGCACTCGAACAGTCCATATGTTAATTCTTTGATCACGGTACCCAAGACCGACGGCACTGTTCGTATTTGTTTAGACGCTCGTTTGGTTAACAGTAGAATTAGTTCAGATCAGCTGAAATCTATGTCAATAGAGGAATTAATGCAAACATTTGAGGGGAAGAAGTATTTCACTTGTGTAGATTTGAGTTCCAGTTTTTGGCAAGTGCCACTTATGTACGAAGATAGACCATTTACAGCTTTTAGTCATAAATATAACCTTTATCAATTTTGTAGAACACCTTATGGGTTAAAGAGTAGTTCAGCAGCTTTAATTAGGGCTTTAAACATCGCATTAGGGGATGACACAGGAGAGTTTGTAACCATTTACATAGAGGATATGGTAATTAGTTCACGCAGTTTTGAGGAGCATCTATGTCATTTAAATATAGTTTTTCAGAAGTTAGATCAGGCAGGGTTCACTTTGAAGCTGTCTAAGTCGTCATTCTGTCAGTCAGAGGTGACATTTTTAGGTCATAGCGTGTCAAGTAGAGGTGTGACACCAGAGGAAAGTAGGGTTAGCATGGGTGGACAGTAGCAACAGGGCATCGTTACAGACACTGAGAAATATGCTAAGTAGAGCAACATGATGACGTTCATTTAAAGGGAGCCACTTGCAAGGTTGGAAGCAGGTGACGCAGAAACATTTATAGTTTCCAAACGTATTGGGAAAACAGCATATGTGCTGGAGAATAGTGAGGGAAACAGATTATACGGGACGTATAATATACATAGTCTCCGAAAGTATGTGTCATAAAGTGAGTGTGTTTAGCTGGCGAGCCAGCCTATCAAATGAGTAAGTGTAGTATCTGGTGCGTGGAGGATCTGGTCTTAAGGCAGGCGTATCGGAAGTCACACAGGGGGGTAGTATGTAAGTAAATGAGAGTTTTTAAGGTACAGGGAAATATGACGGGATTGTCGGATGCTGTTGAGCACTAAATTGTCTCGATGCACCAAGGCCATTTTGGCAGCGCTGATGGGTTCCCATTTATCTCCAAGAGATGGGGGAGCGCTTGAATAGGGCTTGTTAGCTTAAGGCGTCCACGAGATAAAAGATGGGCCATCAGAATGCGAGACAGTCCTTCATGAAACTCATACATATCAGCACACGTGATTTCTGTTTACGGCCTCGCCATGTAAGATTTGTAAGTGTGTAATTTAAGATAATTTGTACAATGGTATTATTTGTGTGAGGAGAAATGGTCTGTGTTGAGAACTAGTATTAAGTAGAATATGGTTAACGGGAACTTAACAAGACAGGGCGATTACGGCACAGAAATATTTGGTGTTATATGTAATACACATTTACTGTTTTTTTTTTTTCAGAAGTCAATATTAATTTAATCATCTTTAAAGAGAGATTAAGTATTATGGTCACGAGGCGCTGCCACAATAGTGTGATCGTGTGCTGAGTGATAAGTGGAATTAAATGTCACCATAAGGAGGGGACCTCCAGTGAAATTAGGAAGTTCTATGGTGATATAAATATATCAGAACACCTTAAATGCGTGTGATATGACATCATAAATACATAGTGCTCACACATTAATTATGTCTATTTCTCCAACATAGAGAAATTTGAGAGGCGGAAATATCCGTGGAACAATATTCTATACGTAAAACATTGGACTGGTTGCAAAGTGCAATCCATAGTGACAACAAACTTTGACGCAAAGTGCGTGAAGAAAAATTATGAGTGAATATATCTGTAATTTAGGGTGATTTCATTTATGTAATATGTATTTTGGATGGGGTTTATTAACGTGTCTGGGATAATCGGATAATGGACCGTCGTCACGGTAAATCATCCGATGATCCGAGGCGAATATGTAACGTGTTTTTCGAGGGGTTTTATGCAACTGGCATAAGTCAGTAGGAAGCCATTCTATATTTATTTACGCGGCAAATTGTTCAGCCAAGAGAATTTTTCATGTTAATTTATTATTATTATTATTAATTTATTATAATTATTATTTAGGTATTTTCGGAGCATTTTATAAAAATTATTAGCATTCAGATAGGTTTTCTATGTCTTAGAAAACGATATCAAGCAAATTATTACGAACGACGATATCATAGAAAATTATCTGATTACGGAATTTTACGGAGTTTTTGTCAGTTAGGGTATTTGAGAGAGATGACTCACTGGGATTTCAAGTACACGCTGAATCTTGTCGAGGAGCATGACGCAATCTTGGGTCGCAAGGTCTAGAAAAGGCGAATTGTGGAAACGGAAATCGACTTCTCCCTCCCGCGGAGTGTAATGAGGAAGGAGTGGGGATCTAGCGCGGAGGGTGCAGCCAATCAAGGAGGACGACGTAAGCTAGATGTCGGTACCATGGTAGGGGAGCCGGCGTGTGGATATATCGTTCGACGCGCCGTGAAACGTGGACTATCTGTGAAATACTTGAGGAGTATGGGTGCAAGTGCGTGTCGCTCCGATGTTCAGTGGAGTTCGGGACTATCTGTGTAGAACTTGCGGTGTACGGTCGCAAGTGCGTGTCGCTCCGATGTTCAGTGGAGTTAGCAACGAACTTTTGTAAAACGTAACCAGTGCGGTTTTACGCGAGTTTGGGTCCGAGGTACGGACCATAGAATTATATAATCTACCAGGATATCATCATATTCCGACGGAGATGACGACGTCCAGGAGACTGTGGGAAGCACACAGCATCATCAAGAACGAGGGAGATGCTTTGGCAATTTCCAATGGTAAGCGCACATGACGCAGAAATACGCAATCTCTCATTTTCTTTGTTTTATATTTCATATTTCAGTAACTTCATAGCTTGGAAATAAGAGTAAAATCAATTTATCAGACTCCGTTTTCACGTAATTTTCTATCGGTAATATTCAAATCACAACGCTCCAATTTAAATTTTAAACTTATTATTATTATTAATTTTGCTATACTTGTTTTATATAATAAATTCATTTCTTTTACAATGCAATCTTTGCTTTCAGTAGGTAGCATTAGATATAGACCAATTCCTTCTCCTGATACAATTGTTTGTTGGGTTAATGATCAAATCATACCACGATCTGAGTGAATAGAGTCTTGAAGGTGTTCTGCCAGAGCTAGACGTTGTTAAATACAAATTTAGATTTCAACATTGCATTGAGGTCTTGGCGCCCATTAAAACAACATAGCTTAGGCAAAGGTAAACAGTTACATTTCTCACCCAACAGTGTGGGCTAGCGAAACCATTACATTTGTACGCTCAACGTGGAGCAAAGTAAATACCGTTTCACTTGTCATCACAGCCTAAGCAAGAGAACGTTACATTTGTCGCTACCAACATGGGGCACTAACTAATAAACGTTACAACTGGGTACGACGACCTCATGTCTGCCTCAAAATACATTAGCAACGTTGCAACTATCACTTGGCAACTTCCACAAAATGCCTATCACAAACTCCACTAAACCATGTTGCATGACCTACAAAAAATATATAACTGGCTTCAAAATATCAACGCACACAATCTCCAATAACTGTAATTAATCTGATCACATCTAGACAACTTCTTAAACAATTGGAAAAAAATTCACCTTAGTAATTCAAGATCTGCTTTCAGATAGCATAAATTCTCTTACAATTCTCATAATTCACATCACAGAAAAACACCAATGTGCTATAATCTCTCATATCAAAATCTGCAATACTGATCTGCCTTAAAATAAATCTGACCATTAATGATTCATCTTACAAGATTCAATTACTTTAAATCCTTCTCAAAGGTATCAAACACAATTATAAAAATCATCAAAAGCATCAGCTGTAACAGCTGTTAAACTGAAATTACTCTCAAAAGAGTATAGCAACAAAATATTGGATTGGCAAACAAGAATTACTAATGTAACCCTGATGACATTTATCGTTACTTTATTTAACAAAATTTCGACTGATATGTGACTAGTAGTTCCTTGTTTGATTCACTTACAATCTCATGTACACTCGGATGATAAAAATGAGTCCCTCTATGGCAAGTAAGATGAGTAACCACCGTACAGTCGTATAAATACGAAAGACCTCGCCCCGTCGACTAAGATGATAGTGCCCTAAACGATGGGTAAGATGAGTAGCCACCATACAATCGTATAAATACGAAAGACCCCATCTCGTAGACAATATGAGTGAATGTACCAGATAGGAATCAACAAGTCTCTAGTTGTCATATAAAAGCGATATTCATTCACTAAAGTGAATAACTTCTTAATATCTCCAAACAGTCCAATGGAAAAAAATCCCTACTGATGAATAATACACACTCGCTAGTATGCAATGAACTGACGAAGTAATTTTAGATAATCAATTGCAGATCACGAGTTCGAAATTCTCGTTACACAAAAAAAAACTATTCATGAAAAATATCCTTGCTGGAAAAATGTCTAAAAGACCAAACATCTGCTTAATAAAGCCAACCAATGGTGAGAATTTCGTATAATGATGCCTGCCATATCATATGGTCACTCCATATTCTAGCAAATTCGAAGCATATAAAGTCAAACCATGTCTAAATAATCGTATCACTCCTATTAGAAAAATATACATGTGTGCCCAGTATTCATGAAAATAATCGTATCAGGTAGTTATAACTCTTACAGTACCTTTTCATAATCAGCTGTTATTAAATTTCCAAGATCGTCGATTTCCCTACATAATGAATTTCTCGAAAGATCGGCGTGAATATCATTCCATCCATAAAATGACGATCGTCTTCGAAATCCCAAGTGAATCAGCTGGTGGACCTCCTCTCGTCAGGAATCGAATCCATCGCTCTGCGGTGCCATCTTGTCTCTGTCTGCGTTTACTCTGACATGATGAACTTCTGATTATCCATAGCGGATATTGTCCAAATCCTCTCGAAAAAGTTCATGGAAACAGCGGACCCCCTATTCCTCTTCTACGTTACGCCACTGTTCCATTAAATGTTCAGTTTGAGTATCGAAAGTTCAATCTCCCATAACTGATAAGTCTCACTTTCGTAAAATAAAATTTTACATGAGAGTGTCTAAGTTTATGAAACACTCTGTAGTTGTGTTCATATTTGGTAATTTATCGAACTGCATAAGAAACAAATGCATTAATGCACGAGCTAATGTTCATCAGTGCATATGCTTACGACATTCCGTTTGCTTGAAATTGTCAATGTTACATGGAACGCGTTATGAAAAGCATAGTCATAAAGTTATTCAGAAAAACTGTGTTCAGACTGCGTTGAAATGTAGCTTGTAATAAAGTCTCCAACTACTTGCAATGCTGTCCTAACATATCCCGGCCGTCTATGCTTGCTTGCTCGGCAAGTCCGCCTGGATCAATGACCTGCTTGTCGTTCGCTGCTCGGTGATGTTGAAACTGTCGCCTACACTTTGCCGTGACAGTTTCGGTTCGCTACGCGACCTTCACCATGCGTTTGGCTTGCGCTACTGAGCTCGATCCTGCTTGCTCGGCTGACAGAGCTCCACTGAATGTGTCCGCACTGTCTTCACTCTTATCTGCCTGGCGCAGACACGTGGCGTTCACCCCACCACTATGCTCTCGCGTCACAATTATACTCTCGAACCCTCATCATCTCGGCTATTCCGTTATAAAATAACTTAAGGGTTATCTAACTTCCTTAAAATTATTTCCTCATATATTGCATGTTATATATCCTCTTCTAAGATGTTTAAATACCATATTCCATACATATCTTAATAAAGCTTCACATTTCTATCCATAATTCCATCTTCTTACAGACGTCAGTGCCTTCTTGATCTTAGACCTACTACGTCATCCTGACATTCCTCTTGACTTGATCGGTGCGCTATCTTTCCTCAACTCTTCCCAAAACCTCAACTACGGCTTAATGTCTGCTGGCGTAGCCGATAGCCTAAACTAGGTATCGGGTACAGTATATTCCTTATTAATCCCGTTCCCAACGGGGTCGGGGATGAGATGCGATGAAATTCCACGTGGGTGATGGTTTCTACGGTCGGATGCTCTTTCTGTCGCAAACCTCACGAGAGGAGTTAATTTGAATTGAATTGAAGTTTAATTTATTCATAAAGAAATGCCACTGAGGCTAAAGAGCCCCTTTATGTAGCTTATACAATGTTTCTGGCTGCTTTCTGGTGACGATCAGGGGAATTTCTCTAGTTTTTGTAAGCTCATTGACACACATTCATTAGCCACATTGTTTTAATTCTATTGAGAAAGGAGGCAAGGTTCCTCTCGAAACGTTTAGAATTTTAAATTTTATTTCCACACGACAGTATCCCACACGAAAGATTATTTCTAATGGTATTCTGGGACGTGAATGTCTTAATCTACATAATAATGAATGTGTCCTCCATAACGTTGCAAGTGCCAATTTAGTTGTTCCCCGGGTGATGCCACTAGATGCTTCCTATCCACTTCTCCCGTCATCTAGTGGCATCTCCCGGGGGGGAATTGGCACTTGCAACGTTATGTTGAGGTATTACAGAAAAAAAGCAATAAAGCAAAACAAAAAAGAAGTAAAATATATTGTCTGTTAAAACTCAGCAATTCTTCTAGGTTTGTGCCGTGTCTTGTGTAGGGTTTCGCCTACGACACCAAGCTGGCTCATCAGTGGGCTCTCGGATCCCCAGAGGAGTAGCACACTGCGCTTCATAAAAAGGGAGGTAGCTCGCACTTCGCTACTCCTGTGGAGGTCCGGGCGGGGACATCAAGAGCCCGCTGATGAGCCAGCATGGTGTCCTAGGTGAAACCCTACAAAAGACACGGCACTAACCTAGAAGAATTGCTGAGTTTTAATTCACTGGCCGTGAAAGCCAATATACCATCTATATTGTGTGTGTTTTCTGATGTTATTGATAAGTTGCACTTTTGTGTAATTTGGCTATAGATGAATGTTAGTAAAATGAAAATAACAGAAAAAAATACAGTATTGGTGTAAGCATTTATTCATAAAAACGTAAATCATGGAAGTGTGGTCTAAAGTAAGAAACACAGGAAGTTATTGGTGACAAAATAATAACTGCGTGACCCAAATCTACTCCAATTGAATAGCTTTACCACCTCGCCGGGATAGCACCACCTTCTATTCGAGGAGAAATAACAGCGAACAAGGAATGGAAGAAGGTGGAGCATGAAAGAACTCATCCGTTATATGGGTACGAATTACACACTCCAAGACTGAAATCTAGGAAGAGTTTCCTAATAGCATCAAAGGAACTCACAACCACCGAGAAAAATGCTAGACTACAATCTTGGAAAGCTAAAGGTATGCTTTCTGGTGGCTGTACAACTCCATCTGAAACTTTACCGCCGGGTTATAACGAGGCATGAGTGGCATGGAAATCCCTAAATAGGTTGAGATCAGGAGTCGGCAAATCAAGAGCTAATATGGTAAAATGGAACTACGCTAAAGACGGAAACATCAAGTGTGATTGCGGAGAAGATCAGACAGTCAATCACATGATCCAATGTCGTATGTGTCCAACTATCTACACAACGGAAGATCTACACCTAGCCTCAGAGAATGCACTACAAGTCGCCAAGTCCTAGTCTAATTGTATTTAATGAATTGTTTTGTATTTGTGTGACATGTTTCTGATAAGAGAATAATAATGTTACGTGCCACCCCCCTAGTGGCACTTTTGTTAACTGGATTACGGTGGGTTGAAGCACAACACAGATTGTTTCTTTAATGAAATAATTAACTTTATTGCGGCCAGAAAGATACACCACTCAACAGCAAATACAAGCAATTTGGACCTTACTCCAGTTTCCTCAAGTCTCTCCCTTGAGCGCTCTTGCCCCTTTCACTTAGTCATGCAGCTAACTCTCCACTAATGAGACCCGTGGAATACCTGCACCGCTTCCTTATGTACACAAACTACAGTTACTTACGATAATCTGCTACACGCTGCTTTGCTGTTCACAAACTGGGAAACAATGTCACTGGATTTCGTAACTCGCACGGCACTTCCCCACAATACCTCTGTCGCTCAGTGAAATCACACTCGCTCAAAACACAGGCAGTCCCCTGTATGCTTCTCACTCCCTAGCTGTCAAGAGAATCAGCTTCACTAGGGGTTTCGCAAGTAACGTCACCACACTTCTGTCGCTCAGGATAAACGCTCGCACTAGCTCGAAAAACACACAACACAACTGCTTGACAGGTCGCTCTTATATAGCAGGCCGGTGACTCAATAAATGATTCTAGACCCATCCAGGGTTCACGGCTTCTCGAGGTTTCCTTCACTGGCTGAGTCACGAATATTCTGGACCATCCCTTTGCCCTAGTAGTCCTGTTGCATAAGGCGCACGCAATACACTGAGGCAGAGCACAGCCCAGCCCGGGGGCAGTTGTGACTCATGCGGCGAGCGATGAAACAAACTCACAGCCGTAACAATAATAATAATAATTGGTGATAGTAAAAATGATCCACAATGAAAACCTGAAAACATAAAAAGGGGAAGGTATCGAGAAGGGCATTAACATCACAATAGACTATTATTACTCTATTACTCCATTCTTAAACGCATCAATAAACTATGGCAATATATCTATACCTATAAATCAAGATGTCTTTACTGACTGACTGACTGATAATCAACGCACAGCCAAATCTACTGGAGACAATTGGTAGAAACGTTGAAGATATGTTCCCAACGTAGTGTAGATGCACACTAAGAAAGGATTTTTAAAAATTCCGATTTTAATTAGAATTTAAATAAACGAAAGACAGTCTATTAAGTTAGATCTATATTAAATATTAATATTTTTCTTTTATGTATTTTCTAAAACACAATTGGAACTTTCATTTATTTAAATTCTAATGCTTTTGTAAGGATATCCATACTGAAGAATGTGCTCACAGTATTTGAGAGTTCAGTCGACGTTGTGTGTCACTTTGTTATTATGAATTATTAATGTAAAAGGAAGGAAGGAAGCTTGTAGTTTTGCGTGTCCGTTAATCTCACGATCATAATCCACGGTACCTCCCTCTTACGTGGAATGCGAACCACAGGGCATGGCATTTCATTTCGAAAATCTCACATGTATCGACCGGGAATCAAACCCGGTCCACCTTGGTGAGAGACTAACAGCTTGACTGCTACGCCACAAATGTGACAGTAGCATATCTCCAATTCAATCTATACATTCATCATAGTACCAGTATGAAAATGGAATGTAAATTAACATTTTAAGAATGTCCAAGCTGTGTAGTATACGAGTAGGATAACATGTCAGATGTTACACATCATATGCGACTACTGAAAGGCTCGTATCTTTTTTTTTTCACCACCAATGATCAATGTTTCAGAGGCGTATAGTTCCTCAGGTTCAATTAACGTATTATTATTGTTTTGCAATCTAATGCACTAAAGAAAATCATAGTAAAATAACAATTGTAAATGTAGCATAATTTTGGAGAATCTACCACGTTTTAGACGCTCACTAGGCCTCTTCGCTTTGTTGGAGTCTCGCAACTCTAACCACGACTGACAGCTGTTCATCCTTTGTTCCGCAATATTTCTGCCTTGTCTGTACGACGGGCTGTGATCCCTTCAGGCGGAGGGAAATGGAAAGAGCTTTAATAATAATAATAATGTTATTGGTTTTACGTCCCTTTTAACAACTGTGGCTTTTAGAGACGCCGGGGTGCCGGAATTTTGCCCCGAAGGGGATCTTTAACGTGCCAGTAAATCTACTGACACGGCTCCCTCGCATTTGCGCACCCTCAAATGCCAGCTGACTGCGCCAGGATTTGAACCTGCAACCTGGGGCCCAGCAAGCGAGAACGTTACCCCTGAGCCACGCAGCCAGACAGCGTTAATAATGCAAGCCAATATTGGAAATGTAACGTTGCTGTTGTTATTCCATTTGGAGGGCTTGGATATCGTGGTCATGTAGCCCCGCGTATTTGGGTGTGAGTGTATTTTATCTGCAAAATATGTCTTATTGTGATGGCGGTAATAGTGTTTGTATTTGTGAATCAGACGAGGATTGGGAAGGAGGTGGCCGTGGCCTTAATTTGGGTACCGTCACGGAATTTTGACAGGAGTAGAAGTGGAAAACTACGGAAAACCCCTTCCTGGATGGCTGTGGTGGGGATTGAACCCACGTCTTCTCAGTTCTGTCTCGTGAGGCTGAGTGAAGCCCATTCCAGTCATGAGACCTGATTCCTTGGCTGAGCCGGGAATAAAACCCGGACCTCCAGGACAACAGCCAAGAATGCTATAGAAAGATATATACTGTAGTCTATATTTTTTACTCTGAGCTTAGCTTGTTGTTGATGTTGATTCATTTCTTGGCGTTACGACATCGTGGTCATGTAGCCCCATGCACTTTGGTTTGTGTGGAATTTGTCTGAAAAATCTTTGTTATAGTAATGGCTGTATTAGGGTGTGTATTTGTAAATCAGGCGAGAATAGGGAAGGAGACGACCGTGGCCTTAATTTGGGCAGCGTCCCGGCATTTGCCTGTAGTAGAAGTGATAAAACACCGAATACCCCTTCCAGGATGGCTGAGATAGGGATCGAACTCACCTCTTCTCAGATCCGCCTCAGGTTGCCACGGTGGGTGAGTAGATATCCTGTCGGTCTACAAACCCCAAAATTGCATATTCGCTCCTGGCCGTGGTAAGTGATTTTTGAAAGGCAGCAAAAATACGAAACGCATGTCATACAATGTTGGCATGTCAAAGAACCCATTTGAATTCAGTAGGCCGAGTTCATAATGGCAAAATTAATCTCGGGAGTTTCCGCCAACAAAAAGTTCCTCATTTCTCTACTAGAAAGAGCTATAATGTTCAAGGAGCTTAGATATCTAACATCTAACCTCCTTGACTTTCATAGTCAAGAAACAACAAAAGTCGACATGCAAACTACCCTCTGGGTGTCAAATAGCAAAGCTTGCACCAGGCACCGAGGACATACGATATTATTGTTATTATTAGTTCCGCCTCGCGAGGCTGAGTGAACCCCGCTCCAGCCCTCAAACCAGAATTAAATTTCTTGCCAGAGCATGGATTAGTAGTTTTATTTGATTTTTGTTTTATAATTTTTAGACTTCCACCTACAAAATTTAATTTATTCTAAGTTCGTATAATTTAAAACGTGTTAAGAAAGGCAGATGACCTAACTGTTGCACCTCTTAAAACTCTAGCATGGATTAGAACCCGGACCTCCACAGCGACAGCCAAGAATGCTAGAGAGAAAGATATAGTCTATTTTTGGTACTCTGTGCTTAGCATATGACATGATAGAAAAATGTCCATTGCCGTCCCTCCTACGAAGTCTGATAACTTCCGGCGAGTAAAATGATCATGATTACCGTACTTTACTAGGATTTGGAAAGGTGTGGGTGGACTCGAAAGTCGCGTGACGCTATCGACCTTGACCACACAATGAGGCGATTTCCTTATGCAATTATCGAGAGCTATTTTCTGATCACTTGGGAACTATCGAACGTGATTCTGGAATCTTTCTATCGACTGCATCGACTTTCAGAATGACTTCGAATATAACTGTTATCATTTCATGGAACATTTTTGCGACAACTTGGCCATATAGCCCCGTGTACATAGGTATGTATATTTTGTCTGATGACCTGTGTTATTGTGACGCTTGTGTTAGTGTATGTGCTTGTAATTCAGATGAGAATTGGGAAGGAGGTGGTGGTGTTCTTAATTTAAGTACCATCCCAGCATTCGCCTGGAGTAGAGTGGGGTAACCACGGAAAACCACTTCTAGGATGGCTCATGTGGGAATGAAACCCGACACTTCTCAGTTTTGTCTCACGATGTTAAGTGTACCTCGTTCAGGCCCTCAGACCAGAATTACATACCTTGGCAGAACCGGGAATCGAACCCAGCCCTTCGTGGTGACATCCAATAGCGCTATCCACTACGTAACGAGGCGGACTGTTTCTAAGACAGTATGTGTATGTATAAAAACGCAGAAGAAGGCTGAAATATGTAGCCTACTGTTTCACTAGAAACAAAAAAATTACGAGCCTTACAGTAGTCACATATGATGTGTAACATCTGACTTAGAAGACACTTCACGTGAAATTGTTGATACACCGGTATTTTATACTATTATTAGCACAAATATTAATCTATTGTAAAAGGGAGTGTTTTACAGATATTGTAGTTTATAATACGGAACTCATTTTATTAGATGATTTGTAGCTCCACCAGCACTAGCCTAAATAAAGAATACGATATGGATCAACTAGATTAATAGACGCGACACCGCTCATAACCTTACATTCCTTATAAACAGGTCCTCTTGATTCACAGACCAACACGTAAATTTATATGGATTCTGTTAAAATGAGTCATATTGTTATGATAAATATAGTTAAAATGATAATCTGGTAGCAAAAATATCTACCCCGTCCGGAATTCGAACCCGAGATCTCCAGATTCACAGCCATAGGCGCTAACCCCACGGCTATTTCGAGTACGCAAATATTGTGCACAAGATGGTCACTTATTTCCACGTTCCAATATTACTGCATTACGGAAATAAGTTTCATTTATATTTTGCTTGTTTCGATAATGTTCCTGCGTGAAATTGAGTTTAATATGCCTTATGAATAGGCCCTCTTGTGAGTAAAGAGAATGTGTTCAGCAATAGTTCATGAAGGCTTGCTCAGTTCTCGTTTAGGCTAACCACAACGATTATATTATATTGATGACTGCATTACCGTTATGTGGGTTAATATTTGAATAGCCATTGTGCAGAAACATAATACCGGCAATGCCGACTACTTACAATGTTTGATATTAAGGCATTTTACCATTTAAATACTGATACGAAGACTTCGAACATGTACCATGTGCTTTGTTTCAATCACTTGACACCAAAGTTCGCATGAGCGTTTACCGTTCAGTATGTCATATACATTCCACATGGCCGAGAGTACGTCATGGTATCAATTTCCGACACCGCGCGCTCATTGTTTCTCTTATCACTGCCAGCTGGATCGATCGATCGAGTTGGCAGTGCGTCTTACACTTCCGTTCGATCCACCTCTGCCAGCTAGCACACTTCCGTTCGATCGAACGGAAGTGCGCCAGCTAGTGCCACCTCGATCGTTCCGATCCACTTCCGTCCTATTTTTCAAAATTACTCCCACAAAAATATCCGGCAGCCGAGTGGAAAGATGTTACACAACAAAAAGGACATTGTATTGGCAGGGATGAAGTAAATTACGGTACTCTTTAAGGGGCGGAATCCCATTGAACAAGTGCATAAGTATATATATATACACATACTTCGTAAGTTGATAGGGGCCGACTGGGGCGCCCATGCTGAAACACTACGTATGTCTGCATTAGCTCTGTGTTATTCAGCTGTTGAGTATGCTAGCCCTGTATGGTATCACTCAGTTCATGTAAAACAGGTTGATGTTGCCCTCAACGAGTCCTGCAGAATAATTACTGGTTGCCTGAAACCTACACCTGTCCACAAACTACACACATCAAAAAAAGTTTTGCATCACCTCGGTTCCAAGAGTTCCGGAACCTTTAAATAAAAAGGGAATAGAGATCAACACAAACAACATTTCAGCTCGTTTTATTGCTCATGAGACCCACACATTGCATGTTGTACCATCATACAGCTAGACTTTCAGCATTTGTGGTCCAGATTGCAGTACACACCACTACCTCTAATACCCAGTAGCACGTTCTCTTGCATTGATGCATGCCTGTATTCGTCGTGGCATACTATCCACAAGTTCATCAAGACACTGTTGGTCCAAATTGTCCCACTCCTCAACGACAATTCGGCGTAAATCTCGCAGAGTGGTTGGTGGGTCAAGACGTCCATAAACAGCCCTTTTCAACATATCCCAGGCATGTTCGATAGGGTTCATGTCTGGCGAACATGCTGGCCACTGTAGTCGAGCGATGTCGTTATCTTGAAGGAACGCATTCACAAGATGTGCACGATGAGGTCGAGAATTGTCGTCCATGAAGACAAATGCCTCTCCAATATTCTGCCGATATGGTTGCACTATGGGTCGGAGGATGTCATTCAGGTATCGTAAAGCCGTTTCGGAGCCTTCCATGACCACCAGTGGCGTACGTCGGCCCCACATAATGCCACCCCAAAATATCAGGGAACCACCACCTTGCTGCACTCGCTGGACAGTGTGTCTAAGACGTTCAGCCTGACCAGGGTGCCTCCAAACACGTCTCCGACGATTGTCTGGTTGAAGGCATATGCGACACTCATCGGTGAAGAGAACGTGATGCCAATTCCGTGGGGTCCATTCAGCATGTTGTTGGGCCCATCTGTGCCGCGCTGCATGGTGTCGGGGTTGCAAAGCTGGACCTCGCCATGGACGTCGGGAGTGACGTTGCGCATCATGCAGCCTATTGCGCACAGTTTGAGTTGAAACACGACGTCCTGTGGCTGAACGAAACGCATTATTCAACATGGTGGCATTGCTGTCAGGGTTCCTCCGAGCGGCAATCCGTAAGTAGCGGTCATCCACTACTGTAGTAGCCCTTGGGCGGCCTGAGCGAGGCCTGTCATCGACAGTTCCTGTATCTCTGTACCTCCTCCATGTCCGAACAACATCGCTTTGGTTCACTCTGAGACGCCTGGAAACTTCCCTTGTTGAGAGCCCTTCTTGACACAAAGTAACAATACGGACGCGATCGAACTGCGGTATTGACCTTCTAGGCATGGTAGAACTACAGACAACATGAGCAGCGTACCTTCGTCCTGGTGGAATGACTGGAACTGATCGGCTGTCGTACCCCCTCCGTCTAATAGGCCCTGCTCATGCATGGTTGTTTACATCTTTGAGCAGTTTTAGTGACATCTATGAACAGTCAAAGGGACTGTATCTTGGATACAATATACACAGTCAACGTCTATATGCCGGAGATCTGGGAACCGAGGTGATGCAAAACTTTTTTTGATGTGTGTACATTCCTTGACAGGAATAGCCCCTCCTGAGGTACGCCGTGAGGTCATAGCACAAACGGAACGAAAAAAGTCCGCAGAGGACCATGCTCACCCTCTTTTTGGTCACCAGCCTCCAAGAAGGCGGCTAAAATCAAGGAAAAGCTTCCTGCAAACTACATCGATGCCTACTACAAAACCCGAAGTAGCCAGGATACAGCTATGGCAATCCACCATACCACTAGATTGGATGAAGGCCAAGGAAAGGCTTCCAGCAGGCCACAACAACAACTGGGAAACTTGGCGGTCACTCAACAGACTTCGGACTGGTGTTGGGAGATGCAAAGTTAATCTCCACAAATGGGGATACCTACAGGAATCAGAACTCTGTGAGTGTGGGGAGAGACAGACCATGATACACCTGTGTTCCTGTGAACTGTGCCCGTGCTCTTGCACAACGCAGGAGTTAGGGTCTAATGGAAGGTCATGAAAAGGGTGTGACAGTGGCCCGTTTCTGGGCAAAGACAATCTAATTCGAGACATAGTTGTATGTATTATTTCTTTTTAATATTGTGTATCATCCCTCTGTGTATGCTGTAGTGCTTTTGACTCGAATAAATAAATATAAATATATACCTTGGTACTACCATAAATGTCCAATGGGATCCTTCTGATGAGGTGAGGTTCCGAATTGGAAAAGCCAGGACAATATTCAATAAGAGTCGTAATTTGTTCAAACATCATGGGATAGCAATGACTATGAAAATCAGGCTTTTGCGTTGTTATGTGTTCTCTACTCTTTTTATGATGCTGAGACTTGGACTCTGACAGAGTATTTATGTAAATATACGGTTAGAGGCCTTTGAAATGGGGCTGTATCTAAGGATATTACGCATACCAAGGATAGACCATGTCACAAATATTGAGGCTCTCCGAATAATGAGAAAAACAAAACAAGGAAGTATTAACCACCGTGAAAATAAAGGAGATCCAATACTTGGGACACATTATGAGGAATACCGACAAGTACAATCTATTCTTCAAGGAAAAATACCAGGGAAGAGAAGTGTTGTATGTAGAAGAATAACCTGGTTAAAAAAAACTCACTGCCTGGACCTCCAAACCGTGCACTGAATTATTCCGAGCTGCAAGTGACGGGAACTGCACAGTCAAGATGGCTGACGACATCCAGAACGGATGGGAACCAGAAGAAGAAGAAGAATAAGAAGAAGAACGAGCAGATGACCTCACCGTTCCTCCACTTAAAACAGCAATCTCTAACTAAATTACTCTTTATTCGTTATGAATAAATTAAGAATTTGAAAAAGGAAAGTAGGAAATAGAATCATTTTACATTTGCTTCAGAAGCCTTCTCGTCATAACACGCTTGACTACGGAAGTATAATAATAATATCGTATGGCCTCGGGTGCCAAGTGCAAGCTTTGTTATTTGATGCCCAGAGGGCAGCTTGCATGTCGATTTTAATGCTCCTTGGAGCGCTAAGAAAGTCAAGGAGGTTAGATATCTAAGCTCCTTGACACTATAGCGCTTTCTAGTAGAGAAAGGAGGAACTTTTTGTGTGGCTGAAAATCCCGAGATTCATTTTGCCATTATGAACATGGCCTACTGAATTCAAATGGGTTCTTTAACATGCCAACAACGTATGACATGCGTATCGTCAATTTTGTCGCCTTTCAAAAATCACTTACCACAGCCAAGAGCGAACCTGCTTGCTTGGGGTTGGTAGTCCGACCCGATAACTACTCACCCATCGTGGCAAGTGACTGCGGAAGTGGGTGATCTACGACCATGATTAAACAAATTGAAGTGATTGTTGAGGTTATTTATGCATTACGATAATTACTGTCATTACAAATTGTCAGTAATATATACCTGGGAACGGTTGCTCAAATAACCAGTATTTTTTTGTTAATTTGATTATGAGAATCTTGCTAGATTGATGGCTGGCTAAAAGTTATCGCCTCTTGTTTCGCAAGTAATTCCTGTGCTGAACACCAGGTTCACTCAGATAATAGCAGACCTCACTTAACTTTATTGCGAGCGCTGATTATACATCATCATTCTCCAGCATGAACTCTTTTGAAATTTACAAGCTTCCTTCTTTTGAAATTTAACTCAAATATGATATTTCTTGTCGGTGATGTCATTAACTGATCTACGGAACAAGTGCAGATGCAGATGTTTTTCATGAGAGAAGGGGTGCTTAAAATAAATACCCAACGATGTATAGGTGGGTTGGTTTATGGCTGTCAATCATCTAAAATATGCATTCCTTGATTGCTGATTAAAGGTTTCCAACTTCATGGAGTTGGTCAAGGTCATTCTTAATTGTGGTTTTTTGGAGGGAAGGGAAAACCAATGTTTTTCAAGTCATAATAACGTATATGCTGTATTCTAGGTGGTTAATTTGCCCCGTACGATCGACCTACAAGTGTCTCGCACACAATAGTGCTGTATGTTATGCCTAATAACTGATTTCCGCAGGGGTCACACTGCATGCTGGCAGATTACGACAGAATACAAAGGGATAACAACCGGACATCCGCTCGGTGCATGTTCATCAGCGCTACCCGTCTAATACGCCCCGTTATGAAACCTCGTATTTGAGAGTGTAATAGGCTCTTATGTGGTACAACAACATGACAGTTGCTGGCAACATATTGACAATGGCAATTTTTAGAACAAAACATGTTTTTTTAGTTCAATTCTTTAAGTGGGCTATATTTTGGAAATTAGGAATTTTACAAAGTAGTGTATTTGACTTAAATTGAAGGTCTCTATGTCCTTTATCGTTAGAAAAAAACAAATTCTTAAAAAAAATTTTTTGGAAGTTGGTGATATTGTGAAAACAAATCATCCTAAAAAGTTTTATATAAGCTTAAACGAAAGTTCTCTATGTCCTTTATCGTTAGAATAAAGCTTTATATTTTTTTCAGTTTTTCCTAAAACGCTCAATTTTGAAAGTTGGCTATATTTCGGAAACTAAGAATTTTACAAAACAGTTTGTTTGACGTAAATGAATGGTCTTTACCCCCTCTACCCCAGAAATAAGTTTCAAGTGTCTAAGACAAAAACAATAGTAGGGGGATGAGGGGGGATCTTACCATCATCCAAGTAAGATTTGTCGATATCTCGCGAACCCATCATCGAAGGGGCGTCATTCTGAGTCATATGACACCTCATATGCCCAAATTCGACCATGGATTCGCGAGATATCGGCTTGCATTGGGAGTGGGAGTGGGGTGAAGCAGAACCACCCTCATCCGTATTCAGCAACAACAAGTACACGGACATCATACTAATCTATGTAGAAGCTGGTCGTAATGCTTGAGGTTTCATAACGCAATGGGGCGCATTAGATGAGAACACTGAGGAACATGCAGCGAGCGGCCGTCCGGTTGTTATCCCTTGGCAATCTGACGTAACCAGCTTGCATTTAAGGATACCCTCTTAGGAATTCAGTTATTAGACCTCCCGTTCATCATTTTTACATGCGGGACACCTAAAAGTGGATTGTACGGGGCAAATGAGACACCTGGTATATACAGGGTCATCGAAAAATAATACCAACATTTCAAAAAATTATATCACCGAAACTCTTTATGTTAAACGTGTAATTCTTTCACTGAACGCTAGCTGGTTAAAGGAAGTTTTGTTTTGGAGGGGACGTGACCTTGATATGCGCATACTAGATGCGCAGTAGCCACGGTCGGCCGGGGGCGCGCGTGCCAATGACTGCACCGCCCGTCAAACTGCACCTGATTACAAAGCTGTAATTCGATGGTTTAATCAGTTTAAGGAAACAGGGATTGTAGAGAAAAAATCTAGGCCAGGCCGACCACCAACATCAGCATTGAACGCACGATTTCCCAATGGCTGGATTGGTACGTGCAATCATTTCAGGAGTAACTGTCAAGTGGCGGCAGAAATTCGCTCTCGCTGGTACTCAAAATCCCGATTTTTTTCTGCATTCACAATGTTTTTAATGTACTCCCAGAAAAATATCCAAAGGGGTTAGGTCAGGACTTCATTGGCGCGCGCGCCCCCGGCCGATCTTGGCTACTGCGCATCTAGTGTGCTCATAGCAAGGTCACGTCCCATCCAAAACAAAACTTACTTTAACCAGCTGACGTTCAGTGAAAGAATTGCACGTTTAACATAAAGAGTTTCGGTGCTATAATTTTTTGAAATGTTGGCATTATTTTTCGATGACCCTGTATTTGTTAAGGACTACAGAGGAGGGAGAAAACAAAGGTGTGACATGTTTCGCTCGCCGTGCGAGCATCATCAGATCCGAATGTTTACAAGACAAGAGCTCTTCAAAACACTAACAAACCTGAAATGGCACCCACTAACAGGCTCTGATCTCCAAATGATAACGTCAGAAAGAGTGACAACTGTTACTCATTAAATACTTAAACATTAAGCATCCGAAAAAAAACTATTTAAGTATCTACTACAAGACTAAGAAATGACAATCCTATCAATAAACAGTCTCACTCTTCCAACTAATCTATGAAGATGTAGCTACGTTTGCTCCTAAACTACCGTAGAATTGTAAATTAATGCAGAATTAAAATACGAGTACTCTGCTGTGGTGATGGTGAAAAGCTAGATCTGGAATATACAAACACAGTGTTTGTCTACTAAAGGGTTAAGTGTTCAAATTATGTCTCGTTCGTAGGTTGAAAGAAAAACCAGCCTTGTACCCTGCTTTTCCCGGTGACGCACGACCATATCATAAGAAACGTCTATTTCATTAAAGCCCTTCAATTGTTGACACTAATTTCTACTAGTCGAACATGTTGCTATTATTATGAAAACCTGCTCCAGTAAAGTACCTTTTGTTATGGCCAATAAACATGTGTTTTGTACAGCTCTCGCCCGGGTAACTGAGAATTGCTGACCTTACATACACAATGGGCTGGCGGCGGACAACTCCATCAGACGTGACATTGCTGAGCCGCTGCAATTACCTGACATTAGAGAGTAACATGCGGGTACGTGATGGAATATATCAGGGACAAAGATCTGACAGTACGCACCAAATACAGCTCAAATGAGCTTCAACGATTGTAATTTCTAATCCCACTGTGGACAACAGATGAAGTTTTCACTTTTTTATTTTCAAACGTAAGCAAGCAAAATTCAAAGATGCTACCCTGTAAAATGTCCACCTAGTGTGTCACTTATTCATTTTCTTTCACAAATTTGCCACGCCCTCTCGTCCTATGACCTCCGCCTTGTCAAAAGTTATATACAATGATATTTATTTATTTTCATTCTATTTTTATAACTATTATATTTATTTATTTATTTATTTATTCTTCTTAGTTCCATTTTGGCCTACTTTGGACCACGGAAACAATTGACTTGCTGATTAGTACTTTTTTCTGCAACCAGATGGATTCTCTTCCTTTCTTCCGACCAGATGTTTTTGGCTCTTCTCCTTTGCTTTTCCTGGAACCCCTTCAATGCATCAATCGTAACTCGAAACACCTCTCTATTCCAGATATCATTTGGACTGACCCTAACTTCTTCCATAAACTTTCTTATTTCATCTACCCATTTTGTAGTCGCTTTTATCTTAGTGATGTAGTTAAAGATTGTCTTCGTTAGTCGACTATCGCTCATTCTCGTAAGGTGTCCATAGAACATCAATCTCCTCTTCCGTATGGTATCTGTCATTTTTTCTGCTTATCCGTAAAGATATTTGTTCGCCCCTTCCGCCATGTACCATCATTTCTATTTTCGGATCCTAAGATCTTCCTCAAGATTTTTTTCTTTCTTCTCCAGTTCCTGCTTCACATTTCGTGTTCAGTATCAAACATTCTGAACTATACAATCCCTCAGGCTTGACAACCGTGGTATAGTGTCTTATCTTCGCTCTGTAAGATATTGTTCTTTTGCTGTACCTATTCTATACTAATTTATATGTTAATTCCATCTTTCTGATCCTCCCTTTGTTTGCTGCATTATCCAGTTCATTAGGCTGGATCCACTCACCAAGATGTTTAGACTTATCCGACCTCTAGATCTTCCCATATTTTGTTTCTAAGTGCTTTTCGTTATCATGTTTGTATTCCAAGTATCCTGTTTTTTCATACGAGATTCTGAGTCCCGTTTTACCTGCATTTTCGAGTAATTTATTTATTTCATTATTTGTTTATTTATTTATCTATAGATATTGTTACAATTATGGAAAACTTGGTGATGACAAAATATTTACAGATATCTCATTTTCTCTCCAAAATGCCTCTGAATGCAATATTCATTTCCTTCCGGAAAACTTTAAAACTGTTAAGGGAAGGTTCTAAGACTTCTTCAGGCAACTCATTCTATATTTGAATACCCGTGTTGATAAATGAATACTTAGCTATTTTTTTTTTTTTTTAATTTTAAGACCACATTTTATAAGCGTGATGTCTCCTACCCATATAATCTGTCTCATACATTCTGTTTCGCAATTTATTCCTAGCCGGTTCCCCTGTGTATGCTTTGTATATCTCCTGGGATCTTCTGGAGTGAACGAATTCCCATCCCTATGACTCTAACATGTCAGAGACACCGTGAGGTTTGGAGAATTTGACAAGAACGAATCTTGAAACTTTCCATTGTACCATCTTCAATATATTATTTGGAGTTGATTGGTAGAGCTCCCACACACTCGTGGCGTATTCCAAAATCGGTCTCACAAGACATTTATAAGCCAACTGCTGTTGTTGTTTGAGTCTTCAGTCATTTGACTGGTTTAATGCAGTCCTCCATACTTCCCTGTCCTGAGATAATCGTTTCATCTCTACATAGCTACAACACCCTACGTCTGAGGCAATCTGTTAACATATTCTAAACTTGGTCTACCTCTATTTTTCTTGCCCTCGACCCTTCCTTCCATAACTAAGCTTGCTATTCTTGGGTGTCTTAGTATATGTCCTACTAACCTATCTCTTCTCTTCATTGGCAGTCGCCGGAAACATCTCTCCCCTCCCACTCGGCTTAATACCTCTTCATTTGTAACCCTATCTACCCATGTGATCTTCATAATTAACCTGTAACACCACATTTCAAATGCTTCAATCTCCTCTTTTCTGCTGCATCAATAGTCCAAGTTTCACTTCTATACAGTGCCACGCTCCAGTCAAAGGCTTTCAGAAATGACTTACTAATACCTAACTCTATATACGATGTCAACAGATTCCTTTTCTGTAGAAATGCTTGCCTTGCCTGAGCCAACCTACTTTGTATATCCTCTTTGCTTCGTCCATCACTGGTCACTGTATTTTGTTTCCAAAGTAACAGATGTCTCCTACTTCCTTTATTTTTTCACCTGCTAATTTGATGTCCAGAATACTGCTACCCCTCATGTTTTTTTATAACGAAGTATAACGACTTTCGCACATTATTGGCAACGTTATCAACGTGCTCACCTCAGTGTAACCTTTTGTTTAAGGCTAACTCGATTCGTGGAATAATTCAGTTACATATCCTTTTATGCTGTTAGTGAAAGATATACATACATATTTACAAGCGGACATTTTCATTTTTTAAGACTGCTTTGCATTCAGCGTCCAATACATTTGCGAATAAGGCGCCTCCATGACCCCCTATAAGCAGTTAGCACTGCGGCCTCCTCTGCCTCTACACCTCCCACTTTGAAATCGTCCAACACTGAATCTAACCATCTCCTCCTAGGTCTGCCCCTGCTTCTCTTACCCTCTACCGCCGACCTCATTAACCTCTTAGGTGATCTCTCCTCCCCTATCCTCACCACATGAGCCCACCATCTGAGTCGACTCATACGAAAAGCTTCATCTAGCGTGTTCATTCTAACTTAGCCATTATCTCTTCATTACGGGTCGCTTCGGTGGCGTACTTGGTAGTATGCTGAGCTTCTATGCCCATGGTTGTGGGTTCAAACCCGGCCGAAGCCGTCGGATTTTTTAAGAGCGTTAAAAATCCCTCAGTATGCTTTCCTTCGGAGGGGAAGTAAAGCCGACGGGTCCATGTCACAGATTAATGGCATGTAAAAGAAATTTCCACTAATTACACTTGCGCAAAGCCAAATTATAGGTGAGATTTTACTAACGGTCTCAAGTTCCAACGTTCGTCGCCAGGTGCCGACTAGGGTGGCTTCTAGTAACCAAGTTCACGACTAGTTGTCGTTGACGGTAACATTTGGTAACAAAAGTAGGAACTACTTGAAAATTGAATTTCTGCAGTCTTCACCTGAATAACAGATAACACAGGTTATTAGAAAGATTCTACACATACCCAAAGTACACGGGGCTACATGACCGCGTTGTCGCAGCCGCTAAACTGAGGAACCAACCAAACATATCTTCAATAGGAGTACCTTCCTGCCATTCTCCCTTTTATTTGTCCCGACAATCATTCGTCCTACCCTCATATCCGTTGCCTCTAGCTAATGTATCAGATATCTTGATGTATCAGATGTCAGATATCCGGGAATAGAACCCAGGTCGTATCCCGAGACGATAGAAGGTGTTTCAGTAACTATCTGGTTTTTAGTTTACGAGCCATTGCGGTATTTTCTTGGAGAGCAAGGAATCAAATCACAAGACCACTTCGTGGTGTAGCGGCTAGCCTTCATGGCTGTCACCCTGGAGATCCTCGTTTGATTCCCGGCTCTGCCAAGGAATTTAATTCTGGTCTGAGGGATGGAACGGTGTACACTCAGCCTCGTAAGGCGAAACTGAGAATAGGCTATATGTAATAATAATAATATTATTGGTTTATGTCCCTTTTAACTACTGTGGCTTTTAGAGACGCCAGGATGCCGGAATATTGTCCCGAAGGGGACCTTGAACGTGTCAATAAATCCTGCAACCCTTGGACAGCAGGAGAGAACGATACCGCTGAGACCAACAGGCAGTCAAAACTGAGAATAGGTAGGTTTGATTCCCTTCTTAACCATCTTGGAAATGCTTTTCTGTGGTTTTCCACTTTTATTTCAGGCAAATGCGGGCATGGGTCCTAACTTAAGGCCACGGCCGCCTCCTTTCCAATCCTCATTTCAATTACAAATACATACAATAATACAGCCATCATATTAACACAGGTTATCAGAGAAATTCCACATTCAGTGGGCTACATGACCACGATGTCGTAAAACCCCTAAATCAATCAACAATACTACAAAATCACACCCTATAAATCAACACTGAAAATTTAATTGATCCGGGATCGAATAACATGTTTCTCGTATTTTATCACATTAAATGCACACATGTGATAATTATGACGTCAGTGTATGATAATGAAGTCTGGAACTTAGAAGCCGACGTTGAATGTGAATTTTAATTACTGCTGATTGGGAGAGAGTTAATTATGCTAAACTGAAAGACCGTAACATTTGGCCATGACAAAGTTCATAAAACGTCCGTGGCACCCCGACAAGCCACTTTTCCTTTCTTTTATTTTATGCGGCATTGAAATACTTGAACGCATGTGTATCTTAATGTGTGCAGTCTTAGAAAAGAATTTAGTAAAATATTTTAGTTTGAGAAACAGAGTTTTTACTTCCAGCACGACTCAAGGTCTTCTGGATCGCAACACCTGTTGTTGTCCGCGGTATTGGACGCTGGGTTTGTCGGGATGAAGTTAAGTGCCACGTCGTGATGGATGGTCCAGGACTTGGGGGCCAGAGCAGTAGCAGTGGTGGGAGAATGAACCGGACCGGACTAGGTGACCTTCCTTGGCCACCACCAACCCACCACTACTATTACTACCACCGCAAAGTATAAAAAGGATTGGTTTTCAAGAAACCAGCATCATTCGCAGCACCAAGCCGAATACCAGCCCATCACTAGCATCATGAAGTTCCTCGTAAGTAGCCTGCTGCATTAACAGAATTCTAAAAGTTTAAAATATAGTTGGACCTATGTGGTCTTTGGAAAAATTATCTTACGCCAAGGTGTATGTTTCACAAAATGCATGCTCCTACACCAGAGTGAGTTAGAAGGCGCGGTTTGTACCAAAATCTTCCAAATCGTCTCAATAGTACAGGAAAAATCTTGCATTTCTTGAAAAGTCCACGGAAATATATTTATTTGTTTATAAACAAATAAACAAGGCAATGCCCCTGAAGAACTGTATCGCGTACAGCCCGCATAGAACTAGGGCCGGGCGGGTAGTCTGTACACATGGGGCACACACAACCCTGATAGCCCCTGGCAGATCTGTGTCGCGTACAGCCCGCATAGCACTAGAGCCGGGTGGGTAGTCTGTACACATGGGGCGCACACAACGCAGATAGCCCCTGGCAGAACTGTGTCACGTACAGCCCGCATAGAACTAGAGCCGGGTGGGTAATCTGTACAAATGGCACACAAGCCATTATGTGAGAGTTCTTGCACGAGTCCGCTAGTTATAAAACGCTAAACAAAGCTCTTAAACCAGAGGGAGTTAGAAGGTGCGGTTTGTAACAAAATCTTCTTAATCGTCTCCCTAGTACAGAAAAAATTTGAATTTCTTGAGAAGTCAACGAAAATATATTTATTTGTTTAAATAATGCGTTTAAACGAATAAACAAGACGATAGCCCCTGGTAGAACTGTGTTCCATATAACACTAAAGCTGGGAGGGTGGTCTATACACATGGGGCGTCTACAAGTATCCGATCGTGCATTCAAAGAAACAGAATTAACCACAACAATGACGAATTGCTCTCTGATTTCATAATTATCGATAATTTGTTTAAAAAAGTGCGTATGACTGAATATTTTCAATTTTAATGGTTTACATCATAACATTAGATCAAATTTTAACCACTTGTATAGAGAGTTGCTGGCTCCTAAACACACATATCTCTCTAACATTTCCCTTTTAAATTAATTTTATGAACATAAACATGTTGAGTTATGGAACAGACTATCTTGTGGACATGTTAAGTTTTGGAAATGACTGCAATATTCAACACTTAAGAACTACGGGACATGTCAAGTTTTGGACCACCTGAGGCTGAGTAGACCCCGTTCCAGTCCTCATACCACTTTTCAAAGTTCGTGGCAGAGCCGGGAATCGAACCCAAGACGGGCGGAAGCTAACCATGCTGAGCTACGGAGACGACGTCTCATTTATTTATTTATTTATTTAGGATCGTTTCAACCTCCCATGGATTACGATTACACAACTTCCTTGACTGTTGATGTTCTTTCTTTTTACGCCAATACTCCTTTATTCTCTAGTTCGGTCTTGTTCGTTCCTTATCCGAGAACACCCTATTTTCCTGGGTTTCTCTATGAACAGATCCGTCACCTCCACAATTTTCCTTCTGAACACTGTTCGGTTTGCATTATCTCCCTCCTCAATGTCACTTCTTTCACTCATGGTACTACGAGTACAGGACATGTCAAGTTTTGATCCACCTGAGGCTGAGTAGACCCCGTTCCTTCCTCATAACACTTTTCGAAGTTCGTGGCAGAGCCGGGAATCGAATCCTGGAAAGAATCAACTTATTTGCTAAGCGTTCCAGTCCCATTCTTCTCATGTGTCCATAGAAAGTCAATCGCCTTTTTCTCACCGAGATTGAAATGATCTCGCATTTTCCATACAGCTCTTGCTTTCATCTGAAACGGAAGGTAAACTCATTAGTTGTTGCTTTCTTGTGTCCCAGAATTTTCCAAAGAAATTTACGCTCTTTCCTTTCTATTTCACTTATGGCAATTTTCTCCACTGCTTAGAAGCGTTTATTTATTTATTTGAATATTTATTTATTTATTTATTTATTATCAAAGCACAAACTCCATCTATGTGAGCCCTTCACATTTTCCAAATGACAGAGGTAAAGATAAAACAAGTACACACATTTCGTAACAAAAGAAGTCCAGACCAAGCGCCAGGGACAATATTTTATAAGTGGCTTCAGTGGCATGATAGAATGCTGAACTGTTATGCCCAAGATAGCCGGTTCAAAACCGGGCGAAGTCGTCAGATTTTTAAGAGCGTTAAAATCCTTCAGTATGTCTTCCTTCGGAGAGGACGTAAACCCGGCGATTCCCTGTCATAGATTTATGGCATGTAAAAGATACTTCCACAGATATTTTAAACCAGTTAATCTCTTCACGTAATGACTAGGATTCTAGTCTATCACCCCTGTGGTCCCTGTTCGACTGCCGGTTCTGACAAGTGATTTAGATCTGACTTGAGGATTGGAATGGAGTACCTAGATCTGATTTTTCAGTAATTACTCACATCTACACCAGGCAATATTTAAGCACTAATTTATTACGTCTACTACATTGCTCTCACTGAGCTGAATTCATTCCGTTTCAGCCTTTATGTCTAATATAAAATTTCTGACGTAGGCGAGAATCGAACTCAGGTACCTCCACATAAAAGACAATTATATCACGAACACACATTACAGAAGCAGGACTTGAGCCAAAAATATGTGTGCAATCACTCAATTTCAGATTCACAAATGTTGGTCCTTATAAAAGCCTGTTAATTATTGTATGCTTTGTTGTTGTTGCTTATTTTAGGGACTGCGATATCGGGGTCATTTAGTCCCGTGTATTTTGGGTGTCTTTGTGTGTGGAATTTGTGTGATAACCTGTTTTACAAAGCTGTGCGTGTTATTAGACTCGACAGCAGTTTAGTGACAATACAGTAGAAACGATTTTCAAGGGACTGAAATTATTTCAAATGTTTAATCAATAGTCTTAATAACAATTTAAAAAACTGACAGTAAACTGACTATATAAGGAGGCAAATAAAGTAACAGCCAAAAAATTAGACCTGGCCTAAAGGCTAACGCAGAATTAGTACAACAAACGGGCATTATCCTACCAGGCCAAAATCAGACACTATAGATCGGTAGTTTAGAGGCATATGACCTCGTAGTTCCGCCCATTAAAACAACAATAACTAACTAACTAGGTCGGTAGTACAACTTGAAGGATTGAGGCTTCAGAGTGTCTTATCTTAAAGCTTCAAGAACTAGAAAAGAAAGAGAGGAGGATTCTGCGGAAAATACTCGGACCACAGAAAACTGCCGATGGGACTTGGAGGATGAAGAAAAACGAAGAACTCTACAAATACATTGAGAAGATCACGGACACAATAAGGAAGCGGAGGTTGAAGTTCTACGGTCACCTACTAATAATGGATGAATGCAGACTGACCAAAAGGATCTTCAATTACATCATGAGGTGAGGTAGATGAGGTGAAGGGGGATGCGGCAGCAGTTGGAATCACACTACAGATGGTCCACAACACAAGAGAGTTTAGGTCGGTATAAAAGCATTTCAGGAGAAACCAACAATGAGGAGGCCCAAACGGATCAATTCCGATGAGGAGAGAAAGAAAAGAAGCGAACGCATAAAGAGGTTCTGGGAGGAGAAATGAAGAAAAGCCAAAAAGTCTTAAGTCCTTTGCAGTCCATAGTTGGCCAAATTCGAAAAAACAACTAATTATTTACAGTTGTTAATGCAGAATGTCACATTGTTTTGAGTGCTTTATTCTAGTCTTGGTGTAAATTTAGACCAGAGGGATTGAAAATCCTTTATTACTGATTGCCCACTCTTGAAATATTCGTGGACAATGGATTGAAATCACCTGATTTAGAGGATACAGTCCAACGTCTATGAAAAATAGAAAAAAACGGACCCAGCTCGGATGTCCCTCAGAACATACAATTTAAAAAAATTCCAATTGCAATTCCTTATGGAAAACGTTGCAAGTCCACGGGGGAGAATACATTACTTAGTAGGTTAATAAAAATAAAATAAAATGATTTTTAATAAGAATTGTGACAGGTTTCAATTCTTTATACGAGTCTAATAGTTGGCACATCTCTCTATATTGTGGCTGTACTATGTGTATCTGTAATTCAGATGAGGATTGGGATAGAGGCGGCCATGGCCTTAAGTTAGGAACCATCATAGCTTTTTCATGGAATAGAAATGCGGAAACCACGGAAAACTAATTCCAGGATGGCTGAAGTGGAAATCGAACCCTTCTCAACACAGTTTTGCCTCACACAACCGAGAGTACCCCGTTCCAGCCCTCCTCACACAAGAATTAAAATTTCTAGGCAGATCTGGGAATCGAACCTGAACTTCCGGGGCGTCAGAAAAAAACGCTAGCCACTACACCACGATATGGTCAACATATTTCTTAACCTATTGAATTATTGGTTAATACATGTATATATTTAACAAGAAGTTCCGTGAAGAACTATACAGCCTACTTTTCATGCCAATGATTATTCTACAGTATATGGACCTATATAGAATAATGACAAAATTAAGTTGGTAATATCGAAATATCTAATACCTGGTATAATGTAGCCTGATAGAGCACTATAGTTGGAAGCCCTGGTGACTGAATATATTCTTAGTTCAATCTCTTAAGGTACAGAATACAAAATTAGGTTGAAGTCCAATGGACGTTACATGCAGTTAGACACTGGATCTATCAGCACGCGTAAAAGCATGTTGTCAACAATACCATGCGTGTGCTGGTCAGAAATAATCTGAAATATTATCATTTCTTGTTGTGGCAATTTTGGATGAAATCCATTTGTTAGTATAGAAGTTACATGTATTTTAAAAATTGGACATCTGCAGGCATAGAATCATGTTGGCAGCACTGCCTTGTATTAATTACTCCAAATTAATCTACAATGTCAGGTGCTATACGTGTGCAAAGTAAAGAGCTGTTGGCTTGCATACTTGCTGATATATTGATATTAGGGTAAAACAAGATGTTCAGTAAAGAACATATAGCCTACTTTCTCCTAAATGCATGGGTATTGTTATAACTCTTTGTCCTTTTCAAGGAGTATGATTGAATGTTGGTTGTAGTAGCTTGTTGAAATACAACGTGCTATAGGGATATTAAACATGAATATGAGGTGCCCTTTGCTAGTGCTACCTCTGTACCAAATTTCGTTCAATTCGGTTTCACCGTGTTTGAATTGATAGGGGGAATCGATTTGCACACATACTTGGCCACCATATGCAAATTATTGGGCTGATGTTCTTGCAGTTTGGTCTGAATATCTTTCCCACATAAAGATATGGTGTTGCAAAATTTGGTAGAGACTAGATTATTAGGTTGGTCGTAATTACATTTTAGCTTTTAACATTTGGGTGGCCGCGATTACGTTTCCGTCAAGATAGCGGTGATATAAAACATGACACTGAGGTGCCCTTTGCTGGTGCTACCTCTGTACCAAATTTCGTTCAATTCGGTTTCACCGTGTTCGAATTGATAAGGGGAATCGATTTTCACACAACGATGGCCGCCATCCGCAAAATATTAGGCTGATGACCTATTAGTTTGGTCAAAGGATGCTCCCTCCATAAAGGTATGTTGTTGCTAAATTTGCTAGAGATCGGATGATTAGGCTAATCGTAATTTGATTTAAGCTTTGAACATTTGTGTGGCCGCCATTACGTTTCCGTCAAGATGGCGGCTATATAAAACATTACACTGAGGTGCCCTTTGCTAGTGCTACCTCTGTACAAAATTTCGTTCATTCGGTTCCACCGTGTTCGAATTAATAGGGGGAATCAATTTTGACATAAAGATGGCCGCTTAGGCTAATGGCCTATTAGATTGGTCAAAGGATGCTCCCTCCATAAAGGAATGTTGTTGCAAAGTTTGGTAGAGATCGGATGGTTATGTTAGTCGTAATTTGATCTAAGCTTTAAACATTTGTGTGGCCGCCATTACGTTTCTGTCAATATGGCGGCGATATAAATCATGACACTGAGATGCCCTTTGCTAGTGCTATCTCTGTTCCAAATTTCGTTCCATTCGGTTTCACCGTGTTTGAATTAATAGGGGGAATAAATTTTGACACAAAGATGGCCGCCATCCGCAAACTATTAGGCAAATGACCTATTAGATTGGTCAAAGGATGCCCCCTCCATAAAGGTATGTAGTTGCTAAATTTGGTAGAGATCGGATGATTAGGTTAATCGTAATTTGATTTAAGCTTTGAACATTCGTGTGGCCGCCATTATGTTTCAGTCAAGATGGCGGCGATATAAAACATGACACTGAGGTGCCCTTTGCTAGTGCTACCTCTGTACAAATTTCGTTCCATTCGGTTCCACCGTGTTCGAATTAATAGGGGGAATCAATTTTGTCATAAAGATGGCCGCCACCCGCAAACTATTAGGCTAATAACCAATTAGATTGGTCAAAGGATGCTCCCTCCATAAAGGAATGTTGTTGCAAAGTTTGGTAGAGATCGGATGGTTATGTTAGTCGTAATTTAACTTAAGCTTTGAACATTTGTGTGGCCGCCATTACGTTTCTGTCAAGATGGCGGCGATATAAAACATGACACTGAGGTGCCCTTTGCTAGTGCTACCTCTGTACCAAATTTCCGTTCATTCGGTTCCACCGTGTTCGAATTAATAGGGGAATCAATTTTGACATAAAGATGGCCGCCATCCGCAAACTATTAGGCTAATAACCTATTTGATTGGTCAAAGGATGCTCCCTCCATAAAGGAATGTTGTTGCAAAGTTTGGTAGAGATCGGATGATTAGGTTAATCGTAATTTGATTTAAGCTTTGAACATTTGTGTGGCTGCCATTACGTTTCTGTCAAGATGGCGGCGATATAAAACATGACACAGAGGTGCCTTTTGTTAGTACTACCTCTGTACCAAATTTCGTTCCATTCGGTTGCACCGTGTTCGAATGAATAGGGTGAATCGATTTTCACACAAAGATGGCCGCCATCCGCAAACTATTACGCTGATGACCTATTAGTTTGGTCAAAGGATGCTCCCTCCATAAAGGTATGTTGTTGCAAAATTTGGTAGAGATCGGATGATTAGGTTAGTCGTAATTTGATTTAAGCTTTGAACATTTGTGTGGCCGCCATTACGTTTTCGTCAAGATGGCGGCGATATAAAACATGACACAGAGGTGCCTTTTGTTAGTACTACCTCTGTACCAAATTTCGTTCCATTCGGTTGCACCGTGTTCGAATTAATAGGGGGAATCGATTTTCACACAAAGATGGCCGCCATCCGCAAACTATTACGCTGATGGCCTATTGGTTTGGTCAAAGGATGCTCCCCCAATAAAGGTATGTTGTTGCAAAATTTGGTAGAGATCGGATGATTAGGTTAGTCGTAATTTGATTTAAGCTTTGAACATTTGTGTGGCCGCCATTACGTATCCGTCAAGATGGCGGCGATATAAAACATGACACTGAGGTGTCCTTTGCTAGTGCTACCTTTGTACCAAATTTCGTTCAATTCGCATTCACCGTGTTCGAATTGATAGGGGGGGGACAGACATTCAGAGTACACACACTCACACACACACAGACACACACACACAGACTCACACACACACATACACACACACACACACACACAGACTCACACACACACATACACACACACAGACAGACACACTTTTTTCGCCCTGTGTTGATCTCATAAGTCTACTTTCATTTTTTGCAAAAATCGAAAGTAGGCTAGAAATATAGACAGCATTTATTAACAGTTGGCAGCCCTGATTGCTCTTAACAATACTTACAGTCATTCTGTTATGGTACACATAGCACATACGAAATTTGGTTGTAATCCAACTGATAGTATAGAAGTTACATGTATATAAAAATTGGTACTATCAGCAGGCTTATAATCATGTTGGTAGAACTGACGTATATAAGTTACTCCAAATTAATCTAAAATGTCAAAATATACGTGTGCATAGTTTAAAGCTGTTGGCTTGCATACTTTCTGATATATTGGTATTTGGATAAAAAAAAATAGAGAGAGGAATTATTAACAGTTGGCAGCCCTGGTGGCGCTTAAGAATACGCTCAATCATATCCGTTTATGTACAGATATTACTTACAAAATTTGGTTGAAATCCAATTGATAGTGTAGAAGTTATATGCATTTAAACATTGGACCTATCAGAAGGCTTAAAATTATTTTGGCAACACTGTCATTGTTGGCCTCCTGGAAATTAAATTTAAATAGTATTGTCTGCATGTGTTCCAATTTTGGAATAGCTCCCATGCATACCTTGCGAGATATCCAACATGGAGCTCAATTTTCTAGTGCGTTTTTTCAGCTGTTGGTAGCACTGACATCATTTTCAAATATCGACGTGAGATATTCCGGTGCACGTCTTTACTCATACTAAATTTGGTTTTGATTACTGCAGCCGTTTAGGAGTTGATAGGGGGGGACACACACACAGCCAGACAGACAGACAGAAGGACAGACAGACAGACAGACAGACACACATTTTCCCGGATCGATCTCATAAGACTACTTTTTCCTCATTTTTGCAAAATGTGAAAAGTAGGCTAAAAATGCCGACAGCGGTAGCTAGCCTAAACACGCAGCGCTAGGCCATGGGGCCAAGTTATCTGTGGACTCGGTAGACGTGGGTTCGAGCCCCACTGTCGGCCATCCTTGAAATGGTTTCCATGGTTTCCAATTTTCAACCCCAGGCAAATGCCACCTTTGCCCAATTTCACCCACTTTTATGAATGTCATCTGTCATTAACTCCTCTCATGAGTTTGGCGCCAGGAAGGGCATCTGGCCGTAAAAACCATCCGCAACATAGACTATCATCGCATCTTATCCCCAACCCCGTTGAAAACGGGAATAATAAGGGCTAGACATTCACATACACAGACACAAGTATTTTATTTAAAATTCAATTGCCATGCTATGAATACCGGTCACGAATATTTGTGCGAAGGATTTCAAAACAATGGTATACCCAATCAGGTTTAGAGGTAGTATCTACAGTATAATATAAATCACTCTTTCTCAACATTTTAGAACTCCATTTAAACCAATTTTCACTCCATATATAAAGTTTCAATTCTTGGATCATATCCTGTTAATAATAATGAAAATAATTTGCATATCAATTTGCATTTAGGTTACAGTCCTGGCCATAAAGCCATTAATCATGTTTTGTATTTTAAATAATGTTTCATTTTATGGCGTTTAGTAGAGAGGCGATATCAGATACCTTAAGGCATTATTCAGTAAACTGGTTTCATGATTCACAGTTTATGTCACAAATGAAGCCGTCTTGGCGTTGAAATTATTAGCGAAGGTAAAGAGATTATTGCCGTAATTAATTAATTTTAGGAGCTTGGGGCAACTTGGTCATTAGCCCTGTTTAGTTGGGTGTGTGTTGAACTTGTATGATAACTTGTATTTGTGTGTTGATAATAGTAGAGTGTGTAACTGTATTGGAGACAGCAGTCCCGGGACTTGAAGTAAGGCATTAACCCGGCATTTTCCGGGGGAACTGTGGACAAAACCCGTTTTAACTAAAAAGATGAAGTGAGATTGAGCAGGTAGTCTTTTGTAACTAATTTTTCCGGGGTAGGGGAATCGATATAATATTGTTATTAATTTTACATCCCTTTAACTACCGCGGCTTTTAGAAACGCTGGGTTGCCGGAATTTTGCCCCGAAGGGGATCTTTTTCGGGCCAGTAAATTTACTGAAACGGCTCCCTCACCTTTTCGCATCTTCAGATGTCAATCTATGCAGATTGCATAAATAGGCCTACCCTTTCTTGGGTTTAAAACTGCGACACGAATCACATTTCCTTTAAAAGAGAAAGAAATAGACCTAAATTAAAAATACTGCTACAGTTAAATATGTTCTGATAGTCGGCAACTATTAGCAAGTTTTATTTAAATCTTAGCGCCGCTAATGCACAGAAACCTCGCAGCGGCCAGCGGATACCACCACCTACCCCTAAAATATTACCAGAATATGACCTTGAAACATTATTATTGATGAAATATGACAATTTACTATGAAAATGCCCCAAACATGCATTTACGAGGGATGTTTTTTTAAGTAAGGGCCGCTTTTTTTAAAATTAACCGAACATTTTATTTTGAAACCACATTTATTTTAGGTTTTACATACCTTCCTCTATTTTTTTACATAGTTGCCTCGTTTATTTAGGCACTTGTCATGCCTTAAAACTAAGTTCTGAAATCCCTCTGCATAATAGTTTGCCGCCTGCTCTGACAACCATTAATTCACGCCTGTTTTCACTTCTTCATCGTCGGCGAAGCGCTTCCCACCAAGATGACGTTTCAGCTGCAGTCACCAAGTCATCTGTGATCACAGACCTGAGCGTTCATTGTCATGAACATTTTAACGCCCACTTTTGAACTTGCGTACCCATTTTCGCACTTTACCTTCCGTCATTGCATTATCACCATACATCTCACAAAGCTGACGATTATTATCTGCAGCCGACATGTTTCTTGCACTCAAAACACGTATCACAGATCGTACCTCACACGTGGCAGGCGAATCAATAATCTTGAACATTGTAAAGATGCACAGTTCAGCGTAAAGGTTAGCTACACAGCTGCAACTGACACCTGCTTGTTCGCAAAGGATGCCGGGAGGTAGCGCGCACGCTTGTTGCGGAGTGCGCACTAACTACGGGCTTAAAAAAACGGTCCTTACTTAAAAAACATCCATCGTATATGCTCTTTAAATCAACCTAAAAGGAATCAGGAAAATAACCCGTTTCTGCCTGAATTATTTTTTGACATAAACTAATTATGATTAGTACCAAAAGCTGCCCATAGTGTATTTCTACAGTATTTTAATGAAATTTGTTTAAAACGGAGAATAACATGGATAATACAGCATGTGCCATATATGGCACGCTAGGCAGATTATACAATATAATTATATATGTGAAATAAATTACTACACTGTTCTTTCTCTCTAGTTTGTTTGCCTCCACTGCCTTATTTGGTATGATATGGTACAATGATCACTATACACAGATCTATTGCATATTTGATGAACATGGTGTGGGGACGACCTTGTCAGTTTTCAGCAACACAGTGTTTCTGTTTCTTATCAAGAACCATGGCCAGCAAATGGTTTATCCCACCATACCTGATGTCTTATGTTATTATGCAGATAGACCCTGGGGAGTTCCTAGGATGACCTGGTCCTCTGGGTATTGTTGGATTCGATGTCAGGTAGTAGTGCACAATATCTCTTCTAAATTGTAACTGACGCAGAAGAACCAAGCATTGTCAATGGACACATCTATCAACCACGTAAATGTATGCCACCACTACTTTTTCTCTGGGATGTGTATTCTTTACTTTCCAAGGATGTGACAAACTTTGGGTCAAAATGACCCGGCGCCGCCTTTGAGTTATTTTCAGACTCAGAGTCTCAAGCTCCAGGACACTGCCAACCCGATAGGGTAAAAAGATAGCGAAAGCGAAGTATTTGCTGTGGTCTCTTCGGTTTTGGAACTATGTACATTATTTTAACATCATTATTCGTCCATGACGTTTGAACGGGTTGTATGTTTTATTCGTTACGCACTGCGCCGAGTCTAATGCAGAAACGCAAGAGCCCTTCCCTCTGTTCGACTCTGCTCCACCATCAAGCTAAACTTTCTGTTTGTAAACAATATAAATATTCGCTTTTTTTTCTCTATCATTTTACCCTCCAGGGTTGGCTTTTCCCACGGACTAAGTGAGGGATCCCACCTCTACCGCCACTGCGGGCAGTGTCCTGGAGCTTGAGACACTGAGTCAGGGATACAACTGGCCTGATGAAGGGATGGAAGATTGGGAAGGAGGTGGCCGTGGCCTTACAGTAGGAACCATCCCAACATTTGCCCGAAGACGAAGTGGGAAACCACGGAAAACCACTTCGAGGATGGCTGAGGTGGGAATCGAAACCCCTCTACTCATTTGGGCCACCCGAAGCTGAGTAGACCAGGTTCCAGACCTCATACCACTTTTCAAATTTCGTGGCAGAGCCGTGAATCGAACCAAGGACCTCCGGGGCGGCAGCCTACCATGCTGACCGCTACGCAACGGAGGCGAGCAATATAAATATTAATTTATTAATAGTATAAATAGATAAAGCAACAACAAATAATAAAGTACTTGTACCACAATCATAAAATAAACAAGAAGTTCCGTGCCGAACTAAAGAGCCTACTTTTCTCGAAATGTAAGATTCATTCCAATGATTAATCTATATGGACCTAATTAGAATAATGACGAAATTGAGTTGGTAATTGAGACATTTCTAATTAGTTCGAAATATAACTGGCATAATATTGGCTTGAATACTTTCTGATATATTGATATTAGGGTAAAAATTAGAGACAGCATTTATTAACAGTTGGCTACCCTGGTTGCTCTTAAGAATAAACATAGTCATATATGTTATAGTACACATAGCACCTACGAAATTTGATTGAAATCCAATTGATAGTATAGAAGTTACAAGTTATTACAATTGGTCTTATCAGCAGGCTTAGAACCATGTAGGTAGTACTGAGGTCCATTAGTTACTCCAAATTAATCTAGAATGTCAGGTACTATACGTGTGCATAGTTTAAGGCTGTCAGCTTGCATACTTTCTGATATATTGGTATTTGGATAAAAACAAAAGAGGGTGCATTTATTAACAGTTGGCAGCCCTGGTGGCTTTTAAGATTACGCTCAGTCATATATGTCTATCTACACATAGAACATACGAAATTCGGTTGAAATCCAATTGATAGTGTAGAAGTTATATGCATTTAAAAATTGGATTTATCAGCAGGCTTAGAATCATTTTGGCAACACTGTCATGTATGGCCTCCTGGAGATTAAACTAAAATATTATTATCTATATGTGTGCCAATTTTGGTACAGCTCCCATGCATACCTTCCACGATATACAACATGGAGCTGAAATTTTAATTGTGATTTTTCAGCAGTCGGTAGCACTGCCATCATTTTCAAATACGGCGGTGAGATATTCAGATAGAGATCTTTACTCATACCAAATTTGGGTTTGATTGCTTCAGCCGTTTAGGAGTTGATAGGGGGACACACACACACAGCCAGACAGACAGACAGACAGACAGAAGGACAGACAGACACACATTTTCCCGGATCGATCTCATAAGTCTACTTTTTCCTCATTTTTACAAAATGCGAAAAGTAGGCTAAAAATGTCAAAGAAAATATTTTTTCAAGAACAAGGTGGGTTCCGATCACGGTGATTTCCATTTCCAACGCCAGCACGCTAGCGACTACGCCTCGGAGACGAGTCGGCAACGTGTGCGAGAATAAGACTACAAACGTTTGAGGATTGATTTTAAACGTTCAAATTTGAGCACACTAAATAAGGCCCATTGGCAAAAACGCTCGAACAGGGGAAACATATTTTTTTATGAAGAGCAAATTTGAACGCTTTTCTAGTAAACCACATGGTGACCTCTCCTTGTTAGTCAATAAGGGTAATTTTCAAGACATGATTATTTTCTTGTCTCGACGTAAAGTGTTATCGGTCTTGTCTAATGCTATATCTTCTCGCAGGTTTCCGTTGTTCTGGCCCTCGTCGCCGTAGTCGTGGTTGCCTCTGCTCAGGAGAGCACCAAGGAGAAGCGAGGTGCAGCTGGTCTCGGCTACCCCGGCTATGCTGGACTTGGCTATTCTGGATTGGGGTACTCTGGACTGGGCTATGGTGGACTTGGATACAACGGTCTGGGTTACTCCGGTGTTGGATACTCTGGTCTTGGATATTCTGGCCTTGGATACTCCGGTCTGGGATACCATGGCGTAGGATACCCCGGATACTCTGGTGCCTACGGCTTGGGAGCTCACTCTGCCTACCTTGGTTAAACCAACAACAACACCTCCTTTAGATGCCAGATATAAGCACCATTACCACTGCTGTCTCCAACATCCACAGACATCTGACTAGCGAGTGGTAGAATTATCTGGCATCACCCTTCTAATATTCATCTTCAAGCTACAAAATTATACTCTGTTCCACAATGTCACCATTTAAATCCACATTTACTGTGTTTCTCAATAAATAATTGGCATAATCTTAATTTATATTTGAGTTAAAAATTTCCCCTTCCTAAGACCTTCCTTCATAGCCATGTCAAGTTCTTTTATAATTTCACTGCGGAGGGCCGGGTTCGATTCCTGGCTGTGCCAAGAAATTTAATCCTGATCTGAGGGATAGAACGAGTACAATTTCTCTTTTTTAAAGTATTAATCAAAGCACCAACTACAGCTATAGTTACCAGCAGTTAGCTCTGGACTTCCCCGGTATACTACTGCAGCGTAAAACATTTGCCACACTGAGCGTGTCTGTGTCTGATGTGAGAACCGACTGTCACGCACGTCAATGTTCTCAGACAGGGGAGTATTCATCACGCTCCCCGCACTGCTCTACACTCCTCTTCTACCGCTGAGTTCTCAAGGTCAAGTGCATAGCTAACGTCAGATTATTAGAATCGCTTACAGGGCCGTAGATAGTATTTGTGACTGGGGGTATCGGTCCTTTCACCATCGAATTCTTGTGCGGCTGGAATTTTAAAACTTCTTTATTGTGATAAGGTTATCCAAAACCTTCATTGGCGTCACAGGTTCCGAACGATGAATTGACAGAAGAGCTAATCCGTTCCGTCCTGTCTGTAAAGATACCAGGAATAACTTATAAGTGAAATAGATAGACCTATAGAACTATCAAATATTTAAATTTATTTTCGTAACGTTAAATAATAATTAATATTACCGGTATATAATATATATGAAGACTGTTTAATTTATTTACCTGCCCTGTTGAATTCCGCAAATACGTCTTAATCCTTTTGAGTGTGGAGAATGAACTCTCTGCTGTTGCGGTTGACACTGGAAGCGTTGCTAGAATCTGCAGAAGAGCGTGAATATTGGGGTAAAAAAATGGTCGTTGCACACAGTAAGACCATTCATGGCACTTGAGGCATTACACCTTGTTTGATGCATTTCCTTCTCCATAACTGAAGTTCAGCAGTAACATCCTTAACACTGCCTTCCATATCTCTCACATAAAAATCCATACATCGATATCATTATTATCGCTATAGACTACATAACATTTCGGTGTTACCAATATAAAAAAGTGACAGTCAGTCTGAAAGACTAGACTTAGTATCATTTTAAATGCAACAAATGCTGAAAAATGCTAGAAAGGCTGGAGGCTTCTCGCTTCGCTCGAAGCCAAAGACTCTTGACATGTTAGAAAATTATCTGCATAATACTTCTTGCTTATCTTGTTTCAAATTACTCGCGATCAGCAAGTGCAAACCATGGGCAAAGCAAGGTCAAGCGCGCTGGATGCCGTCACGCTCACCAGAGCGCGCGGGGACGTGCCCCTTCCATCCAGTCTAAAAGCACTTATAGTGGGTGATGTATTGAAGATAGAGATATGCTCTCGCGGACTTTTTTTTAGAACTTTTCATGCTGACCAATTATTACGCTCATAGTATATTGATATGTTTAACGGTTTGCCCAGCGTAAGCTTAAGAAGCGCACGGACGCCAAGGTTGTTTTCGACTTTTTCACTGAAATCGTTACTGCTTGGCTTCCTTTGATCATACATAAATTATTTTCTACAGAAACTTTCCTCGAGATATCCTTTACATAATGGTGAAAAATGCATCAAAATACATCCAGTGGTTCTCGAGATTACCCGTGTCATCCAAGAATCGGGGATTTTTGTCTTATACTAACGAAGTAGAGATTGTCGGGGAACACATGCACCAAGCGGTACTATGACGTCACACACCTCAGTGCATCTGGGTACAATTCGTCCCGTCACCGTAATGTAACGCCAGACCTCAGCGTAACGACGAAGTCGACAAGATTATTTAAAATGCTAAAAGAAAATAGTGATCTATAATAAAGCGAACTTAGTCAATGCCTACTAACTTATGTTTCACAAGGTCTTGAAACGCTCGTTATTTCTGGTGTGAGAAAGAAAACGGTCCACTTGGTTCTAGAATGAGGCGATTGTACGTGAACAGCTCACCTCAAATTTATCACTGCCTGCTAGATTAGAGAAGACTCTGATTAATGGTAGAAGGGACTCATCAATTCAAGTAAAATCCGCTAAATACACGATGTTCTTATTGTGTTCTGACAGTACTGAAAAATTTCATAATATTTTGGTATAGCTCTTAAATCAATACTGTTACGTGCTAGTAGTACCCGTATCTACGCCCTGATCGCGTATACCTTTGTGATAATGTCTTCCTACATGTATCGTGTTTCTCTACCTTCCGATATACTAAAACCTTCCCATTTCCTATTATTTGTTTGATATATCTCACTGCCACACTATATAGTGTGTGTGCCCATTCAGCGGCTTATTTCTCTCTGAAAGGGACACCCCTTAGCAAGGTTAATCATTACTTAATTCCCCATCACAATGGAGATTATACTGAATGCAGAATTAACTTACAACATTACTAAAAAAAAGATACGAGCCTTACAGTAGTCGCATATGATGTGTAACATCTGACATGTTATCCTACTCGTATACTACACAGCTTGGACATTCATAATGTTAATTTACACTCCATTTTCATACTGGTACTATGATGAATGTATAGATTGAATTGGAGATATGCTACTGTCACATTTGTGGCGCAGCGGTCAAGCTGTTAGTCTCTCACCAAGGTAGACCGGGTTTGATTCCCGGTCAATACATGTGAGATTTTCGAATTGAAATGCCGTGTCCTGTGGTTCACATTCCACGTAAAAGGGAGGTACCGTGGATCATGATCTTGAGATTAGCGGACACTCAAAACTACAAGCTTCCTTCCTTCCTTTTAAATTAATAATTCATAATAATAAAGTGACACACAACGTCGACAGTACTCTCAAATACTGTGAGCACATTCCTCAGTAACTATAACATTCATTATTCTCAAGGCTCTCATACAGTTCGTCGTAAACAATCAAAACATGGCTTCCTACAATCATGAAATGACCTAGTCTCACATTTGATGAAAATACAGCTTTTATTCCACTCATATAACAACATTCTGTTGTGCATTTAATATTTGACTACTCACCCACAGCTTCACAATAATGCCGCTTACTTAAATGTCATTTGTCGTCTTTGTCCTACCCCATGTGATATTCAACCTTGAACGTGAAGCTTGATAAACTGCTCAATGACAAATGAAAGTCGGTGAAACATTTGCCACTGTGCTCGTCAAACCAGTGCCTGCTAAATGCACTGCCTACTGTATTGCCATAACATTCTCGCGCTACAGAGCACACACTGCCTTGTTTCCAATACACACATTTTCAATTCTACATCCAGCTGGCAGTGCGTCTTCACTTCCGTCCGATCCACTTCCGTTCGATCCACTTCCGCCCGATCCACTTCCGTCCCATTTTTCTGGCAGTGCGTCTTCACTTCCGTCCGATCCACTTCCGTTCGATCCACTCCCCCCCCCCCGATCCACTTCCGTCCCATTTTTCTGGCAGTGCGTCTTCACTTCCGTCCGATCCACTTCCGCTCGATTCACTTCCGTCCCCAATTTTCAAAATCACTCCCACAAAACTATCCAGCAACCGAGCGGAAAGATGTTACAATTCAAAAATTAAAATAAATATTGTAACAAAGATCATCCACAAATTGACTATTATCTGCATTATTGCCTCTTAGTCACCTTATTATTATTTATTTAGCGTATGGATTTTAGTGCCGGGAGTGTCCACGGACATTTAAGGCTCGCCATTGGCTGTAGGGTGAGCTATAAATTCCGTTCAATTTCAAGTAGTTCCAACTTTCGCTATCAGATATCACTGACGCCTAGTGGTGTACGTTGTAACTGATGGAGCGTTTCAACGAAATATAACCTAGAAATATAGCTTCACACAAGTTTAGTTTGTGGAAGGATCTTTTACATGCCATAAATCTATGATATTGGCCCGCCGGCTTTACTTCTTCTCCGAAGAAAGGCATACTGAAGGATTTTAAGGCTCTTAAATAATCCGAGTACTTCGGCCGGGTTTGAACCCGCTATCTTAGACACAGCAGTACAGCATGCTACCAACAACGCCACCGTAGCCCTTATAATCGCTGGACGAAACCAGCTGATTCAGTCTAAGTCAAAATGCCAACAAACGTAGAAGAGAATTCTTACTTCAGCGGAAGTTTCGTATGTAGAGCTAACACATATCGCCAGTAGTTGATATGTGTGTCGCCTCCGTAGAGTAGCGATCAGCATGGTTAGTTGCCGCCCCGGAGGTCCTGGGTTCGATTCCCGGCTCTGCCCGAAATTTGAAAAGTGGTATTGTGCCCGTTTAGACCGGAGTCCGCACGACCACATATGCATTTTACCAATAATCAGTCAGCACGAGAGTCAAAATATCCCGGAGCGCCAGATGGGTTAAAGCAAATCGCAAAAACGACATCAAATAAAAAAAATGCTTTGCTGATTTTTGGCTCAATGCAACAATAAGGATAGAAGGAGATTCAGTTGGGTATAACACATCAAGTAAAATTATCTCAGTTTATTTTGAATTTAAAATTGACTGCAAAAATGCTCAAAGCAGCATCATTCACGTGTGGCGACCCACACTCCTATTTACACAATATACAGAAATTTTCCAAACACATTCGACAATTATTTTTTGGAAACACAAATCTGATTGTCAGTCCTGTAGACTGTGTTCCAAAATTATTTATGATTAATTCCAGTTCAAATTTAATTGTCTCTACTGGAAATATCGTAGTTCACTGTTTGAATTTTTACATAATATTAACACTCGTAGAATAAATGTTCATAGAATTTTTAACTTTCACTTATTTTTCCAGTTTCAAAAATATATTGTCGAAAAATATTGTTATCTCTGAATCAACACAAATTATTTACACACATTAATAACATCTGAAGAGTATTTGACCTTGAGCATAGCATCGAAGAACTGTGCGAAGCACAACAACAATTAATTGTTCTTCCAACATTAAACATTCGAGAAGTGACTCGATTATGAACTTCAAGTTCCTAACAAAATATATGATTTCTGAATCATCAACTTGATCAATAAATTGTTGAACCATTCATCCATTCAATTTTCCACTTGGAATCATTATTATGAAAAATATTTATATTTATGGCCATTTTAGTAATTTTCACAACTTGCAATTCTTCGACAGAATGCGGAAATAAGAATTGTAATTTCATAATAAATTCATTTAGTTCATGGCACTAGGATTGAAAACATCCTTCAAATTATTCGTGGTTATAGAATTATTTTTTAAATTGGCAGTGGCCCATTCTATTATTTGTGTAAGAACACAATATTACAACAACAACGGCAAAGGTCTTCCTCTGAAGAAGAATAAACTACTATCATGACACATCCGGGTACTGGCAAAATCAAAGTCTAAATGGAATTCGTAAACAAGGTTGAAATAAGAACTGATGGTGTCAAAGAAATAACATTCGGGTCATTCATACGACGAAATGTGTAGTTCCAATACTCCTTCTATAAACCTGAGCCATCGAACCTGCTATTTGATTGATGCTCGAAAAAACCTCTTCATTCCTGCGACTTAAACATGCGCACCTGGGAATGGCATTTCAACTACTCCACACATATAAATTTTTTTCCCAAAATTTATACAATAAATCAAGCCTCTGCTTGTTATCAACACTGGAAGATTAATAAACTTACAAGTTTATTTTATTTTACCATTCAGTTCAACCCGTGAATTTACCATACTTATGAAAATATTTATTTCACTTTCGAGTGTATCTACGTCATGATTTTATATAAATACAAAAATATCCTATTTGATAGAAATATCATTTGCTTCCCGTTTCATGCCTCTCCGTGTTATCTGAAAAATATACTTTGCTCAATGCAAATATCAACTGTTCAACCAGAACTGAAATGTTGGTTGAATGCGGGCCTGCGCTAACCACTCTCCTTCGGAAAATCTCCTGTTCCAAACTAGAAATGATTAAACTACTTCATAGGCTCTCTCTCAATACATATGATTATTATAAAATATAATATCCAGGAATTATTTAGAAAAATTATAAAAATTATTATTATTATTATTATTAGTGGATTATTATTATTATTAATATTTATGTTATTTTAAATGTGTTTAATTATCATCTCATTATGTGAGAATCCACATGTTCGAACCTTCGAATATGGAAAAAATATCCATTCCTCAACAAAAAAATAATTTAACTTTTACAGTTACATCGGCTGATTACCGTGATTTCCCAAAAATATGAAATATTCAAATAAATCTTCGTTATGCTCGGTCATCGATCCTAAACTGTTCTGAGTGCTGAAAACGCTCAGAATAACTATAATAAGTCTTGCGTAAATCATTGCAAGATTTAAATACGAAGAAAAATAAATGTGTTGGTCATCTGCAGAAAAATAGTTTGTTCCAATTAGCTAGGCATAATATAATTCAAATGTGGCTTACATTTCTTGATGGTCTTGAAGCGTAGTAAACCTGGTCTGTACCAGATTTATCCATAGACATGCCCTATCGGACAAGCACGTATAATCCTTGTATCGGCCGCCATTATATACCCACAATTCGTCTAGTCAGACATAGTGGTAGTATCTTTTGACGTTTGAATTAACTGTTGTTCCATTTTAATATGGGCTTCTATCAAAGCCATAACAGTTTGTTTAAATGGGGTCAGATCTAAGTGATCTATTCTTAGATATGTCAGTCGTAACGTAACTCACGGTAATCTTTTCAGTACAAGAAAACACTGACAGTCTAACCAATCAACGGCTGTTCTGAAGATCGTTCCCTGAGCATGGTTTATCACCATCTACCATGCGCGAAGCAACCTGTAGTTTCCCTGCGTAGACTAATGAACAACACCGTGATAGACTGGTCTTCAGTGTACTGATAGATCGGAGTGGTTAACCATTAACAAATATGAAAACTGACTGAAATGGATTTAAATATCCAAGTATTAGGTTATTACTGGACTGTGACAAAGTACTAATTCTAGACAAAGTCTAGCATATGTCCATGTGGAAATATAAAATATTTCTCCAGTGTCTGTAGAAAAAAAAATCAATCACCTCAGTGATTCTCCTCGCCGGAAACTTACTAAGTTCCACCTCGTAGCGCAGCACTTTTGTGACTATCACAACTTTGAAAATAACTTCTGCGTAGATCCGGCAACCATGTGCCTTGGCTCAGCGTAGTAGCACCTTGCTCGGCAAGTGCTTGTGTTGGAATGAGCTACAGATACCTCGGCCAGCCGGCTTTTATTCAAAACTGCCAGGGTCACGCGTCATCACGCTGAAATCTAGAAATCATCATATCTCTGGTATCCCTGGTCCGATTTACTTGATACTAAATGCATTCTCTTTCATTTGGCCGTGCCAGTAATCTGATCCAAGTCTCAAGTCTCTACTCCATGGTTAACTATTTAATCAATAAATAGCCTCGACCTCTGCTATTACTCGCTACGTCACTTGACATGCAAGTATCGGTATATTCTTTCCAATTGCTTCGAGAAGCAATGGAGCGCGATATTCAAATATCTCAACTTTCAAAAGCGGCTGTAGCCTTTCCCTTGATATCTAGGTGTCTGAATCTTGGAATACCCATTCCTAGAGTTGGGCACAGTATGAGGACTGGAACGGGGTTCTACTCAGCCTCGGGTGTTCCAAATGAGTAGAGGGGGTTCGATTCCCACCTCAGCCATCCTCGAAGTGGTTTTCCGTGGTTTCCCACTTCGTCTTCGGGCAAATGCCGGGATGGCACCTTCTTCAAGGCCACGGCTGCCTCCTTCCCTCTTCCTTGCCTATCCATCATGACCATCCATTACCTTCCCTCATGAGGCCCTTGTTTGCTTTGCAGGTGAGGCCGCCTGGGCGAGGTGCTAGTCACACCTCACCAGTTGTATCCCTTCCGATTAGATGTTCCCAGCTCTAGGACACTGCCCGTAGAGGCGGTAGTGGTGAGTTCCATCGCTGAGTCGGTGGGTTCCACCAACCTGGAGGGTAAACGACTAAGAAGAAAACAGAGAAGAAGAGTTGATAAGTGTAAAATAAGTCTCCTGTACAACCCGCAGAGGTGTGTAATTAGAATTCCGGAACACCGTGTATAGGCCTACATAATGTAAACAGATTTCTAGTCTGTACAAAAGCTTTCGTTGCCTGTGTTCAGTGTATAGATTAGCGGCTTCGGTGGCGTTGTTGGTAGCATGCTGAACTGCTGTGCCCAAGATAGCGGGTTCAAACCCAGCCGAGGTCATCAGATTTTTTAAGAGCGTTCAAATCCATCAGTATGCCTTCCTTCGGAGGGGAAGTAACGCCGGCGATCCCATGTCATAGATTCATGGCATGTAAAAGATCCTTGCACAGACTAAACTTGTGAGAAGCTAAATTTCTAGATTTAGTTGGAACGCTATATCAAATTTCCAACGTTCACCTCTTGGTGTGAGTGACATCTGGTAGCGAAAGTTGGAACTACTTGAAATTGTACGGAACTTGTAGCTTACCCTATGGGTGTTCGCTTGGAGCAGCTCCAGCCTCTGGCGAGTCGAACATGTCCTCGGACACTCCCGGCACTATTTATTTATTTATTATTTAGCGTATGGCCCATACAATGAAGTTATACAGGGTGCATTTTATGTACCTTTGGAGAATGATAGGTCGTGTAGGGGACGGGTATAGAAGTAATTTGAGATGGGGAACTTGGGGTCGGAGTGGCCTCCTTAACCCCTAAAATAAGGGTTGATTCAGGCCCTCCACCCTGTAAGTTAGGTAAGCGACCCAAGCTCTATTACCTTTCTCAATCCTTTAACTCTTGGCAAGATTCATTTCTTCATGTGGCGCTGGCGTAATGGATAGCTTTGCGGTGCGAAAGGCCGGTAGTCCCGGGTTCGTTTCTGGGCTTGGGGAAAATCTTTATTTTTATTTTTATGTTATTTGTCGTATTGTAGTCACATGATACAGTCTGGTGCTACGTCAGAAAAGAGAGTGCACCAGACTGTATCATGTGACTACAATACTACAAATATATATTTTAAATGGCTCAAGCCCGGAATCGAACCCGGGACTACCGGCCTTTCGCAACGCAACGCTATCCATTACGCCAGCGCCACATGGAGAAATGAATCTTGCCAAAAGTTAAAGGATTTAGAAAGGCAAAAGAGGCTTGAGTCGGTTACCTAACTTACGGGGTGGAGGGCCTGAATCAACCCTTATTTTAGGGGTTAAGGAGGCCGCTACGACCCCAAGTTCCCTATCTCAAATTACTTCTATACCCGTCCCCTACACGACCTATCATTCTCAAAAGGTACATAAAAGACACCCTGTATACATATTTACATAACAAGAAGGGCAACGAGCAATAACCAAGATCATTGATCCACTGTTCTGCCCCTGGAGATGCCATAAAGAAATCCTTTTGGCAACCTGTGTACGCCCGCGTTTCACATTCGCTCACAATATGGTGGATGGTCTGTCGCGCAGCTCCTCAGTCACACGCAGCTGTCGACAACTTGTTCCATTTGAACAGCATGTCTCTGCACCTACCATGGCCTGTCCTCATTCTATTCAGGGGAGACGTGCACGAAATCCTTCTGAAATATGATTTTTTGTTCTTGCTGAAATTGCAAACTTATTATCTTGTGAATCTATTCCCAAAAGGATTTGGTTGAAAATGCCTATGTCCATTAAGAATTCAAATTCCTAACATATGCGCGTCAGATTTCACACCCCCTTTTCAATGCATTGCTATTTTTCATCTTTGCTGAACACTTTACATCATTTTAGTCATGCAGTTGGCGGTATCACACTTGGGAATATTGCAGAAGGCTGTGGTGCGCACTTCCGGTCTAGCAAGCATGGCGATTACCGCGGAAAGTTTGTTTTGATTTCAGAGATACAGTGCGAGGTAGGGAGTTGTTATTTCTTCAAAATTTGTAAGAGACGTTATTAATAACAATGGGCAGGTCTGCTAGAGTGTTCAAGAAAGTTAAAAGATCTATTGTACTGAATACAAAGAAAAATATACCGGGCTTATCTAATGTAGTCCAATTGTTTACATACCTCAAGATGGCGGCTGTGCGAAATTTTGAAATTAAGTTTTTATTTCTTGTGTCCTAATCATACGATCGAAGTCAACGATTGAATATTGATCCTACGCAATAATCGTCGTCTAATAGTATATAACTCTATGGCCTACTACATATATAAAAATCCAACATGGCGACAATCCGAAATATTTCGACGGTTTTCAATATCTACGAATTTGTTAGGCCTACAGCAATCAAACTGATTTTTTTATGTTGATAGTGGCAATTAACGTAAGTAGGATGTATGAAAATAGGCTATTTTGTTCTTCATGGAACTAATTTTTCGGCTGTTCTTCATGGAGAACATTCTACAGGGCATCAACAAGAGGTATATTGATTCTGAAAACAAGGCTGTGGATGACATCCTTAAGGAGGCCAGGCAAAAGAAAACACTTGGGAGGAAAGAAGCTGAAGAGGTGGATGATGACCATTATGGATATGGTCAATTTTGATGTTGTTGAGTCGAGACAAGTAGCATGTCTACCTTGCTAAAATTCAATTGTCATTTCCTGGACTTCCTTTTTCCAAAACAAATGTACCTTTTCCACTTGAACTACCAAAGATACCAATTCAAAACTTGGTTGACAGACAGGTTAAACATTGTTACACATTTTACTGGAAGGGAATTACAAAATATGTAATTTTATGGATTTCAGACGTTCATATGTATGCACTTTTTGTGAATTTTGCATATTCATAAGTTCTTTCATATTCAAAAAGTCTAAATAGGCATGGAATTAAAAACGGCTCCAGGGATTCCATTAACAAGGTTATAGAAACCACTAAAATAAATTGCAAGATCCAGGACCTTAGTGTTGCTGAGAAAACGGTACATCTATGTGACCAAAATTCAAATTACAAAAAAAAATATTTTTCTAAAACATTCTACCCAAATTAACTGATTAATTTTAGTAGGAAATACCAATGCCTCTTTAATCAGTGTGCAAAGTTTCGTGATTCTAACTCAAATAACATTCAAGTTATAGAAAATTTAGGAAGTCAATGCATTTTCGTGCACGTCTCCCCTTCAGGACAGTCCATGTTTTACGTGGTAGCTGGAATCCAGTTGGAACTTTGTCCCCCGAGAACATACTGTGTAGGTGCATCTCCGTTGCTGCATTCCAGTGTTTTTTCCACTCTGAAGTTGGGTCGCAGCCTCTTGCAACCATGTCAGAGGCGTTACGTAGACCTGGATGGCGTGAACGTAATCTGTTTTGATTCAGAGTGGGTAGATCTTCAATTGCAGGTAGATCGGGATTGCTTAAGATTTACGTGAATTTCTTGATAAGAACGGTGGATCTACGCAAATCAGATGGCATTATTCCAGACAAAAGCGGTAGCCAATGAATTGCTGTATACCGAATTGCGCCAGTTATAATGCGCCGGCACTAGAAGCCATAGATAAATAAATAAGTGTATAGATTGAAAAATATGGACGATAAGTTGCAGACTTGTCTTTTAACTTTACCTTTTTACGCTTTGCGCACCTTCAAATGCCAACTGACGGTGCCAGGAATCGATCCTGCAATCTCAGACACAGGAGGGCAGAACGTTACTGTTGCTCCAGAGGTATTCAAATGCCAAGCAAAACTGTCACCACCTCGCGGCGTAGTTGTGCTCGTAAAATCGTACACAATGGTCGTGATGTCAGCTGCCGCAAGACCGGAGATAGTAGGTTCGAATCCCGGCGTCGACAGTGGTTATTCTGAGAGTAGTTTTCCCCCAGGTTTTCCATACTCTCTCCAGGAAAATGCCGCGATAGTTTATTTATTTAGCGTATGGCATTACAAATGAAACACAAAAAACACAATAATAATAATAACCAATAATAATAATAAAAAGTACATACAAGCACAGATATCGACCTATAACCTTATGTCCAGACTATTGATCCAGTCTAGGCTAGATGGTGTAGCACTGAAAAAGTCGATAGGGTCACCTAGGTATGCTCTTATTTTGCAGTCTTCAACAAAGTGCCTGATGGTCGTATTCGATGAACCACAATCACAGCAGGGGTCTGGACGCTTCCCCCATATGTGCAGGTTGTACGCAGAAACTCCATGTCCTGTACGGATGCGGTCAATGGTCTTCCACATATGTCGTGGTTGTTCAAAGCCCTTGATTTTGTTTACAGGATCAATGAGGTCACGAACTTCGGATGGGGCAATTCTAGTCCATGTTTCGTGCCATTTAGCTGCAATGTTGAAATTACTATCAGCAAGCTGTTGAGCCAGTCGCAGGGGTGGATTCCTGGACTGGAGCTGGTTTATTGCCAGAGTGGGAATGTCGTCATAGATTAGAAGTGCAGGGTTGTTCATTATTTTAGAATATTCCTTCCTCGGTGCATCTTGTCTTCTTAACACCGGGAGGGCTATGTGGCTGAGTGTTGGGAGCCAGTAGAGTGGAGTAGTTCTTATACAAACGGAGATGGTACCTCACTTCAAGTCCCGGGGAACATATCCCTTCTCTGTCACTGATACATTTACACACACTACTACTCTACAGTCATCACAGCAATACAGGTTATCGGACAACTTCAACACACACCCAACAACATGGGGTGATGACAAGGATGTCCTCATACCCTCAAGCGAATTAACAACAACAATAGCAACAAAAACAACAACAAAACTGTCACTTTTATTGTTAAAAATGTCCTATACCGTAGACTACTTATTTTCCAAACACTCAGGGGTACACAACTTTCGGTGACCACGGGATCACAACTACAACCAGCATTGCTTCCACGTACATGTGCTGGGCTTCTCTCCTGTCGACATTTCATGGTCAACTTTCTTCACTTTCGATCCCGATGGTATTAACTCTTTATAGGGCAGAACTAGTTTATCCATTTTTACGTTCAATTGTATTTGAGTTAATTATACCTTTTAGCTCTTAATGTTGATTTCAATTGTAATTATTCTTAAATAATGTAGTATTAATTTGAATTTTTATTTTCTAATTACATTTATTTAATCTTGAATCTTAAATGTTAAATCTTAAACCTTAAATCTTCAATCTTTAATATTTTATCTTCAGTCTTAAATCTTCAATCTTAAATCTTAAATCTTTAATCTTTAACCTCTCAACTTTAACCTTTAATCTTCAATCTTTAATCTTTAATATTTAACCTTTAACCTTTAACCTTTAATCCTTAATCCTGAATTCTTAATCTTTAATACTGAAACCTTAATCTTTTCCCCTTAATCTTTAATCTTTAATCGTAATATTTAATCTTTAATCTTTATCATTAATCTTTGATCTTTGATTTTTGATCTTTAATCTTTAATCTTAAACCTTCAATCTTAAATCTTACATGTAATATCTTTAATCTTAAATTTTAAATCTTTAATCGTTAATCTTAAATTTTTTGATATTTAATACTTAATATTTACTCTTTAACCGTTAATCATTAATCTTTAATCATTAATCTAGGCTTTAATCTTTAATCTTTAATCTTCAATCTTTAACCTGAAATCCTGAATTTTAAAACGTAATCTTCATTTTCATCATAATCTTAATTTTAATCTTATTTGCATTATTATAGTTTTTACAGTATACAGTATATGGGCAGATGACCTCATAGTTCCACCAATTAAAACCTCAATAACTAACATAGTTATTTATTTTTATTTTATCAGTTCAAATTGCATGTTCATAGTTTATTTAATTGTTAATTCTTAATTTATTTATTTTTGTTAGAATTTTATCCAGCATCATAGGTCAAAGAGGCGCAGAAATACTAACACTTCTGTAAGAAAATTCGTTGGAATTAGGCTCAAGGATTGAACATTTGACACCATTGATATTATAGATTGTCTGTCTTTCATTCTCCCGCATTAATTGGTCCTTGTCTCATCTTTCCTGACATCCTCACTTTTCGAGAGGTCAGACGTTATCTTTTGTATTCATGGTATCTTCTGCCGTCCGCAAAAGTCCCTGAGGAGGTAGGGTGTATGCATTGAAGTTATACAGCTCCTTGTAGTTTTGGATGTGTGTGTGGAATATCTGAAATAACCTGAGTTATTATGATGGTTGTACTATTAAACATTTTAAACATTTAATGCAGCCAAGTGGCCATAGGTTTACAAAAATACTATTTATATAAACTTAATTTCTATTGATTCGCATAATCACTGATTGTCCTTGTTCTTTTTGTACACATTTCCAAGTGATCATAGTGATTGCATGTATGTCCACACAGTTGACACTTGCATGTAATTGAAGGCTCATGATACGTCTTGTTGTGACAAATGATATGATGGAAGCCGTGTACTGCCATTCTTCTATAGACGTGACGCATTCAAAGTTTGCTTTCGTCCATGATCGATCAATAATGGCGCCAGATGCAAAAATCCGGATATACGTCTTCTCGATTTTGGATGAATGTTGCCAATAGGTTCTCTGATGCATTTGTGTTGGGTAAATGTACTTGTGTCGTAAGATCTTCTATGAGGAAGAATTCTCTTGCCAGACTATTGTGTTTATTGAAAATTAGGGATAGGATTGGGAAGGGGACAGTTAGGAACCATTCCAGAAATTGCCTGAAGTAGAAGTGGGAAACTACGGAAAATAACTTCCAGGATGGCTGAAGTGAGAATCGAATCCTCCTCACCTCTGTATTATCTCACGAAGCTGAATGACGACTTCTCATCACTGATGAGCTCGAAAGTTAGCGACCCCGAGGGATTCCTGAGCTGGGTCAGTTTTCCACCTTACCTTCGAGGTGAATCCTCTCCACTTTTACTTTCCTATCTGCCTTTCATGGCTCTAGTTCTTTCTGAGTCCATCCACCCTCATTCTTCGAGGGATGAGTGTATTTCTGTCCCAGTCTTTTATATCCTTAATCATCTGTTTTTTCCTTAATAAGTTTGTAGTTTTCATATCACCATCCTCATTTTCCTTAGCACCCAAACCATTAGAGGCCAATAACCTCGATGTTAGGCCCCTTAAAACAACTATCATCATAATCATAATTAATTTCAGAACACGCCTCATAACTAATTGTTTGGGAAAGTATATTTTTGACTACCTTGTTTTATGTTCCTATGAACAAATTTAATTTTGACAATAAGGCATTTTGGAAATATCTGTTCCCGAAGGAAACAGGATGTAAATTGTCCGATTGAGCTATGTACTGGGGCGAAACGCTGGCAACTGTTTTGAGCTAGCCGGACCATTTTATCAAATTTCTTTGTGAATTTGTTAAATAAAGCATTTTGCATTTAAAACATTTGATGTTTGTTGTTAAGTCATTTTAGGGGCTTGGGACATATTGGTCATCAGCCCCGCGTAGTTGGGTGTGTGTTGAATTTGATAAGCTGCATTTATGTGATAACTGCAGTAGGTGAGGTGTGCATTAACCAACTGAAGAGCCCAATTGCACACCGGGGCGAAACACTGTCATTTTGTTGAGTTATGCCGGAACATTTAGCACAATTTGTGTTTAAATATATAATGGCTCAACGGACAATACATATTTTTCTTTGGAAAATTATATATTCAATGCCAAGGTAAGGTTATAATTGCCTTGGAGTGGAGTTTCGACTCCCATAGTGCACTGGCTTTGCTCGTGACGTGGATACACATGTATCAAATACGTCTTGCAATGGCCTTCCCAGTGTGTACTAGACAGTGTCTTGGTGAGGTGTGCATTAACCAACTTAAGAGCCCAATTGCACACCGGGGCGAAACACTGTCATTTTGTTGAGTTATGCCGGAACATTTAGCACAATTTGTGTTTAAATAACTGCAGTAATGTGTGTAGCTGTATTATGTCTGCCTCATTGCGTAGTGGCTAGCATTCTTGGCCGTAACCACGGAGATCCGGGTTCGATTCCCGGCTCTGCCAAGAAATTCAATTCTTATCTGAGGGCTGGAATGGGGTACACTCTGCCTCGTGAGGCATAACTGAGAAAAGCAGGTTCGATTCCTACCTCAGCCATCTTGGAAAAGGTTTTCCGTGGTTTCCACACTTATACTCCAGGCAAATGCCGGGATGATACCTAAATTAAGGCCACGGCTGCTTCCTACCCAAATACTACCTGAATTATAAATACACACACTATTGCTGACATAACAGTGGCACAGGTTATCAGCCTAATTCAACACAACCCCTGTACACGGGGCTACATGGCAACGATGTCGCAAAGCCCGGATAAAATCAACAACAACAGATGTATTATGACTGAGATGAGTTTTGTGCCCCGGGACTTTTCCGTATCTGCTCGTTTGTTATCCAAATCCGCTGACAATACAATATTTATAATTTATTAGAAAAAGTATTAAAGCTACACATTAAGGCATTTGAGGTGAAATTCGTTCCCCTAGGCTGTGATCGCAAGACAATATGGTCTGAGTCTTGCCCCTCTGAGTAACGGCATGTGAAATAGCAGGTGGCTAATTATGACATAGTCATCTTGGCCGACAAGCCTGAGGATTTGAATGAGTTTTTGAATGGTATGGACTCCCTCTTACGGAAAGAATTCATGATGAAAATTAATAAATGTAAAACAAAAATACTGGAATGCAGCCGAAATAAATCAGAAACCTCTATGGAGATGAAATTGACAGGTGAAAAGCTGAAGGAAGTAGGAGACTTCTGTTACTTAGGAAGCAGAATAACCAGTGATGGACGAAGCAAAGAGGATATAAAAAGTAGGTTGGCTCAGGCAAAGAAAGCATTTCTACAAAAAAGGAATCTGCTGACATCGAATATAGATTTAGGTATTAGGAAGTCATTTTTGAAAGCCTTTGTCTGGAGCGTGGCGCTCTATTGAAGTGAAACTTGGACTATTGGTGCAGCAGAAAAGAGGAGAATTGAAGCATTTGAAATGTGGTGTTACAGGAGAATGATGAAGATCAGATGGGTAGATAGGGTTACAAACAAAGAGGTATTAAGACGAGTGGGAGAGGAGAGATGTTTCTGGCGACTGCTAATGAAGAGAAGAGATAGGTTGGTAGGACACATACTAAGACACCCAGGAATAGCAAGCTTAGTTAAGGAAGGAAGGGTCGAGGACAAGAACTGTAGGGATAGACCAAGGTTAGAATATGTTAAACAGATTGCCTCAGATGTAGGGTGTGGTAGCTATGTAGAGATGAAACGATTAGCTCAGGACTGGGAGGCATGGAGAGCTGCATCAAACCAGTCAAAAGACTGAAGACTCAAACAACAACAATTATAACACTTACTTAGTCGTCGGATATACCCACAGAGGCAAGCGCAGGTATAAAGAATTTGTTGTTGGCAAAGGTCAATACTAATTGAAAGTATTTGCATAATTGGCTTCTCTCACTTCCCTTATTATTCTCATACAATTAAAACGAAAGCAAATACGGAAATAATAAGAAATGTGATAAGCGCAGATCTTAGCAAAAATTATAATTATTTAAAAAATCTTGTTCAACATTGATTCATTTATTGATAATTCATCCGCTCAAATGGAAACTACATCATATTCCCTTCGGGAATATTCAAAACCTTATTTGGATTGCCAAGGTAAGGCTTTTGTTTTTATGAAAGGGAGTTTTGCTCCCGTAGCACATTGGCATGCTCGTGACGTCGATACTGCTTGTATTTTGTGTCTTGCATGGCCTTCTCAGTATGTGCTAGCCACGCGTTTTGGTAGGTGTGTCTATACCAACTGACGAGCCCAACGGCACACTGGGACGAAACGCTGGCATTGTTTGAGCTAACCGGACCATTTTTATCATTTATTGATAATTCATCCGCTCAAATGAAAACTACATCATATTCCCTTCGGGAATATTCAAAACCTTATTTGGATTGCCAAGGTAAGGCTTTTGTTTTTATGAAAGGGAGTTTTGCTCCCGTAGCACATTGGCATGCTCGTGACGTCAATACTGCTTGTATTTTGTGTCTTGCATGGCCTTCTCAGTATGTGCTAGCCACGCGTTTTGGTAGGTGTGTCTGTACCAACTGACGAGCCCAACGGCACACTGGGGCGAAACGCTGGCATTGTTTGAGCTAACCGGACCATTTTTATCATTTATTGATAATTCATCCGCTCAAATGGAAACTACATCATATTCACTTCGTGAATATTCAAAACCTTATTTGGATTGCCAAGGTAAGGCTTTTGTTTTTATGAAAGGGAGTTTTGCTCCCGTAGCACATTGGCATGCTCGTGACGTCAATACTGCTTGTATTTTGTGTCTTGCATGGCATTCTCAGTATGTGCTAGCCACGCGTATTGGTAGGTGTGTCTGTACCAACTGACGAGCCCAACGGCACACTGGGGCGAAACGCTGGCATTGTTTGAGCTAACCGGACCATTTTTATCATTTATTGATAATTTATGTCAAAAGCGTACATTTTAGCTCTAAGTCCAGCAAATGCTTTTATAATTTGTCCACAAGCCTCTCACCACTCACAGTGACCACATCGTGAAAGACTGTCAAAACAACTATTGCACAGCCTTGAACTACACAGTAAGTAGCAGTTGGTCTTGACTATTGTATATTAGAGAACCCTTAGCAAGTATATAATCAGTTGACTACTACTTGTTGCAGTGTTCACATCGTGAAAGACCGTCTCACTGTCCAGTCTACAGCCTTGTCATACGCTGTAAAGAGCTGTTGGTCTAGACTAGGGGTATATTAGAGGACCCTTAACAAGAATATCACCAGTTGACTACTACCTCTCACGGTGTTCACATCGTCAAAGACCGTCTCACCGACCAACCTCTAGCCCTGTGATACGCCGTAAGCAGCTGTTTGCAGAAATCAACATTCATGATAGAAGAACCCATTCCTAGCTATATGTGTAAACAGTGTGGAAAAACTTTTCTCCGGGACTATGATAGAAAGCGTCATGAAGATTCGTGTGGAGAATTTCATGAGTGTAAAACGCGTGGCAGTAAATTCAACAATGCCTACAATGGCCGTCGTCATGAAGAATGTTGTAATGTTGTGTCGGCAGCTAAAAGACAAAAAGCAGAGCCTACAAAACATTACCTACTGTCATTGGTCACTGACAAAAATGGACTTACTGAATATGAGACATCTTTTGAAGGTCGACTTAAATCCTATTTCATTCGTTGCGATACGTGTAAGGATTTAAATTCATACCTTAAAGAGTCCAAACAGCAAATAATACAAGCTATGCAGAAAAAACTAGCAATGCACAAGTCGATAAAAGTTAATCTTGTGGCTGAATGTAGATTCAGTCATACATCTACCAATGAAATCTCAGATCGTGCTTTTAAAACACGAAATCAGGCCCTATTTTTGGAAACAGACTTAAGAATTGTCTTGGAAACACAATTAACAAAGTTAACTACGGAAATGGAGGAATCTGAGCTAAAAGGCAGTAATTGGGTCTTGTTAGCAGTGGAAGGAGTACGATTGAAAATAAATAAGTACAATCCCTTGCGTGGAAGCACATATATTCCATTACCAGCAGCCATACAAGCAAGAAAAGCCTGCATTAATCCTGAAAATTTGAAAGATGAAAAGTGTTTTATGTATGCCATTTTAGCAAAACTGGTTAAAAAGGATGCTCAACGCATTTGTAAATACAAGGACCTGGAAAACAAGTATGATTTTTCAGTAATATCGTTTCCTATATCGCTAGCTGCCATTCCCAAATTTTAGAAAGTCAACGACATATCAATAAATGTATTTTGACTGGAGCAAGACAATAAATTGTTTCCTCTAAAGGTTGTGGATCATGAGCTGCAAGACCATCGCGACCTTCTTCAGCTAAGTTCTTCATCTGGCCAGAACCATTACGTCTTTATCAAAGATTTTGATAATCTAGTAAGACATCCGATTACCCGCTATGAACATAAGATATATACGTGTAAACGGTGTTTTATTCACTTTGATAATCACTATGGGCAACAAGGAATGGAAAAATTTAAAGAACATAGAGCTTTGTATTGAACCCTTCAGAATAGCAGTGTTATATGCAAGAATCTTAGATCAAGGGGTCGCGTTCAGTTCATAGTGTGGTGTTTACGTCCGCCAAACAACGTGCTTTTCTGAGGCAAGGGTTATAGGATAAAAACTATAATTAAGAAAGTAAGGAGACAAAACGTAAGATAATAACAAGATTTAATAACTAATTTGTGCATAAAAGAATAAAACAAACAAAAATAAACAAAATCCTCCCTGAATTTTCCCCTGACAGGAATATTTATCACTTTGAGGAGTCAGACAGATCTCCCCTTTTCTAATAAAATGTGGATCCTAGTTCCACTATCTTGCATATGAATTTATGTTCGCGTGGTGACTATCTACGAGAAATGAGTACTTGGATGATCGTTCGTTCACAACGGGTTAACAGCCACAGTGCTCACGAACAATCATCTCGTAAATCAACGTTTATGGATATGGGCATAACATTAATAAAAATCCTTAAATCTAATTCTGACACACATATTACAACTTTACTATTTACAGGCATCTCTCCGAGACCCTTATTAGTGTGGTGACACACTTAACCAAATGAGCTGCCACAATGGCCAGATACTCAACAACAAGGAAGAACAGCGCCGCACGTGACTCACGGGTCACTGACATGTAAAATAAACAAAGAATAAACCAACAACAACAAACAACCTGAGTGGTTAAGATTACTTTATATTAACAAAACTGCATGTTAAAGAAACGCTTCGAATATTATCGTGTTTCGTAGGCAACTCCCATTTATTTAAACAATTTTACCATTGATCAGTTTCTCACATTTATATTTATTTTCAAGTAATTGGGAGCCAGACGTGCACTCCACTAATGATGAGCTTGCTTGCGAAACTCAGCCAGCCCTTGTGACCACAACTCACCCTTTCCTCAATACCAGTCATGTCCCCCTTCCAGTGTATATAAATAGCCGACCAGCTGGACTGTTATCTCAAGGAATCAACAGCAACTAACATCTCCTCCAACTCAACATATGGTCAGACAATAATCACATATCCATAATTGTCCTCGCAAGGATACAATATGAATCTGGTACCAAGCTGACAGAAATCAGTCTCTGCTGAAGTTCCCGCTTGTAATACCACAAAATATATACTCACAATACACACATCTGGGACTGACATAACGCCTTTCACACGGGTCTGCTGAATTAGAGCTCGCAAACATTTAACACAATAATTAAAACTTACGATAGAGCTGAATACTCTTCGTCACAAATTACATTGCTCCAAAAGGCAATAATCACACTGAATCTGATCAATAATAAATCTCAACAAAATTTAATTACCCTCCAATCTACTATATAATTATATTAATTCAGTCCTACTTCTGAAACACGACATATCTCCGAGAGACGTTTTAACCGCACTTCGTAACATAGGCGAACACGGCCGTTCACATAGCTACGTTAGTTAACACACCACAAAGAAAAGAACCTTCCAAAAACTACAATTGTGCGAGCTGCTTCCAAACAAAAGTGTGTCAGATCAAAACTAAATACACTACATTAATCACACAAGCAAAGTATTTACAAAAATATGTCCCATAAACCATAAGTTAATTTAACAAATAATAAATAATATTATTTTGTACTCATCTCTTTTTGTAGTCACCCGTCAAAGAACATCAGACGCCATTCCCCAACTGGATGGTTCTTTATCTCATATCAGCCATCTGCACGGAGTGTTGAAAATTCCAAACTTCCTCTGCATTCATCGGTGTCATCCTTGCGCTGATACAAAAATTAGGTTATTATACACTTTATGTCTGACTACTAAATTCGCTTGTTCAGGTACTAAATTCCCTGTCACTGTTCGTTGGCGAATTATCGACGATACTGCCCCTATAATTATAGTACTATGACTATCTATCACTGAATTTAACACTTTACAATGAATATATTGTGTTCCTCGACACACAATAAAAGTCTATCTCTTCTGACGAACAGAATCAAAGTCTACGTCCTCAGACGAACAGAATAATAATAATGTCTTGGCTCTTCGACACACTTATAAATGAACTGGCCCTTGGGTCTAGATGGAGGGGGATTTTATGTAAAAATTTCTCGAAATAATTGTGATACAGGAATGAAATACATATCACTGAACTCGTAATATTGCACAGGTCAAGAATATGCCCATTAATCCTAGAATCGATCGTAGAGATTTTGTCTAGGCGATTTCCCGCGTGAATACTAGCCGCCGCGTACCCCAGCCGGAGTTGGCGCGCAAGTAGGCATTCTCTTCTCATTGGTTCTCCATTTCTAATAATTTGGCGGTTTCTAGTAGATCTTGGCGTCTTGGGAGTGTCTATTTTCTTCATCAGCCATTCACGTTACTGCATCATATTTCTTCTAGGCGCGAATATCACAATGAACATACCAGAACCATGTCTCACCGCGCGTCGCTTCTAAAATTGAGGTAGCCACACCTGTCCTCGTGATCCATAACTATGCTATTTCTTTTCATAGCTCAAGTATTTAGCCTTTTGTTAAACTGATGCAGGTATGTCCCTACTGTCTCCAACAAATGCTTGAAATTTCCTCATCACTGTCTGGCTACTTTCATGATGTTGGTTGAAATATTTATTAATTGAAGGAATAAAAAGTAGAATCATTTAACCAACATAGGGTAAAGGGTTCACAACTCTCCCACTCACAAAATTTCGAACTTAGGAATAAAGTCGACAATTTTACAATACTTCCGTAGGCCAATTTGTTTTATTTCCAGAATCACCCCTTTTTCTTACTTGGTCTAGGCGCTCCTGTCTTCAATGGCATTTACTTGTTTTCATATCCTGCTTGTCTCTTCCCCTTCCAATCTTGCGTGACGCTCGGATGCCTGCGGCAACACCTTGCTCGCCTCGTTACTATTTGTCAACAACAGCTCTACTTCCTCCTTCATCACGTGCCATACTCAACTGCTCCCCGTTGACTTTGTTGATAGTAGGACGTCCGTATATTCAAACAGCGTCATTATTTCGGCGCTACCATGGTTCACTTCGACGATATTTTTTTAGGTTGGCAGCGTTGTAAACTGACATTGTTCCTGTGCTCAATTCTTTCACTCTGTAAGCATTATTTCCAAGGTTTCTTACGATAGAATAGGGTCCTATGAATTTCTCGCAGAACTTACTAAAGATTTTCTTTTCTGGGTCCGATGTAGCAGGTCGTTTTACCAAAACGAGCTGGTTGACTTCAAGATCACCGTGGAACCTCTTATTTCTTACTCGCCGTAATCTGCGGTCTGCTTGTTTCCTCATGTATGCTCTCGTTCTTTCAATTCGCAGGTCTGGTGCTATCATGGGATCTTGTGGACAGTTAATGATGCTTTTCCACGTTCTTACTGGATACTCGTTCTTGTGTAGGACCATAGGGATTTGTCCTGTTGACTCGTGCCTGGTAGAATTCATGCATGTCTCTACGTCCTTAATTTTATCGACCCATTTGTGGTGTTCGTTCGGAATGAAGATTCTCAAATATGAAGTTACACATTTAATTACTCTCTCGCTTGGATTTGCTTGGGCATGTCGGATACTGCTTAAAACATGTTTTATACCCATGTCTTCCATTCCTTTCTTGAATTCGGCGCTTGTGAAATAACTGCCGTGATCTGATAATATAAACTCTGGTTTTCCAAGGGTTGGAATAACTCTATTACGAATGCGACTGAGTACCTGCTTCGATGTTGTTTTTTGAATAGGGCATAGTATTACGAACTTAGAAAATACATCAATGCACACTAGCAAATGACGGCAACCTCTCCTTCCCTTCGGAATTGGACCAAGACAGTCCATCGCCAGTAGCTCACATGGTTTCTGAGGTAGCAATGGTCTAGGATATTGCCTCAGTAAATAATTATTTGGCTTTGTCCTCTGACACGGGTCACAAGTTGTAATGACGTCACATATAGTTGTTCTCATACGTGGCCATGTAAATGTCTCTCCTATTGTTGCTTCGCACTTGTCTAAGCCCACGTGACCGTAACTTTCGTGCGTATGCCATGTCAATCCTCGTTGTAACGATGCAGGTACTAATATGCGTAACTTGGTGTGGTCATTATCTACCCATTTGTGCAGCAAATTGTTGACATAAACATATCTTCCTTCTTTGGCTTTCGCTTCTCGAAATGCAGGTGTTCCTGTAGGTAGTTGCTTTTTGAAGTATTTAATTAATAGCATCATCCATGGTTCCGCTTCCTGTTCTCGCGGTATCTCACGTAACTCCTCCAAGAATTCCCGGTCCTTCGGTGTTAACTCCAAGTGTTGTACCATCGCTGCTTCTTCATTATCAGGCTCTTGGTTCCTGCTGAGTGCATCCGGTATCACGTTCATCTTCCCTGGACAATGTTCAATTTCAATGCTGAACTGCTGAATGTATATAGACCAACGTGTCACACGTTCGCTTGCCATTGACGTCTTAAACAAGAATGTTAGTGCCTTGTGGTCAGTCCTGACAACAATAGGGTAACCATATATTATTCGTTTCCATTGTTGGAGCGCATGAAGGATGGCCAACAATTCTAGCTCGGTTACAGTATAATTTCGCTCATGCTTACGCAATTTTCGGCTGACAAATGCCAAATATGTTTTGTGCTGCAGGTTAGCTGGATCCTCTTGGTAGAGCATAGCACCTATCCCAATTAGTGAAGCATCCGCTTGGATTATAAATTTGAGCTTGAAATCTGGATATCCTAATTTAATGCAGTTTTCCAATAGCTGTTTTGTTGCTTGGAATGCCTTCTCACATTCCGCGTTCCATGACCATTTGTTATTTTTCTTTAACATTTCTTGCATTGGAGCTACAGTCTCCGTATAACCTGGACAGTTTTCTTTAAAGAATCCCGTTACGCCTAAGAAAGCCCGAATGTGCTTGACTCTCGTTGGTGTAGGGAAATTCTTTATCGCTTCAATCTTAGCTGGGTTTGGCTTCACTCCCTCCTTGTCAATGACGTGACCCATATATAAGATCTCGCTCTTGAAGAAATGCGATTTCTTCAGGTTTACTTTGAAATTCGATGCATTCAAGTTGCCCAATACTTTATCTAAATTTTCCATGTGAGTTTCAATGTTGTCGGATGCCAACAGAATGTCGTCGATGTATCGCACCGTCATCTCCTTTACTTCCTCGGTTAGGTTCCGGTCCAGTGCTCGGATTAAAGCACAGCCCGCTGTTTTGACTCCAAAAGGCATTCTGACGAAACAAAATGTCTGGTTATCGAATAAGAAGCCAGTTAGAAGCTGTGACTTCTCATCCAATTCAAGATGGTGGAACGAGCTCGTCAGATCGACTGATGAATAAATGCTCTTGTTTTTAAAGCCTTTTAATACGTCTCTGATAATTGGCGCTCTGTCATACTCAGGAAAAATGAGTCTCATGTTGAGGTTTCTGGCATCTTAACAAAGTCTAATAGATCCATTTGGTTTTGTGACTGCCAAAATCGCATTTAGATAAGGTGTAGGTGTCTTCCTTATCACTCCAGCTTCTAACATCTCATCTATAATGATTTTAACTTGACCACGATACTTTTCAGGAATTGGGTACAATCTGCTTTTGAAAGGTGACCAGTCCTCGACTTGCATAGAGTACTTGAAATTTAAAATTTTTCCAGGTACTGTATCAAATACTGTTTTGTGCTTCCTTAAAATCTCTTCCAACTGTTTTCTGTGTTCACCCCCAAGTTGAATGTCATTGAGCCGCTCCTGTAGTAACTCTTCAAATTGTGCATCGCTGTTATTTCCTTCTGTTAATAAAGACCATATCTCCTGGGATTCTATCTCCTCATCTAGTTCCACAACAGCCCCTTCTACGATGTTATCTTCTGCCTTTCGTACCTCCTCTTCCGTCTCTTCTGATATTGCTTCCAATGCCCAAGAATTTACATCTCTTCCGGTAGTGATTTCATCCATATGCAATCCCACGTTTTTCAGCTGGTCATATTCTCTAAAACTGACTGTATTCTTGTGTAAATCTATCACTGCTTGATAGTCACAAATGAAATTTGCACCAAGACTTATATTGAAATTCATCTTTGCCATGATAATGAATGTTTGCCCAAAAGTGTGTTCCAATATGTTCAGCTCTAAGAATGCCTGACGTTTACAAGTGACGGTGCGTTCAGGAATAACACCCCTCACTTTGAGCTGTGGTACCGGAATTACAGGAATATTCTGAGTCCGTCCCAACTCTCGAACCAAGGCCTCCGATACTAGACTGATCTGTGACCCCGTATCCAATAAACATCTTATATTAATTCCACCAATCCTTGCGTAAATAATGGGTAATTGCCTAATTTCATCGTTCCGTGGTTTCACCGTCTCCTCCAGGCAGTCTTCTGGTAAAGCAATCCATTCTTGTATGTTCGCTACTATCCATCCATCTTCAACTTCCGACTGTTGTGTTTGGAGACTGTCTCCTTGATCCAAAATTAACATTTTTTTTAGCTCCATTTCGACTCCCATCATCCTTCTGTCGCTCATGTCCTTGATATTCCTCTTGTCTCAGTAGACTTCCAGCTTCCTCAGTATGTGTATCTGGGTTCTTTCTGTTCCCAATGGCCTTTTCCCATCTTCCTAGCTCTCCACCTTGATTAGCGTGTAACTCCTCTAAGTAATTTTGTGATTGAGCGTGCCTATCATCCCAGTCATCTCGATAGTTACGTTGCTCTCCTTGATTTTGATCTCTCCTTCCTTTCCATCTTTGATTGGCATTGTAATCACCGTATCTTCCATAAGGCCTGTCATTCCTTCGATTATCACGCCATTGTTGATATCCTCTCTGTTGGTATCTATTGTTGCCCTGGTATCTATTGTTGTAGTGATTTTCGTTGCGCTGATATGGTCTGTTTTCCCCTTCTTCCTGGTTTCGCCTAGGTGTGGAGGTGCTTGTATTAGTACCCTGCGTTTTAGTATTTCCCTGTTTTGTTTTTACGACCTCTGTGGTGTTGACTAATTCCAGCTGTCTTCCTCCTCTAAAATGACTATGAGATGTGGTCTCATCTATTTGCCGTAATATCTGCTCTGCATGTAGGGCCGTACTAACGTTTGCTGCGACTAGTACTTGCTGTACATTAACTGGCATTTGCCTTGCTATTGTCATCACCAAATCTGCTTCGTTTAATGGGTAATCTAGGTCGCGAAATTTTAGCATTTGCATGTTAAAGAAATCCGAGTATTTCGTCTGCTGGGTAGTTTGGTATTTTCTAGAGTAAAGCTCCATTCTTAAACTCTGTTGTATGGCGGGAGACCAGTATTTGCGCAGAAACGCTAAATTAAAGTCTGACATGGTTCCAAATGTATATTTGAAACTTAAAAACCAGGTGAGAACATTTCCTGATAAAAATCTCTCCATCATTCTCAATCTACGTGCTTCAGGTACCCCAGTGTCATTGAAATGGTCTTCAATCTCTTTGATAAAGGCCTTAGGTGTTACCCCTGAATTTTCTGTGTATTTCTGCGGCTTGTAGTCATTTGAGCGAATTACTTGAATAAGTTGTGTGGGCTGATGACCGTCCTGTGGTGTTGAGCTTCTATCTACGTTCTTGCGAAATCCTTCCGTGTTTGTTGTTAATGGGCTCTCTGCTTGAGTCTGACTTCCTGCTGTACTGGGTTGGGACCTATGTGAGTCATCCGGCTTGTCTTTCAATGCTCCCGTTTTAAATATAGACGATTGTTCTAATGAGCGGAGTTCGGCTTTAATGATCCTGTCTGTCTGCTCTTTAAGTTTATTTTTTACCTCTTGCTCCAAAGCTTGAATACGCGTGTGGTTTTCGCCTACTGTTTTGATAATGGTGGATCTTTCCTCTTTAGAATCAATATTCATTTTCTTCCAATCTTTCCTGATCTGTTCTTTAATCGTGCTTATTTTTTCTTCTATCTGGCTCTTATTTTCATCCTGATTATTTTCTATCTGGCTTAGCCTTTCGTCTAATGTACTCTTAAATTGTTCTTGTTCCGTTTCTAGGCTTTTCCACTGTTCCGCTGATTTTATCTCTAGACGGTCCATATCTTTAATTATGCCTGATATGTTCTCATCTACTGCTGATATTTGTCGTTGAATGACCCTGCCGCTTTTCTCCATCTCCTTAAATCGCCCTTCCAACTTATCCTGAGCTATTTTGACCTCGCTTGTATTCATCGTGCATGCTATTTCAATCTGCTCTAATTTAGCTAACACCGTTTCATCGAGAATGCTAAGTTTTTTATCAAAAATACTCTCCATTTTTTCAATCTGCTCTAATTGTTTCTCATTATTTTTGCTTACATCAATGGCCAGTAATATCATCTGTTGGTTTGTGTGCTCTTTCATCTCTGCGGTTAACGAAGCTAATTGGTTCGTGTTTTTATTATTTTGCGCCTCTAACTGTGAATTTATAGTGTCATTAATTTCACTCTTTAATAACCTAGCTTGTTCCGCCTGATATTCATTTTGTTCAATTCTACTGTTATTTAACTGTGTCCGCAATGATTCACTTTGTTCTAACAGTTTAATATTTAGCGATTCACTTTGTTCTGACAGTTTAGTATTTAGCGATTCACTTTGTTCTAACAGTTTAGTATTTAGCGATTCACTTTGTTCTGACAGTTTAGTATTTAGCGATTCACTTTGTTCTGACAGTTTAATTTTTAGCGCTTCACTTTGCTCAGATAATTTGCCTATAGACTCCCTTTGTTCTGACATACTAGTGTTTATAGATTGACTCTGTTCTGATAGTTTAGTATTCAACGCTTCACTTTGCTCTAACATACTAGTGTTTATAGATTGACTCTGTTCTGCTAGTTTAGTATCCAACAATTCCTGAGTTCTCCTCGCTGCACTTTCAATGATCTCCTGGATCTGCGCCACCGTTGCCATGTTTTACAATTTATATGAGACATATGGGAAATGGCATACGCCAATGCCCTTTGACACGCACATAAATCCAATGCACATTTAATTTCTTTATCCTACTCAGTTCATTTATTTTTATCTTTAATCCCATTAGTTGATTGCATCTCTGAGTAGTTCTAGTTTTACTCAATTTAATTTTAACCCCAAGCACATATTTAGTCATTAAACAGTTATCCTGATCTGATATTAACACTGACTAATTAACAAAGTAGTAATTGTCATTTTAGGCTACAGCCTCCTAATATTTCCATGAGTTTGACTTTCTAAACAAATCTAGTTTTAACTTTATCATTGGGCGCCTGGTATCACATCTTAATTTTACTTTAATTTAAAAGACAACAACGTGAACCGTATTTTACTTTGCAAACTCCTGATTTTAATTTATCTTTCACACATTTGGCGGTATCCACTTCGCCTCAACTACTTTTAATAAAATATCACTTCCCGGTGATTAAATACTGTCATATCTGCCTGCACTTGCGGCATGCCAGTTTTACTCAAATACGCCACTATTGACATGTGTAATCTCCCCGTTACACCACAGTGAATAGCCCCACCGTTGGCCGCCAGTTTTCACCTATGAACCCTTCAGAATAGCAGTGTTATATGCAAGAATCTTAGATCAAGGGGTCGCGTTCAGTTCATAGTGTGGTGTTTACGTCCGCCAAACAACGTGCTTTTCTGAGGCAAGGGTTATAGGATAAAAACTATAATTAAGAAAGTAAGGAGACAAAACGTAAGATAATAACAAGATTTAATAACTAATTTGTGCATAAAAGAATAAAACAAACAAAAATAAACAAAATCCTCCCTGAATTTTCCCCTGACAGGAATATTTATCACTTTGAGGAGTCAGACAGATCTCCCCTTTTCTAATAAAATGTGGATCCTAGTTCCACTATCTTGCATATGAATTTATGTTCGCGTGGTGACTATCTACGAGAAATGAGTACTTGGATGATCGTTCGTTCACAACGGGTTAACAGCCACAGTGCTCACGAACAATCATCTCGTAAATCAACGTTTATGGATATGGGCATAACATTAATAAAAATCCTTAAATCTAATTCTGACACACATATTACAACTTTACTATTTACAGGCATCTCTCCGAGACCCTTATTAGTGTGGTGACACACTTAACCAAATGAGCTGCCACAATGGCCAGATACTCAACAACAAGGAAGAACAGCGCCGCACGTGACTCACGGGTCACTGACATGTAAAATAAACAAAGAATAAACCAACAACAACAAACAACCTGAGTGGTTAAGATTACTTTATATTAACAAAACTGCATGTTAAAGAAACGCTTCGAATATTATCGTGTTTCGTAGGCAACTCCCATTTATTTAAACAATTTTACCATTGATCAGTTTCTCACATTTATATTTATTTTCAAGTAATTGGGAGCCAGACGTGCACTCCACTAATGATGAGCTTGCTTGCGAAACTCAGCCAGCCCTTGTGACCACAACTCACCCTTTCCTCAATACCAGTCATGTCCCCCTTCCAGTGTATATAAATAGCCGACCAGCTGGACTGTTATCTCAAGGAATCAACAGCAACTAACATCTCCTCCAACTCAACATATGGTCAGACAATAATCACATATCCATAATTGTCCTCGCAAGGATACAATATGAATCTGGTACCAAGCTGACAGAAATCAGTCTCTGCTGAAGTTCCCGCTTGTAATACCACAAAATATATACTCACAATACACACATCTGGGACTGACATAACGCCTTTCACACGGGTCTGCTGAATTAGAGCTCGCAAACATTTAACACAATAATTAAAACTTACGATAGAGCTGAATACTCTTCGTCACAAATTACATTGCTCCAAAAGGCAATAATCACACTGAATCTGATCAATAACAAATCTCAACAAAATAAATTACCCTCCAATCTACTATATCTATATATTTAAAACACTAAGCTGTTTTTTGTACACACGAGATTGTGAAAACCACTTAACCGATTGGCTTCGTAAGACATTCTAACGAAAGCTCTTGGCATGCAGATTTGCAGAGTTTCTTTAAAAGGAAAATATATGTTACGGTATATTTTTAAATGATTAAAGAAATATGTAATATTTGTCACTCCCGCGCATGCGCACAATGGCCTTTCTCAACAAGGAAAATGGCGATTCCGGTCGCGTCTAACTGAGATCTTTGTTCATGAGAATTAAAAAGGATCTCCAATAATGTTAGTTATGTTTTTACAATGTGCATTGAAATAGAATTATATTAAATAAACCACGAATTGAAAGACATAAACTGCAGGTTGAGTGTGTATACTGGTTAGATAGCTTAATACTGCAGTGTCACATAGTTGTCTGGTTGGCCAAGGGGATAAGGTTACTGGCCTGAAATTTGTATTATGCATGATCGAGAGGGTTCGATTCCCACCTCGGATATGTTTTTTTATTTTCATTTTCTTCCTTCCTACGATTGGTATTGCATTGTAGAAAGCTCTTGGCATGCAGATTTGCAGAGTTTCTTTAAAAGAAAAATATATGTTACGGTATATTTTTAAATGATTAAAGAAATATGTAATATTTGTCACTCCCGCGCATGCGCACAATGGCCTTTCTCAACAAGGAAAATGGCGATTCCGGTCGCGTCTAACTGAGATCTTTGTTCATGAGAATTAAAAAGGATCTCCAATAATGTTAGTTATGTTTTTACAATGTGCATTGAAATAGAATTATATTAAATAAACCACGAATTGAAAGACATAAACTGCAGGTTGAGTGTGTATACTGGTTAGATAGCTTAATACTGCAGTGTCACATAGTTGTCTGGTTGGCCAAGGGGATAAGGTTACTGGCCTGAAATTTGTATTATGCATGATCGAGAGGGTTCGATCCCACTTCGGATATGTTTTTTTATTTTCGTTTTCTTCCTTCCTACGATTGGTATTGCATTGTAGAAACATATTTCACTTTTATCATTCCCGTCAAGTAACGAATTCTCTGTTCCCATCGAGAGGGTTCGATTCCCACCTCGGTTATGTTTTTTTTATTTTCGTTTTCTTACTTCCTACGATTGGTATTACATTGTAGAAACATATTTCACTTTTATCATTCCCGTAAAGTAACGAATTCTCTGTTGCCATCCTTTGCATGGTCGAGAGGGTTCGATTCCCACCTCGGATACGTTTTTTTAATTTTCATTTTCTTCCTTCCTACGATTGGTATTACATTGTAGAGATATATTTCACTTTTTCATTCCCGTAAAGTAACGAATTCTCTGTTGCCATCCTTTGCATGGTCGAGAGGGTTCGATTCCCACCTCGGATATGTTTTTTTTTGTTTTCTTCCTTCCTACGATTGGTATTACAGTGTAGAAACATATTTCACTTTTATCATTCCTGTAAAGTAACGAATTCTCTGTTGCCATATATATATATATATATCTATATATTTAAAACAGTAAGGTGATTTTTGTTATCACGAGATAGAGAGAACGACAGAACCAATTTACTTCGTAGAGCACTCTAACGAAAGCTCTTGGCCTGTAGATTTGCAGAGTGTCTCTAAAATAAACAAATATATTACGGTATATTTTTAAATAAATATAGAAAATAGCAGAATTCTTGACCCTCGCGCATGCGCACAATCCGCCTGGGCTCATGACAAAATGGCGGTGAGAAGTCCATTAAAATGTAAGTTATTTAATAAGCTTGCATGTAATTGAAAACATACATTAACCAAGTTCTGACAATAAAATATAATAACAGTATGAACGTATACCAATGTGCAACATTGATTTATTTGGATAATGAAATGGATTATTTCCTTCAGACAGCTGCTTTTGATGATAATGAACGGCTGCGTCTGCTTTAATACAAGAGTGAGCGAGTAGCTATGTGGTTAAGGCGACAGACTGTGGTTCCCAGGTTCCAAGGTTCGATCCCAGCCCTCGCCGATATATATATATTTTTTTTTTACCACTGAAATATTGTTTAATCAAGGAGTATTAGTAAGGTTTTATGTCTGTTAAAGATACATATTTCTACATTCCCTCTCGGTATATTTTTGAATTAATATAGAAAATAGCAGAATTCTAGCGCCTCACGCATGCGCACAATCCGCGTGAGGTAATGACAAAATGGCGGTGAGAAGTTCATTAAAATGTAAGTTATTTAATAAGCTTCCATGTAATTGAAAACATACATTAACCAAGTTCTGACAATAAAATATAATAACAGTATGAACGTATACGAATGTGCAACATTGATTTATTTGGATAATGAAATGGATTATTTCCTTTAGACAGCAGCTTTTTAGGATAATGAATGGCTGCGTATGCCACTAAACGAGAATGCGTGAGTAGCTATGTGGTTTAGGCGGCTGACTGTGGTTCCAAGGTTCATCGGTTCGATTCCAGCCCTCGCCGATATATATATTTTTTACCACTAAAATATTGTTTAATCAAGGAGTATTAGTAAGGTTTTATGTCTGTAAAAGATACATATTTCTACATTCCCTCTCAATACGTTTTATTTCCGTTTTACCATTGCATTACAGCATTTGATCAAAAGAGCAAACTGTTGTCCTCAGTACGCCGTTTAAATATCTGCAATCAGTTCCTATAACTGACAACAGATGGCAGTACATCGCCCATATAGTTCCAGTAACTGACAGCAGATAGCAGCACCATTGCATCGGTGTATTTAAAACCCAAGACTTGGCACGTTTTCACGTGATGGAGAATTATAAAGGAGGGGAATATTTAAGAAGGGAAATTTTGAGGAACATTAACCGACAGTTGAATGTGTAGGCTATGTTGTTTATGTACCTTAATATTGCAATTTCTTCCCAATGCTTCGGTGGTCAAGTTATTAGCGTCCTAGACTAAAAGTTATAATTATGCATCGTCGATATACTCTTAAATTATTAAAGAAAAAAGTAGTTTTCCAGGCACTCGCGCGTGTCCACAATTGCTTTCGCCATAAGAGACACTTGGCAAACATAATTCGTTTGAGGGGCTCCGACATCGTGGTCACTCAGCCCCGTGTACTTGGGTGTGTATGTGTGAAATTTTCTCTCATAACCTGTGTTATTGTGATGGCTGCATTACTGTGTGTATTTGTAATTAAGGTGGTAAATGGCAAGGAGACGGCCAAGGCCTTAAGTTAGGAACCATCCCGGTATTTGCCTTAAGTGGAAGTGGGAAACCACGGAAAACCACATCCAAGATTGTCGAGGTGGGAATTAAACCTTCCTCTTCTTAGTTATACCTCAAGAGACTGAATGTGCCCCGTTTTCGCCCTCAGACCAGAATTCAATTTCTTGGCAGAGCAGGAAATGTAACCCGGGTCTCCGGGGCGATAGACAAGAATAGGTGGGGCTCCATGTGTTAATACGATGTTTGACATGCACGGGACATATAATTCATAAACTGCCTACATTAGGGTGACTGCCGAAGTGAGTATTGAGTATAGTCCTATGGTCGTTCCAGTAGTTGGCGAAGTGATTTATGTTCCCCTGCAAAATGTACTGTCATAACCTATAACAGGTGATGGAAATTGCTTATTTAGAGCAGTTTCGTACTGTTTATAACAAAATGAAGAACGTCATTCTGAGCTGCGTTTTCAAGCTATCGCAAAAAATTTCGCTGGCAGGAACAATTATAAGGAATTTATTTTAAGCGATCAGTCTCATCGCATTCTCCTCACCAACCATCTTGAGTATGAAAGTCTCTGGACGGTCATGTTGAACTTAGTTGTATAAGACAATTGTTTAATGATTATTTGTTTAGAGTACTGAGTCTAACTACGCAGTTGATTTCGGCAATGGAAGTATTATTTGCCATTTAATATTTAGCGGTTCCGTTATTGCAGGACACTATAGTGTTATCGAATAATACGAAGCCACATTTAAAATCCAATATAAATAGGCCATTTCAGAAACAATTCCAGATATTATGCAGTACAGTGTACTGTAAGGTCTTTGACGATCAAATGTAAACATTATTCTACATTGTATTTCTCTTGCGTAAAATCTATGCGTGGTTACTTTGGTCTTTACTGTTGTGAGGGTAAAATTGATCTGCTGGAATATAAAATATTTGCCAAGCTGCAACAATGTAATGATATTAATTTAAAAGTCATTGAACTTATATCCAGTAGTTCAAACACATACATGAGCGTTAACAGATTGGATACTGAAGATGAAAGCCAGCTACTTCATTTCCCTATTATTGAATTTTTCAATTCCTTGGAAATAAGTGATTCGCCTCCACATACTCCAAACGTTTGAGCCATAGTTATGCTCCTTAGAAATCTGAACGTTTCCCAAGGACTCATATATGGTAATATATTAATTGTAAGAAATATGTAAGAAATTGCTTGGATTCGGATATAATAGGTGCAGTAATATTAGGCAGAGAGCTCAAATCCTACGACTTGATTTAACACCTTCCGATAAAACACTTGCAGGTACAGTACATTTTCTTTTAATAGGCAACAATGTCCTATTCGCTCGGCCTACTTTATCACAATCAATCAAGCTCAAGGAGAAACTCTTGAACGTATTGGGCTATTTACCTCATCACGTTTTAAGTCATGACCAGCAGGATAGTGAAGGTACAAAAAAGGTCCTGTATGGGATGGTAAAGAATAAGAGGCGGAAGGATCCTACGGATTATGTTAGAATGGTGAACAAAAGGGGACAAAGGATAGAAAATAGGGAAGAACTGAAGAAAATGTGGAAAGAATATTTTGAAGAACTCCTGAACCCAAATGGAAACCACGGCGAGGAAGAAGAAATCGGGGAAGAGGTACAGTAGATGAACTGCAAACAGAAAAGGACTTAACATGGAAAGAAGTGGAAGATGCAGTGAGGAAGATGTAAGGAGGGAAGGCACCGGGTGTGGATGAGTTGAGTGTGGAGATGGTGAGAGCAGCAGGAGAGGTGGGGATACAATGGTTGTACCGGGTGATGAAGGCAGCATGGAAGGAAAGGAAGACCCCAGAAGACTGGAAAAAGGGAATAATTGTCCCGATCTTCAAGAAAGGTAGTAGAACAGAATGCAGAAACTATCGGGGAATAACACTGATGAGTCATTGTGCAAAGATGTTTGAGAAAGTTTTGGAAAGGAGAATTAGGACAAGGATAGAAGGAGGGATGAGGGAAGAACAACATGGTTTCAGAGCAGGAAGGTCCACAGTGGATTTGATTTTTGCTGTAAGTCAGTTACAAGAACAGCACTATGAGTATGGAACAGATCTACTGATGGCCTTCCTGGACATTGAGAAAGCATATGACAGTGTATGCAGAAACAAAGTATGGAAGTCCCTGGAGGATAGAGGAGTAGAAAAATGGACTATAAGGAGGATAAAGGAGATGTACAAGGGAAGCGTGAGCTGTGTGAAAGTGGGAGGAGAGAGATCGGACTGGGTGGAACAGAGAAACGGCCTGAAACAAAGAAGTGCACTGCCACCGTTACTTTTCATTGTGGTGATGGATGACATAATGACCCGAGCGGCACAAGTAATTGGGGAAGGAAAGATGAAAGCAATGGTGTTTGCGGATGATTTGATGATTTGTGGAAACAAGGAGGAGGAGGTACAGGAACAGTTGGACGTGTGGGAAGGAATAATACAAGGATATGGGATGAAATTTAGCATAAATAAGAGTGAGATGGTGATCACAACAAGGAAGAAGGAAAGGACCACAACGGGAATAACAATTGGTGGGGAACAGCTGAAGAAAGTGGAAAGTTTCAAGTATCTGGGAAGCCTGATACAAGAGAATGGAAGAAACGGTAGAGAAATAAATGAGCGGGGAAGACAGGCAGAAGCATTCCGGAGGAGTGTGAGAAGCATGTTATGGAGCAGGGATGTCCCTCAGAACAGCAAGTTGATCATATATCGTACTATGTCCCTATCCTGACGTATGCCTCGGAGACCTGGGTTATGAAAGAAAGGGAGAAGAGCAAAATACAGGCCAGTGAGATGAGGTTCTTGAGAAGCAGTATTGGAGCTACAATGAGGGACAGAATAAGAAATGAGAGGACCAGAGAATTAATGAAGGAGGAACCATTACAGGATGGTATAGAGAAATCTAGACTTAGATGGTATGGACATGTAAAACGAATGGAGGAGAAGAGGATACCCAGGAGGATACACGAGACGAAGTGGAAAGGAAAGAGACCAAGAGGGAGACCGAGAGACAGGTGGCTGAAGGGGGTGGAAGAGAGCGTGAAGAAGAGAGTAGAAGACTGGACAAGGGTGGAGGCTGAGAGATGGTGGGAAGACAGAAGACGTTGGAGAGGCTTGTGTTCCAAACAGACCCGGCCAGTGGCTGGAAACTGTGCAAGATGATGATGACCTCATCACGTTTTCAGTCATGACCAGCAATATTTTGCAATGCTGAGAGTGCTATCTTTTGACGCCCTTAAAGTTGCAATAGTGCTAAAAAGTAATCGTACAAAGAATGTAACTTATATAAGAAGCTTCTTCAGTAAATTTGTTTTCCATTGTCCGTCATGTTTTGACGGGTTTCATCTAGTAATTATATTAATTCAGTCCTACTTCTGAAACACGACATATCTCCGAGAGACGTTTTTAACCGCACTTCGTAACATAGGCGAACACGGCCGTTCACATAGCTACGTTAGTTAACACACCACAAAGAAAAGAACCTTCCAAAAACTACAATTGTGCGAGCTGCTTCCAAACAAAAGTGTGTCAGATCAAAACTAAATACACTACATTAATCACACAAGCAAAGTATTTACAAAAATATGTCCCATAAACCATAAGTTAATTTAACAAATAATAAATAATATTATTTTGTACTCATCTCTTTTTGTAGTCACCCGTCAAAGAACATCAGACGCCATTCCCCAACTGGATGGTTCTTTATCTCATATCAGCCATCTGCACGGAGTGTTGAAAATTCCAAACTTCCTCTGCATTCATCGGTGTCATCCTTGCGCTGATACAAAAATTAGGTTATTATAAACTTTATGTCTGACTACTAAATTCGCTTGTTCAGGTACTAAATTCCCTGTCACTGTTCGTTGGCGAATTATCGACGATACTGCCCCTATAATTATAGTACTATGACTATCTATCACTGAATTTAACACTTTACAATGAATATCTTGTGTTCCTCGACACACAATAAAAGTCTATCTCTTCTGACGAACAGAATCAAAGTCTACGTCCTCAGACGAACAGAATAATAATAATGTCTTGGCTCTTCGACACACTTATAAATGAACTGGCCCTTGGGTCTAGATGGAGGGGGATTTTATGTAAAAATTTCTCGAAATAATTGTGATACAGGAATGAAATACATATCACTGAACTCGTAATATTGCACAGGTCAAGAATATGCCCATTAATCCTAGAATCGATCGTAGAGATTTTGTCTAGGCGATTTCCCGCGTGAATACTAGCCGCCGCGTACCCCAGCCGGAGTTGGCGCGCAAGTAGGCATTCTCTTCTCATTGGTTCTCCATTTCTAATAATTTGTCGGTTTCTAGTAGATCTTGGCGTCTTGGGAGTGTCTATTTTCTTCATCAGCCATTCACGTTACTGCATCATATTTCTTCTAGGCGCGAATATCACAATGAACATACCAGAACCATGTCTCACCGCGCGTCGCTTCTAAAATTGAGGTAGCCACACCTGTCCTCGTGATACATAACTATGCTATTTCTTTTCATAGCTCAAGTATTTAGCCTTTTGTTAAACTGATGCAGGTATGTCCCTACTGTCTCCAACAAATGCTTGAAATTTCCTCATCACTGTCTGGCTACTTTCATGATGCTGGTTGAAATATTTATTAATTGAAGGAATAAAAAGTAGAATCATTTAACCAACATAGGGTAAAGGGTTCAGTATGTCCAGCATGACATTGCTAGGGTTGAAATGCCTATTAAAAACCCCATTGTCAAATTCTTAAATGTTGAAAAAATGCTGAGAATACCTTACGTTAACTATGCTGATTTTGAAAGTATACTGTTACCCTATCAAACATGTCTACCCAATCCTGAAGCAAGTTATACAGTGCCATACCAGAGTCATGTTCCTATGAGCTTTGGTATATCCGTAAAACCCTCACTTGCTGTGGAACACATAAAGACAAACCTTCCTAGCCAACCTGTTATTTATCGTGGACCTGACGCTGCAGAAAAGTTAATGGACTGTTTGATCTCAATAGCTAATGAAATTGATCGCCTTTACAGCTTAAATGTTCCAAAGGCCTTAACTCAGGATCAAGAAGCAGAGTTCCAATGTTCTGAAACCTGTTATTTGTGTGAAAAACCATTTACCAAAGAGGACTGGAAAGTTAGTGAACATTGCCATATTACAGGGGAATACCGAGGAAGTGCTCACAATAACAGTAATTTGAGGTGTAAAACACGTAACCCCGTTCCAGTATTTCTACATAATATGAGTGGCTACGACGCAAGTTTCATTGTAAAGCAATTGAGATGTACGACTGAGAGAGTGGTTGTTATCGCTAACTCCAAAGAAAAGTACATTTCCTTCACCAAATATGTGGGAAATGTTAAGCTTCGATTTGTGGACACGTTTCGGTTAATGCCAAGTAGTTTGGAAAACTTAGTTTCCAACTTAACATTATACCCCGAAACAGACAAGTACTTTGGAAAAGAAAATACAATGCTCATGACTCGTAAAGGGGTATTTTGTTATGACTACATTGATTCATGGGAAAAGTTAAGTGAAACGTGTTTACCTTCAAAAGAGGTATTCTTTAACAAATTAAGTCAAGAAGATGTTAGTCAAGAAGACTATGAACATGCCAAAAATGTGTGGAATCAGTTCAACATTAAAACTCTAGGGGAATATAGTGACCTCTACCTAACTTCAGATGTACTTCTTCTTGCAGACAGCTTTGAAACGTTTAGAAACAAAACACTAGAAACACACCGAGTGGATGCTGCACACTTTTTTACTTCGTCTGGTTTAAGTTTCGAGGCAATGCTCCTTTACACAGGCATTGAACTGTAATTGCTGCAGGATTACGATCAGATTCTTCTAATCGAGTCTGGAATACGTGGAGGCATATGCCAGGTGTCTCATTGGTATCCTGAAGCTAACAATAAATACATGGGAACCTATGATTCTGAGAAACCATCGTAGTTTATTACCTATGATGATGCCAACAACCAATACGGGTGAGCTATGTGTCACTCTCTTCCTTATGGTGGATTTCAGTGGGTTTCTCCAAATACTGTTGATCTAGAAAAACTAAAGGAAGACGATCCTGTGGGATACATTCTAGACGTTGATGTTGATTACCCATCTGACCTTCATGATCTACACAACGATTTACCTTTCCTACCAGAGTGTACACAACCTAGGGATTCGTCTCTGAAAAAACTAATTCCTCATCTTGGAAATCGAAGGCGATATGTTGTTCACTACATGGCATTAAAAAGGAAGGAAGATTGTAGTTTTACGTGACCGTGAATCTTGTGATTATGAGCCACGGGACCTCCTTTTTACGTGGAATCCGAACCATAGGACATGGCATTTCACTTCGAAAATCTCACAAGCATTGACCGGGAATCGATCCCGGACCGCCTTGGTGAGAGGCATACAGCTAGACCGCTGAGCCACCACGCCCCCTACATGGCATTAAAACAGGCTTTAAATCATGGCATAAAATTGATAAAAATTCATCGTGTGTTAAAGTTTAAGCAGAGACCTTGGTTAAAGGCATACGTTGATTTCAATAACAACCTTCGAAAACAAGCCAAAAATGATTTTGAGAAAAATCTGTACAAGTTATAGAACAATGCCATTTTTGAAAAAACAATGGAAAATATCCGTAAAAGAATGGACTTACGTCTTGTGACCGACAGCAAAAGGCAGAAAAGCTAATAGCAAAGCCGACATTTATTGACAGAACAATTTATGATCCTAACCTAGCTGCTTTCCACATGGCTAAACGTAACATTGTATTCAATAAGCCTGTATATATATTGGAATGTGTATACTGGTTATTTCAAAAACTTTCATGTATTCCCACCACTATGATGTCCTGCTACCCTATTATGGAATGAACAATCTTAAACTCATGTATATGGATACCGACTCGTCATTTAATTGGTTAACACCCAAGATGTATATCAAGACAAGCTGGATTTCCTAGAACACCTAGACACATCAGATTATCCTACTATTCACATATGTTACTCTACATCAAACAAGAAAACGTTAGGGAAATTTAAAGACTAGGCTTGTGGACAAATTATAAAAGCATTTGTTGGACTTAGAGCTAAAATGTACGCTTTAGACATAAATGGTAAAGAAATCAAAAAGATTAAAGGTATTAACAGAGGTGTTGTCAAAAATTGTATAAGCTTTCAATATTATAAGGATTGTGTCATGAAAAACAATGTAAAAAGAATACCCATGAACATTATCGCTTCTAAACAGCATGACATATCATCTATAAGACTAAACAAAATTGCTTTGTGTCCTGGTGATGATAAAAGAGTGATTGATGCTGATGGTATAGGTACACATGCCTATGGTCATTACTCAATCATTGACCATGCTTAAAGTGTTAAGTTATGAATATAAAAATCTTCTGCCTACAACTAGCAAATACATAAAACAAAACAATTTAGGAAATAAAACAATAGCACTACAAAAATAAAAAAACAAAAATAAAAAATGGTATTCATAATCGAAAATAAATAAAATAGAAAACAAAATAAAAAATAATATAAAATAAAAATGTATTATGTGTAAATAGTGTACATGTATTTAAAATAAAAATATTTTATGGACACTGCTTGTACATTTCTAATTACTACCCTCCTCTCCCCTCTCCTAATACAAAATGAACATGTAAAACACAAATTGGAAAATCCATGTTTCCATATTGATAAAATAGAAAAAACATTAAACCGAAATTTTAAAAACTGTAAATTGGAATTTGGTAAATTGACAAATGTGTAAACAACAAATTGGAAAATTCATGTTTCTATATCATGAAATTGAAAAACTTTAAACTGACATTTTAAAAACTGTAAATGGGAAATTGTGAAATTGATAAATGTGTAAACAACAAAATGCAAAAATCCATGTTTCCATATTATGAAATTGAAAAACTAAAAACTGACATTTTTAAAATACTGAAAATGGGAAATTGGAAAATTGACAAATGTGTAAACAACAAAATGCAAATTCCATGTTTCCATATTATGAAATTGAAAAAACTTAAAACTGATATTTAAAAAAAACTGAAAATGGGAAATTGGAATATTGACAAATGTGTAAACAACAAAATGAAAAAAATACCCGGTTGGGGGAGTGATCATGTTGTACAGTTGCCTATAAGACTAGCATAAGGATAGTTGCATGTGCCCTTATATACTTTGGGTGTGTACATTAGCCTTTGGATTAGCTTAAGTTAGGTTTGGTAAAGTTAGGTTTGGTGAGGTTAGGTATGCGACCTTGTAGTTTACTCTTTTCGGAAAATGTAAAATCTAAAATCAAAACACTTAAATGTAAAATCTAAAAAAAAAACTAAAATACAAAAAATCAAAAATGTAAAATGTAAATTTTAAAAAATGTAAAAATGAAAAATCAAAATCTAAAATGTTAAAATGTAAAATGTTAAAATGTAAAATCTAAAATCTTTAAATGAGGTTTCTGTGGGTTAGGTTAGGTTCGGTTAGGTTAGGTTATAACTACGTTTATTATTTGTGGTCTCCCATTTGCTCTTACTTCTTTGGTCCCACTTTTTTGCTCTCACTTTTTTGCTCCCACTTTTTTGCTACCACTTTTTGCTCCCACCTTTGATCCCACTTTTTTGCTATCACTTTTTTGCTCCCACTTTTTGCTCCCACTTTTTTGCTCCCACTTTTTGCTCCCACTATTTTGCTCTCGCTTTTTGCTCTCACTTTTTTTGCTCACAGTTTTTGCTGTTACTTTTTGCTCCCACTTTGACGTTAGGTTATGTTAGGTTAGGTTAGGTTAGCTGTGGTTAGGTTATGAAAAATGAAAATCCACAGCCTGATTCCAGTCTCCGACCGCGTCAGGAATGGAATGAATGAAACCCCCATCTAGCGGCGAGGATATGGACTGTGCCGGCTGCCGAGGCCTGACGCACTCCTCTGGAGCAATGATTAAATGAATGACAGATGAAATGAAATGATAGTGGAGAGTGTTGCTGGAATGAAATTTTGACAGGGAAAACCGAAGTACCCGGAGAAAAACCCGTCTGCCTCCGTTTTGTCCAGCACAGATCTCACATGGAGTGACCGGGATTTGAACCACGGACCCAGCGGTGAGAGGCTGGCGTGCTGCCGCCTAAGCCACGGAGGCTTCCGGTTAGGTTATAAATAAGTTTATTATTTGTGCTCTCACATTTGCTCTCACTTTTTTTGCTCACACTTTTTGCTCTCACTTTTTTTTTTTGCTCGCACTTTTAAGTTAGGTTAGATTAGGTAAAGTTAGGTTAGGTTAGGTTAGGTTAGGTGAAGTTAAGTTAGGTTAGGTTAGGTAAGGTAAGGTTAGGTTAGCATGTTATATGTGTAAGTGGTTGTGTGCAGTGACCATTTTGTGTATCAGGACTCACATTTGCTCTCACTTTTTTTGCTCACACTTTTTGCTCTCACTTTTTTTTGCTCGCACTTTTAAGTTAGGTTAGATTAGGTAAAGTTAGGTTAGGTTAGGTTAGGTTAGGTTTGGTTAGGTTAGGTTAGGTGAAGTTAGGTTAGGTTAGGTTAGGTGAAGTTAGGTTAGGTTGGGTTAGGTTAGGTTAGGTTAGGTGAAGTTAGGTTAGGTTAGGTTAGGTGAAGTTAGGTTAGGTTGGGTTAGGTTAGGTTAGGTCAGGTAAGGTTAGGTTAGCATGTTATATGTGTAAGTGGTTGTGTGCAGTGACCATTTTGTGTATTAGCCCTGTGCTAAAAAATAATAAATTAAATATTAAATACATAAAAATTTATAAATTAATAACAAATAAATAATGATTTGAAAAGCCCGCCATTAAAGAGTGTGGTAGCGCGTGGCGGCCATCTTGCGCATTAGCCCTTGCGCCAGCTCTGACTGTCCCCTCCTTAAGAATATCATAGGACTGGTTGCGCGCGGCGGCCATCTTGCGAATTAGCCCCTGCGACAGAAAAGCTATATTTATCCTACTTGATATAATGAATATTTTCACCCCAAACAACGACAACTTGAAGATGATTTATTGTAGGAAGAATATCTTAAATGGGACCTCCAAACCCTTAAGTAATTTTGTATTCGATATAGATTCCACATAGCCACATGGCCGACAGTACCTCGAGTGCTTACATTAAATAAGAATACAGCAAAAGAATGAAGATTTAATCAATCATAATTGTTTTCAGTGTCGCCTCCGTAGCGTAGTGGTCAGCATGGTTAGCTGCCGCCCTGGAGGTCCTGGGTTCGAATCCCGGCTCTGCCACGAAATTTGAAAAGTGGTACGAGGACTGTAACGGTGTCTACTCAGCCTCGGGTGGCCCAAATGAGTAAAGGGGGTTCGATACCCCCTCAGCCATCCTCGAAGTGGTTTTCCGTAGTTTCCCACTTCGTCTTCGGGCAAATGCCGGGATGGTACCTTCTTCAAGGCCACGGCCGCCTCCTTCCCTCTTCCTTGCCTATCCATCCTAACCATCCCTTACCTTCCCTCATGAGGCCCCTGTTCTCTTTGCAGGTGAGGCCGCCTGGGCGAGGTGCCAATCCCACCTCACCAGTTGTATCCCTTCCGATTCGATGTTCCCAGCTCTAGGACACTGCCCATTGAGGCGGTAGTGGTGCGGTCCCTCGCTGAGTCCGTGGGTTCCACCAACCTGGAGGGTAAACGACTAAAAAATAATAATAATAATAATAATAATTGTTTTCAACAAATATGATATAATTAATATTTTCACACCAAAGAAGGACAACTTGAAGATGTTTTATTGAAGGAATATCTTTAATGGGGCCTCCAGATCTTGAAGTAAACCGTATGCGATGTTTCCTCTTACACATTTCCGTCCCATTTCCGTCCCTTTTCCAAAATTATTCTCATAAAAAATATCCAGCAACCGAATGGTGAGATGTTACACATCAAAAACATGGCATTTCCTAAACATCCGAACGTTAGTTGTATGAAATAAAATGTACACTTTTCACTGCAGAATTTGAAACCATAGTTTCCGATTACCCCTCGTACTAGCCCAGCATTTATCTGAAGAGAGTGTGGAAAAACAACGGGCTTAAACCACCCTCATGGTAGCCGCTGTCAGCACCGAGATTCAAACCTACGATCTCTGCACTTGCTGCAGCTTTCTGAGCGACCGTGATTTTAACTACTGAGGCTTTCAGAGAAACCGTGCTAGCGGCTTCGGTGGCGTAGTCGGTAGCATGCTGAGTTCGTATGGCCAAGATCGCGGGTTCAAATCCGGCCGAAGTCGTCGGATTTTTTAAGAGCGTTAAAAATTCCTCAGTATGTCTTCCTTCGGAGGGGAAGTAAAGTCGGTGGTCCCATGTCATAGATTTATGGCATGTTAAAGAACCTTCCACTAATCACACCTGTGTGAAGATAAATTTGTTAGGTTAAGAATGTAAGCAACACTCTTAGGTTCCTACGTTCGTTGCCAAGAGCCGACTGTGGTGGCGTCTGGTAGCCAAGTTCTAAACTAGTAGTCGTTGACGGTGGCGTTTGGCGGTAAAAGTAGGAACTATTTGAAAATTCTAAGTTGCAGTACTTAAATTAAAAAACAGATAACACACACTAATACAGTCATCACAATTAACACCTGTTATCAGAAGGATTCTACACACACTCAAAGTACACGGGGCTATATGACCACGTTGTCGCAGCCCCTAAACTTAAGAACCAACCAACCAACCAGAGAAACCGGGAATTTTTCCCCGATTGATCGTGCCAATCTCAAATAATAAAAACCGCCTTGTCAAACACTACCGGGTGGTCCGGTAGTGGGCGTATCCCCTCCCAATTTATTTTCAACTTTATAAAGCTTATGAGTCGCCTCCGTAGCGTAGCGGTCAGCACGGTTAGCTGCCGCCCCGGAGGTCCTGAGTTCAATTCCCGGCTCTGCCACGAAATTTGAAAAGTGGTACGAGGACAGGAACGGGGTCTACTCAGCCTCGGGTGGCCCAAATGAGTAGAGGGGGTGCGATTCCCCCTCAGCCATCCTCGAAGTGGTTTTCCGTGGTTTCCCACTTCGTCTTCGGGCAAATACCGGGATGGTCCCTACCGTAAGGCCACGGCCGCCTCCTTCCCTCTTCCTTGCCTATCCATCCCAATCTTCCCCTCCCTTCTCTCATGAGGCCCCTGTTCGCTTTGCAGGTGAGGCCGCCTGGGCGAAGTGCTAATCCCACCTCACCAGTTGTATCCCTTCCAATTAGATGTTCCCAGCTCTAGGACACTGCCTGGATAGGCGGTAGGGGTGAGTTCCCTCGCTGAGTCCCTGGGAGCCACCACCCTGGAGGGTAAACACGATAAAAAAAATAAAGCTTATGGTTGAATGTTCGCTATACACAGTTACCTTGATGTCTTAAGAGCCATAGACAATGGTATGATCACCATCCTTATCATAACACATCTGAATTCTGCGTTCTGATGTTTTGCGGAAATACTCCGGAGTCACGAAGATGAAGGTGTGTTCCACAAGTGCTCGTAATTCCTGGGTTGTGTGATATCGAGTGTTTCTTGCTTGTCGTTTTATGAAACCCCAGATTGGGACTTCTTGGAGGCCAGGCAAAGGGAGCTGGTAAAGATGCAGAACTTCTTCCATTCCACCGGCCAGGAAAGGTCTGATTCAGGTAATTGCGCACGTGAATCGCGAAGTGTGCTGGTGCTCCTGTTTTAAGACAACAGAGTCTTCGATACAATTTTTCTTTCAATTGTGGCACCAACCACTCATTAAACATCTCCTGGTTGGGGGATACGCCCACTTCCGGACCACTCTGTAGAAACTAGTTTAACACGTACACATGTTTCGTTATATCAACGATAACTTCGTCAGCGTCAGAATCTTAGAAACTGCGGTATCCTAACACACACCTATAAAAAATTGATATCTTTACAATAAATCATTAATTTAAATAAATGAAAGGTTAAAACAAGAAGTTCCGTGACGAACTAAAGAGCCTACTTTTCTTAAAATTTAAGATTCATGCCAATGATTAATCGATATGGATCTATCGAATTAATCTATCGCATTAATGGTACACATCCGCTGAGAGAGGGGCATATCATCGTCAATTTCTTCATTTTCTTCTTCGACTGCACTCTGCTCAGTATCACTACTAGATTCTACTATTTCTAGTTCATCTTCACTATCACTGTTTTCACCTCCTAATATTTCTTCTTCTTCACATCTTGCAGAAGAGATAACACCCGGGATTCTTGCTCATCGTAGGTCAGACGATTTATAATGTTTTATATTAACAGATACCGTAGCTTCTAAGATTTTTCACGCTGACGATGTTATCATTGATATAACGAAACTATTACGTGTTAATTTAATAATTAAACTACTTTCAAGTGTTTGACAAGGCGGCGTTTATAATTTGAGATTAATATCAGTCGACACGGATAATATTTAGTACCTTCTTCATTATGGTTAGTATGAGGGTCATAGCAGGTACACTGAGATCCACCCCACCTCCCTGGTTACACACCGTCAGTAACATATCACCTCCAGAACTAAGATGACAGGACGCAACAGTACGTAAGTGGAGAAAGCTACATCAACAAAATCACCTACAGAATCTCCCAATTCATGAAGTTCTTAATGAACTTCCCTCCTCTCGTCTTAGATCAAGGAACCCAATAAGGCATAACATACTTGACATTAATTCCACGGAACAATGGCGCCAAAACTGGAAGTCTGCTCTGGTGAAACATCGTGGTATTCTAGATCCTACTATAAGACTTCCGGGATTTAACCTGAAGAGAACCCAGAGGGTAAAGTTAAATCGCCTAAGAACAGGTCACGCCAGATGTAACGCCATGCTACATAAATGGGGACTTCATGATTCTCCTGCCTGTGACTGCGGAGCTCCTCTTCAAACCGTAGAGCATATTATTCAAGAATGTCCGCTGAGGAAGTATGCTGGATCACCACAAGATGCTATTTCTGCTGCACCTGCCTTTCTGGACTGGCTTCAACCAATGTTCTAGTGATGTATATATTGTACATATGATTTACTTATTTATATATACATTTATTATATTGTAAAATTCATCTAGTTGCTAGCCATACGATAAATAAATAAATAGTAATAATGGTTAGTATCTATGCATTGTATCGTGCCAGTAAATCTACTGACACGGCTCCCTTGCATTTATTCTTCTTCTTCTTCTTCTTCTGCTTGATGTGCCGTCTCCGCGTCGAAGATTGGCGAGTCAAGTTCAAACCATTCCCGCGAATTCTTGAGCCAGGAGAACCTCCTCCTCCCTGGTCTGCGCCGTCCTTCAATCTTGCCTTCCATGATTAGCTGCTGGATTCGGCACTTGTTATTTCGAATCACGTGGCCAAAATACCGTAGCTTCTGTCACTTGATGTTGTAGAGCACCTCCATCTCCTTGCCCATTCGATCCAGCACCTCGGTTTTTCTCACCTTGTCGGTCCACGATATACGAAGCATGCGACGATACAGCCACATTTCAAATGCTTCCAACGTCATCTCCAAGGTTTTGGATAACGTCCACCCCTCATGACCACACATTAGTATGGGAATTATGTAACACTTGAGGGCAACTAGTCTCGTTCTCAGATTAAGATCTCGGTGACACAGCAGATTCTTCATTTTGATAAAGACATCCCTGGCTTGCTCAATGCGAGCTTTAATTTAATGGCTGCAGTCCCTTTTGACATTCAGGTAGCACCCTAGATATGTATACGAATGCACTCGTTCGATGGCTTTATCAGTAACTGATAACTGTGCATCCTCAAATGCAAGCTGACTGTGCCAGGAGTCGATCCTGCAACCTTGGGATCAGCAGACGAGAATGTTACCGCTGAGCCACTCATCCAGCTGGCTCGAAAAGAACAATCACTTGTAATAACGTGGGAATTCTCTGTTCTTCCCATGTAGAGCAGTAAGAAAGCAGGTCTTAGAGGAATGCCGGCAAGTTAATTGCGTGCTCTACAGTAGGTAAAAAGCGGCATGCACAAGTACATAAAACTGAGATCAAGGCTGAGTACTTGGAGGCCGAAGTCAGTTGTCAAATGTAATACCGCGTTTTATGTATACAATCGTATTATACTACTATCTTAATAAAGCTGTTCCCTTTAATGACAGGTGTAAGAACAGTGGAGTGATGATGGATATATTCACAGACAATGAACAATGTAGCTAATTCAGGAAGAAGAAAGCTTGTTGTTGTATCATTTAAGGCCTTGAATAACATGGTCATGTAGTCCCGTATAGCATAAATTCATAAAATTAGTTTGATAACCTGTCTTACTCTACTGTCTGTGCTAAGGTGAAATTTAAGAAGGAGAAGGCCTTGTCCTTAAGTTAGGAACCATGCAGGCGTAGGTCTGTAGAACCATGCAAATCCGCTTTTAGAATACATCAAAGTTAGAATCGAAAACAAACATGTTCAGTTCTGACTCACGAGGTTGTATATACCCCATTCCAGCCCTCAGATCAGAAATAAATTTCTTGGCAGAGCCACTCCCGACTATGACCCGGAACCCAGGGGTAACAGCAGAGAATGATATCCACTACGCCACGAAGTGGCCTATAAACCTGACCTCAGGCATGACCATCCAGAATGCTAGCCACTACACCATGTGGTGTTCTATAACCAGGACATCAGGGGTGACAGTCAATATTGCTAGCAACTACACCACATGGTGGTCAATACCCCAGATCTCAGGGGTGATAGCCAGGGATGCTAGCGTCCTAACCATGAGTTGGTCAATAACCCAGACCTCAGGGGTGATAGCCAGGGATGCTAGGCTCCTAACCACGAGTTGGTCAATAATCCAGACCTCAGGGGTGATAGCCAGGGATGCTAGGTTCCTAACCACGAGTTGGTCAATAACCCAGACATCAGGGGTGATAGCCAGGGATGCTAGCCTCCTAACCACGAGTTGTTCAATAACCCAGACATCAGGGGTGATAGCCAGGGATGCTAATCTCCTAACCACGAGTTGGTCAATAACCCAGACCTCAGGGGTGATAGCCAGGGATGCTAGGCTCCTAACCACGATTTGGTCAATAACCCAGACATCAGGGGTGATAGCCAGTGATGCTAATCTCCTAACCACGAGTTGTTCAATAACCCAGACATCAGGGGTGATAGCCAAGGATGCTAATCTCCTAACCACGAGTTGGTCAATAACCCAGACCTCAGGGGTGATAGCCAGTGATGCTAATCTCCTAACCACGAGTTGGTCAATAACCCAGACCTCAGGGGTGATAGCCAGGGATGCTAATCTCCTAACCACGAGTTGGTCAATAACCCAGACCTCAGGGGTGATAGCCAGGGATGCTAGTCTCCTAACCACGAGTTGGTCAATACCCCAGATCTCAGGGGTGATAGCCAGGGATGCTAATCTCCTAACCACGAGTTGGTCAATAATCCAGACCTCAGGGGTGATAGCCAGGGATGCTAAGCTCCTAACCACGAGTTGGTCAATAACCCAGACATGCTAATCCCCTAACCACGAGTTGGTTAATAACCGAGACCTCAGGGGTGATATCAGGGATGCTAAGCTCCTAACCACGAGTTGGTCAATAACCCAGACCTCAGGGGTGATAGCCAGGGATGATAAGCTCCTAACCACGAGTTGGTCAATAACCCAGACCTCAGGGGTGATAGCCAGGGATGCTAATCTCCTAACCACGAGTTGGTCAATAACCTAGACCTCAGGGGTGATAGCCAGGGATGCTAATCTCCTAACCACGAGTTGGTCAATAACCCAGACCTCAGGGGTGATAGCCAGGGACGCTAATCTCCTAACCACGAGTTGGTCAATAACCCAGACCTCAGGGGTGTTAGCCAGGGATGCTAGTCTCCTAACCACGAGTTGGTCAATACCCCAGATCTCAGGGGTGATAGCCAGGGATTCTAATCTCCTAACCACGAGTTGGTCAATAACCCAGACCTCAGGGGTGATAGCCAGGGATGCTAATCTCCTAACCACGAGTTGGTCAATAACCCAGACCTCAGGGGTGGTAGCCAGGGAAGCTAGGCTCCTAACCGCGAGTTTGTCAATACCCCAGATCTCAGGTGTGATAGCCAGGGATGATAAGCTCCTAACCACGAGTAGGTCAATAACCCAGACCTCAGGGGTGATAGCCAGGGATGCTAAGCTCCTAACCACGAGTTGGTCAATAACCCAGACCTCAGGGGTGATAGCCAGGGATGCTAAGCTCCTAACCACGAGTTGGTCAATAACCCAGACCTCAGGGGTGATAGCCAGGGATGCTAAGCTCCTAACCACGAGTTGGTCAATAACCCAGACCTCAGGGGTGATAGCCAGGGATGCTAAGCTCCTAACCACGAGTTGGTCAATAACCCAGACCTCAGGGGTGATAGCCAGGGATGCTAAGCTCCTAACCACGAGTTGGTCAATAACCCAGACCTCAGGGGTGATAGCCAGGGATGCTAAGCTCCTAACCACGAGTTGGTCAATAACCCAGACCTCAGGGGTGATAGCCAGGGATGCTAATCTCCTAACCACGAGTTGGTCAATAACCCAGACCTCAGGGGTGATAGCCAGGGATGCTAATCTCCTAACCACGAGTTGGTCAATAACCCAGACCTCAGGGGTGATAGCCAGGGATACTAGTCACTACACCACGTGTTGATCCATTTCAAAATAAGTACCGTACGCCAAAAAACGTAAAGGTAATGTGTAACAATGCATTCTATTTTAATCTGACCCAAATTATGCATGAATCATATTATTATTATTATTATTAGATTAGCCAGCGTAATTTTGATCATAGCCACAAACAACAATAAAATCAGATATACCTAAAATTAGTAGCACAAGGAAATCAGGTAGTTGCTACATCGGTACATTAGATTATAACGTTTATATTCACATCAGCATCTCGTGCACTGTGACGCGATATATTATAACATTAGTACGGAAAGAGAATGATCTTCACGAGATTTGTACAGTGACCGCTTTATTGCTCGTGCAGTGCGCTATCAGTTACTTGCGATACATCATTTCAATTTGCCGTGAAGGAATCAATTAGATGATAGAATCTCACAGTAATGAAGTTATTATGGCTTGAAGTTAACACTACTTTTCACACGTAATGTAGCGAGTGAGTATCAAATTACCAGGGTCATTCCGATTGTGAGATTTGGCCTTTCATTTCACAGCGAGAACAAAGTTAGTTACTACACCTAGAGTTGGTATATCATCCGGACCTCTGGGGGCACTTAAGGGGTGACACCGAACAATGCTAGTTACAAAACCACGAGGTGTTTTATCATCCGGACCTCAGGGATGACACCGAACAATGCTAGTCACTACACCACGAGGTGTTCTATCATCCGGACCTCAGGGGTGACACAGAACAATGCTAGCCACTACACCACGAGGTGTTCTAACATCCGGACCTCAGGGGTGACACAGAACAATGGTAGCCACTACACCACGAGGTGTTCTATCATCCGGACATCAGGGGTGACATCAAACAATGCTAGCCACTACACCACGAGGTGTTCTATCATCCGGGCATCAGGGATGACACTGAACAATGCTAGCCACTACACCACGAGGTGTTCTATCAACTGGACCTCAGCAGTGACACCGAACAATGCTAGCCACTACACCACGAGGTGTTCTATCATCTGGACATCAGGGGTGACACCGAACAATGCTAGCCACTACACCACGAAGTGTTCTACCACATGGACATCAGGGGTGACACCGAACAATGCTAGCCACTACACCACGAAGTGTTCTACCACATGGACATCAGGGGTGACACCGAACAATGCTAGCCACTACACCACGAAGTGTTCTACCACATGGACATCAGGGGTGACACCAAACAATGCTAGCCACTACACCACGAAGTGTTCTATCACACGGACATCAGGGGTGACACCAAACAATGCTAGCCACTACACCACGAAGTGTTCTACCACATGGACATCAGGGGTGACACCGAACAATGCTAGCCACTACACCACGAAGTGTTCTATCACACGGACATCAGGGGTGACACCGAACAATGCTAGCCACTACACCACGAAGTGTTCTATCACACGGACATCAGGGGTGACACCAAACAATGCTAGCCACTACACCACGAAGTGTTTGGAGATCAGGGGTGACACCGAACCATGCTAGCCACTACACCACGAAGTGTTCTATCACACGGACATCAGGGGTGACACCAAACAATGCTAGTCACTACACCACGAAGTGTTTGGAGATCAGGGGTGACACCGAACCATGCTAGCCACTACACCACGAAGTGTTCTACCACATGGACATCAGGGGTTACACCGAACTATGCTAGCCACTACACCACGAAGTGTTCTATCACATGGACATCAGGGGTGACACCGAACCATGCTATCCACTACACCACGAAGTGTTCTATCACATGGACATCAGGGGTGACACCGAACAATGCTAGCCACTACACCACGAAGTGTTCTACCACATGGACATCAGGGGTGACACCGAACAATGCTAGCCACTACACCACGAAGTGTTCTATCACACGGACATCAGGGGTGACACCGAACCATGCTAGCCACTACACCACGAAGTGTTCTACCACATGGACATCAGGGGTGACACCGAACAATGCTAGCCACTACACCACGAAGTGTTTGGAGATCAGGGGTGACACCGAACCATGCTAGCCACTACACCACGAAGTGTTCTACCACATGGACATCAGGGGTGACACCGAACAATGCTAGCCACTACACCACGAAGTGTTCTATCACATGGACATCAGGGGTGACACCGAACCATGCTAGCCACTACACCACGAAGTGTTCTACCACATGGACATCAGGGGTGACACCGAACAATGCTAGCCACTACACCACGAGGTGTTCTATCATCCAGACCTCAGGGGTGACACCAAACAATGCTTGCCACTACACCACGAAGTGTTTGGAGATCAGGGGTGACACCGAACAATGCTAGCCACTACACAACTTAGACTTGTAAATTAAATGCGGAAATGAACTACAAGTAGCCTACTCTGCTGTGATGATGGTAAAGAGCTATATCTACAACATAACATAACGTTTGTCTGCTACTAAGGTATTCAAAGATCCGGTGTTGATACTTATCTGATTGTGGAATGTCTACAGGTTGCTCTGACAACCAGTTTTGTTGTAGACTTTAGTAAAATGTTTAAATAATAATCTTATTACTTGAATTGGAGTATCTTTTATAAAAGCATGTCTGTTAGGTAGTCATCCCGAAGGCTGGTTGGATCCTCAAAAATACCGCCGTAAGGTCATGTGGGTAGATACCCACAAAAACCCAAGGCAGCGCTATATTCAGGCGTACTAGGCAAGAAGAGGAGTGAGGTAGTTTGTCATTGCTTCCCTCACCGATTCAGAACAGCAGTAACTTACTAACCCTTTGAGTAGAACATTTCACAGCATCCGCAGGGACTGATTGTGCCTTGAATGTCATTACTAAGCACCACCTATACCTCAGTAGCTTCCAGATAATCACAGCCATGAGTGAGGCTGAGACATCGGTGAAAAGCCACATTTTACTCTAGCCTGTGCCAACAGACAAATGCAAATATACTGCATTCTTCAAGAGATGGCAAACTGGTGCACTTGTTTGTGGTGTGTTTGAAGTGAACTAATGCATTTAATGGTTTGGGTTGATATTTCAACTTGTTTACTTGGAAATTCATGTGTATGTTATTTGACATTCTGCTGTGTGATTGTTACTGGAAACAGTTGGAGCATTTTAAGTTATTCGAGATCAGTGTTCACTCATTTGGAGTTATGCCTTCGCTGTGATTTTTTAATGCTCTCTGAATTAATTCCTTTATAAGTCGTGTGGAGTAAAACTCTCGGAGTTAATGTATATATTTCTCTGATTTGATTGCATGTGCTCCTTGAAACAGTTATTATTTGTGATAATTTCTGCCTACCGTCATAGTTGTTTTGAAGTGTCAGAAATATGTGTTTTTGTTCGCCATTTTATCTCTTGAAAAGTATTCAGAAAAGTCATTTATGTTCGACCCTAACTATTATGTGTCAGAAAACTGTATCATAATGAGGCTCATTATAACACTATTTTTCATTATGAAACAGTTTCTCCCACCAATCAGAGCTCAAGAAAGAGTTGTGTGACCAATTAGATAAGGATACTTTCGCGCATGCGCTCAAAATCCAACATGTCTATATAGATATAACAGCTTAGGCTTTCACGGCCGGCGTTCATAATTAAATACAAGTTTTTCGGGCTTGTAGGCCGTGGTCCAGACAGGATATCTCCCGACGTTTCACCGGAAACTGCGTCCGGCATTATCAAGGGTTCCGCTCCTTTCCTTGGTCTGCAGTGGAATGAGGAAGAGGCTTGAAATAATGGGTAACGGCTAGTAGTGGAGTATTGTTGTTTAAATATGACTGTTGCTTGGATCTTGGCGATGAACTAACGGCTGGAAGGTAGTTTGGATCTTCAAATTAGCATGGTGAGCCGAGCGTTCTCTTCGCATTCCGGCTGGATCGTCTGATCTCACGTACATGTTGCGGGGTGCGGTGCGTGCTCCGGCTTCGGCGACCGAGCTTGTGAGGGTCGGGTGTTCCCTGCGCGACTGCCGGGCTGTAGCGGGAAGGTTCTTCAGGTTGACGTGTGAGTGATTTCCTGGCCTTGGTGTTCCTAAGAGCCGGGATCCATGTATTACGCACACGTTCAATTTCTTCCTTCCGATTGAAATTGTCGGGGTGTTTGAAGATTTCTATGGCTTCCCGTTGCAGCCTGGCGTGGTAGTGTGTGGTCGTGGAGAGTACGGGGAAACGGAGATACTCTCCACGACCACACACTACCACGCCAGGCTGCAACGGGAAGCCATAGAAGTCTTCAAACACCCCGACAATTTCAATCGGAAGGAAGAAATTGAACGTGTGCGTAATACATGGATCCCGGCTCTTAGGAACACCAAGGCCAGGAAATCACTCACACGTCAACCTGAAGAACCTTCCCGCTACAGCCCGGCAGTCGCGCAGGGAACACCCGACCCTCACAAGCTCGGTCGCCGAAGCCGGAGCACGCACCGCACCCCGCAACATGTACGTGAGATCAGACGATCCAGCCGGAATGCGAAGAGAACGCTCGGCTCACCATGCTAATTTGAAGATCCAAACTACCTTCCAGCCGTTAGTTCATCGCCAAGATCCAAGCAACAGTCATATTTAAACAACAATACTCCACTACTAGCCGTTACCCATTATTTCAAGCCTCTTCCTCATTCCACTGCAGACCAAGGAAAGGAGCGGAACCCTTGATAATGCCGGACGCAGTTTCCGGTGAAACGTCGGGAGATATCCTGTCTGGACCACGGCCTACAAGCCCGAAAAACTTGTATTTAATTATGTCTATATAGATTACCGAAAGTGCACCGTCCATATGTTCGCGTAAATAAACTTGTGAATATGAGACAAGAATTAGCACTGTACCTTAATATCCTCAAACCCAATTTCTACACAGCGCGTTGTATTGAAACGACTTCGGTGACAGTTTTACTGAATACACAATCTGAACATATGGCATTGAAGCACACAGAGCGCATGCGTCGGTTGTCCAGAGAGCCTGGAAAACAGAGATATACTACTCACCGCAGCACCCGATCACAACATTCTAGTGACTGAACAAATATTTATGAATATTTATGTTAAACCATATAATAAAGTTATAATTATCGTCGAACATAAACAGTCGTATGCAACTCGCCTATAATGGTAATTAAGACACTCTTATGGAAATTATAAAACTTGCATACGCTCGTTTTATAAAAATACTCGTGTCTTAATTATAGCCATAATAGGCTCGTTGCATAATGTACTATTATAAGTTTTGCAACATCAAGGTAAATATGTTTTCAGTGCTTAAAATCTTAATATATCAGTCATAGTCATCAGACTTACTACTGTAAGTTTTGTGACAGTCTCTTTTTGTATTGTATTTCTGGAGGACAGAGCCAGTCTGTGTGTGTCACTGTAGGTTTGGTAGTGTTTTGTAGAGGCATTTGCCTTTCATTTTCGGTTCTGATGATGCCCGCTTAATGAGCGAAACATGTCAACCCTTTGTTTTTAGCCTATTTTCAATTTTGAAAAAATAGGCTTATGAGATCACCTTTTGTCCGTGTGTGTGTGCGTGTGTGTGTGTGTGTGTGTGTGTACGAGGTGTGTGTGTGTCCCCCTAATAAAATCTAAACGGCTGGAGCGATTTCAATGAAACTCGGTTAGTTCATAGCGCTATTCCCGGCGACCTCGACCGTGCCCTTCAAATTTTGTTACATCTCACTAATCCAACATGGCGGCTGTGCGAAATATTTCACTAGCATTCAATATCTCCGAAACTATTACCGATATCGCCCTGAAATTGTGTACGGTGATAAAGGGCACTACTAGAAATTCACATATGAGACTTTCAAAAACCTGGTGACTAAAAACCCAACATGGCGGCCAAGCGAATTCGAGACTTGTAAATAGACTTTTCTCGCGATTTAACTATCCAAACGTAATGAAACTTGGTACAGCAATTGTTTATACACATTGTAATGCACTGGAGTCTAATTTAGTTCAATGGTTTACATAACCTCAAAATGGCGGTTGTGCGAAATATTTCACTGACATTCTATATCTCCGAAACTATTACAGATATCACCCTGCAATTTTGTACGGTGATAAAGAGTACTGATACAAGTTTACCTATGTATATTTCATAAACCTGTAAAGTACAAAACGAACATGGCGACCAAGCGAATTTGAAATAATTTAATAGACTTTTCTCCTGATTTAACTCTCTGAGCGCAGTGAAATGTGGTACAGTAAATGATTTTGCAGATTGTAATGCACTGCCATCTAATTTAATTCAATTGTTTACATAACCTCAAGATGGCGTCTGTGCGAAATTTTAAAATTAAGTTTTTATTTCTTGTGTTATAATCATGCGATCGAAGTGAAAGTTTGAATAATGAACCTAGGCAATAATTGTCCTTGAATGGTACATAACTCTATGGCCTATACATATAACAATCCCAAATGGCGAGCTTCCGAAATATTTAGACGGTGCTCAATATCTATGAATCTTTTACAGCAACCGAACTGAAATTTTTTATGTTCATAGAGACTATGGACATATGTTCACCTCTAGGACTTTCAGTAACCTGGTGAGCACAAATCCAACATGGCGGCAACGCGAAGTATAAATATTTAAATGGGCGTTTCTCGCGAATTAACTATCCGAGTGCCGTGAAACGTTGCACGTTAAATGCTTATACAAATGTTGATCCACTGGCATCTAATTTATTTCAATTGTTTGTATAATCACAAGATGGCTGCTGTGCGTAATTTTAAAATTCTCGTTTTTTACTTCTTGTGTTCTAATCATGCGATTGAAGTTTGAATACCACACGTACACAATAATCTTAATGTAATAGTACAAAAATAAAAATCCAACCTGGCGACCATCTGAAAAATTTAGAATCTGTTACAGCAATTAAACTCAAATTTTGTATGTTGATAGAGGCAATTAACATGAGTAGGATATATGAAAATAGGCTGTATAATTCTTCACGGAACTACTTGTTTTCTTCTCAATAATCCTCAACTATGAATGTAAATCTTAATCACGTGTAATTTATTTCAGGTTCTTATTTCACTTTCCAGCAATTTGAATAATTTTAGTGTTGACCGACTGAAAGCTAAAATATTATTATTTAAATTTCTTTATTTATCGTATGGCTTTTAGTACCGGGAGTGTCCGAGGACATGTTCGGCTCGCTGAGTCGGTAGCTGCTTCAAGCGGACATCGATAGGCTGAGCTACAAGTTCCGTTCAATTTCAGGCAGTTCCAACTTTCGCTACCAGATATCAATGATACCTTGTGGTGAACGTTGGAACATTGATAGAGCGTTCCAACGAAATCTAACCTAGCACTATAGCTTCACACAAGTTTCGTCTGCAGAAGGATCTTTTACATGCCATGAATCTATGTCATGGGACCGCCGGCTTTACTTCCCCTCCGAAGGGAGGCATACTGAAGAATTTTAACGCTCTTAAAAAATCCGACGACTTCGGCCGGGTTTGAACCCGCTATCTTGGGAACAGCAGTTCAGCATGCTACCGACTACGCCACCGAAGTCGCAAAATATTAATAATTGCTAATAAGGCAAATTGTTTCAAAGTGATCTTTCCAATACGATTTTTTCAAATAAGATTTGTTGGTTCCTTTGATTAGGGGCTGCGACAACGTGGTCATATAGCCCCGTGTACTTTGGGTGTGTGTAGAATCTGTCTGATAACCGGTGTCAATTGTGATGACTGTATTCGTGTGTGTTATCTGTAATTCAGGTAAGGACGGCTGTGAACTTGGCTACTAGATGGCACCGCAACCAGCACCTGGCGACAAACGTTGGAATTTTAAAGAGCGTTATTCAAATCTAACCTAGGAATTTAGCTTCCGACGACTTCGGTCGGGTAAAACTCGCTATCTTGGGTGTAGAAGCTCAGCATACTACCAAATACGTCATCAAACTGCCTCAAATAAGACTGTTTTCCTTCTAAACCTACCCGGCATTCGACTGCAGTGAGTGTGGTAAAACACGGTAAGCAAACTTCCAGGTTGGTCGAGATGGAATCGAACCCTCCTCTCTTCAGTTTTACCAAGGGTGGCTGAGAGGAGGCTTTAGTCTAAGTGAACATAATCTGATGATGTTCACTTGATGAACGAAACTAGTCATCCAATTAATCTCCCCCTCCCCATTTGAGTGAGAATTGTTCTATTAGGAGTATACATTATTCATGAATTTATTTCAGGCACTAGGAAACTAATCGTTGCGCCGGATGACCTCACTGTTCCGTCCCCTAAAACAACAATAACTAACCAATTTCCACTCTATTTAATTGGGGGTATGTTGCACTCGTGTTGACCAATTGAAAGGTATTTTCCTGATGATGGTGTGTATTCCTTCCAGTCGGCTTCGGGTTCAAACCCGGCCGAAGTCGTCAGATTTTTAAGAGGGGTAAAATGCTTCTGTATGCCTTCCTTCGGAGGGGAAGTAAAGCCGGCGGGCCCATGTCATAGATTTATGGCTTGTAAAAGAACCTACCACTACAATTGGAGGTGTGTAGCTAAATTTGTAGGTTATTTGGTTAGAAACGCTCAATCACGTTCGAACGTTCGCCGCTGGGTGACAGTGGCATCTCAGGTAGCTAAAGTGGGAACTACTTGAAATCGAACTTTCATTCATCTTCATTCATTTCATCTCTCATTAACTCCTCTCGTGAGGTTGTCGTTAGGAAGGGAATCCGGCCGTAAAAATCATCAGGCACGTGGAATTTCATCGCATCTCATCCCTGACCCCGTTCGAAACGGGATTAATAACGGGTCGACATTGATAGATCGGTGTTTATTCTTTCCAGTATTATGAGCTCTTCTTACTGGCCTCGAGTGCAGGCACAAAATCGCATGACGTCAGTCAAGAAGCACGCATGTCTTTACAGGCAAAATTGTCACAATTATCGTGAAATGTGCTACGTGCAGGATCATTTATAAGCGAATTCCTAAAATATGCTGCATACTGTTAAGAACACATAACATACTGTTGGCAAGGTCTACAGGGTTATTAAATATAATTTTAATATCATGAACGACATTTTATTTTAATATATTATGCAAGAGATGTGGTGTATTTTGCATCTTCTCAAACCAATGTTCGTTTCTTGCGTCCCACATTGTCCGGAGTTGACGTACGTTTGTTTACTGAGATAAATTATACAAACCATTGCATTAATTATTTATTCATATATATTATTTCAGTAGTATAGATCCCTCCCACGGCGCTCACAAGCGACCGATCGGGACAAATGAGCATTCAAGTGAAAGAGAATTGGCATTAGCAGTGACGAATTGCGTCACTAAATTCACAAATATCTATATTTTCTTAAAAAAATGTACGAAATGTGCGATTTGCTAATACTGTTGCCGTAGGAAAATACGCTCAATAATTGATGTTCACTTCACATTTTGGCCGCTGTGACGCCTGTGTTATTTTAACATTCTGAGGTCTTCCCTTTATCATGGATTTCAGAAACAGTAAATTAAAGGAATGAGTACTCAAATCATATAATTTCATAAATATCGAATAACCAGTGAGTGTTATAATGATCCAATTTTCAGTGATTGCCTTCTTAAGTTAGGGAACGTAGAACGTGGAATTCTAACTGAAATGTAAATAGTGTGCTATAATCATTTGGTTGAAATAAAAACATAACAACCTTTCTCCGCAAGTCTCTCATTATAAACCTATTGTGGAAAGTGTAGTTTATGAACATGAGAGATTTCTCGCACGAGTCCGCTAGTTATATTTAATCCGCGTTGTCAATACTACTCAGGATGTCCCAGAAAACACCGAAATTATATGATGTGTGGGAAGCCAAACTGATCGGTTTTCAAGAAGGAACATATCCAGATATGCACGGCTTGGACGCTGCAGCGTATCAAAGTGTGGGAGGGATGTGCATTCCACAGGTCGTCAATAAACTCAACATGTGTAGTACATGGAGCTTCTTACAAATGGGATTCAAACTGTGTACCTACAACGTCATTGCCGAGCCTACGTCGGTAGTACCGAGCTGCACGCACATGACCCAATACATGCGGTTGTCTTTGAAGGATGGCAATCAATCCGTTGACTCGACCAACAAGATCCTCCACTAACGTAACAGAAGTGGCATACACTATACTCTTCATACCACCCCCACGGAAAGTAGTCGAGAGGTGTCTAATATGGCGACTGTGCTGGCCATGGAACCGGTCCACCTCGACCAATCCATCGATTGTAATATGCGGCGTTGAGGCGATTCCGCACATTTACAGAGCATCAAAGTATGCTGGAGCTCTGTCATGTTGCAGCCACATTTTTTTAGCCTACTTTCGATTTTTGCAAAAAATGAAAGTAGACTTATGAGATCACTACAGGGCCAAAAAATGTGTGTCTGTCTGTGTGTGTGTATGTGTGTGAGTCTGTGTGTGTGTGTGGGTGTGTGTGTGTGTGAGTGTGTGTACTCTGAATGTCTGTCCCCCCCCCCCCCCTATCAATTCGAACACGGTGAAACCGAATTGAAAGAAATTTGGTACAGAGGTAGAACAAGCAAAGGGCACCTCAGTGTCATGTTTTATATTGCCACCATCTTTACCAAATATGAATGGCGGCCACTCAAACGTTCAAAACGTAAAATCAAATAGCGACTAACCAAATTATCCGATCTCTACCAAATTTGGTAATAACATACCTTCATATAGGACGCGTCTTGTGACCAAACTACAAGGTCATCCGCTGTACCATTTCAGGATGGCGGCCGTGTGAATTATGTAAACTTTATAATCCATATCATGGGACCCACCAGTTCTGATTATCGAGCCGAGAATCGATTTAACTGTTCTAAAGGAAGAGGCACGTTTAAAATTAAAAGTTTATTTTGTAATACTATAGTGCAGAAGTGATTTTAAAAGCTGAGCCGTCTCGCTAAGAAGACAAGATGGCAGCGGATATCTTGTGCCTGACTTATATTTCACTAATTTGAGTATTGCATGCAATATAGCGTACTGATACAAAATAAATAAAATTAGTATGAAATGCTTTATACATAAATAATATACTCCACTGATGAAATCGTTAGGTCTAAATCATTATTTGCTAACAAGTTCTATGTAAGTCATTTTATATAGATCAATGTTCATTGGCACAAATGGCTCCGTGGTAAAGCGTTAGTCTGTCATTCATATGCCTATGGTTAAACCCCATCAGAGTTTGTTTTTTTGCTTGAAATTTTACATATTTGTTGCTTTGTAATGACTCAGACATTTTAAAATTATGCCTTATATTGTGCATATTACGGTGCAAAACATATATTTAATTAAAACATAATTCGCCAGCAGATTTGCTCGAGACATCTAGCAGCCAAAAAGGTAACTGCACGCCGGCCTACTTATTAACTTCCAGATTTTATTGAAAAGTTTCTTCTTATGGCCGCTAGAATGCACTCGCCCTGTTAGGATTATATTGTTCGATATTTCTCCACTAGATTTCACGACTGGTCTACATGGGACTCCATTGATAGTATACCATTGGCATTCTATGCGCATCGAATTTGAAGAATGACAGGTTGATACTATGATACATTTTTACTTCTTATTTTAAAGGGTTTGTTACAGCCTATTGTGCGTTATTTGAAAATGTTATTTGAAGTAAAGAACAAAACGATTTCACATAGTAACTGAATTCTAGCCGCTGGTACTAGTTCAGGTTATTAATACTTTTATTTCTGGCAAATAGCAATCGAAAATATCCACATAGTTTGTATACACACGTCTCTGTAGCGACACGGAAAGATGTGTTAATTCAATTAGGGCTGTGAAAGCCATGCACAACCAGACGTGTAAAGACATGCCTCAACTCAAAGTTGGATGTTGCCCACGGCAGGTCGTTTATGTAATAATAACAATAATAATAATGTTATTTGTTTTACGACCCTTTTAACTACTGCTGCTTTTAGATACGCCGGGGTGCCGGAATTTTGGCCCGAAGGGGATCTTTAACGTGCCAGTAAATCTACTGACACGGCTCCCTCGCATTTGTGCACCCTCAAATGCCAGCTGACTGCGCCAGGATACGAACCTGCAACCTAGGGCCCAGCAAGCGAGAACGTTACCGCAGAGCCACGCCGCCAGTCCGGTCGATTATGTCTCCAGATCCATAACATTCTTGAGATACTTCTTATCTATCTTTCTTCAATTATGGTAGTAGTTTTTTTCTAGGTTGTGGCGTTTGGTATAGGTAAATAGTTTCTAAGGTCTTCAACCAAAAAATGATTCTATTATACTCTTTGATAATAACAACGAGTTATAACTATACTCATACATTTAGGAGAAAGTAGGGTAAATGTTCTTTACTGAACATCTTGTTTAAAAATCGAATTTACCATCCAGGTTGGTGGCACCCACGGTCTCAGCGAGGTAACTCACCTCTACCGCCTCTACGGGCAGTGTCCTAGAGCTGGGAACATCTGAGCGGAGTAGATACAACTGGGGAGGCCTTGTAGCCTCGTGTACTTTGGGTGTGTGTAGAATCTGAGTGATAACCGGTGCTAATTGTGATGGCTGTATTAGTGTGTGTTATCTGTAATTCAGGTAAGGACAGCAGACGATCAGTTTAAAGTAGTTCCAACTTTTGCTACCAGACGCCACCCTCAACCACCAACTAGATTTGAACGTTGTTATTAAATGTCACCGCAGTCGGCTCCTGGCGACGAACGTTGGAACCTAAAAACTAGAGAACTGTCATGGCGACCGAGATGCATCGTGCGTAAAAGTGCTCCGTAGAATACCTGCCGAAACCGCAACATAACTCACAAATAGAGTCTGCTAGGGTGTGTATTATTAACTATATACAACTTAGTGAATATTTAGTCAACAGTCATGACCCTAAAAGCCGTCAATCAAAGAATTTCAGCGTTTGAAGAAAAGCTCAAAGTATTTCAAACTCGCCTAGAGGGAGCCACCACAGCTGGAACGAGCACTTCTACCAACCTCAACTCCGTGAAAGTGGAAACCCTAGCTTCGGAGTTCGAGACTTTTCGCCTTGAAGTCATAACGGAGCTAAGTGACTTAAAAAAGGATTTGAATGACCAGATTGTGAAGCAAGAACTTCGAATTGATGAGGCAGAACAGTACAGCTGCCGGAACTGCCTACTGCTACATGGGGTAAGTGAAACTCCAAACGAAGACGTGTACGCTAGAGTAACGGAGGTACTTAAGGACAAGCTTAATATAGAACTGACTATGATGAGCATCGATCGGTGTCATCGATTGGGGAAACCAAAGAGATCGTCTGCGGATGTGGTGGTTACCGGTAGAAGACCAATTATTGTCAAGTTCACCCGCTACCACGAGAGGGAACGTGTCTGGCGCGCCAAGAGACTTCTAAAAGGAACTCCTATCCTCATAACTGAGTCCCTCACAGCATCGCGCAAGGACATGCTCAACAAGGCCAGGGATCACTTTGGAGCAAGGAACACCTTCACTCTGGATGGGCGAATAGTGATAGTGGATTCTGACGGTAAAAAACATTACGTTAACACTCCAGCAGAACTTGCCTGCTTAATGAAAGGGCAGGTATCGGAAGTTAAGTGAACAGGTTAATGTGTGTAATTGTGAGTGTGTGTTTAATATGTTATTTTAATTTTAGTGTGAGTGATTGCATAAGTGATAGGTGGTTTAATTTTAAATTCAGTGAGAGTGGTTGTTTAACTGCTTCTAGTGGCTTGTGCATACATGAGGAAACAATGGTAAGTTGCATGCTCCCTTCTGTTTTATGGCCAGTGTAGTTGGTACCGTTACATTCAGTCCCGACAGAGATAATGACCTTCACCTTGACAATGAGCCTCCCAGCCCTCCCCAACCCCTGTCTTCGTCTCCCCCCCACCCGCAATCATCTGGAAAGGGAATTTTCCGCATTCCCCCGTTCACTGCTGTGTGCACATGTTAATGCCCAGTCCATAATAGCACATCACGCTGAGCTCCAAGCTATTTTTGATGGAAGCATGGTAAACGTTGTAGCAATTAGTGAAAGCTGGATGAGAGACTCTGTACCTTTAAACATGATAAGTCTAGTAGGGTACAATTCGCTCTTTCACAACCGACTGAAGCGTCGAGGAGGAGGAGTAGCTTTATTCTATAAAAACAATTTGGCGGCAAAGATTATAAAAACATCGAACCTATCTACTGACCCCTTGACCGAATATATGTTTGTTGAGCTCACTGTTGACGTGACTAAAGTGCTTATTGGTGTAGTATATAAACCACCTAAAGAAGGGAACTTCATGGATTTTTAAGAAACTCTACTAAGACTGTTACCTACCTACGAACACGTACTTATATTTGGTGACTTTAACACAAACATATTAATAGACTCCAATGACGCGAATCGTTTACGGAATATGTTTACCTCTTGTAACATGACAATATTACCACTCGGTCCTACTCACCACGTACACACCCCCCAAGGATCTTCACGCACTCTAATTGATTTAATTATCACAAATAACCCACAGAAAATACTAAAACACGGACAGATTTCAGTACCTGGCATATCTTTACACGACCTGATTTATTTAGCTTATTCTCTAAAAACTCCAAAATTTGCACCTAAATACATAACATATAGAGACATGAAAAGATTGAACCTTCAAGAACTAACACAAGACGCAATTCTCTGTCCATGGAACGATATACTACACTTGACTGACGTTGATGAAAAGGTGAGCAGATTTAACAAAATACTGCTGGAACTATATGACAAACATGCACCTAAACGAACAGCAAAAGTCACTCGTAAAGCTGCCCCCTGGCTATCAAATGACATTAAATCCGCAATGGCCGAACGGGACGCATTTCACAGACGTTATAAGCAGACCTTATCAAGTGACGATTTTGAAAAATATCGTGTGCTTAGAAATCGAGTTAAACAAATGATTCGAAATAAAAAGTATGCCTACTTCCAACAGCTAGCCGGCAACTTGAATGCTAGGAGCACCTGGCAGCAACTCAGGTCGGTAGGTATTGGGAGGCGCACTAAAAACACCAATGAGCAGGATATTAATCCTAATGAATTAAATGCTCACTTTGCTCGAGAAATAATTAGTACTGATCCCCAAATAATACAAACAACAATAAATACACTGCAATGTGTCCCACTACCTCACCGACCGTTATTCAAGTTTCGTAAAATAGATGATACTGTAGTAAGAAAAAAAATAATATCTATCAAATCACAAGCAGTCGGAATAGATGACATCCCAATTTCCTTTATCGTTAACCTGATAGAAGTATTACTGCCAATTATTACGCACATTTGTAACACATGTCTTTTAGAAGGTTTCTTCCCAACAATATGGAAAGATGCTTTAGTTATTCCAGTTCCGAAAAATTCTCTTGCAAATTCTCCATCCGACTATCGACCTGTAAGCATACTTTCCTCAATTTCCAAAATACTAGAAAAACTTATGCATGAACAACTTCTTCAGTACTTGACGCAATACTCACTACTTGATCCGTTACAATCTGGATTTAAGAAAGGACACAGCACATCTACTGCACTCATTAAGATCACTGATGACGTAAGACGAGCAATGGATGAGCGTAAAGTGACAATACTCATTCTCCTAGACTTCAGCAGTGCATTCGACACCATTAACACGGACATACTTATGGCTAAATTGCAATCCTTCCATCTTAGCCCCGTTGCTCTCAAATTATTCGCCTCCTATCTTCATAACCGAAGACAACGTGTACTCCTTAATGAAAACAGAACTGATTGGAAGTTCAAAATAAATGGAGTACCTCAGGGTTCAATTCTCGGCCCCCTTATATCCATTTTATATCTGAACGACATCTCTTCGAAACTGGAAAACTGCAATTACCATCTATATGCTGATGACCTTCAGATATATTGCCACACAAAAGTAAATGACATAGATGCGGCAATTGAAAATATGAATCTAAATCTAAAGAGGATCAGCCGCTATGCAACTGAAAATGCTCTTGCCATCAACCCAATTAAAACACAAGCTATCGTAATAGGGCAGACTAAATTGCTTTTCCATTTACACAGTAGACCGCTTTCTTTAATTCAACTAAATGGTGTTGCTATCCCGTTCTCTAAATCGGTAAAAAGTCTTGGAGTCACACTAAATGAAACTTTGAATTGGGATGGGCACGTTACTAATACATGCAGGAAAGTTTACTCGTCATTTCATCCACTTAAGATTCACCAGTCCGTTCTACCCCGTAACTTGAAAATAAAACTCGTCCAAACCTTGATACTCCCTATATTTAACTACTGTGATGTTGTATTAGTAGATGCTACCGGTGAACAAAACAAGAAACTTCAGAGAGCTTTAAATTCCTGCATTAGGTTTATTTTCTCCTTGAAATTTTCCTCACTTGTGTATCCTTTTTATGATCTACTTTCCTGGCTAAAAGTAGAACAACAAAGGAACCTGCACATATGTACCCTCATCTATCGACTTCTCAATGAAAGTACTCCTCACTATCTCTCTTGTAATTTTCGTTTTCTTTCTTCCTTTCATGATCGTCACACGCGATCTGGATCTATAATTGCAATTCCTCTACATCATTCTTCTGCCTTCAGCAACTCTTTCCTCGTGTCGGGAACTAGAATTTGGAATAATTGTCCTCGTGACGTCAGAAATTGTACATCCCTTAAAACTTTCAAACGTGCATGTAAAGATTTCCTCTTGAATTCGTAGGCCAACTAGAACAATTTGTGTATGAATGTGTGAGTGAATGACCATAGTATAATTTTGTTAAAAATGTATGTCATGTAAATTGTATAGCTTAGCTAATATCACGCAGTCGCCAATTTAATTTAATTTTATTTAATTTTATTTTAATTTTATTTTATTTTATTCTAGTATTTAAGGTTTTCCTAGTATTTAAGTTTGGTAGGTTAAAAATAACATATGTGAGTATTCATGTAAGTTGCACTGTGTGTGGTTAAGTGTAAGAGAGGGCCTAGAGCCCTAACTTCGCCACAATAAAGGCACCAATAATAAAAACCTTAGTCAAATATAACCTATAATTTAGCTTCACACAAGTGTAATTAGTGGACGGTTCCTTATCATGCCATAAATCTATGACATGGGACCACCGGCTTTACTTTCCCTCCGAAGGAAGGCATACGGAGGGATTTTTAACGCTCTTAAAAATTCCGACAACCTCGGACGTGTTCGAACCCGCAACCTTGGGCACAGAAGCTCAGCATGCTACCAACTACACCACCAAAGCTGCCTGCCGAACACTTAAAGGCACTTCCTCCAATACGATAGGCAAAACTTCTCGAATAAATGTGAGGTAGATCTGTCCTGAAAGTCTGTTGGGCAGTAGATATGGCCCTATGAGATGGTCACCAATGATCCCAGCCCACATGTTAATACTGGTGTATTCTTTGGAATACACGGTAAGATAGAGTAAACTTTTACTTCTCTTTGCTATAGTCCATTCCTTCCTTTTTCTCAAACACCAACAGTGATCTTCCAATTTCTCCTTGCTGTTTATGGTTCTCATGTTACCTGTGAGTCTGTTCTAGATATATATCTTCCATGACCCACCTAGCGTCATCTAGCAGCGAATCTCTGAAGTTCCTAAATTCTTCCCTGTACAAGAGGACTTCCTTATCAATCTGGCCACCAGATCTCGTCGCCATCGCCAGCTATCATCTCCGTGATCAAGAGAACTTCGTCTACTTTTTCACCCACCAGGCTGCGCTAGAGTCGCCTACTATCAACTCTTTGAAGACTATTTCATCAAGAGAAAATTTATTTTTGTCATGTTGGTTATTCTTATATGTATTCCTTTTGTCTCCTACCCCCACTCTTTTCCCTTCCCTGGTCCCTCTGTGCTTCGCTGAACGTGTCTCACTTGTACGTCGGAAGTTGACTCAGTCAGAGCTCAGCTAGAGCTCGCCTCCTCATCTCAAGAGGCAATCTTTTAAATTCTACGCCATGTTAGAATTTTAGTATCAACCGTCAAAAGGATCACCGCCTTCTACATGAAGCAAAGATAAGTACCGACTTCAAGTTTTAACCTCATTCTCATCGTCTTTTAATAGCTCAATGGTTTTATTTGGATTTTATAGACAGTGAAAGTTGCTATGTGAAAATAACTGCTTTCAAGAGATCTTCTTGATCTTACTTTAACTATCAGGTTTAACTTTCAACATGAAAGATTTTCTGAGATGCTATCTCACATCGAGGGATATTTCCAAAATACCCACTGTCTATAGAATCTAGCTTTCCGCCGAGGGATTCTCTACCCAATTTAACCAAGTCATCATTGCTCTGGAACCTTCCAGAACTTGCACTCTATCTACCCGTTATACTGTCATGTATTTTCCACTCACATGTGGAAATACTTTTTCAAACTGAGGAACCTTCCTTATGAATTACTAATCAATAGCTAATTGTTCTTCCTCCGTTGGGATTTTCTCTGGCGCATTCAACTATAATCTACAACTTTCTCAAGCAATAGACTCTCGCATATCTAGGCAAACTAGTTATTTTCCATCATTGCAATAACTTTCTTTGCCATTAACCTTTTGTGCTACTACAGTGAACTTCTCATCTATTTCAACAGACTATAGTGAAAAACAGTGTTTGTTCAATATTTCATCCGCGTCGCGTTCGTCCGAATACTATAAATACGGCCATGAACACTTATCCTCAATCCCATTTGATCTTTTCCAAACCCTTTACTAACAAACCAAAATAATAAAAATTGTTGCTTTAGGTCTTTTTTCAATGAGGTGTCACTCTCAATATGTGCCCTCCCTCTTTTGCTTATGCAAAACGAATTAATGTCTGTAAAACTTCGTGTCTAGTACACGCCTTAAGTTATATTGTTTCTCCCTTCTAATTTGGGAATACAATTCTTTCAACTCATAAGTGAGTTATCTGTAGGGTTCACGAAAGGGAAACTTGCCCCATTTTTCTCGTGATCCCTACTTAAACATAGGAATTCTAGAAACTTCCTTTCAATTGTTCTCTTCAGGTTTCACAATAAGTGTCCTGCCCTATTTGCATAATATTTACAAGTATTTCTGTATTAATATAAGAAGTTATAGAAACTTCTATTTTATTCTTCCTGCCTTTTATTGTTGTTACTTTCGAAGTTGTTACTCTTTCTAAGATATTTACCTAGAAATTCCTTAAAGTACACACCTTGTACTTGATTTATTGTCTAACATTAATCACTTCAATTATCTTTAAATTTTTCATTTTATCTTCGCCATTTCAAAATCTTGCGAAGATTTTAAAACATATAAAGGTTTGAAACCAAAAGAATTGTTAATTGCCTGGCGCAAGCTTTAGATGTTTTCGGAGGTCTGCGACCCCAATTGTTAAAAAAATTAATTATATATTTGTTAAATTCATTACACTCTTTTGCATTGTTAAATAAATTCACGAGTTCTTTTTTGCCTTATCATTTCTCTAACATAACGGTTAGGTAAGATCCTGTCTTCCTTGAGTCTTCCCACTTAATGCAAATAAATTTATTGATAGGGTTTTCACCACTTGTTGCATTTGAGCAAAAACTCTTAGTAGGTAACTTGGCAAAGTCTCTCTTAGCTTTAATATCTCATTCTAACTGGCCAGTAAGGCAAGCATAGCTCGCTACGCCAGCTTCCTGCTTGTGGAGATTCTCTCCAACACTTATGGTTGGTTTTTCAAAATATAAGTCGGCTCCTTGCTGGGTAAGAGCTTAGCCATTTCTGAATGCAACTATTGGTACACTTACCAAAAGTATTCTCAAAGGTATAATTGCTTTATCCCTATCCATTTTGGAAGCATTTGGTCGCTCTTTAGGAAATCTACAATTTCGAAAACAAAAAATATCGAAACCGATTCAAATTATTGGCATTCTTCAAATTACTTGTTTGAAAACAAACTCCTTTGAACAGATACACAATAAATCTGTTACTCTTTGTCTTGCCAGACCATCACCCTTCCCCATTGTAGGCATATGTATGCATGAGAGGGAATACACTAAAGCCACTCTCTTGCAAACCGCCCAAGTTCCAGCTGCGTTTCCCGTTAGCTTTGCCCAGGTCCCTACTCACTTTAGGTATCGGAGAGCGGATTTGCAGTGGCAGTCGCCTTTGAGTACATTTAAAGTTAAAATTATAACTTCTTTTGGACTCTCGTCCTATTTATCCATCCTTTTTCTCCAGTCCGAAACCCACTTCCTTTTCTTTACCATCTTCCCTTGGGGGTTAGGTTATTCCCAAGCTAATAATCTACCCAAATACCGAACCTGTGTTGGTGGTGGCAAATCACGTGCGCACGCGGATTTTCATCCACCCAAAGCGCCACAATCGTCCTCAGACTTCCACGCTCTCCAGCGCCCACACCGTGCACTTCCGGACAGAGGATTTTTCTTGAAAACCGATCAGTCTGCCTTCCCGCACATTATACTAAAGCCTTGTCGGTGTTTTTTTGGGACACCCTGTATACGAGAGGTCATCAGAAACTAAGGTTACAAGGCCGATATTCCTGGAATTTCATATGTTACGCAGTGGTTCTGAACCCGTAGAAGTCTGCGGACCACTCAACCTGAAATTGAATCATGTACGGACCTCCCCTCCTCCCCCTCACGCCTCCCCCCCTCACCCCCCCTTCCCCACAATACACCTTATCAGTAGTAACCCTTCCTCAATAACACTTATTTTGGTTGGTTGGTTGGTTGGTTGGTTCCTCAGTTTAGAGGTTGCGACAACGCGGTCATGTAGTCCCGTGTACTTTGGGTTGTGTGGAATCTGTCTGATAACCGGTGTTAATTGTGATGGCTGTATTAGTGTGGGTATCTGTTTTTTAATTTAAGTAATGACAGCATCTTAGAATTTTTCAAATAGTTCCTACTTTTGCCGCCAAACGCCACCGTCAACGACTACTAGGCCTAGTTCAGAACTTAGCTACTAGACGCCACCGCAGTCGGCTCTTGGCAACGAACCTAGAAATCTAAGAGCGTTGTTTACATTCTTAACCTATCCAATTTAGCTTCACACAGGTGTAATTAGTGGATGGTTCTTTAACATGCCATAAATCTATGACATGGGACCGCCGGCTTTACTTCCCCTCCGAAGGAAGGCATACTGAGGGATTTTAACGCTCTTAAAAAATCCGACGGCTTCGGCCGGGTTTGAACCCGCTATCTTGGGCATAGAATAAACACTTATTTTAAAGATATTTCAATTCAAACCCTGATAGTCATCGCCATGAATACATTCGGACGATTATCGTTCAACGCACATCGTTTTAGAAATCCCCATTTATTGACCACTTTTTTATACGTGCTTGTGGACCCTTTTCTCCCACGGACCACTCCCGAAGCACTCGCGGACCACCGGTTAAGAACCACTGTTGTAGAGAAATTAGCAGTGTGGGGTGATTCGAATACATACGGTTGGTAACTGTGCAGAGTTTCAGCCACCTGCCACCTACAGCGCTAGTTGTTGTAACCGCGGTCAGGACTTCTCACTGAGTGCGCCATCTTCCTTCATGACAACGCGCGACCTCTTACAGCCCAGGAGACCACCACGCTATTGAAATGCTGTCGCTGATACATCATTGACCACCCACCCTACAGCCCTGACATCGCTCCAAGCGACTACTACCTGTTTCTGACTTGAAGGAGCACATAGGAGGTTAACAATTCGCTTCAGACGAGGAGCACAAACACTTCGCGACAACGTATCTGAGCACACAAGGATGTTTATTATTATTACAGTGGAGTCCCACCAATCCATACCCCGCTAATCCGAAAATCCGCCTAATCCGAACAGGGCTAGGAAAAAATATCTACCAAATTTGTTTTGAATTTTAAAACAGGAAAACATAAAGATTAAGATGAACCTTTTTTTTTTCAAGTGAAAATGTAAATTATTTTTACCGTCGACTTGAGCCTCTATGGACTGCGTGTTAACAACCACTCTCATTTCAGTGATTGCGTCTTGTTCGTTTGCCGGCTTTGACATCTTGCCAGTATCCCTTGAGCCCCTCTATCAGCTTGTTCTTCCGCTCCTCTGTTAAAGGGCCTCTCTGTCTTCTGGGGTCTGCCACCACCATAAAACCCTCATAGCTTTTCACTATCCTTCTGAAACTATTCCTGTCTTTGACTTTATCCTCCGTAATACCCCGGGGCTACATGACCGCGTTGTCGCAGCCCCTAAACTAAGGAACCAACCAATCCGTAATACCCACCTGTCTCATATCTTTCTCACACTCTTGGAACCATTTCAACTTGGAGACCTTCGGTTTAAGAAAATTCCAGATTTTCTTTGTGAGCCCGTCATTATTCATACAGAAGATGTGCCCGTGAAACAGCAATCTTCGTTTACTAATTGTTGTTGTTATCGGTTCCATCTTGCTGTATACTTCTTTATTTAATAGCAGCCGAACCTGTACGTCAACCCATCTGTTGCCCAAGATCTTCCTTAGTAGTCTGCGTTCTCTTTTAAGTACCTGATTAACTTGTCCTGTTCGATTCATACACAGGGTCTCCGAAGCATGTAAGTTTATTAGCACAGAAATAATTAAATAAATGCTACACGAGTGAAAATGAAAATCCACAGCCTGCTTCCAGTCTCCGACCGGGTCAGGAATGGAATGAATGAAGCCCCGATCTAGCGGCGAGGATATGGACTGTGCCGGCTGCCGAGGCCTGACGCACTCCTCTGGGGCAATGATTAAATGAATGACAGATGAAATGAAATGATAGTGGAGAGTGTTGCTGGAATGAAATGTTGACAGGGAAAACCGGAGTACCCGGAGAAAAACCTGTCTGCCTCCGTTTTGTCCAGCACAGATCTCACATAGAGTGACCGGGATTTGAACCACGGTCCCAGCGGTGAGAGGCCGGCGTGCTGCCGCCTAAGCTACGGAGGCTTAAATGCTACACGAGTAAACAGTGAATTTGTCGGCTAACTTATACACAAAAACTACAAAAAAAAACACAACAGAAGGCCTAGATATACTAACAATGTGCATAACAATGTTTGAATGCTTTTCTTTTTACGTTAACGACAAAACAAATGGAAAAGCAAATCAACACTTAAGAAGTGAAGTCAGTGATCTTTTTTTAACGCAACGTACTGAAATGGTTTGAAAAGGCAATGTTTCGCCAACGTCACCTAACCAGTCAATATGTTGTCGTATTTGACGAAAATCCACCTAGTCCGAATTTTCGCTAATCCGAACAGGGCTGGGTCCCTATTAGTTCGGATTACTGGGCCTCTACTGTATTATTATTTAAACTAAATTAAAAAAAGGAGAAACATAGTTAGGATTTAATTTTGGAAATTAAAACCTTCGCTTCTAACAGCAAGATGTGTGTGTTCCCTTGCAAATGTATATCATTGTTGTACAAGATTTATGACAGACAGAGTTATAATATTAACCCTGCGTTACTCGCGCACGGTCTCACAATCCGGACGTAGGTTGTTTTAGTTATTACATAGCTATAAGTTGGCTAAATGTGCGACAAGCCGGTATAGCTTCCGTTTCCTACCCCCCAACCTCACCCCCACTCTTTCGTTCAGTCGGCGGTTTGTAACAGTGCTGTTTTCTCCAAACCCGGTCTGTCATTCCGTGCGTGAGTAAATGTGTTAGTGCTTTTCAACTTTGTAGTATAGACTGTTATGTCTTAATCCTAAACAAAATGAATCATAATTTGGAGAATAGGATTCTTCGTCTACTAAATGAAGTGTAAAGTTATGTTCTTCTGGAAGAAACAGATTCAGACTAAAAAGTGTCAGTGTGTATGTGTAAAAGTGTCAGATGATTACAGAGTTGGCATTATGCTAACTAAACAGATTTCTTTACATTCACGTTTTCTAAGACGTCATTTTCAAAAGCAATGTTTTTTTTTTTTTTTAGTCGTTTACCCTCCAGGTTGGTGGAACCCACGGACTCAGCGAGGGAACTCAACCACTACCGCCTCTACGGGCAGTGTCCTAGAGCTGGGAACATCGAATCGGAAGGGATACAACTGGTGAGGTGGGATTGGCACCTCGCCCAGGCGGCCTCACCTGCAAAGCGAACAGGGGCTTCATGAGGGAAGGTAAGGGATGGTTAGGATGGATAGGCAAGGAAGAGGGAAGGAGGCGGCCGTGGCCTTGAAGAAGGTACCATCCCGGCATTTGCCCGAAGACGAAGTGGGAAACCACGGAAAACCACTTCGAGGATGGCTGAGGGGCAATCGAACCCCTTCTACTCATTTGGGCCACCCGAGGCTGAGTAGACCCCATTCCAGTCCTCGTACCACTTTTCAAATTTCGTGGCAGAGCCGGGAATCGAACCCAGGACCTCCGGGGCGGCAGCTAACCATGCTGACCGCTACGCTACGGAGGCGACAGCAATGTTGTTTGATAAGTTATTTCCAGTAAAAAGTTTTTTCTGTTATTAGTTCTTTAGTTATAGGTTTTTAGTTGATAATTACATATATTATACGCTTGAATTTACGTAAAACAGGTAATTAGCACTAGCATACTTCTTCACTTCTTATGTAAATTATAGTTTGCCAAAAATATCAAAATTTGTTCATTTTAACCAAAATTTAACAATGAAAAGAAAACACGGACTCTGAGACCATGCGTGGGCATTGGTGTAACTTTGCTAGCGTGGGTAAAGCAGGGTTAAAATCGTTAATGTTTTGGCTCCTTAAGCTGCAGGTTCCCCTCTTTAAGTGCAAGTTCGTTTCAATTGTTGTCAATTGTTCCGCATGAACTCAATACAATGGTTTAGTAAATATATGGAAAGGAAGGAATCCAGGGCAAGGATTAGACACAACCTGGCCAATGATTCATGGAGAGTCAGCATTAAAATATTCCATTGAACTTAATCATATCTTATAGCAATCATGGACAAATTACGTCCAAGTGCGGCCCTTGAGCCTGTCTAATCCGGCCCGTGACACTTTTCCTGTTCTGTGTACCTAGAAAAATACTATTTCAATCTCATTGTGTTTATGCGTTTTGTGTAATATCATTTTGTGCGAAAAAAGTCCACGACGAATTTAAAGAATGTTATTGAACAGGCCTTGGACGTTTTGAGCATACCATTTAATGTGAGTAAAATCAGAGTTGCAGCTGGAACTGACTGAGTTACAATGTAACAACGAATTAAAGCTACTATTCCTCAACGTTTCAAAAATTGTGTTCTACAGAGAGATTAGTTTGGATGTATCGGAGACCCTCGCTAGCCCGCTCGCCCGCGGCGCGAGCCTGTCTCCCGCCACGCACTTTGCCGTTATGCGGCACCCGCGCAGCACTGAGTCATTGAGTATAGGATTCTGTACTTACCTAGTTCACAGCTGGTGATGAAAATGTTCACAATTCACTGCTACACATCGCTGGCACCTTTTTATGAAACTGGCATGTACTCTCTGAAGTTCCTCAGCACCGATTGACTGTATTTCAGCTGTAATATAGTCTTTAAGCTCATTTATAGTGGAGGGTTTCTCGCATACACTCTATTTTTAAGCGTCCCCCACAAATAAAAGTCACATGGCGATAAGTCTAGGCTTCGCGGGGGCCACACGTTCCGACTTATAATCCTAGTACCAAAAATGCGACGCAATTCTGTAATGGATGCTTCGTCAGTGTGAGCAGTGGCAAAATCTTGTTGAAAATAAGTTGACAATCGCTCTCCGTAAGTCAGTTCGTCAAATTATTGGTCAAGGATCATATTGAAGTACAAATTTAATTACAAATTCCTATACTCAATGACTCAGTGCTGCGCGAGCGCCGCATAACGGCAAAGTGCCTGGCGAGAGACAGGCTCGCGCCACAGGCGCGCGGGCTAGCGAGGGTCTCCGATACATCCAAACTAATCTTTCTGTACAAGGCCATACCAAAATCAAACTTCCCAATCTTCAGATCTCATGCACAAAAGATAACTTCCATGTTTGCATCTTACTAGCTTATATCTGTGAACAGGTGCTTTCTACAATGAAGCTGGACAAAGCGGAGGCAGACAGGTTTTTCTCCGGGTACTCCGGTTTCCCCTGTCACAATATCATTCCAGCAACACTCTCCACTATCATTTCATTTCATCTGTCATTCATTTAATCATTCCCCCAGGGGAGTGCGACAGGCTTCGGAAGCCGGCACAGTTCATATCCTCACCGCTAGGTTAATTCCTTTTCCTGACCCGGTCGGTCGACTGGAAGCAGGCTGCAGATTTTCAATTGTATTAGGAAAAGATACCTCAAGTCAATAAAATCCAATATTTGAGTACACTTTATTGGTTTCGGTTTATATTATATTATAACCTTCTTCAGCAGGGAGTATATGAATGAAGTTGAAAGATGGTACGGCTGATAACCTTTTAGTTTGATCACATGACGCATCTCATATGAAGGTACGTTTTTACCAAATTTCGTAAAGATCCGATGATTAGTTTGCTCGCAATTCAATGTAAAGTGTTAACCATTTGAGTGGCCGGCATTAAGTTTTGGTAAAGATGGCGACAATATAAAACATGACACTGACGTGACCTTTGCTAGTGCTACCTCTGTATCAAATTTCGTTCAATTCGGTTTCATCGTGTTTCAATTGACACAGACAGACACACAATTTATTTGGCCCTGTTCGTTGGTTGGTTCCTAAGTTTAGGGGCTGCGACAACGCGGTCATATAGCCCCGTGTAATTGGGGTGTGTGTAGAATCTGTCTGATAACCGTTGTTAATTGTGATGACTGTATTAGTGTGTGTTATCTGTTTTTTAATTCCAGTAAGGACTGCAGACTTTGAATTTTTCAAATAGTTCGTACTTTTGCCGCCAAACGCCACTACTAGTTCAGAACTTGGCTACTAGACGCCACAGCAGTCGGCTCCAGGCGAACCTAGGAGCGTTGTTTATACTCTTAACCTATATAATTTAGTTTCACACAGGTGTAATTAGTGGAAAGTTCTTTAACATGGCATAAATCTATGACATGGGATCGCCGGCTTTAATTCCCCTCCGAAGGAAGCCGTACTGAGGGATTTTTAACGCTCTCAAAAATCCGACGACTTCGGCCGGGTTTGATCCCGCGATCTTGGGCATAGAAGCTCAGCATGCTACCAACTACGCCACCAAAGCCACTTGTGTAGAGTTCATAAGTCTAGTTTCATTTATTGCAAAAATCGAAAGAGGACTAGCAATGATAGTCTATAGGAAAATTTAGAATTCTACTTTATGAAGCTGCCCAAGTCATGTGAGTGTTATAAGGTAGAATTATTCTAAATTTTTCTATCAAACACTAAGCATTGAGCACCGAAAATGAACTGTTGATGGGATCATCATTAAAATAAATAGTTTTTAGCCTACTTTTCTCAGTTTGCAAAAAAGAGGAAAAAATAGACTTATGAGATCGATTCGGGAAAATGTGTGTCTGTCCTTCAGTCTGTCTGGCTGTGTGTGTGTCCCCCTTATCAACTCCTAAACGGCTGCAGCTATGAAAACTAAATTTGGTATGAGTAAAGATCTATACCGGAATATCTCAAGGCCATATTTAAAAATCTTGTCAGTGCTACCAACAGCCGAAAAATCGCAATGGAAATTTGAGCTCAATGTTGGATATCGAGGAACGTATGCATGGGAGCTATTCCAAAATTGGCACACATATAGATAATAATATTTCAGTTTAATTTCCAGGAGGCCATATATGACAGTGTTACCAACATGATTCTAAGCCAGCCGATAAGTCTAATTTTTAAATGCATGTAACTACTACACTATCAATAGGATTTCAAAAAAATTTCGTATCTAATATGTGTATAATAACAAATATGACTGAGCGTATTCTTAAGAGGAACCACGGCTGCCAACTGTTAATAAATGCTCTCTCTATTATTTTATCCTAATACCAATATATCAGAAAGTATGCAAACCAAGAGCTCGAAACTTTGCACACGTATAGTACATGACCGTCTACATTAATTTGGAGTACCTAGTATACACCAGTACTGCCAACATGATTCTAAGCTTGTTGATAGTTCCAAATTTTAAATGCATGTAACTACTATACTAACAAATGGATTTAAACCAAATTTCGTATGTGACTTTTGTACCGTAATTCATATGAATATGCTTATTCTTAAGAGCTAGCAGGGCTGCCAACTGTAAATAAATGCTCTCTCTCTCTCTCTATCTTTTTACCCTAATATCTATAAATCAGAATATATGCAAGCCAACAGCTCTAAAATTTGCGTACGTATAGTACCTAATATTCTAAATTAATTTGGGGTAACTAATGTACGTCAGTGCAGCCAACATTATTTAATAGTTCTGATAAGACCAATATTTTAATGCATGTAACTTCTATACTAACAATTGGATTTCACCCAAAATTGGCACAATAATAGATCATAACATTTTAGATTAATTCATAAATTCTAAGAAAAGTTGGCTCTTTAGTTCGTCCCGGTACTTCTTGTTTTATTCGGTGCTCAATGCTCTAATATTTATCAGTAATAATTACCACACCAGGTTTTCAGACGGGATTTCTTGTATTTTGTTTTTGGAGGGCAGAGACTGTCTGTGGGTGTCACTGTAGGTTTGGTAGTGTTTTGTAGACCATTCTTGTCTTGCATATTTGGATCTGATGATGCTGGATTAACGAGTGAACCATGCCATCTCCTATTATCTTTTCTTCTTCAATTGTCCGTACTAATATATATAAATCTTGTTGTTGTTTTTAGTCTTCAGTCTTTTGACTGGTTTGATGCAGCTCTCCACGCCTCCCTGTCCTGAGCTAATCGTTTCATCTCTACATAGCTATCACACCACATCTGCTAGGCAATATGTTTAACATATTCTAACCTTGGTCTGCCCCTACATATTTTGACCTCGACCCTTCCTTCCATAACTCAGCTTGATATTCCTGGGTGTCTTCTTACGTGTCCTACCAACCTATCTCTTCTCTTCATTAGCAGTCGCCAGAAACATCTGTCCTCTCCTACTTGTCTTAATAACTTTTCATCCGTTACCATATCTACCCATCTGATGTTCATCATTCTTCTGTAACACTACATTTCAAACGCTTCATTTCTCCTCTTTTCTGCTGCACCAATAGTCCAAGTTTCACTTCCATAGAGCGCCACGCTCCAGACAAAGGCTTTCAAAAATGACTTCCTAATACCTAAATCTAAATTCGATGTCAACAGATGCTTTTTCTGTAGCAATGCTTTCCTTGTCTGAGCCAACCTATTTTTTGACGTGTAAAATCTTACCACTCGGTTGCTGGATATTTTTGTGGGAGTAATTTCGGAAATGAAACGGAAATGATGAAACGGAAAGGTGTAAGAGGAAACAATTAGCGCGCGTGGTGGCAGAGAGTGTTACCACGACGTACTGTCGGCCATGTGGCTATGCGGAATCTATATCGCATACGGTTTACTTCAAGGTTTGGAGGCCCCAATAAAGATATTCCTACAATAAATTATCTTCAAGTTGTCGTTCTTTGGTGTGAAAATATTCATTACGTATATCATGTTTGCTGAAAACCCGGCACTGGCGTTTTACAATGACCAACAGAGTTCACTGTTAACAAGGGATAACATGTCACAAGTTACACATCATATGCGACTGCTGTTAGGTTCGTAATTTTTGTATATCCTCTTTACTTCGTCCATCACTGATTTTTTTGCTTCCTAAGTAACAGAAGTCTCTTACTTCCTTATAGTTATTTAACTCAATCACATGTAATTTATTTCCGGTTATTCTTACATATTCCAGTAATTTGAATGATGTTCGTGTTGACCGACTGAATGCTAAAATTTTAATTGTCAATAAGGCAACACTGGAAAATGGCTTCAAAGCTTTCTTTACCCAATGAAAGAGTCACAAGGATTAGAGAACCACAACTTGTGCTATCATTCTGTTAAGGAAGTGATGGAGTGTTAACTAAACAAAGAGTTTCATTATGAACGTGTTGTTACGGTTTTTCTTGTGTATTGTGTAGAACAAGGCCGCTGGTATACACAGTAAGGGAGGGTCCTCAAGGCTACGGGTAGCCCCCTTCCGGCCACTATATAAGCTCAAAGAGGGAATTCATTTCCACTCTTCACAACTGTGACAACATGAAGCTGCTTGTGGTAAGTGAACCCACTTTACGACAAGTAGTTCCGTGAAGAACTATATAGCCTATTGTTAATTTCCTCTATCAATGTTGGAGTTTAATATATGCAGGCCATAGAGTTATGTACAATTAGATGAGGATTATTCATAATTCAAACGTTGATTTCGATCGCATGATTAGAACACAAGAAATAAAAACTTAGTTTTAAAATTTCGCACAGCCGCCATCTTGAGGTTATGAAAACAAATGAACTAAATTAGACCTCAGTGCATTGAAATTTGTATAGTCATTTGCTGTACAAAGTTTCACTGCGATCGCATAGTTAAATCACGAGAAAATTATATTTAAATATTTCAACTTTGCTTGGCCGCCATGTTCGTTTTGTAGTTAATAGGTTTTTGAAAGTCAAATAGGTGAACGTCTAGTAGTGCCCTTTATCACTGTACAAAATGTCAGGGTGATGTCATTAATAGTTTCGGAGATATGGAATGCCGGTGAAATAATACTTCTCACAGCCGGCATGTTGGATTGGTGAGACGTAATAAAATTTTAAGGGCACGATCTTGGTCGGCCAAGAAAGTACGCTTTCCAAATGGCTGGATTGGTACGTGCAATCATTTCAGGAGTAACTGTCAAGATTGCAGCAGAAAGTTGCTCCAGGTTATCGGCCCCTAATTGACTGTGTGATAGCAAAAATGTCAATGAAGTGGAAACCAGAACGAAAAGTAAGTGAGCAGGAAAATACTTACAAAAAGGAACTGACATTGAAACTACTCACAAAATGGAGAGCGGTAATACGTACATAAGGGAATTTCGAACGAAAATACTCACAAAAGGAATAGATCGAAAAATACGCACAAAATGTAGGTGAAGTTCAAAATACGTACAATATGCAACGTACAGTCGAAATACTTACAAAATGCAAGTGAAATCAAAATACTTACAAAATGCAAATGAGGTTGAACATACGCACAAAATGTAATTTAGATTCGAAATACCCACAAAATGCAATTGAGAATTAACTATTTGAACAAAGCGAGGTATGGTAGATTCAAACGTTGCATTTTGTGAGTGTTTTTCAACCTCGATTGCATTTTTTTAAGGTTAGACAATCTAAATTGTTTTTTAGTAAGTCTTTCAATATCGGGGGGGGGGGGGTCCTTTTGTGAGTATTTTGAATTTCAATTACATTTTGTATTTTCAACCTACACCGCTTTTTTGCAAGTAGTTAAGTCTCAATTGCATTTTTGTGGGTATTTTGAATCTAAATTACATTTTGCATGTATTTTCAATCTAAATTGCATTTTGTAAGTATTGTCATAAGCCAGAGGTAACTGATATGAGGGTAGCAAGAATAATTGCTGGGACAAATAGATGGGAGCAATGGCAGGAAGGTACTCGTAATGAAGAGTTAGAATGAACACGCTAGATGAAGCTGTTCATATGAGTCGACTCAGATGGTGGGGTCATGTGAAGAGAATGGGAGAGGAGAGATTACCTAAGAGGATAGTGAGTTCGGCTGTAGAGGGTAAGATAAGCAGAGGTAGAGGCAATGGTTAGATTGTACGATTTCAAAGTGAGAGGTGTAGAACTAGAGGAGGCCGCAGTGCTAACTGCTAATAGGGTGACTTTTTCGCAAATTTCAAACGCTTCAATTCTCCTCTTTTCCGCTGCACCAATAGTCCAAGATTCACTTCCATAGAGCACCACGCTCCAAACAAAGGCTTCGATGTCAACAGATTCCTTTTTTGTAGAAATGCTTTCCTTGCCTGTGCCAACTTACTTTTTATATCCTCTTTGCTTCGTCCATCACTCGTTATTTTGCTTCCTAAGTAACAGAAGTCTCCAAAACAAACGTTTGGTGCTTTTCAGTCGATCAGCACGAATGTACCCAAATAGAGATGGGTTATGCCCTAATCCTGAAATAAATTACAAGAGATTAATAAATACACTAGGATGACCAGTTTCGATCGTCAAGCGATCATCATCAGATCCATTACACTTAGGCTATAACATCTATGTTTGAGAATACAGGTGAAAAATATATACAATATGTACAATTATTTAGTTGCAGTGTTGGTAATGCAACTGTCGGTGTATGCTAAATGTAGTATATCTAATGTTTGCTGAACTTCTAAAATAGTGATAAAAATCCGGAATTTGTCTGTTTGGGTGATTATATGGTTATACAAAATCAACTATGGTTATACTGTAATAATACAGGCTGATACTTATCCGGTTGTCTCCCTAACTGGTACTTCAAGCAGTTTCGTGTTCACTCTGGCACCAGTTATGGTCGACTAACCCGGGTGTTAACTGGGCGGAACTGGTTTTTCCCTTTCTCCCCCTTTTGTTCCTACGTTCTTTCTGAGGTCGGAGCCATGTTTATTTGTGTGACGTTGCTAAATCTAGATAAGAATGTATGTTATTGAATCCAGGAAGATCTACAACTATTAATGACCGTGGAACTATCTTTGCCACGCGTCGACTAAAAAGCTATTCAACTAAGCGGTACACTGTCTATTGAAGACGTCCCGGCACCTTTAATACTGCCGCGCGTACCGGCCTTGGTTTATTGCAGAAAAAAGTACATAGTACACCTGATCCAAATAACATTTACCTATAACCACCGGTATTTTCCCCCCTTTTTATCTAGCTTGGCTGTATCGCTAATTTGTGTCTTGTTTTCGACAGGGTGTGTTTTTAGTAGAGTGAAAAGGGGTGAACTCTCCATAGAATTGTGTTCAGTTAGATTGTTGGGATTGTTTGGCTAGGTGAATCTCGATTGCTTCCTTTATGTCGAGAGCTCTGCCTTTCGATTCGTGATAAATTATTTTTAGGTCAGTCTCGATTTTAGTAAAGCTGTGCCCCGTGTCACACATATGTTCGCATACGGCTGAATGTCTTCCGTATCTTATCGCATTCCTATGTTCATTATAACGTGTATCTACTCGTCTTCCGCTCTGTCCAATGTAATTAGCTTGACAACCAGTGTCTTGGCATGTAATAGAATATACCCCTGACTTTGAATACGGGTCTTGTTTATTTAGATTACTATTTTGCGGGTGCCTCCCGGTCGTATTATTCGTTGTGAATCCTATTTTTATGCCTTGCTTTTTGAATAGATTAGTGATTGTAGCCTATATGTGTTCGCATTCACATAGTTGAAGTGTGCGAATTTTTTCTCATTAATGTTCGGTTTTGGAATCATTTTATCTTCATTTTTATGTTAGGCTACAATTTGGACTATTTTGCTTGGCGGGAAATTGATTTCCTTTGCTATTTGTTTAATGGTTCTTATTATAATTGTCTTTTGACATGGGTATGTTTAAAGCCCTGTGCACCATTGAATTGAACCCCGCCAATTTATGTATACTGAGGTGATTAGACTGAGTGTCGATTGAATGCGAGGTTTGGGTGGCTTTTCCGAATATGGAATATGAAAGCTCGTTGTCTTTATGTTCAATAAGTTATGTCGAGATAATTTATTTTTCGATCTGTTTCGGATTTCTTAGTGAATTTGCTTGAGTGGTGTAGGCTATTAATGGATTGGAGAATTGTTTCTTCGCTTGTTAATTCAGTATTGTAGATGCAAATTACATCATCTACGCATCTTTTTCCATATTACTATTCCCTTTGTTGGAGTCATTCCTAAGAACTCATTTTCTAGTGCATTGATGAAGATGTCAGCGATTGGTCCGCTTAGTGGTGATTCCATCGCTAAGCCTTCTGTTTGTGTGTACATTTTATCGTGGACGGACAAGGTGAGAAACACCGAGGTGCTGGATCGGATGGGCAAGGAGATGGAGGTGCTCTACAACATCAAGTGACAGAAGCTACAATATTTTGGCCACGTGATTCGAAATAACAAGTACCGATTCCAGCAGCTAATCATGGAAGGCAAGATTGAAGGACGGCACAGACCAGGGAGGAGAAGGATCTCCTGGCTCAAGAATTTGCGGGAATGGTTCCAACTTGACTCAGCATCTCTGTTTCGAACGGCAACCTCGAGGCAAGGGATTGCAATGATGATCGCCAATCTTCGACGCGGAGACGGCATATAAAGAAGAAGATAAAAAATATTTCACTCACTTCAATAATTCATGTTAATGTTTGCATTTAAAACTGTAAATAACCCGTGACATACCTGTAGGAGAAACACGGGCTGTAACTATATTTAAAAAAATTAAAAAATGCGATTTTAGGCTGTTTTTCATGAACTGCATTTTGAGGCGGAAGTAAATTCTGAAATTTGCTTCTTTAGTTTGATAGAGCTCTCCAAGACTCACAATTTGAAATCTTACCACGCCCATTGTCCCTTCAACGATTGGCACAATTTCAGAAATTGCTTAATTTTGCGTTTTTGCTACTTAGTCCGCTAAGAATGTTTTCAACATTAAAACTAATACAAAATAAATAAATAAAATTACGAGCCTTACAATAGTCGCAAATGATGTGTATCATGTGACATGTTATCCCTTGTTAACAGTGAACTCTGTTGGTCATTGAAATAACTACTTGTAAAACTGCAGTGCCAAATCCTGACCGGTATTCAGCAAATATGATATAATGAATATTTCTCACCAAACAACGACAACTTGAAGATGATTTATTGTAGGAAGAATATGTTTAATGGGGCCTCCAAACCTTTAAGTAATTTTGTATGCGATATAGATTCCACATAGCCACATGGCCGACAGTACCTCGAGTGCTTACATTAAATAAGAATACAGCAAAAGTATGAAGATTTAATGAATCATCATTGTTTTCTGCAAATATGATATAATGAATATTTTCACACCATATAACGACAATTTGGAGATGATTTATTGTAGGAATATCTTTAATGGGGGCTCCAAACCTTGAAGTAAACCTTATGCGATATACATTGCACATAGCCACATAGCCGACAGTACGTCGTGGTATCAATCTCCGCCACCGCGCGCGCTCATTGTTTCCGTCCCATCCATTTCCGTTTCATTTTTTATTTCCGTCCCATCCATTTCCATTTCATTTTTCAAAATCACCCCCACAGAAAATATACAGATACCGAGTGAAAGATGTTACACATCAATAAATAAATTAATAAACATATAAATAAATAAATAAATAAATAAATCAGCAGTGCAAATTTAGATGCAATATTCATATTAAAATTCTCCTGATTCAATTGTGCCCTCAGTTAATTTGCTCTCGTTCCCTTCGCTTTCTTTGATTTTGTTGCGTCTCTTCTACACCAAATATGCTAGTCTAATAATTAATGTTTTATCGAGCCCATGAATAAATGATAAATAGGGGCTTTCAGGAGCTGAAAAATATTTTAAATATTTTAAAACATTGCGCCAGGAAGCAAATAATGAAATTTTTGAACACAGAAAATTTATTCTCAAAAATTATTTCTTTGATAAATCAGGACCATCTTCGAAACGAGTAACATATGTCGGATTGAAGTTGCTGTTTGCAGAGCTCTAATTCGGTAATGTGTTGATCCTTTGTTTTAGATGCTGGTCTTGCTGGCGGTGGCGGTGTGTGTGTTCGCTGGTGGTCATCATGAAGGGGGTGGTCACGATCATGGTCATGGTGGCCACAAGGGACATGGGGATGGTGGACATCATGGTAAACATAAGCGCAGTCTACTCGGCCCTTGGTCTGGACTCCACTACGCTCCCTACAACTATGGCCTTGGACATGGCTACCGCTTCGGCTCTGGTCACGGTCTCCATGGTTACGGCGGGTTAGGTCACGGTTACTATGGACACAGCTACTATGGTTGAACCTCTGTAAATCTCAGAAATCTTTGAAACCTTTTTACAGAGTTGCCTTGTTATCAATTGATAACATTAAATAGCTATTAGTTGTTGTTTTAAAGGGCAGAACAGCAGGGTCATATGCCCTAATGTTAACTTTCAGTCGGTCAACTCGAATTTATTTCCAATGACAAATATCAGACACTATCTGTAACATGCATCAAGTTACTCCGCTATACTAAGAAATATCAAATCGTAGATATGTTATTCTTAAATCTTAATTCTTAATTAATTCTTAATTCTTAATTCTTAATTAATTCTTAAATTCTTTATTCTTTATTCTTAATTCTTAATTCTTTATTCTTTATTCTTTATTCTTTATTCTTTATTCTTTATTCTTTATTCTTTATTCTTAATTCTTAATTCTTAATTCTTAATTCTTAATTCTTAATTCTTAATTCTTTATCCTTTATCCTTTATCCTTTATCCTTAATTCTTAATTCTTAATTCTTAATTCTTTATTCTTTATTCTTTATTCTTTATTCATAATTCATAATTCTTTATTCTTTATTCTTTATTCTTTATTCTTTATTCTTTATTCTTTATTCTTTGTTCTTTATTCTTAATCTTAATTCTTAATTCTTAATTCTTAATTCTTAATTCTTAATTCTTTATTCTTAATTCTTAACTTTTAACTCTTATTTCTTAATTCTTTATTTTTTATTCTTAATTCTAGTATCTAATAAGAAGGGAAGACCCCTCCACTTTATACCTGTGGAGCCGTATTCACCGTGGCCCACTTTTTAACCGAGTGTGTAGATCTTGCTGATCTACGAAGAAACCTTGGTTTGCAGATGACACTCGATCTTATATTAGCCGATGGCGTGGTGGCTGCTGATATCGTCATACACTTTATAAGTGAGAGTGGGTTCGACCAGCAATCTACATGTTCAAGTGATCATTCATTGACTTAGCTCTTTTTTGAATTCTGATTTTTTGTTTTTCCGTATTTTTGTTTATTGGGCTATTATAGTCGACTTATTAGTTTTATTTAATACTTTGTTTTATTAATTTTGGGCAGTTTTTTATTTAGGCGTCCTCTCTTAATTTTTAATACAATTCTAAATTTTGTATACTTAAATCTGTGTTAAGAGGGTCAGAGATTCCTTCGCTGCTCCGCCACTTAAAACTCCATTAACTAACTAAGTGTCCTTAATAATAATAATAATAATAATAATAATATCGTATGGCGTCGTGTGCCAGGTGCATGCTTTGTTATTTGACACCCTGAGAGTAGCTTGCATGTCGAATTTCGTTGTTCCTTGAAGCACTATGAAAGCCAAGGACACTTGAACACTATAGCGCTTTCTAGTAGGAACATTGTGTTGGCGGAAACTCCCGAGATTAATTTTTCCATTATGAGCACGAACTACTGAATTCAAATGGGTTCTTTGACATGGCAACAACGTATGACACGGTGTCGTAATTCTTGCCACCTTTCGAAAATCACTTACCACGGCCAGGAGCGAACCTGCAGGCTTGCGGTTAGTAGACCGACACGTTGGCCACTCAAGCACTGTCTGTGATAAGCGTGGGCAAAACACAAACTGTTATCATAACTACATGTGTTCGTTATCTATTGGTTAAAACCCAAATCCATAATTATCCATGTTTCTGAATGTAGCCGAGGAACTTTAAATTGTTTTCTGGTAGAATCTCCTACCAACCATCCCAATTTAATTGGGCATAATTTCGTTTTAACCGACTGAAGGCCTTCAACCAATTCCTCTGTATGTTTTCCAAATATTTTATCAATTGGAATGTCTTTGATTGTTGTTTTGAGGAGCAAACATAGAGGTTATCTACCAGAATTATTGTATCAAGATGAATAAACTACACTGTTACTAAACTGTCTTCTTACTTAATAACCCCAGGATCTCACAACTAGTGAGATATGGACTGGTGACCTGGATTACAGACCTGACTGGCTGCGTGACCCAGCGGTAGCGTTCTCGCCCGCTGATCCCAAGATAGCGGGATCCATTCCTGACGCAGTCAGTTGGCATTTGAAAATACTTAAATGTGAGGGTGCCGTGTCAGTAGATTCTTCCTTTTTGTCTTTATAATCATACTTTCAATTTTTTATCTCACTGGCCTGAATTTAACTCCCATGTCTTCTTGTCAGTCTCCAGGTCTCTGCCACATATGTCAGTATTAGGCAATAATACATGCTTCATATCTTTATCGACAGCGGTAGCTACGGTAGCTAACGCGCAGCACTAGTCCATGTGGCCAAGCTATCTGCTGACGTGATAGACGTAGGTTCGAGCCCCACCTTGGGCCGCCTTTGAAGTGGTTTTCCGTGCATTCCCATTTTCAACTCCAGGCAAATGCTGATAGGCCACAGCCACTTACTTCCACATCCGTGTCAAGTTTCATTCCTCTTCATTCATTTCATATCTCTTTAACTCCTCTCATGAGGTTGGCGCCAGGAAGGGCATCCGGCCGTAAAAACCTCCCGCCACATAGGTTTTCATCGCATCTTATCCCCGACCCCGTTGGAAATGGGAGACAATAAGGGGAAGACATATATGTCAGTAGATTTACTGGCACGTTAAAGATCCCCTTTGGGACAAAATTCTGGCAACCCGGTGCTTTAAAAGCCTAAAGGACGTAAAACCAATAACATTAACCTAGGATCGCACCTATATGGTTCCTATCTTTCATCGCACCTCTTCCAAGAAATGTAATTCTGGTCTTAGGGCTGGAACGAGGAATACTCAGCCTCGTGAGGCAAAATTGAAAAGAGGTGAGTTCGATTCTCATCTCAGTCATCCTGAAAGTGGTTTCCGTGGTTTCCCACTTCTATTCCAGGAAACTGCCGGGATGGTTCCTAACTTGATACCACGGCCACTTCCTTCCCATTTCTCATCTGAATTCCAAATAGATATACTAACACAGACTCCACAATGACACAGGTTATCAGACGAATTACACACACAAATACTCGGGACTACATGAGCATAATATCGCAAATCCTAAAATTAGCAAGAACAAACAAACGAAACAAGAAAGAAATCATGATTCAGAACTTTTATTGTTGTTGATTCATTTAGGGTCTCTCTGTGACATTGTGGTCATGTAGCCCCGTGTACTTAGGTGTGTTTGAAATATGTCTGATAACCTGTAACATTGTGATGCCTGTACTTGTGGGCATATTTGTCATTTGGGGTAAGATTTGAGTGGAAGGTGGACGTGGTCTTGATTCGGTAGCCTACCATCCTGGCATTCACCTGCAGTAGAACTGGGAATCCACGGAAAACCACTTCGAGGATGGCTGAGGTAGGAATCAAATCCCCTCTACTCATTTGGACCACCCGAGGCTGAGTAGACCGCGTTCTAGTCCTCATACCACTTTTCAAATTTCGTGGCAGATCCGGGAATCGAACCTCGGTCCTCCAGGATGGCAGCTAAGCACGCTGACCACTACACCACGGAGGCGACTTTATTACTTCCACAGTGACAACTAAAAATGCTAGTCTCTATACCACAATGTGGTGACATACAACTTGACAATGATTCGAATTCTCAATATCCATGGTTTGATAATTACGACAAAACAGGAAATAATTTGACGTTTGAGCTCACAGGTTGACCAATGGCATGTTGTAAACAGTATTCTCTTCTTAGGAACAAGAGGATTTTTTTTTCTGTAAAGCAGCACGAATTCGCACTTTTATTGTCAATCGGACAATCCCAGCTTGTGCAACTGGGGTTGGTGGAGAAATGTCACGACTAATAGCAAGTGACGGCACCTGGTAACGAGTACAAAAAGCAGTGAAAACAAAAGGATGAGGGGGCGTGGTCTATGTTCCACATCTGACTCATGAGCTCTGTTGTAAACACTAAAGCACTTCTCTCGTAACAAGATCTGGTGTGGCACACCGGTCATTTCCAGCCTTCCAAGATTCAAAGCATCCAACGTTTAGAATTAATCACTGGGATATACTTCTCTCTTTCTGCTGCAAGTGAAACATGTATGACGCTATCATTTTCTAGCAATCCACTGTTGTCATATCAGTGGGAAATTTTCCTTGGTCCAAAAACACCAATGTTGGTTGGTTGGTTGATTCCTCAGTTTAGGGGCTGCAACAACGCGGTCATGTAGCCCCGTGTAGCCAACTTTAGGTGTGTGTAGAATTTGTCTGATAACCGGTGATAATATTGTGATGGCTCTATGTTATCTGTAATTCAGGTAAGGACTGCAGACAATCAATTTCAAGTAGTTCCCACTTTTGCTACCAAATTCTACCGTCAACGACACCTAGCTGTGAACTTGGCTACTAGATGCCACCACATCTGTTGACGAATATTGGAACTTAAATAGCGTTGATCAAATCCAACCTACACATTTAGCTTCACACAATTGAGTTAGTGGAAGGTTCTTTTACATGACATACATCTATGACATGGGCCCGCCGGCTTTACTTCCCCTATTCAGGTAAAAATATGTTTTGCCGATAGAAATGCAAAATTCTCACTGAATGGCAGAATATACCAAAATAGGGTAAATTGGAAAAACCACGTTCTCAGGATGGATAACAACATATACCGAAGATTGCCTATGAATATCATATTACTGGAAGAAGATACGTTGGTCGTCCTAGAAAGAGATGGCATGAAGATTTAAGTCGGAACAGGCTAACAACATAATCCTTGAAGAGGAAGTAAGTAAGATAAGAATCAGATATCCATAATTTTAGAAGAAACGATAAGCTCTGCCCCCTTTTTAGTAAAATCGATCATATTTAATTGACATTGTGGTGCCTGTAGCTAAATGTGTCGTCTTGATGATGAATTCTTGAAATATATTATACTGACAATATTATAATTTTCATGTAGGTAAAACTTCTGAATATTCTCTCGTAACCGCGTAGCAACATTAAAAATGTCCGTGTGCTGCCAACTTTTCTATTTTTAGAGATAGCCATGTCATGTGAGTTTGAGAGTTGTAGAGGAAAGTTGGAAGAAGTTTTCTACCTGCATACCCACAGTGTAGGTTAAAACGTTTACACAGGCCGGGTTGTTCATTGAACGCGCATTCCATGATAGAAGTTTTGACGGTCAGCGTGGGGTGCAGCTTGCTACTTGTGCTTGTACTTTATTTACTTTATTTTGATTGCTCTCCTTTATGTTACATTCAGCATAAGTTATAGTTCATTGTATGTGTTATGTTACTATTCGTATTATTATACAGTACTCAACCCTCAGAGGGCAGAATTATAGTATAAGTTGCGTTCAAAAATAACGAGCCGGAGGCTGGAATGCGCAAACCGGTGATGACATCGGCTAATCGTGGCGTGTGTAACGAGGTGTGGTTCCGACCAGAGCGTGGAAGGTCACAGCCTATCGCTAGAGGGCACGCGTGCAAGTCACGTGACGATACAAAGCGAGCAGGAGCATGCATCAATCGTCCAACCAAGATCAAGAAAATAGGCCATTCGACATGCTTCCTGGTGTGGTTGAAGACTGTGGGGCACCCATTGGGCACACTCTTTGCGCAAGTGCAGTCGTTCCTTCAAGATGGTGTGACCACTTCCGACGTTCAATCCGACCACGGCGGCTATGGCGTTCACTGTCACTTGGCGGTCCTGGGTAATGAGTGCATCAACCAGCTGGACGTTGTCATCGGTAATGCAGGGGGGTGCCCCAGACCGGGCATCATCGGCTAACGACACCCGTCCTTCCCTGAAGCGCATGTGCCACGCCTTGATCCTTGCAAGGGACATGCAGTGTTCGCCGTACACTTGTGCATTCGGCGATGAATGTCCGTTCCCCCCACTCCTTTCGCTGTCAGAAACCGAACAACACCTCTTTGCTCTTCGTTTGACGCCTCCATGTCACTGTTTGCAATGCGACTGGCAACGTTGGACGATTGATGCCTGCTGCTGCTCGCTTTGTTTCGTCACGTGACGTACACGCATGCCCTCTAGCGACGGGCTGTGATCTCCCACGCTCTGGTCGGAACCACACCTCGTTACACACGCCACGATTAGCCGATGTCGTCACCGGTTTGCGCATTACAGCCTCCGGCTCGTTACTTTTTGAACGCACAATATACATTATGTAGATATTTATGAATATTTATGTTCGAACATAAATATTCATAAATATCTGTCGAGTTTTTGCCAGTTTTATGTACTAAACAGAGCGCGTGAGACGCAGAGAATGCCTTGTATTTGACCATGGCCTCCTCGATTACCCTACTATGACGCTAGGCCAGGCAGTGAAATGTAAATTAGAAGGCCGAGGAACTCGTTATCTAATTGGTCAAACAACTGTTTCTTGATCTCTGCTGGTGGGAGAAACTGTTTCATAATGAAAAATAGTGTTATAATGACCATCATTATGATACAGTTTTCTGACATATAATAGTTAGGGTCGAACATAAAATAAATTATATCGTCAGAGATCCACCGATACCGGCGCCAGTGGTACGCTAAAAACTCAACAGATGGCAGTAAACTACACATTTAGGTCTGGCCTAACAGGGAATCCCCGAATTGAGTGGTGTTATCTCCTTGCTAACTCCTCACAAGCTCTGAGAGATTTATCGTGTTCAGACGAGCTTGCGTCCCGAGTTCTAAGAACGGCTTTTTGTTATTTATATAGTTATTTTGCGACATGTGCAGTAAAATGAGGGTCAGTGAGCAAGAGATTGCTTCAATTTTGGAGTCCACGGATGTAGATGAAAGTGATTTTTCATTTGAAGTGTCCGAAGATGGACATTCAAATAGTGTCTCTTATGCCCTTTATGTACTACAAAATTACGGTAATATCCAACGCACTTCCGAGACGGAGTACATCAAATAATCTACGGCGAAACATTTCAGGGGGTACGTGGCAGGCCATCCTTCTACTCGATCCACATTCGCAGTGAGCTTCGTGCCGTGACTGCTGTGTGAGTTATTTACGGTGCGTGTTAAGTGTGTACGAGGTAGTGTTTCTGATATGTTCTATGTTGAAATGAAAACTAACTCAATGATTGCAAAAATCACCCTTTGGGAAAAGGAACTGAAAAACAACAATTATATTTTGTTTTATTAAAATATATTTCCTTATAAAATTACGAAGGTTAAACCATACTAACTAAATACCTTTTACAATTTTAATAACCATTGTTACTTCCTAAGAGAAGCCTCCGTGGCTTAGGCGGCAGCACGCCGGCCTCTCACCGCTGGGTCCGTGGTTCAAATCCCGGTCACTCCATGTGAGATCTGTGCTGGACAAAACGGAGGCAGACAGGTTTTTCTCCAGGTACTCCGGTTTTCCCTGTCACAATTTCATTCCAGCAACACTCTCCACTATCATTTCATTTCGTCTGTCATTCATTTAATCATTGCCCCAGAGGAGTGCGTCAGGCCTCAGCAGCTGGCACAGTTCATATCCTCGCCGCTAGATGGGGGCTTCATTCATTCCATTCCTGACCCGGTCGGAGACTGGAAGCAAGCTGTGGATTTTCATTCACTACCTAAGAAAGGTTAGTAGGGGGTACTGAGACAGTATTTTGCTATTTATTGGAACCCTGATATGACAGCGAGACGTATTTGGAAGTTATTGCTTGACATTATTTTGACTGTAGACTTTGAGCCACAGTTTGCTGCCTATGCACTAAGGAGATGGTTAGACTACCCCGCCACGCTCCTGATCACGTGCTCAGCACATGCTCACGGACTTGTCATTGCAACTAGTTGAAGGAAATATGAAATGATAATCGATTGGGTTCGATTGTCCACCTCGATACAGGTGTGATGCATCATGGGTAGACTACCAGCTGGGTCTTGGATCAGCAGCTTTGAAACGACAGACACTTGAGTAGAGCAATCTATGCAGTGAACATGTTATCGTTCGTATAAGGAAGTTCCGTGTATCACGCGGTTATACGAGTGTTTTCTACACGCAGCGCGATTCGAACGAGTGAGCTTAGCCAACACATGGACTTTGTTAATACAGGCTTGGATGAGGAAATCTGCTACGTATTGGTTTGAAATGCAAGAAAGCATTATTATCGACAAAATAATGACTGGATATTCTTGTGAGAAACAAGCTATTGGAGTAATGATGTGCTAAATATATCGTTCAGGAATGTAATGCAGTAGCAGAGTTGATCATTTGGAATGACATCCTTTTGAACTCTACAATGAAGAGAAAGAAAACGTTGGGAACGTTAGTTCGAATCCAGTAACTTTAAAGTAGCCAAGAATGAAGAAACAACTCCATAGAAAGGAAGCTACTTTACTGATAACGTCGAGGGAGCCTTGTGCAAGCATTATGCAGGAACTCCGTTTCGTGGACAGTAGTTTTCGGGTTAGGAGGAAGTTGGTTCGGCGACTTGCAGTTCCAGCCATGATCTTCTCAGGGACGATGGTTCGATTCCTGACAGGAATGTATATTCCTATATATTCTTCAATTTCAACTAGAACTTCGCCCAAGGTAGCTGGAAAACTTTTCTTCTCTTGTAGACAGTAGAACTTGTCACCTTTAGTTCGATTCTTTTCACCAATATTTTATTAAATTAGCATGATTTCATTCAAAGGCTAGATCTGATTTTTTTTATCATTTCTGTCGGAGAATGTAATTTTTTGTGTAGTTAACTGTAAACGTGATGCTATTTAGAGCATTACTTTGTTGCTTTTATTTTTAAAAATTTTGGAAATAAAACCAAGCATTCAATTTTGTTGGGAAGATATATGCAGCATTATTAGGAACAAGACGACGATATCTTTGTATAAGAATAGTAATTAGGAAGAAGATGGCAACACACTCGTGCACTTGAACTTTTCCAAAAATATTTGAGTGATACTATTCATTTGGACTTATGACATTCTAGTAGAAATTCTTTCTTTTGGAAATGATAGTGCATTCTCATCGTTATTTTCCATGGTTATGGATTTATGGAAATCGTCCGGCGAAAACAATTGTGAATTGATTGCCAAGGCATTTGCAGCCTACTTTCATATAATTTTTGATTAAAGATTCTTCTTTAAATGTAATATTTTTGTTCATTCAGTTTTTGCTTGTATTATTTCAATCCGTTTTTTGGGAAGACTCTTGGATAGATCATCGTTTGATTTAATGGTTTGCGTGTATCTATTGATATGATAATAGACTCCTTTCCATGATGTAAGTCTCACGTGTTTTCTTCTGAGTAGTTGAGCCATTTTTCGAGTTTGGATAGGCGAAACTGAAACGACTATTTTGATAGTGTCTATTTACAATTTTTCTATCACATATAAGTCATTATGGAAATATATATATAAATATATTGGAATTGTGAATCAAATTTAACTATTCACATTGTTATAACAGAATTTGTCGTAGACTTTAAAGACGATTATTGTGGAAATGAATAATACAATTTATCTAGCAAATTGTTGCTTCTTGTTTAATGAAGTTAGAAAGGAAGTAATATGTGGCATTTCTATATTCGTTTATGATGGGGCATGATATTTTCAGAGCAATTTCTGGAAGGTTTCAAGTTTAATAACGTTTGGGTTTAATTTTTGACAGCTTTGGAAAGCTTAAGTGAGGTATTGCAATTTTGTGCATACGATTTATTGTGTTAGGCAGCAAATATTTGACATCACTGGATGGTCAATATTAATGCTGGATATTGTTCTTGTATTCTTTTGAGAAGACGTTAACGTAGTTATTGCGTTTTAGTAAGAGTGAAATTAGCTTTTGAGCTATCACTTTTTTGGATTTGATGTTGTAGTTCTCGTGATTTGGAATCACGAATGTTTTCTTATATGCTTGTTTTATGCAAGTTACCCTACGTTTTATTCTCGCCTAGTAGGATTTGCCGGAGATAAATTGTCTATATCATGATACCCATATTCAAGTAACACAGATACTTCTGGAACAACTTAACTAATTCATGCAACATAATACATGTGATATTTCAGTAATTTTGTAAAAATATACTGCATTCTTTGAAACTTATAAATAGTTAATGAACTATTTTCACGACTTGTAACAATATTTGATTATCTTAATTGATTGTTGAATACATCGAATTAAGGAAATGATAACCATGAAACATACTTGTAAAATCAAATGAGGATAGGCAGCGTTGAGAACAAAATCCTAATTGAGGATGTAACTTGTATATAAAGTGTAAAATATGTATAAACCTTTAAGGGTATAACATCAGTATATAATGTAATATTGTATTTTTCTTGTTATTTGTTCAGCGATTGATATGAACAGTAAGATGGGGCCTTACTGTAGGCATTTATTTAAAACCACATTTTTCATGATTTGATTTAAAGAAACTTTTCTTTAACTTTGTGTCGAATTGACGGACATTCATCTTTAATCAGTCAATAAATTGAATTTAATTTTAAAGAATCTTAGAACGACTAGTGTTTTATATCAGAAAAGGGGAGTGCGTTAGGAGGACCAGTGGGTGGTTTTCTTTGAGTTTGCTTAAACTTAACGCCCGAGATATTTTTATTTTATTTTAGAGTCTCTTGTTCGAGTTCTTTTGAGCTTTGTTTCATCGTAATTTTATACACCACTGGCATCTTCGTACCGCATTCTTTTATATCGACGTATCCTGATCCCTGGTTGATCCTAGTTGGTAGGTTTTTCAGAGGTCATTTGAGCCGGGAACTTCTAGAATCTACGATCCAGCCTTCCATCGGATTGCAACAGGTAAGACCACGTGGATTACGGGTACAGTACGCAGGTTGTTTAATTTTTTTAAAGGGGTACGATGGTTGAAAAAGGTTGAGCATCCCTGATCTAGGTAATCCATTAATATTACGTACATATGGATGTTTTTAGGTACTGTTCGATAATTCTGGACGAGTTTTAATTTGCCCTTTGTTTCGTCCACGTACAGGCATAAAGCGCATCATCCCGCGTTGGGTTAAGTCAAGTCTTCGTTACAAGTCGGACGTTTGTTTTAGACGATTGCCCTTGACCTTGAAGCTTGCGGGTGAGCCTGTACACACTCTTTCGCCCTCTCGCTTCACAGTTGTCGCCACCGGTCTGACGTATTGGAATTCCAGACTTGAGCACATGACGACACTACCGTGTAGAACGGTACAGTCCACACCAAATTATTGGGAGATGCGGGAAGTACACGTATCATAGTTACGAACAGAACCCCTTGTATTTGACAATGACTGTAATCCCGCAGTAGCGTGAGATAGTTTTGTCCTTCATCTGACCGCATGGGGCAGGTGACAACAACACAGGTACAGTTACTGTAGTAACTCGCCTCCAGGCTTCCATTAGGATCTTTCATTCGTCTAAAACAAACGTCCGGCCTGTACGCCAGACTTGCCAGCATAAACTAGGTGTAGGTACGTAAGCTATACTAAAATAATAATTTTAACATGAAATATTCCTTTATAGCCTATTTTCATTTATGAAAAAAATAGGCTTATGAGATCACCTTTTGTCCGTGTGTCTGTCTGTGTGTGCGTGTGTGATTCGTTTGCGTGTGTGTGTCTCCCCTAATAAAATCTAAACGGCTAGAGCGATTTCAATGACACGCGGTAAGTTCATAGCACTATTCTGGATGACCCCGACCGTGCCCTTCAAATTTTGTTACGTCTCACCAATCCAACATGGCAGCTGAGCGAAATATTTCATCAGCATTCAATATCACCGAAACTATTACCGATATCACTCTGGAATTTTGTACGGTGATAAAGGGAACTACTAGAAGTTCATCTATGTGACTTTTGAAAACCTGTTAACTACAAAACCACCATGGCGGCCAAGCGAAATTGCGACATTTAAATAGACGTTTGATGCGATTTAACCAAGCAAACGCAATGAAACAGTATATGTTTATACACATTGTAATGCACCGACATCTAACTTCGTTCAATTGTTTACATAACCTCAAAATGGCGGCTGTGCGAATTTTAAAATTATTTTTTATGTCTTGTGTCGTAATCATGCTATCTAAGTGAAAGTTTGAATAATAAACCTACGCAATAATTTTCCTTTAATTGTACATGACTCTATGGCCTGTACATATAACAATCCAACATGGCGACCATCCGAAATATCTAGACAGTTCTTAATATCTACGAATCTATTACCGCAATCAAACTGAATTTGTGTATGTTCATAGGCGCTATGAACATAAGTTCACCTATAGGACTTTCTATAACCTGGTGATCACAAATCCAACATGGCGGCGACGCGAAGTATAAATATTCGCATCTAATTTTTTCAATTGATTCTATAACCATAAGATGGCAGCTGTGCGAAATTTTAAAATCTCGTTTTTACTTCTTGTGTCCTAATAATGCGATTGAAGTTTGAATACTACACGTACACTATAATCTTCATGTGACAGCAGTCTACATAACTCTAAGACCTACATATATATAAATCCAACATGGCGACCATCCGTAATATGCAGTCGGTTTTCAATATCTACGAATCTATCACAACCTTCAAACAGAAATTTTGTATGTTGATAGAGGCAATTAACATGAGTAGGATATTAAAAATAGGCTTTAGTTCTTCACGGAACTAGTTGTTTAAAGTATGAATACTTGATAATGCATTGTGGAAGGTCAAGGGGTCGAGCCGGGCCAGCTAACAAGGCTTGAACACCTCCAGGTTGGCGGATTCGGTGGCGTAGTTTGGTAGCTTGCTGAGCTTTTATGCCCAGGTCGCGGGTTCAAACCCGGCTGAAGTCGTCGGTTTTTAAGAGAGTTAAAATCCCTCAGTATGCTTTTCTTCGTAGGTGAAGTAAAGCCTGTGGTCCCGTGTCATAGATTTATGGCATGTAAAAGAACCTTCCACTAACTAAACTTGTGTGAAGCAACATTTGTAGGTTAGGTTTGATTAATGCTCTAAAGTTCCAACGTTCGTCACCAGGCACTGGTTGCGATGGCATCTAGTAGTAGCCAAGTTCACAGCTAGGTGTCGTGGACGGTAGCATTTGGTAGCGAAAGTAGGAACTACTTGAAATTATCGTCTGCAGTCGTTACTTGAATTAAAAATAGATAACACACACTAATACAGTCAATCCAATTAACACCGTTTATCAGACAGATTCTAAACACACCCAAAGTAGCCTAACGGGGCTACATGACCGCCTTGTCGCAGCTCCTAAATCAACCAACGACCTACATTTAAAATTGACTGCTCAGCCAAAGAGAAGGGGGGAATGAATAACAAATTTGGTACCTCCTTCGTAAAGGTTCAGAGAATGGTTTCTCGCCAGAAAACCAGATTTTGGGTTTTCGACCGTTTTTTGGCAAAAACTCAGTAAAATGAGTGTATGTTTACCATGTTAGATTGGTAACAGTTTTATCCGTATTGGCTCATGGTAAAATATATGTATTATGCAATACGCCTTGTCACTGCTATGAACTGATGTTTATCAATACACCCTCTGTCTGAAAAGTTCGGTGAATGGGCTATATTACGAACGGATTGTTGGCTTACCTGAAACAGCCGTTACTCTCCTTCGAAGTAATCCCCGTGGATGGTTATGTTCTTCTGAGAACGACTGAACAAGTCCTGGAAACTCATAGCATAGTCTTCTTTAGGAATAGCCTTCAGTTTGGGTCGTCAAAACTTTAAATTGAAAGCAAGAGAGAAGCGTGAATGTATGCAACCTAACGTGCACACCTGTTCGACGAGTGGTAGTGAGAAGGGTGAATGCTCCGTGGAATGGAATGGTCCAGAAAACCATCGTCACGGGTGACGAGATTTGGTGCCTGAGGTACGACCTCGAAGGCAAACGTCAAAGTATGGAGTATCGGGATCCAGGATCGCCGAAATGCCCCGAAGGGCCAGAGCTTTTCGGAAATTTCGGATATCCAACGTAATGTGACGACCCAACTGAAGGCTATCCCACAGGAAGCCTATGTCAGGACTTGTACAGCCGTTCTAAGAAGTGCATAACCATCCACGGGGATTACTTCGAAGGATAGTAACGGCTGTTTCAGGTACGCCAACAATCCGTTCGTATTATAGACCCATTCACCGAACTTTACAGACAGAGGGTGTATTTCAAACGTGTATGTTTCGATATTACAATGATATCTCCTTCAGCGTTGTTGTTGTTGTTGTTGTTGTTTGAGTCTTCAGTCTTTTGACTGGTTTGATGCAGATCATGCCTCCCTGTCCTGAGCTAATCGTTTCATCTCTACATAGCTACCACACTCTAGTCCGAAGCAATCTGTTTATCATACTCTAACCTTGGTCTACCCCTACAGTTCTTGTCCTCGACCCTTCCTTCCATAACTAAGCTTGCTATTCCTGGGTGTCTTAGTATGTGTCCTACCAACCTATCTCTTCTCTTCATTAGCAGTCACCACAAACATCTCTCCTCTCCCACTAGTCGTAATACCTCTTCGTTTGTAACTCTATCTACTCATCTGATTTTCATCATTCTCCTGTAACACGACATTTCAAACGCTTCAATTCTCCTCTTTTCTGCTTCACCAATAGTCCAAGTTTCACTACCATAAGGAAGCTTGTAGTTTAACGTGACTGTTAATCTAGAGATCATGAGGCACGGGACCTCCTTTTTACGTGGAATCCGAACCAAGGACATGGCATTTCACTTCAAAAATCTCACATGCATTGACGGGGAATCGAACCCGGACCGCCTTGGTGAGAGGCATACAGCTAGACCGCTGAGCCACCACGCCCCTCAGTTTCACTGCCATAAAGCGCCACGCTCCAGACAAAGGCCTTCAAAAATGACTTCCTAACACCTAAATCTATATTCGATGTCAACAGATTCCTTTTCTGTAGAAATGCTTTCCTTGCCTGAGCTAACCTACTCATTATAGCCTCGGCTTCGTCCATCACTGGTTATTTTGCTTCCTTTAGTTTGATAGCGTTAATAGTTTAACATTAATAATATCGCTGAATGTGTGGAAAGAGTACGGGAAGCTCTGTGTTCAATCCCCTCTCATGGAGTTACTGGCTAATGCAAAATGCCACACGTTTCGTTTTGATTTCTCTATAATCTTCAGACCTATGGTACACATATGTGCACCTTCACTTTTTAAAAATTGTTCTCAGCAACAATTGATATTATGTGAATTCTGAACTAATTTTACCCCTTAATAATCTCATTTCTATGGGGTCGGTGGGTGAAAAGAGATGGTGGATGGCTTTTACAGCCATATATCCTTCCCGACACCTAGTTCATCAGGGGTGTTACTGAGAGATAAGAATGAGTGGAGATGAATTAACTGGTCAAGGAGTTGGAAGGAAGCTGTCGTGGCCTGCTAGAAGGTACCGTCCAAGTTTCATCTGTATTTGAAAACGAGAAGCATGGAAAACCATTTCTAGAATGTCTGACTGAGGGATTCGAACCCATTTGTTTTTCCATTCCGGAGATAATCTGGCCCTATGAACACGACTTGGTGCTCGTAACTACGCCAACTTGATGGGGTGAAAGGAAAAACAACCCATGTCACGTTTTTGTCGAAAATATCAATGTAAGTTTGTCATCTGTTTATGCTTATGGTTTCTAGAATAACTGCCCTGGTCAAAGAATATAGCCTTCAATTATTTCAGTGGTTCTGGCCCTTAGTCCCGGGCAGACCTTAAGTGGTCAGAGGGTGCGAAGAATCTCCCGGTCAGCCCTGAAGATAGGAACGTGGAATGTACGGAGTATGTTTGAAGCAGGAAAGATTCACAATACAATTCATGAGATGAAGAGGATGAATGTGTCCATAATGGGTATAAGTGAGATGAGATGGCCGGGGACAGGAGATTGTAATGTGGAGGATTGCATGATATACTACAGTGGTAATAATGATGCCAGGCATTTGCATGGAGTGGGTTTTATAGTGGACAAAAGTTTGCAGTCTGCTGTTATCAGTTGTATACCATTCTCCAGTAGAATAATGATGTTAAAGTTACGTGGTAAACCTTTCCACATTAATCTCATTCAAGTGTATGCCCCTACTAGTGACAAAAGCGATGAAGATGTTGAGGAATTCTATGCCCAAATTCAGACCGTCCTCAAAGACACCAAAGAACATGATGTAACCCTAGTTATGGGAGATTTTAATGCAAAGGTTGGGAAAGGTCCTGAAGAACACATTGTGGGCCAGTGGGGTCTCGGACAAAGAAACAACAGAGGGGATCGTTTAGTGCAGTTTTGTAGAGAGGAGAACTTTGTCATTGCTAATACTTGGTTTAAGCTTCCTGCCAGGAGACTTTATACGTGGAAAGCACCTGCTGATAGTCCAGACAACATAATAAGAAATCAAATTGATTTCATTCTAATTAAAAACAGATTTAGAAACAGCGTGATTTTTGCAAAAACCTATCCAGGAGCAGATGTTCCTTCTGACCACAATCCTCTCATTAGCAAAATTTGTGTCCGGCTTAACAAGATTCCGATAAAAACAACACAAAATAAATATGATACTGATGCCCTTCGGGAAATAAATACAAGGTCACAGGTGGCTGCTGCTCTTGCCACTGATCTTAAGACGTTGAATTCAAATGACATGCAGCCCTTGGAACTTTGGGACACTTTTAAAACCTCATTGAAGAGGGTTGGAGATCATTTTCTTAAGAACAAGAGACAATATAAAAAAAGGAAGGCATGGATGACGGACGAAATATTGAATCTAATGGATAAACGTAGAGAAGTCAAAGGAAGAGATAATGAAGAATATTGGTTTATTCATAGATTGATAAAGAATAAGATCAGACAAGCCAAGGAAGTTTGGATGTCAGATAGGTGCAAAGAAATTGAAGACCTTAATAGTAAATATGATACTTTCCAGGTCCATAAGAAAATCAAAGACGTTTCAGGTAGACACAGGAAAAGAAACACAGTCAACTTGGTTGATAGTCAAGGTAACACGGTATTTGAAGTTGAAGAAAAATTACAGGTTTGGGAGAAATATATACAAGAGCTTTTTAATGATGATCATCGTCCTTCCCGACCCGAAATTCCTTCAGTTGTTGGACCCATGATCACCATGGATGAAGTGAAATATGCGATTAGGATAGCGAAAAATGGTAAGGCTCCTGGTCAAGATGACATTCCAGTGGAATTATTGAAGATCTTGGATGATGATAGCATTGTGACGCTCACTAATTTATATAACAAGATATACGACACGGGCATATTACCAGAAGACTGGCTCTTGTCTACATTTATTGCTCTTCCGAAGAAACCGATGGCTAAGTCATGTAGTGACTTCAGGACAATCAGTCTTATGAGTCATGTGCTCAAGATATTTCTCAAAGTTATCCATAATCGCATATACAGGAAATGCGAGATGAATATCAGTGACACGCAGTTTGGGTTCCGCAACGGTCTAGGAACTCGTGAGGCATTATTTGCGCTTCAAGTTCTTTTCCAGAGATGCCGTGAGGTGAATCAGGATGTATATGCATGTTTTCTGGACTATGCAAAAGCCTTTGACCGTTGTCAGCATGATAAGTTGTATAATGCACTCAAGAACTCAGGAATAGATGAGAAAGACATTCGGATCATCACTAATTTATACTGGGGTCAAAAGGCTAGTATCAGAATTGATGGACATATATCGAGATCAGTGGAAATAATGCGTGGTGTGAGACAAGGATGCATTCTTTCACCACTTCTTTATAATATCTATGCAGAACAGATTTTCTCCGAGGCACTTGATGGCATTCAACAAGGTATTAAGGTCAATGGTAATTATATTAATAATATACGGTACGCAGATGATACTGTATTGATTGCAAATAGTTTCGAAGGACTTAAAGAGATTGTTACTATGGTGTATCAAAAGAGTAAACAATATGGCCTTGACCTCAACATTAAGAAAACAAAATATATGATAATATCGCGAAAACCAGCATTGTCACAAGTCCTTTTAGTCGATGGACATCATATTGAGCGAGTCAAGAGTTTGGTTTATTTAGGACAGAATATTAATGAGAATTGGGATCCTTCGGTTGAAATAAGATGCCGTATAGAGAAGGCTAGATCCATCTTTATGACAATGAAACAACTACTATGCTGTCGAGATCTCAGTATGACGCTTAAGAAAAGAATTGTGAAGTGTTATGTTGTCTCCACCCTTCTTTATGGTGTTGAAGCTTGGACCTTGTCCGTAGCTACAGAAAAGAAGATTCGAGCTTTTGAAATGTGGATATACCGGCGGATTCTTAAAATTTCGTGGACAGAACATGTGAGTAATGCCGAGGTTCTTCAGCGTGTGAGCAGCCAACCTGAGCTGTTAAACACAATTAAGAAGAGGAAATTGGAATACTTGGGACACATGATGAGGAATCCAAAATACCGTCTGCTCCAAGTTATACTTCAGGGTAAAATTGAAGGACGGCGTGGACCAGGAAGGAGACGAATAACTTGGATGGATAATTTAAAAACGTGGTTTGGGCTGTCTTCCACGGAACTCTTCAGGATTGCACAGGATAAGAAGGTGTTAGCCATGGTGGTAGCCAACGTCCGTATCGGATAAGGTAGAAGAAGAAGAAGGTTCTGGAAAAACAACCTATGTCAAGTCTAATTCAGGAATGAAGTTGTAATGGTTTTTTTTTACTCTACTGAAAATGTTGTATTGACAAGGGTTGTTTTTCCTATCACCCCTTTAATTGTGACGTGTAATTTTTATATTTTATTTAAATACGAGTATGTCATTTGTCTTAAATCATGTTATATGTGCCGTTATTTAATAAGAAAGAGAGATGCAGAAAAAGTTTTTAAAAAATCTTTGGTCTGAAGAGGTTATTCTACTTTTCGCGGGGCGTGGTGGCGCAGTGGTCAAGCTGTTGGCCTCTCACCAAGGTGGATTGGGTTCAATTTCCGGTCAATGCATGTGAGATTTTCGAAGTGAAATGCCATGTCCTGTGGGTCGGATTCCACGTAAAGAGGAGGTCCCGTGGCTCATAATCGCGAGGTTAACGGTCACGTTAAACTACAAGCTTCTTTTATTCCTGTGGAGCGTGTTGCAGCAGCGGTCAAGCTGTTGGCCTCTCACCAAGGTGGACTGGGTTCAATAACCTGCCAATGCACGTGAGATTTTCGAAGTGAAATTCCATGTTCTGTGGTTCGGATTCCGCGTAAAGAGGAGGTCACGTGACAAGATTCACGGTCACGTAAAACTAAAATCTTCCTTCCTTCTTTCCTTTTTTCCGTCAACTTTTCGTGTGAATTTAGAGCAGAAGGATTAGAAGTCTTATTACTGGTGGTCAGCTCTTAAACTATTCATAGATTTGTAGAGCATGGTTTTATATTTCCTTATTTAGAAGGTACTTTCCAAAGTCAATGAAAACAGAGATAATGGACACAGCTCAGTTGTCCCTCGGAATCCCCAATTTAGAAAAATTCCAGTCGCAATTCCTCAAGAGAAAGGTTGTAAATTCATAGGGGAGAACACACTACTAAGTAGGTAATAATAGACTAAGTTATCGCAGTTGTTCAATATGTGTCTTCCTGATTGCGGTCATTCCAGATTGCGTTCACCCCATTACTGTCCTACCACCGAGTGTCCGTCTCTGACATTTCTCATGAGGGAGGGAAGCAGCGTTGCCGGTTCTGTGCCGCGAAATATAAAACAACGTGGACTACATCAAATATTTCCCATGTTTTAATGAATTCTGACGAACCGCTGACCATATTATTAAAGTAATATGCTTACACACAGTTCACCGGTATTTGTGCTCACACAAGACAGTAAAACAACAAACCTGCACTAACACAAAGAGCAACAGAAGAGAGCCTTGTCAACATTGAGCTCAATTTAAAGACCGGCTTACCGGGAAACCCGCTGATTGGTACAGGTGACAACACTCCTCATGGTAGTAACATGGAGGAAAGAATAAGAGGAGATGCCCTGAGCTCGTATGAGTGAAGCCAAGCGCTGCAACCAAAGTGGGCGTAACCTTAACTCGTATTCGGTGTTCTGTTACTTGCATGAGGCATTGTGCATGGCTAAACCTTATTTTGGCCCTGGTTTTATCGCGATCCGGTTATGCAACTTTGGAAACGTAATAACAGTAGTGATAAGTTATTTAAAAAAACTCTTCAATTCTAATCTCAGCATGCGTAGGCCTACCCTATATATCAAAAAATTAAAAATAATTCCTCTGGAAATCCCAAATTATCAAACGGCTGTCGGTCAATAATTACGGCAGGCCTACGTAAATAATCAATTCGAGGCTGATCGTCAAGTTTCTACTCCCCACAAAGAAAATACTGTACGGTACCGAAACGTATAGGCTATACCGTATTTTTGTGCAAATATGCATCCTTTTTTAATTGTTCTGTTTATTAATTTTGAGGTTCGTATTCTTGAATATCAAAATGTGTACGACCAATGAGTGAAAGTGGTTAATCTCGAAATTAGGCCTAAAAACTGATGAATGCCTCAACACCAATAAGAACATAAAAATCAATTTGGTGTAAATACCGTAATTAATTCGGCATCATTAATTCCCAAGATGTTCCTTCTCGCATCTTCAGACACCTGTATTCAATTTAATCAGTGTTTCAGCGTATTATTACGTTTCGCCGCGTATTCCTTACAAAACTAGCCTCGCAAAGGTGCTCTCATATTTATATTTAAATTGGCTTTTAAAACGATAACGCAGCTTATTTGTGCCAAGTACCGTGATGTACAGAGTGTATTCTGCCTATCCAAGGAAAAATCTTGACTTGTCATTGCAGTTTTATGTCACTAAAATCCATTACTAGTTGGAGTGGTTTACGGCTTTAAGCATGGGGACAGCCATTTTCTTGCAACCAAAGTGGGCGAGGCTAGGCAGCGAAGGCATCTCCTTCCTCCATGGGTAGTAACCGCATAATATCGGAATAACAAAATTATGCATAAAATTGAAAATGGAGTGTGGGACTTCCACGTTACATAGTGAAGACGCTAGAGAAGAATTACAATGATGGCAAGTTTTAAGGTTCTATTAACAGCTCCTCTATGCCGTAAGTTGGCTATATTGTTCTCTTTACCCCTCTTCTCCCACCATCGCCAAACGTCAGAGCCGGACACAGCGGCTGGACTGTAGTAATCCAGATTGCGGTCACTTTCGTTTTAGGGAAGAGCTATAAACATTCCAGCGTCCAGATTGCTATCACTTTTCTTTGGAGAACGATCCTTGGTTCTATGTTCTTCCCGACTGACTCATATCTTCCGTAGGTTTTGTGGAATTACACACCTTTCACTTCCACCCCTCATGCGCGTGGTATTAGCTCCGGAAGTTAAGACCATAACCCAGAAAGACATAACTAATGAGGTACACATTTGTTGAAAATGCTCTTGAAAATTGCCCAATATCATATAAATAGTCTTGAAAGCTTCTTTCAAAAATACCATCTTATAATTTGAGTAGTTTGGACAATGAACTTATTGATTTTGACTTATCAAAAGTCACAGATTTCAAATCTGGAATGTTAACAAACCTAAAACTTCAAATGTTTTATTGTGTGTGCAGAGGGGGCGGGAACAAAAATTGATTACAACGGGGATTTAGAATCAAACGCAGAACAAATTATTACTTTTACGAGACGAATTTTTCGAGGTAATGAAAATAATGTTTTTCACGATATACAGTACCTATTATAACAAGAAGTTCCGTGACGAACTAAAGAGCCTAATTTTCTTAAAATTTAAGATTCATGCCAATGATTAATCTATATGGATCTATCTAGAATAATGACGAAATTAAGTTGGTAATATCGACATTACTAATTAGATCGAAATACTGTATACCTGGCATAATGTAGCCTAATTGAGAACTATAGTTGGCAGCCCTGGTGACTGAATATATTCTTAGTTTCAACTCTTAAGGTACAGAATACAAAATTTGGTTGAAATACAATGGATAGGATGGATGTTACATGCAGTTAAACATTGGATCTAACAGCGCGCGAAAAATCATGTTGGCAACAATGACATACATGTATTGGTCAGAAATAATCTGAAATAATATGACCAATTGTTGAGTCAATTTTGAATAAAATCCATTAGTTGGTATAGAAGTGACATGCATTTTAAAATTGAACCTATCAGCAGGCTTATAATCATGTTGGCAGCACTGGCGTAAGCCTATATTAGTTACTCTAAATTAATCTAGAATGCCAGGTACTATACGTGTGCAAAGTTTAGAGCTATTGGCTTGCATACTTTCTGATATATTGATATTAGGGTAACAAAAATAGGGAAAGTATTTATTAACAGTTGGCAGCCCTGGTTACTCTTAAGAATCGGCATAGTCATATCTGTTATGGTACAAATAGCACACACGAAATTTGGTTGAAATCCAAATAATAGTATAGAAGTTACAGGTATTTTAAGTTGGACTTCTCAGTAGGCTTAGAATCATGTTGGTAGCACTGACGTATGTAAGTTACTCCAAATTAATATAGAATGTTAGGTTCTATACATGTGCATAGTGTAAAGCTGTCGGCTTGCATACTTTCTGATACACGGGTATTTGTATAAAAAAATTAGAGCAATTATTAACAGTTGGCAGCCCTGATGGATCTTAAGAATACGCTCAGTCATATCTGTTTACGTACACATAGCACTTACGAAATTTCGTTGAAATCCAATTGATAGTGTAAAAGTTATATGCATTTAAAATTTGGACCTATCAGCAGGCTTATAATCATTTTGGCAACACTGTCATGTATGGCCTCCTGGAAATTAAACTGCAATATTATTATCTATACGTGTGCCAATTTTGAAATAGCTCCCATTCATACCTTCCAAGATATCCAATATGAAGCTCAAATTTCAATTGCGATTTTTCAGCAGTTGGTAGCACTGACATCATTTTCAAATATGGCCGTGAGATATTCAGGTATAGTTCTTTACTCCTACCAAATTTTGTTTCGATTGCTGCAGCCGTTTAGGAGTTGATAGAGGGGGGGACACACACACAGCCAGCCAGACAGACAGACAGACAGAAGGACTGGCAGACACACATTTGCCCGATCTCATATGTCTACTTTTTCCTCATTTTTACAAAATGTGAAAAGTAGGCTAAAAATTGATATATTGCGCCTCAAATGGGAGAGGAGGGGCAGATATTAAAAATTATACCATGTAAGTCTAAAATATCCCGTTACAACAATTTTGTTGCAAGTGAAGGTCATTGATTCCGATCCTGAAACGTTTCTATTCTTAAGACTGAAAATGTTATAATCATTGCTTTACGAGGTGCTGTCAGATTGGGATGGGACTTGATTTTTTTAAGCGAAGTTTTATGGGGTGTGCTCAGCTGAACACTGAACTGTATTCTTTGGTTAGGTAGTGAAATATCATTTTCCCCTTGTTATCCACAAAACTTAAGGAAGATATGAGTCAGTCGGGAAGAACCAAGATCCAAGGACCGGTCTCCCAAGAAAAGTGATCGCAATCTGGACGCTGGAATGTTTATAGTTCTTCCCTAAAATGAAACTGACCGTAATCTGTACTGCTAATGAGGTGAACGCAATCTGGAATGACCGCAATCAGGACACAACCGTTCAATAAAAGTACATTATGCAACAAGCCTACAATGGCAATAATTAAGACAAAGTATGTATATACAACGATACGAGTGTCTTAATTACCATTATAGGCTAGTTGCATACGACTGTTTATGTTTGACGATAATTATAACTATTTTATGTTCGAACATATTATTCATAAATATCTGTCGACATTTCGCCAGTTTTATGTAGGCTACTGAACAGAGTGCATGGGACGCAGAGAATACCTTGTATCCGACCATGGCCTCCTCGAATACCGCACAGTGACACTAGCCACGCAGTGAAATTTAAAATAGGAGGCCATGGAAGTCAGTGCAGATGCGATGCTATCCTTACCTAATTGGTCACACAAGTGTTTCTTGAGCTCAGATTGGTTATAGAAACTGTTTTGTAATGAAAACTTGTACTATAATGAGTAGGGCTCGGATTTTTAGGTGCTAAAAATCCTGAAAATTTTATTTTTTATGTATTAAAATACCTGAAATATGTGACGAAAAAGTAAATATATTTAATTATAATTTAGTTTATTGATGTGAATATAAACAATATTCAGTACTCACGAATGCAATTTATTCTATGTCTTACTGACTGCTGAAGCATTACACGTAATACATAACGAGATACATCTTCAGGTTGTCCATCACAAATGACCGACGATTATCGCGAAACACTTCTTCTGAAGGCGCGAAACTGCGGCAATATGTTTATTGGCCTTGAGATGTTGTGTAACATGAGATCGCTGTTCAGCCTTGATTGCTTTCTCACATGGTTGGCAGAACAGAACGCCCCCATCAGAAGTAAAATTATCTTCAAATTCTACAACAGACAATAACTTGTAGTTGTTTTTACTTTAGGCATCGTAAAACTGTCCTACACTTCACAGTGCCAGAAATGAACTGCATGTGAGTGACACTGGTTCCAGATAGCTGGGGAAGGGGTAAGTCTAGCACGTTGTGCAATATGACTATGGAAAAGGAAATTCCCGGCTTTCACAGTGAGTGGCACGGGGCGACAAGTTAAGATTAACACAGTTGCAAGCTGACATACGCTCTGCATGAAGATTAGACATCTCACAGGTTCTTCCCCGTTGAAGTAACACAGAACAAATATGCAATAAACTGAAAGTTCTTATACTGATTTAAAAATGTAAATATTATGTATTGTTATGTGTAAAGCAGGAATTTATGTATTTATGGAAAATATGCTTATATGTATTTAGATTTAAAAATATTTATTTACGTAAAAATCTGAGCCCTAATAATGAGCCTCATAATAGTACAACTTTCTGACATATAATATTTACATTTCGCCATGGTCGATCATAATAGTACATTATGCAACGAGCCTATAATGGCAATAATTAAGACACAAAGTATGCTTATGAAACGAGCGTATGCGAGTTTTATAATTTCCATACGAGTGTCTTAATTACCATTAAAGGCGAGTTGTATACGGCTGTTTAAGTTCGACGTTAATTATTATAACTAATTCATGATCGAACATATATATTCATAAACTAGCAGAGGTACCCGCTCTTTGAACGGTCTTTGGTAGTAATAACCAGACGCTATCAATTGAGCTACTGTTGCAATGGTTAGGGGCTTGTCATTCCTTCATATGTTTATCAGAACGAAGTTAGTTATCTTGGTATATCACAGACACTGTTAATTTAAGGGCCTTAAAATGCAGTTTTCGGAGACCCTTTATAGACTCCCTAGTTTTGGATCACACATTGAGAAGCACAACATATGCATTAGTCGTCTTTCTGGGATAATTTTTATTTTTCGCCTATTTTAGCATGTATTTTTAAAAGTTTTTCCCTATACCCACCCTTCTATGAGAAGTACGGTGAAGAGTTTTATAAATGATACCTAATTTTACGATGCTCCAAGCACCCGAACATGAATTATAGGCGTACATAAACATACAGATATATCAACCACACAGTGTCAAACAAAATCATCTTTACGATGAGCCCGTTTGTCGACAAAAATATGATTGGTTAAAATGTGCTCTCAAACTAAATTCACCTAACGTGTATTTCCTGACGTGAAAATACTATTGAAAACCTTATTGAAGAAACGCAATATATGTCAAATAAAAACGGACCCTCACCGTTGAGGAAAGTCCCCATCCCTATGAAGACCTCTTTAATAAATTATAAAGTTTTGTGGTGTATGAAAATTCAGGATTTGTAGCCTCCAATGGCCCAAATTCCCAAAAGCTGCAAAAAACAGTATTCAATTCAGGATTTTTTTATAATAATGTTGCAGTTTGGAGATATAATAGACCTTCTGTACAACATATCGCACGTGTAAGTCGCGTTTAAACATTATAGGGTACCCCTTGACCCCCTTAAGCGCATTGACGAATTGTACAGTTTGTGTCCATGATAACCTTATAGTCATTTGCAAACTTTCACAGAAATTTAATAAATTGAGTGGCATTGCTTCTTACAGAAATAGATGGAAAGTGGGAGGACACCTCTTGAGATACTGTTGTCATGATTACCGGCTTGCATTACTTCATTAGTTTATTCTTGTTCTTCTTTCGGATGGGCCAGCTAAGGACCACGACGTTGAACTTTTTAACTTGGTGACGGACTTGATGTTTGCCCAATATTCTCTGGCTATATTTCTCCTTTCTCTCTTTTGTCCAGATGATGCCGGTTTTCTTAAAGAGTGGCCTGTCCTAAAAACTCTTCTGTTCAAGCATCTTTCTGAGATGTGTTCGGCTTCTAATATCACTTTCCATTATCTTCAGTACTTGGATGCCCTTGATAACTTCTGTTAGCCATGGTGTCACGCTCTTTCTATTCACCCAGTAGTTGAGAAGACGGTTGGTTAGTGTCGTTGGGTTCATCCTTGAGATATGTCCGTAGAAAGCCAGACGTCAGCGTCACTTCCTGGCTACATCTGTGATTTTCCCAGTATATCTATATAGCTCCTGATTTGGTTTTCTTCTGTACTCGTCATCTATTTATTAGTTTATTAAATGGAATTAGTTATTGGGAATATCCCAGAAACGTGGTTTAGAGCCTTAAAATATAGTAGCCTCCGATCCACCGAGGGGCTGAAAATTAGTTGTGTCTCGTCCTTGTACGTCATAATATAATAATAATCATAATAATAATAATTTAATAATATAGGGATAGGGATATACAGTAATAAAACTTCAGTACCATACCCGCACGTGTAAATCGCGTGAAAAAATTCAAGAGTATCCCTTGACCCCCTTAAGCGCACTATATACGTATTGATGAATTTTACAGCTTAAGTTAGTTCCGTGATAACCTTATAGCCGTTTGCGAACGTTCACAGAAATGTAACATTTTCATATATCCTACTTATGATAAATGCCACTATGAACATACAAAATTTCATTTTGATTGCTGTAATAGATTCGTAGATATTCAGAACCGACTAAATATTTCGGATGGTCGCCATGTTGGATTTTTTATATGTACGTCCTAGAGTTATGCACTGTTACATAAAGATTATTGTGTACGTGTTGTGCCCGTTTAGACCGGAGTCCGCACGACCACATATGCATTTTACCAATAATCAGTCAGCACGAGAATCAAAATATCCCGGAGCGCCAGATGGGTTAAAGCAAATCGCAAAAACGACATCAAATTTATAAAAATGCTTTACTGATTTTTGGCTCAATGCAACAATAAGGATAGAAGGAGAATTAATTGGGTGAAACACATCTGGTAAAATTATCTCAGTTTATTTAAAGTTAAAATCTGACTGCCAGAATGCTCAAAGCAGCATCATCCACGTGTGGCGATCCACACTCTTATTTACACACAATATACAGAAATCTTCCAAACACATTTGACAATCTTTTTGGAAACACAAGTCCGATTAATAGTCCTGTGGACTGTGTTCCAAAATTATTAACATTTAATTCCAGTGCAAAATGAATTGTCCATACTGGAAATAACGTAGATCACTGTTTGACTATTTACATGATATTAACACTCGTAGAATAAATGTTTATAGAATTTCTTAAACTTTCACTTGTTTTCCAGTTTCAAAAAATATATCGTCGAAAATATTATCATCATCGTAGCAACACAAATTATTAACACATATTAATAACATTTGAAAAGTATTTGACCTTTGAGCATAGCATCGAAGAACTGTGCGAAGCACAACAACAATTAATTGTTCTTCTGACATTAAACATTCGAGAAGTGACTCGATTATGAACTTCAAGTTCCAAACAAAACATATGATTTCTGAATCATCCACTTGATCAATAAATGGTTGAACCATTCAACTATTAGATTATCCACTTGGAATCATTATAAAAAAAATATTTATATTTATGGCCATTTCTAGCAACTTTCACAACTTGCAATTCTTCGACAGAATGCGGAAATTAGAATTGTAGTTTTATAATGAATTCATTTAGTTCATGGCACTGGGATTGAAAATATCCTTCAAATTATTCGTGGTTAAAGAATTATTTTTAAATTGGCAGTGGCCCATTCTATTATTTGTGTAAGAACACCATATTACAATAACAACAACGGCAAAGGTCGTCCTCTGAAGAAGAATAAACTACTATCATGACAAATCCGGGTTCTAGCAAAATCAAAGTCTTAATGGAATTCGTAAAACAAGGTTGAAATAAGAACTGATGGTTTCAAAGAAATAACCTTCGGGTTATTCATACGACGAAATGTGTGGCTCCAATACTCCTACTATAAACCTGAGCCATCGAACCTGCTATTTGATTGATGCTCGAAAAAACCTTCATTCCTGCGACTTAAACATGCGCACCTGGGAATGGCATTTCAACTACTCCACACACATAAATTATCTTCCCAAAATTTATACAATAAATCAAGCCTCTGCTTGTTATCAACACTGGAAGATTAATAAACTTACAAGTTTATTTTATTTTACCATTCAGTTCAACCCGTGACTTTACCATACTTATGAAAAGCTTCATTTCACTTTCGAAGTGTATTTACGTCATGATTTTATATAAATACAAAAATATCCTATTTGATACAATTATCAATTGCTTCCCGTTTCATGCCTCTCCGTGTTATATGAAACATATACTTTGCTCATTGCAAATATCAACTGTTCAACCAGAACTGAAATGTTGGTTGAATGCGGGCTTGCGCTAACCACTCTCCTTCGGAAAATCCCCTGTTCCAAACTAGAAATGTTTCAACTACTTCATAGGCTCTTTCTCAATACATATGATTATTATAAAATATAATATCCAAGAATTATTTAGAAAAATTATGAAAATTATTATTATTATTATTATTATTATTATTATCCTTTCAAATATGTTTAATTATCATCTCATTATGTGAGAATCCACATGTTCGAACCTTCGAATATGGAAAAAATATCCATTCCTCAACAAAAATAAATTTAACTTTTACAGTTACATCGGCTGATTACCGTGATTTCCCAAAAATATGAAAAATTCAAATAAATGCTCGTTATGCTCGGTCATCGATCCTAAACTGTTCTGAGTGCTGAAAATGCTCAGAATAACTCTAATAAGTCTTGCGTAAATCATTACAAGCTTTAAATACGACGAAAAAAATGTGTTGGTCATCTGCAGAAAAATAGTTTGTTCCAATTAGCTAAGCATAATATAATTCAAATGTGGCTTACATTTCTTGATGGTCTTGAAGTGTAGTAAACCTGGTCTATACCAGATTTATCCGTAAACATGCCCTATCGGACAAGCACGTATAATCCTTGTATCGGCCGCCATTGTAGACCCACAAATCGTCTAGTCAGACATAGTGGTAGTATCTTTCGACGTTTGAATAAACTGTGGTTCCATTTTAATATGTGCTTCTAACAAAGCCATAACAGTTTGTTGAAATAGGGTCAGATCTAAGTGATCTCTTCTTAAATGTGTCAGTTGTAACATAACTCACTGTAATCTCATCAGTACAAGAAAAACATTGACAGTCTAAGCAGTTAACGGCTGTTCTGAAGATCGTTCCCTGGGCATGGTTTATTAATATCACAATATGCCATGCGCTAGACAACTTGCAGTTTCCCTTGCGTAGACTAATGAACGCCACCGTTATAGACTAGGCCTCAGTGTACTGACAGATCGAAGTGGTTAAATAGTTACAAAATATGAAAACTGACTTAAAAATGGATTTAAACATCCAAGTATTAAGTTACTAATGGACTGTGACAAAATACTATTTTCTAGACAGAGTCTAGCATATGTCCTTTTAGAAATATAAATATTTCCACCAATGTCTGTAGAAATCAATCACCTCAGTGATTCTCCTCACCAGAAACTTACTAAGTTCCAACTCGTTTGCGCAGCACTTCTCGTGACTATCACGATTTGAAAAGAACTTCTTCGTAGATACGGCAACCATGTGCCTTGGCTCAGCGTAGACGCAACTTGCGCTGCAAGTGCTTGTGTTGAAGTGAGCTAACTATGCCTACTCCAGCTGGCTTTTATACAAAAACGGTCAGGGTCACGCGTCATCGCCTGATATCTAGAAATCCTCATATCTCTTGAATCCCTGGTCCGATTTACTTGATACTAATTGCGTTCTCTTTTATTTGGCCGTGCCAGTAATCTGATCCCAGTCTCAAGTCTCTGCTCCGTAGTTAACTATTTAATCAATAAATAGCCTCCACCTCTGCTATGACTCGCTTCGTCACTTGCCATCCAACTATCGGTAAAATCCTTCGAAAGGCTTCGAGAAGCAATGTAGCGCGATATTCAAATATCTGAACTTTCAAAAGCGGCTACAGCCTTTCCCTTGATATCTAGGTGTCTGAAACTTGGAATACACATTCCTAGATTTGGGCACATCCACCCCACACCTAGCAAAAAATAAAAATTGAAAAATTTTTATTTTTCCTATCTACACATTAAATTATCTGGTTCTTGAATAATATATCTTTAAATTCGATGCATTATAAGTTCCCACGATGTTACCAGTTCGTGTATTGGCTACTTCATAGCTTCCATTATTGTTTACTTCCACAATACGGTAGGGTCCAGCGTAAAGGCTTGCAAATTTCGAGTACACTCGATTTTGCACGTCAGAGGGTGTAGGTCTTCTCACTAACACAAGAGTTCCTACGCGCAAGGGTCTGCGAAAACGCTTTCCTCTCACTCTGCGCTCTCTCTTCTCAGCTTGACTCCTTAACTTGTCTAAAGCTAGAGTTTCCCTCATCTGACGACTTGGTTCAATCTCAGGTGGAATAGAGATGATTCGATCCCATAATCGTGTTGGTTTACTCCCAATATCATGTCAAAAGCCATGTCCTTCATTACAACAAATACATGTCGGAAATCATGTCCTCCAATCGTAATACATAAGTATAATTGTGTTTTACACAGAGATATTTTATTGGGTATTATTCCTTGGATCTTAATTCCTGATGCTGGAATTTCCTCTAAATTCTCCTTGAGCTTCCACAGAATATAAAGCTTCTCACTCACCAGACAAAGCATAGCCCCAGTATCGATCAAAGTATCGACAGGCATACCAAATACTTCGCATGATATGATTGGCATTCTAATTCTGGTACCCATTTCTTTTCGTTCGTCATTCTGTTGAATTAAATCATCATCCTCTGCTTGCCATTTAATAATTCTGGAAGTGGAAGTATTCAAAATTCTATTTTCTACTGTGAATTCGAAGTTTTTTTTTCATTACCATTCCCCCGGGATTGTTGTGTTCCCGATGGACCTGGATTATTGGGCCTCTGCTCCAAAAATTGCAAGTTATCTTGGTGTCTTGCTTCCAAATTTTTCCTTGTCTCCTTGTTAAACTCTTCATTGGACTGACGAGTATCTACATTCCCTCTGTTATTGTAGTTTCTACCATAGGATCTTCTTTCCTGGTACCTTCCTTGAGTATCACGTGGTCTTCTCCATCGAGTGTTGTATCGATTACCACCATCTGGTCTCGCATATGGTTTGTAACTGTATCTGTTACTGTACTGGTTCCATCCTCTCTTATTGGAATCTTCCCTCGGCGATTTCTCTTCTCGCTCCTCTCGAATCTCTCGAGGTGTCTGAGAATAACTGTCAGCCATAACAGCATACACAGCGTTGTTACTCTTTGCTCCCTTCTGATGGAAGAATTGAGCGTTTGTATGATCCAGCTTCTGTAATACTTCATCAAACTGTTCCATATTGTAGATATCAGCAGCGATCAAAGTCCTCTGGACGTCTGCTGGAAATTGACGTATCAATGCAGTAATCAACTCGTTATCTGGCATTGGCGGATCTAAATGTTGGAGTTTAGACAGCTGTCCAGAAAAGTACGTAGAGTATCGAGTAGGTTGTGACGTCGAGAATCTCTTCGAATATAACTCTGCTCTAACTTGCTGTTGGGTTTCAGGGGACCAAAACTTCTTCAATAGCCCACGAGAAAACTCCTCAAAAGTGGTTAGGGTGGATCTAAATGCTCTGAACCACAAAAGTGCAGGACCTTCTAAGAACTTCCCTATCACTCGGATCTGTCTTTCTTTAGGGATCTTAGAATCTTTCAGGTAATCACCTGCTTCTCTCAAAAATTCCACGGGTGTTACAGAATCTCGCCCTGAAAATTTAGAAGGCTTGTCTTCTATATTCTTAAATACAGTTATGGGGTTGGATTGAAATACTGTCCTGACCTCATCCTGTCTTTCAGTCTCTCTAGCTCCTCCTAGATTTATCTGTATCTGTTCCTTTCCCCTTACATTTGGCATTTTCAACAGATGATCAGACTGTTTCTCATCCTTTATTTGAGTTTTCATAGCCTCAAGTTCCTTCTGGTTTTCTTCAGCCATCTTCTTGATTGCTTCAGTCTCTTTACAATTGTCTTTAACATCAATGGATATCCGGTTCATAACAGCCTCATGACTTTTCAATGACCCTGTCATATCTGATATGTCCTTCTGAGTTGCTTGGATATCTTTGGTAATTACTTCAATGTGGGATGACAAAGATTCCCTAATCTCCTTGATTCCCTCTTGATTCTCCAGCTTGAGTGTGTCTTTAATTTCATTGACAACTGTGGTCTTGATTTCAGTTTGCAATTCACTAATCACACCTTCTCTTATTTCTCCCATGACAAGTTCCTTGAATTGTTCCGTTAAACGTTGAACAACTAGAATTCCCATCTCGTTACTCTCCTTCTTCACTCTGACTTCCAGGTTGACCATGTCTTCACCAACTTTCCTAAGACCATGTTCTATCCTATCAGCTAAGCTTTGGGATCGAAGATCGGCATCGCGAAATTTTTCGTCCATTAAACTTGCGTTAGTAGCTAATGAAGTTTCGAGCTCATGTGTTTTGTCGCATAATTTATTCATTTTACTTTCAAGTGTCATTTTCAAAATTTCAGAATTCTCTTTAAATTTACTTTCCATTGAATTAAATTTACTATTTAAATTTTCCTTTAAGTTATCTTTTAACCTGCTTTCTAACAAGTCGGAATTTTCTTTGAGTTTACCCTCTAAACTTTCTTTTAAGTTACCTTTTAAAGAATCAGAACTTTCTTTAAGTTTATTTTCCAAAGAATCAGAATTTTCTCTAAGTTTATCATTCAAATTTTCTTTAAGTTTATTTTCTAAAGAATCAGAATTTTCTTTAAGTTTCTCATTTAAACTTTCTTTAAGTTTATTTTCTAACGAATCAGAATTTTCTTTAAGTTTATCATCTAAACTTTCTTTCAAATTATCAGAATTTTCTTTAAGTTTCTTTTCTAAAGCCTCTGTATTTTCTTTCATAATGGCTGCTACACGCAGTCCAGCCTGTTTTGAACTCTCCTCCAAACTCCTCATCATTCTCATTATTTCTTCCATAATTTCAATTAATATTCAAAACTTAGGGGTATACAACAGTGGCAAACACAAGCTTATAACTAGAACAAGAAATATGAATAGCTAATTGGAACACTATAATAAAATGAGATTTGTCCTAATGTCGACGTGATGGAAAAACAAAATTCTCTACTTTTACGAATTACATTTACCATAATATCACAAGAAAAATATGCAAGTTCTCAAATATCCTCCACCTGGATTCTAATAATGTGTATGTCCAGGCATCGAACGTTTACTACTGAATTTACTTGACGCCCTAATGGTTAAGCCATTATCAAAAATAATCAAACCCATTCTAATTATTAACCAAGTTAAATTTTTAATTTTCCCCACTAATTGGGTTTCCTACTAATTTATTCATCCAAACCAGACATCTCTCAACTCCCAAAATATTTCTATAAAAATTATCACAATTTCAACTCGGCATGCGATTGACCATGTCTAAATCGGGCCCCACGTTGGGCGCCATTTCTCTCTCTATCTTATTTTATGTGCCCGTTTAGACCGGAGTCCGCACGACCACATATGCATTTTACCAATAATCAGTCAGCACGAGAATCAAAATATCCCGGAGCGCCAGATGGGTTAAAGCAAATCGCAAAAACGACATCAAATTTATAAAAATGCTTTACTGATTTTTGGCTCAATGCAACAATAAGGATAGAAGGAGAATTAATTGGGTGAAACACATCTGGTAAAATTATCTCAGTTTATTTAAAGTTAAAATCTGACTGCCAGAATGCTCAAAGCAGCATCATCCACGTGTGGCGATCCACACTCTTATTTACACACAATATACAGAAATCTTCCAAACACATTTGACAATCTTTTTGGAAACACAAGTCCGATTAATAGTCCTGTGGACTGTGTTCCAAAATTATTAACATTTAATTCCAGTGCAAAATGAATTGTCCATACTGGAAATAACGTAGATCACTGTTTGACTATTTACATGATATTAACACTCGTAGAATAAATGTTTATAGAATTTCTTAAACTTTCACTTGTTTTCCAGTTTCAAAAAATATATCGTCGAAAATATTATCATCATCGTAGCAACACAAATTATTAACACATATTAATAACATTTGAAAAGTATTTGACCTTTGAGCATAGCATCGAAGAACTGTGCGAAGCACAACAACAATTAATTGTTCTTCTGACATTAAACATTCGAGAAGTGACTCGATTATGAACTTCAAGTTCCAAACAAAACATATGATTTCTGAATCATCCACTTGATCAATAAATGGTTGAACCATTCAACTATTAGATTATCCACTTGGAATCATTATAAAAAAAATATTTATATTTATGGCCATTTCTAGCAACTTTCACAACTTGCAATTCTTCGACAGAATGCGGAAATTAGAATTGTAGTTTTATAATGAATTCATTTAGTTCATGGCACTGGGATTGAAAATATCCTTCAAATTATTCGTGGTTAAAGAATTATTTTTAAATTGGCAGTGGCCCATTCTATTATTTGTGTAAGAACACCATATTACAATAACAACAACGGCAAAGGTCTTCCTCTGAAGAAGAATAAACTACTATCATGACAAATCCGGGTTCTAGCAAAATCAAAGTCTTAATGGAATTCGTAAAACAAGGTTGAAATAAGAACTGATGGTTTCAAAGAAATAACCTTCGGGTTATTCATACGACGAAATGTGTGGCTCCAATACTCCTACTATAAACCTGAGCCATCGAACCTGCTATTTGATTGATGCTCGAAAAAACCTTCATTCCTGCGACTTAAACATGCGCACCTGGGAATGGCATTTCAACTACTCCACACACATAAATTATCTTCCCAAAATTTATACAATAAATCAAGCCTCTGCTTGTTATCAACACTGGAAGATTAATAAACTTACAAGTTTATTTTATTTTACCATTCAGTTCAACCCGTGACTTTACCATACTTATGAAAAGCTTCATTTCACTTTCGAAGTGTATTTACGTCATGATTTTATATAAATACAAAAATATCCTATTTGATACAATTATCAATTGCTTCCCGTTTCATGCCTCTCCGTGTTATATGAAACATATACTTTGCTCATTGCAAATATCAACTGTTCAACCAGAACTGAAATGTTGGTTGAATGCGGGCTTGCGCTAACCACTCTCCTTCGGAAAATCCCCTGTTCCAAACTAGAAATGTTTCAACTACTTCATAGGCTCTTTCTCAATACATATGATTATTATAAAATATAATATCCAAGAATTATTTAGAAAAATTATGAAAATTATTATTATTATTATTATTATTATCCTTTCAAATATGTTTAATTATCATCTCATTATGTGAGAATCCACATGTTCGAACCTTCGAATATGGAAAAAATATCCATTCCTCAACAAAAATAAATTTAACTTTTACAGTTACATCGGCTGATTACCGTGATTTCCCAAAAATATGAAAAATTCAAATAAATGCTCGTTATGCTCGGTCATCGATCCTAAACTGTTCTGAGTGCTGAAAATGCTCAGAATAACTCTAATAAGTCTTGCGTAAATCATTACAAGCTTTAAATACGACGAAAAAAATGTGTTGGTCATCTGCAGAAAAATAGTTTGTTCCAATTAGCTAAGCATAATATAATTCAAATGTGGCTTACATTTCTTGATGGTCTTGAAGTGTAGTAAACCTGGTCTATACCAGATTTATCCGTAAACATGCCCTATCGGACAAGCACGTATAATCCTTGTATCGGCCGCCATTGTAGACCCACAAATCGTCTAGTCAGACATAGTGGTAGTATCTTTCGACGTTTGAATAAACTGTGGTTCCATTTTAATATGTGCTTCTAACAAAGCCATAACATTTTGTTGAAATAGGGTCAGATCTAAGTGATCTCTTCTTAAATGTGTCAGTTGTAACATAACTCACTGTAATCTCATCAGTACAAGAAAAACATTGACAGTCTAAGCAGTTAACGGCTGTTCTGAAGATCGATCCCTGGGCATGGTTTATTAATATCACCATCTGCCATGCGCTAGACAACTTGCAGTTTCCCTTGCGTAGACTAATGAACGCCACCGTTATAGACTAGTCTTCAGTGTACTGACAGATCGAAGTGGTTAAATAGTTACAAAATATGAAAACTGACTTAAAAATGGATTTAAACATCCAAGTATTAAGTTACTAATGGACTGTGACAAAATACTATTTTCTAGACAGAGTCTAGCATATGTCCTTTTGGAAATATAAATATTTCCACCAATGTCTGTAGAAATCAATCACCTCAGTGATTCTCCTCACCAGAAACTTACTAAGTTCCAACTCGTTTGCGCAGCACTTCTCGTGACTATCACGATTTGAAAAGAACTTCTTCGTAGATACGGCAACCATGTGCCTTGGCTCAGCGTAGACGCAACTTGCGCTGCAAGTGCTTGTGTTGAAGTGAGCTAACTATGCCTACTCCAGCTGGCTTTTATACAAAAACGGTCAGGGTCACGCGTCATCGCCTGATATCTAGAAATCCTCATATCTCTTGAATCCCTGGTCCGATTTACTTGATACTAATTGCGTTCTCTTTCATTTGGCCGTGCCAGTAATCTGATCCCAGTCTCAAGTCTCTGCTCCGTAGTTAACTATTTAATCAATAAATAGTCTCCACCTCTGCTATGACTCGCTTCGTCACTTGCCATCCAACTATCGGTAAAATCCTTCGAAAGGCTTCGAGAAGCAATGTAGCGCGATATTCAAATATCTGAACTTTCAAAAGCGGCTACAGCCTTTCCCTTGATATCTAGGTGTCTGAAACTTGGAATACACATTCCTAGATTTGGGCACATCCACCCCACACCTAGCAAAAAATAAAAATTGAAAAATTTTTATTTTTCCTATCTACACATTAAATTATCTGGTTCTTGAATAATATATCTTCAAATTCGATGCATTATAAGTTCCCACGATGTTACCAGTTCGTGTATTGGCTACTTCATAGCTTCCATTATTGTTTACTTCCACAATACGGTAGGGTCCAGCGTAAAGGCTTGCAAATTTCGAGTACACTCGATTTTGCACGTCAGAGGGTGTAGGTCTTCTCACTAACACAAGAGTTCCTACGCGCAAGGGTCTGCGAAAACGCTTTCCTCTCACTCTGCGCTCTCTCTTCTCAGCTTGACTCCTTAACTTGTCTAAAGCTAGAGTTTCCCTCATCTGACGACTTGGTTCAATCTCAGGTGGAATAGAGATGATTCGATCCCATAATCGTGTTGGTTTACTCCCAATATCATGTCAAAAGCCATGTCCTTCATTACAACAAATACATGTCGGAAATCATGTCCTCCAATCGTAATACATAAGTATAATTGTGTTTTACACAGAGATATTTTATTGGGTATTATTCCTTGGATCTTAATTCCTGATGCTGGAATTTCCTCTAAATTCTCCTTGAGCTTCCACAGAATATAAAGCTTCTCACTCACCAGACAAAGCATAGCCCCAGTATCGATCAAAGTATCGACAGGCATACCAAATACTTCGCATGATATGATTGGCATTCTAATTCTGGTACCCATTTCTTTTCGTTCGTCATTCTGTTGAATTAAATCATCATCCTCTGCTTGCCATTTAATAATTCTGGAAGTGGAAGTATTCAAAATTCTATTTTCTACTGTGAATTCGAAGTTTTTTTTCATTACCATTCCCCCGGGATTGTTGTGTTCCCGATGGACCTGGATTATTGGGCCTCTGCTCCAAAAATTGCAAGTTATCTTGGTGTCTTGCTTCCAAATTTTTCCTTGTCTCCTTGTTAAACTCTTCATTGGACTGACGAGTATCTACATTCCCTCTGTTATTGTAGTTTCTACCATAGGATCTTCTTTCCTGGTACCTTCCTTGAGTATCACGTGGTCTTCTCCATCGAGTGTTGTATCGATTACCACCATCTGGTCTCGCATATGGTTTGTAACTGTATCTGTTACTGTACTGGTTCCATCCTCTCTTATTGGAATCTTCCCTCGGCGATTTCTCTTCTCGCTCCTCTCGAATCTCTCGAGGTGTCTGAGAATAACTGTCAGCCATAACAGCATACACAGCGTTGTTACTCTTTGCTCCCTTCTGATGGAAGAATTGAGCGTTTGTATGATCCAGCTTCTGTAATACTTCATCAAACTGTTCCATATTGTAGATATCAGCAGCGATCAAAGTCCTCTGGACGTCTGCTGGAAATTGACGTATCAATGCAGTAATCAACTCGTTATCTGGCATTGGCGGATCTAAATGTTGGAGTTTAGACAGCTGTCCAGAAAAGTACGTAGAGTATCGAGTAGGTTGTGACGTCGAGAATCTCTTCGAATATAACTCAGCTCTAACTTGCTGTTGGGTTTCAGGGGACCAAAACTTCTTCAATAGCCCACGAGAAAACTCCTCAAAAGTGGTTAGGGTGGATCTAAATGCTCTGAACCACAAAAGTGCAGGACCTTCTAAGAACTTCCCTATCACTCGGATCTGTCTTTCTTTAGGGATCTTAGAATCTTTCAGGTAATCACCTGCTTCTCTCAAAAATTCCACGGGTGTTACAGAAACTCGCCCTGAAAATTTAGAAGGCTTGTCTTCTATATTCTTAAATACAGTTATGGGGTTGGATTGAAATACTGTCCTGACCTCATCCTGTCTTTCAGTCTCTCTAGCTCCTCCTAGATTTATCTGTATCTGTTCCTTTCCCCTTACATTTGGCATTTTCAACAGATGATCAGACTGTTTCTCATCCTTTATTTGAGTTTTCATAGCCTCAAGTTCCTTCTGGTTTTCTTCAGCCATCTTCTTGATTGCTTCAGTCTCTTTACAATTGTCTTTAACATCAATGGATATCCGGTTCATAACAGCCTCATGACTTTTCAATGACCCTGTCATATCTGATATGTCCTTCTGAGTTGCTTGGATATCTTTGGTAATTACTTCAATGTGGGATGACAAAGATTCCCTAATCTCCTTGATTCCCTCTTGATTCTCCAGCTTGAGTGTGTCTTTAATTTCATTGACAACTGTGGTCTTGATTTCAGTTTGCAATTCACTAATCACACCTTCTCTTATTTCTCCCATGACAAGTTCCTTGAATTGTTCCGTTAAACGTTGAACAACTAGAATTCCCATCTCGTTACTCTCCTTCTTCACTCTGACTTCCAGGTTGACCATGTCTTCACCAACTTTCCTAAGACCATGTTCTATCCTATCAGCTAAGCTTTGGGATCGAAGATCGGCATCGCGAAATTTTTCGTCCATTAAACTTGCGTTAGTAGCTAATGAAGTTTCGAGCTCATGTGTTTTGTCGCATAATTTATTCATTTTACTTTCAAGTGTCATTTTCAAAATTTCAGAATTCTCTTTAAATTTACTTTCCATTGAATTAAATTTACTATTTAAATTTTCCTTTAAGTTATCTTTTAACCTGCTTTCTAACAAGTCGGAATTTTCTTTGAGTTTACCCTCTAAACTTTCTTTTAAGTTACCTTTTAAAGAATCAGAACTTTCTTTAAGTTTATTTTCCAAAGAATCAGAATTTTCTCTAAGTTTATCATTCAAATTTTCTTTAAGTTTATTTTCTAAAGAATCAGAATTTTCTTTAAGTTTCTCATTTAAACTTTCTTTAAGTTTATTTTCTAACGAATCAGAATTTTCTTTAAGTTTATCATCTAAACTTTCTTTCAAATTATCAGAATTTTCTTTAAGTTTCTTTTCTAAAGCCTCTGTATTTTCTTTCATAATGGCTGCTACACGCAGTCCAGCCTGTTTTGAACTCTCCTCCAAACTCCTCATCATTCTCATCATTTCTTCCATAATTTCAATTAATATTCAAAACTTAGGGGTATACAACAGTGGCAAACACAAGCTTATAACTAGAACAAGAAATATGAATAGCTAATTGGAACACTATAATAAAATGAGATTTGTCCTAATGTCGACGTGATGGAAAAACAAAATTCTCTACTTTTACGAATTACATTTACCATAATATCACAAGAAAAATATGCAAGTTCTCAAATATCCTCCACCTGGATTCTAATAATGTGTATGTCCAGTCATCGAACGTTTACTACTGAATTTACTTGACGCCCTAATGGTTAAGCCATTATCAAAAATAATCAAACCCATTCTAATTATTAACCAAGTTAAATTTTTAATTTTCCCCACTAATTGGGTTTCCTACTAATTTATTCATCCAAACCAGACATCTCTCAACTCCCAAAATATTTCTATAAAAATTATCACAATTTCAACTCGGCATGCGATTGACCATGTCTAAATCGGGCCCCACGTTGGGCGCCATTTCTCTCTCTATCTTATTTTATGTGCCCGTTTAGACCGGAGTCCGCACGACCACATATGCATTTTACCAATAATCAGTCAGCACGAGAATCAAAATATCCCGGAGCGCCAGATGGGTTAAAGCAAATCGCAAAAACGACATCAAATTTATAAAAATGCTTTACTGATTTTTGGCTCAATGCAACAATAAGGATAGAAGGAGAATTAATTGGGTGAAACACATCTGGTAAAATTATCTCAGTTTATTTAAAGTTAAAATCTGACTGCCAGAATGCTCAAAGCAGCATCATCCACGTGTGGCGATCCACACTCTTATTTACACACAATATACAGAAATCTTCCAAACACATTTGACAATCTTTTTGGAAACACAAGTCCGATTAATAGTCCTGTGGACTGTGTTCCAAAATTATTAACATTTAATTCCAGTGCAAAATGAATTGTCCATACTGGAAATAACGTAGATCACTGTTTGACTATTTACATGATATTAACACTCGTAGAATAAATGTTTATAGAATTTCTTAAACTTTCACTTGTTTTCCAGTTTCAAAAAATATATCGTCGAAAATATTATCATCATCGTAGCAACACAAATTATTAACACATATTAATAACATTTGAAAAGTATTTGACCTTTGAGCATAGCATCGAAGAACTGTGCGAAGCACAACAACAATTAATTGTTCTTCTGACATTAAACATTCGAGAAGTGACTCGATTATGAACTTCAAGTTCCAAACAAAACATATGATTTCTGAATCATCCACTTGATCAATAAATGGTTGAACCATTCAACTATTAGATTATCCACTTGGAATCATTATAAAAAAAATATTTATATTTATGGCCATTTCTAGCAACTTTCACAACTTGCAATTCTTCGACAGAATGCGGAAATTAGAATTGTAGTTTTATAATGAATTCATTTAGTTCATGGCACTGGGATTGAAAATATCCTTCAAATTATTCGTGGTTAAAGAATTATTTTTAAATTGGCAGTGGCCCATTCTATTATTTGTGTAAGAACACCATATTACAATAACAACAACGGCAAAGGTCTTCCTCTGAAGAAGAATAAACTACTATCATGACAAATCCGGGTTCTAGCAAAATCAAAGTCTTAATGGAATTCGTAAAACAAGGTTGAAATAAGAACTGATGGTTTCAAAGAAATAACCTTCGGGTTATTCATACGACGAAATGTGTGGCTCCAATACTCCTACTATAAACCTGAGCCATCGAACCTGCTATTTGATTGATGCTCGAAAAAACCTTCATTCCTGCGACTTAAACATGCGCACCTGGGAATGGCATTTCAACTACTCCACACACATAAATTATCTTCCCAAAATTTATACAATAAATCAAGCCTCTGCTTGTTATCAACACTGGAAGATTAATAAACTTACAAGTTTATTTTATTTTACCATTCAGTTCAACCCGTGACTTTACCATACTTATGAAAAGCTTCATTTCACTTTCGAAGTGTATTTACGTCATGATTTTATATAAATACAAAAATATCCTATTTGATACAATTATCAATTGCTTCCCGTTTCATGCCTCTCCGTGTTATATGAAACATATACTTTGCTCATTGCAAATATCAACTGTTCAACCAGAACTGAAATGTTGGTTGAATGCGGGCTTGCGCTAACCACTCTCCTTCGGAAAATCCCCTGTTCCAAACTAGAAATGTTTCAACTACTTCATAGGCTCTTTCTCAATACATATGATTATTATAAAATATAATATCCAAGAATTATTTAGAAAAATTATGAAAATTATTATTATTATTATTATTATTATCCTTTCAAATATGTTTAATTATCATCTCATTATGTGAGAATCCACATGTTCGAACCTTCGAATATGGAAAAAATATCCATTCCTCAACAAAAATAAATTTAACTTTTACAGTTACATCGGCTGATTACCGTGATTTCCCAAAAATATGAAAAATTCAAATAAATGCTCGTTATGCTCGGTCATCGATCCTAAACTGTTCTGAGTGCTGAAAATGCTCAGAATAACTCTAATAAGTCTTGCGTAAATCATTACAAGCTTTAAATACGACGAAAAAAATGTGTTGGTCATCTGCAGAAAAATAGTTTGTTCCAATTAGCTAAGCATAATATAATTCAAATGTGGCTTACATTTCTTGATGGTCTTGAAGTGTAGTAAACCTGGTCTATACCAGATTTATCCGTAAACATGCCCTATCGGACAAGCACGTATAATCCTTGTATCGGCCGCCATTGTAGACCCACAAATCGTCTAGTCAGACATAGTGGTAGTATCTTTCGACGTTTGAATAAACTGTGGTTCCATTTTAATATGTGCTTCTAACAAAGCCATAACAGTTTGTTGAAATAGGGTCAGATCTAAGTGATCTCTTCTTAAATGTGTCAGTTGTAACATAACTCACTGTAATCTCATCAGTACAAGAAAAACATTGACAGTCTAAGCAGTTAACGGCTGTTCTGAAGATCGATCCCTGGGCATGGTTTATTAATATCACCATCTGCCATGCGCTAGACAACTTGCAGTTTCCCTTGCGTAGACTAATGAACGCCACCGTTATAGACTAGTCTTCAGTGTACTGACAGATCGAAGTGGTTAAATAGTTACAAAATATGAAAACTGACTTAAAAATGGATTTAAACATCCAAGTATTAAGTTACTAATGGACTGTGACAAAATACTATTTTCTAGACAGAGTCTAGCATATGTCCTTTTGGAAATATAAATATTTCCACCAATGTCTGTAGAAATCAATCACCTCAGTGATTCTCCTCACCAGAAACTTACTAAGTTCCAACTCGTTTGCGCAGCACTTCTCGTGACTATCACGATTTGAAAAGAACTTCTTCGTAGATACGGCAACCATGTGCCTTGGCTCAGCGTAGACGCAACTTGCGCTGCAAGTGCTTGTGTTGAAGTGAGCTAACTATGCCTACTCCAGCTGGCTTTTATACAAAAACGGTCAGGGTCACGCGTCATCGCCTGATATCTAGAAATCCTCATATCTCTTGAATCCCTGGTCCGATTTACTTGATACTAATTGCGTTCTCTTTCATTTGGCCGTGCCAGTAATCTGATCCCAGTCTCAAGTCTCTGCTCCGTAGTTAACTATTTAATCAATAAATAGTCTCCACCTCTGCTATGACTCGCTTCGTCACTTGCCATCCAACTATCGGTAAAATCCTTCGAAAGGCTTCGAGAAGCAATGTAGCGCGATATTCAAATATCTGAACTTTCAAAAGCGGCTACAGCCTTTCCCTTGATATCTAGGTGTCTGAAACTTGGAATACACATTCCTAGATTTGGGCACAGTGTAGCATTCAAATCTCAATCGCATGATTTGGACACGAGAAGTAAAAAGGAGATTTTAAAATTTCGCACAGCTGCCATCTTGTGGTTATGGAAACAATTGAAATAAATATATGCCAGTGGATTAACATTCGTATAAAGATTTACTGTACCAAGTTTCACTGCACTAGGATGGTTAAATTGCGAGAAACGTCCATGTGAATATTTATAATTCGCGTCGCCACCATGTTGGATTTGTGATCACCAGGTTATTTAAAGTCCTATAGGTGAACTTATGTTCATAGCCCCTATGAACATAAAGAACTTCAGTTTGATTGCTATAATAGATTCGTAGATATTCAGAGCCGTCTAAATATTTCGGATGGTCGCTGTAACGACTTTTAACATCGTTACATGAAAACTGAAATTATTTCGCAACAGTCTCGAGCTAATATATTTCACAGGCACTCCTGCTACCAGCTAATTGGTTCCCAAAACTCTTGAACTTACATTTGTTGCCTGGGACGGAGCTGACGTTAATACCCTGGAAGATTGACATTTCTACGCTGCTGTTGTGAAGTGCTTTTGTGAAATGAACTGCTGCGCACTTGTCTAAAATTTCCTAGAAACCCCTTTAAGCCCTATTGGAGGATTGAGTTTCTACCCTGAGAACATTTCGTCGTAGCACTTCTGAGTAAACTCTTAAAGATTTGGGTCATGGCACCACTTGTGGTACCAACATTTCTCTTGGACTATGTCGTTGTTATGGTGGTCTGCGCCCCCAAGTTAGGTTGGCACGACCAAACTGTGCAGTGGAGAGGGGGTGGTCACGTTCTCCCTGGAAAGCAAGCCCTCAGCGAACAATAAGCAGTCAGTATCCAGCCGTCTTGAATCTCACACGCAGAACTTGAAGTGTGGAAAACCCCTTCCCGGGGGGAATTTCATTTCCCCTGGGGAGAAGCATAAAACAGTAAAGTATTGCACCAAATTATCTAACAGGGTATCTGACAAAACTTTGGATTTGCTAAGACTGTTAATTTTAAAAACTTTCAATTTGACTCCCGTAGTGTTTTTCCTAGCCACGTGTCGTGTGGCAATTCAGATATAAATTTAAGACATGTTTTAGTTTAAGGTATTTTGGAAGGGGATATGGTCCTCCTCATTTTGCGTTGCATTATTTCAGGGTGGGGTTTTCTTCATTGTTTAGTTTTCCGTTTTGCTCTTAAGGGTGGGTGTTGGCTTTAACTTTGTCAGAACGGCTCCTCGCCAACTCAGTTGACAGGTGTCCTTCAGACGGTCTGGTCGTAATAAGCGACTTGTTTGGTTGTGTCAAACAACTTTGTTTTCTGGAGGAGTTTTTGCCTTACTTCATGTCGTTATTTCCTTTCATACTATTTGGGGGGAATTACTTTAGTATTTTTAGTTGTGAATTATAATGCGGGAATACAAATCGTCACTTGGACGAAGGATGTGTTGGTTGAAACGTGTTTTAAATTCACGGGGTTTTAATTTCACGTCGCCCTAATCATAACCTACTGGGATCATATGTTTATTGTGTGGCATTTTATTTATATTTAAGGTGTTACCTAGTTTAGTTGTTTGTAATACTTATGTTAATACAATGAGCAGTCATCTTGAGATTATGATTATTTTTTGTGCATGAAGCTCAGCGGAAATGGTTACCTTGTTCCTTCCTCGGCATTTTGAATGGGAAATGTTCTCATTCGGTCTCAGGGTAAGTCCAGCCCTTCCAATCAACAGGCTTGTCCTGGCATCGCCTATTTCCTGCCTTGATCTAAATTATTGAGGGCGTTTCTATGACTACGAAAATAAGAACGTTCCCCCCCCCCCATTCCTCCTTCGTGGCGAATGCCACTGGGCGTGTGGGGATCCCTCCCGGTTGCCTTAGTGTCACCGAATTAATTACTTCTTTTAATTATGCTAATTTTGATCAGATCAAGGTTGGAAGAGGTGAGGTGCGACATTGGTAGCATCCCGAGCATGGTTGATTCTCTCTCCAGTGCCGGTGATAACCATCTTTTCCGGTGACTAATTGCAATTTATGAATCCAACATGAAAATTTAGAAAGTAATTGTACCATCCCCTATTTTTTTTTCTCTCCACACAGCTAGGATATTAATTGTATTCTGTGTAATGCTTGATTTTGATTCTGTCACATGAAACATCTGTGAGATGGCTAGACGCAACTTGAAGGTGAAATATCTCACTGAGGAGGAGATTACATATGAACTGCTAATACGTAATCTCCAAGTACCTGCGGAAACAGAACTGGCGAGGACGAGTTTGGAGTATGCAGTGGAATTTCCAGCAGCGCCACCTAAAATGACATTGGCAGAATTCAAACTGGGTGAGTCAAAGATTTGTGGTCATGTTCAAGAAATATCAAATGTTGTAAGATTTTGTTTCTCAGAGGTTGAATGCGGTCCTGCCAATTTTACTAAGTTACGAGTTCGAATTGAATATCTTTACCTGCGCTGCGTTGATCTAATGGAATCCGATGAAACACGACCTATATCCGAATTGAAGGGTTTATTAGATGCTGAGATCAAGTTAGTTGAGTGCGCACAGTGTTTGGATAGTGTCAATTCCTGTGATAAAGATGGTGATTTGCATAATACTACCCAAATTAGCAATCGCAATCCTGTAAATAGTTCTGCCTGTGTGTCTGAAAGTTTGTGTCGCAAGGTTGGTAACCCAGTCGAGCCAGCTGTGAACGAGCTAGGCCACCCACCCTCTTGCCGCGAAGGGTCGGGTCTATTTCCGTCTCGCGAACACAATGCCGTTAGTTCTGAGATAATGACAAGTAACTCCGGGTCCTATGTCGTTGCATTAGAAACTGGTACTGTCCCCGATAATCCGGATAGTAGGCTGTCAGAAATCCGCCCCCTCAATCGGATTGCCAATAATCGATTGCACCGGCACAGCTACATCAATGAAAATGGCACTGACAGATACCACCGAGATTAGAGCACAGTAGTTAACATGAAATTATTGTGGAACACACCAAAATATACGGGGGTTCATACTTACCTTTTACTTACCTATTCAATTTAATCTCGGGTCTGGGTTTTCAACTGGATCACTTAATAGTATGCCCTCACAATAACCTCCACCACGATATTTAAAATGAACCAAGTCGAAGACCAGAAAATTTAAACTGCACAATAATTTATTTCACATAAAGAAAAAAAATATTGTAACAAAATTTAACAACAAAATAGTTATGGCCGTCTGAAGCCATTGTCAATGCAACCATGTCCTCCTGTAGGACTGTAGACTTCACATACAAAAATTCAGCTTTCTCTAGCTCAAAAGAACGTAATAATAACAATGCACATTGGAATGGATAAGGGAGCTGGGACGAGACATATAGCACTTGTTTCCTTGTTCATGAACTTCATAATTTAGTTCATTGACACACATTTATTAATAACCGCAAGGCCGTAAGTAGTTGACCTTGACCTCCACCATTCAGTTATCTGGCCACCTGCAATACACCCTAAACAGTGTTGCATGCTTGCTTCGTCAAATAGACGCAGCTGCCTAACCAGTGTCACCATATGCTGGCCAACGCAGAGTCTAGCTCTCATTCAAAACAATTTAAATGCTCACATCTCAACTCAAATATTATCACGCAAAATTTATACAAGTTCCGTTCACATTGCAATGGATTACTCTGTTAATCTCAAATATTATTTAAATGTTTATTCCAATTATCGAACTAGCGTTGTTTAAATGTTAATAGCAAAACGCATAATGTCATATCATAGTGTTCAATAATTATTTATAACATTAAGATTGTTCATAACTTAATCAAACGACAATTGAAAATTTTTTACACGCCTCTATTAATCCCGTTTGTTTCAAATTATTATTATAGATATTTACATAGTTATATACATTATTCATATTTTATTTATATTTGAAATACATTAACCACACGTTTATCCGGTTGATATTTTCTTAAATCGTGGTAATATAATCGACCGATGAAGGTTACTTATATTAAAATTTTAGATTCAGGTTTAATAAGATTTAATAATTATAATTTGTGACGGTAACCTCCATTCAAAATCTATAATTCAATCAATTTATCACTCTTGTTAATTTTAACAGTAACTTCACATGAATAATTTTCAATGGACCTGAACAATACAACCCAGCGGAAACATACCTCGCACAAACGCACAAAATTGCCCCATAATTTATCATATATCTCATTATATATGGCATCAAAATCTTCCACAATACACACAAAAACCTCCACTTATAAATTCATCATCATCATCAATATTATTGTGGGAACCTCCTTCACTTATTAAAGGGCATTATTCATCAGCGACTTTTACACGTCCACTGAACTAACGATTATACATCCATAGTTCCTCTTTAAAAATTCTTATATTCATCAATTGTATCGAAAACTCTTATGATATTTAACCTTCATGGGTTTCATTCATGAAGCGATATGAAGTAAAAATTTGCCAGTCACAAATAAATTTAATAGCAAATACGATTAGACACGCCTCCCTGGTCTATCAAAATGAATTAATCTCATCATAATTATCGCAGTATAAAAATACTATATTCAAGCAAAATTCATTTAACTGCAGAAATAGTCGAATAGAATGCAAATAGACCAGAAAATGCAAACATTATTGTTTCAAACTAGAATTGAGAAAATCTCCTATCAAATGTTCATTACTATAGTGTACTGAATAAATCGTATTCAAAGTTCATATTTCATAAAATTGTCTATAATGCAATGGTATTTCAGAATTGACTAAAAATGTCTGTGTTTCAATCATGTTCATAAAAACGACTAGTATTTCCAAGATCGTCGATAAAGTAGTAGATTTTAACGCTCTAAAATCTTTTAATCATTCTTCTTTCTTGAGGATGACAGAAAATTGGTCAAAGTAATTTACTGGAAAGAATTACTTTAATAAAACGACACGCTGTCTGAATTCAAACTTGCCATAGAAAAACGTTAACTTTACAGTCAAATCGTGACTACAAGAAAAATTCAAATTCTCGAAAGAATATTTAACTTCAATATAAACTGATCCAAAATGTTTAACTATGCAAATGACATAATAATGTCTCAATAAATCGAAGAAAATGGCATAAAGCTGCAAAGTGTACAGAGTACAGAAACATCTAGCAAAAGAATATGGGGCAAGCAAATATATGACAGAAAATATGGGAAAGATAGTTGCTCAAATCTCACTAAAATGGCTCAAATAAATCAAGAAACTTTCACGGCTACCTTATCTGTTGGATTGAAGTTCTAGAAGAAAAATTTCAAAGAAGACTGCTGCTGGTTCCAATTCACCACAGGATAGATGTGCACCGACCTCGAACCTGGAACCTGCGCCCTCGGAGAATAGAACAGCTTCCTCCTCCGGAAATCGCACTGCTCCGTGTAGACGATAGACATCCTTCTGGCAAAACTCTTCTTTGTGTGCTGGGAAAAACCCTTGCCCCTCTTGAAAGTTCCCTGAAGTTCTTGTAGAAATCAGCCATGAAGTTCATTGCAAATATTTCCGCAGAAATGTTCATAATTGTGGAGTATGAATTTAATTCCACTGCCATTTGATGTAATTCAGCGATGGATTACGATGCATGAGTGTAGCTGAATGTTCACTACATGCTCGTCTTTGTAGAATGACGATTATCGAAGCTCCATGTTGCTACTTCACACTACTGATTTATGTCCCAATTGCATTAAAGTTTTAGTCTTCCATCTCCACTTCCATTATAATGTTAGTCGAAAGTACTGCCAGATTGTATAGTTCCATTGTAGAATGTAGCGTTGTATCACCAAATGTAATCTTCAGTATCACGGTTGCAATACACATGTCTGCCGTAGCGTAGAATGTGGTATTAAAAGTGCTTCTCAGGATTCGAGAAAAACACTTTTCTCTGCAGTCTTTAAATGCGAATATCTTCTGAAGTATTATAATGAAAATGTTCAACTTTCCCACACGCCTCAATATTGTAATGCACTATTGAATTAGTATAAATGCAGTAGCTAATTCTTGATAGATAAACTTGTAGAATCGTTTATGTGTGCGCTCCAACTTCGCCTAGTTTTAGTAACAGTAAAATTGCACTGCTGGATACCCAATACTGTTCGATGTGGTGGGCTCTGCCACGCTTGCTTATGACGATATGCTTGTTCTATCAGAACACGAAGTCAGACTAACAAGTCAGAATAAAACCACGAAGTGAGCGGATCCTCTCTGCTGTGCAAGGCCTTTTATCAACTTTGAAGGGGCGTATCCATCCCTACCATAGCTTCTTCTTCCATCATTACTCGAAGTTCCAACTATGGCTATTCTTGACGGATTTTCAGATTTCAAAAACATATAATTAATTTCTTCAAAATTCCAAATCAATGCCATAACTGAAAATAGTTTTCCACAATTCTGCATGCCAAAAGTTATTAAATATGGTAGTTTCAGTAATCTCCGTCTCCCTTCAAGCTATCATTCATGGTTCGAGCCTCTCCTCCAATAGCGTAACTTCTTCCTCAGCACGTTTACTTGCTTCCCTGCGACTGCGTCGTAAATCTAAGATCCTTCTCGAACAAAATCGTGACGTCAGCAAGACTCTAAGCTCAGCCAGACTACTTCCTCGACCGTTGCGTCATCCACGCCTACGTCATGAATATACACGTCACAACTATGACGGCCATAACTTTATTCACATATGCCAATACAGCCACCGTGGTCTCAGTATAATTCAATTTACGGGGGCAGTACCTCGCACCCAGAATCAAATATTCCGAATGCTGAAATGGTTTCTGCACCAAATAATAACCATGTATCCTTTGATTTTCCTATTTTTCCCTCAGTAAGTACTGGAGTGGCATTGGCCGCTGGAGAGCCGAGTTCATATCTAAGCAGAAGCAATTCTGGTGGCTTGGTCTCAGGGCGTTCCGGGCGGGAAAATTCTACTTGCAACTGCGTAACGTGCAATTCTGTGTCTGGTACCGCAGTCTCATCTCGTGTGGCAGGGTCAATGCTTGAACCCCGATCTGTCGGGAATGTTCCCTTGCCTAACCATAATTCTAATAGGACAATCACTAGTGAAATAATTTCTAAAGGTATTGGGTCCTTTCGGTCAGTTAATGCTATGGGTAATGCAGGTCATCAGCCACCTACAGTGAAACCAAATTCCTTCTTCAAGGTGGCGGAAATTTTATTGCCGAGTCTCAGGGGTGTTTAAGAGGTAATTCAAGCTCGGGGCGTAACACCATTCCTACTGTGAGTCCCAGAAATCGTAGTTCTGTTCAAGAGGATTTGTGTGTAGAGATGTCAGGCCGTGGTGCTTCAAGCGAGGGTGATTCTAATTACTCTATATTTTCTAAGGCCAGTTTTGGTACGGTGAACCACCCTATTGTGAGTTTTGTGTCTAGGCTGTCTGGGCGAAGAATGGACACGGCGGAAGAAATTGTGATGTTCTTAAGGATTTTGGTCGATATTCACGAGTGTGCAGAAGAGTTTAATGTGAGTGACCAAGTAGTATTCCAGCTGATATCTCCTCATATGTCAGACACATTGAGAACGTATGTGACTAGTGCCATGAGCGAGGGGTGGAGCGTTCAATATTTTATGACCGAGGTGTTAAGAATTTTTGTACCAATCAGATCCTTGGACACTATGAAGGGGCGGTATTTGCATCGTGCTCAAGGTATGAACGAGCCAATAAATTCTTATATTGTTGATATTTCCAAGTTTGTGAAGGTGTTCGGGGTAATCATGCCCGAAACTGAAGTTGTAAAACTCATTTTGGCTGGAGCAACTCCGGAATTCAGAAATTGTTTGTGTATCGGAACCACCGCTACTACTATTAAGGGTCTCTGTGAAGACGGTATTCAAGCCGAGTCAGTACGTTCAGTTGACATTGCCAGGTATGCTAATAGCCAGCCTTTTCACCGAGGAAATTCTGTTCCTTTCATTCGACCTCCCTTGGTTCGAACCCCGCCTGGGCAGGGTCGTTCTCCCCAAAATTTTAATAACCGTCCTGTGACGTGTTATAAGTGCAAGGAAACCGGTCATATGCAGCGGAATTGTCCAGTAAAAAGGGATTGACAATCCAGGGGCAGGCTTCAAGGTATTCGTTCCGCCCAAAATCAGTTGTGTGCCTTAGGCAATGAATTAACGAAGGACCGCGCCAAAGTTATCGGAGCAAGTGGCGAGTGTTCGAAGGTTTCTGATGGGGTCTTGCCCTCTCCTAGGGTTGAAGTTTCGATAAATGATGCATGTATTATTGCCTTGTTAGACTGAGGAAGTGCTGCTTCATTGGTTAGCGAGAATTGGTATTTGTCTATGAAACTCATTTGTAAATTCAGTAACCTGTCAAATGTAGATGTTAAGTTGGTTTCTGCCAACGGTGATCAATTGGACGCTCTGGTTCTGTGAAGTTTAAAGTTCGGATTCATAAATTTTGTTGGAAATTTTCCTTTTGGGTCATTAAGAATTTGTCATGTCCTATTATTCTGGGCGCTAATTTTTTTGCTTATACTGGATTACTGCTAGATATGCAACACGAATCATTCTGGTTCAGGTTTTGTTCTGAGGTAAAATTTAAATTTCTTGCTACTGCTGTCCCTAGCGCGAGTGCTCATGTTGTCAACCGTGATGCTGAACCCATCTTGTCCACCGGGGTTGAGTCCTTGGATTTAAGTAATTTATCTGACGCTCAAGCTAAAGAGATTCGAGATTTGTGTGGGTATTTTCCCGAGGTGTTCACTGACGAATTAGGAATGACTAAGATCCTGGAGTATAAAATTGAAGTGACGGATACTATACCCGTCAGACATCCTCCCTACCGTTTGAGTCCATCCAAAATGTTGGAATTAAAGAAATTAATCGATCAGATGTTACTAGATGGAGTGATTCGACCCTCCACATCAGCATATTCCTCACCTGTGTTCTTAGTACCTAAGCCTAATGGTGGTTTTCGGCCAGTCGTAGATTATCGCAGGTTAAACAAAAAGATTGTTTTAGAATCCATCCCTCTTCCTGATTTACATAGCTGTTTTTCCTGGTTCAAAAACGCCTCCTATTATAGCCTCATTGACCAGACGCAGGCATATTTCCAAATTCCGTTAGCTGAAGGATCTAAGCATCTGACTGCATTCGCCACCGATTGGAATCTCTTTGAATATTATCGTTTGCCTTTTGGTCTCTCTACAGGGGGCGCTGTGCTTAGTAGGCTTCTTGATCACGTGTTTTCTGGCATCAAATTTGATTACTTGTATCACTACCTGGACGATGTTGTTGTTTATAGCGAGACGTTCGAAGATCACGTGCGCCATCTTCGTGAAGTATTTGAAAGGTTAAAATCTGCTGGTCTAACCGTAAAGTTGTCTAAAGTGTCCCTTGCTAAACCTAAAATTGCCTTTCTTGGACATGTTGTTTCTGCTGAAGGTGTTTCGGTCGATGACTCCCGAACCCAAGGAATTAGAGATTTTTCACCCCCTAAAAATGTGAAATGAGTAGCCCGATTTGTGGGAATGGTTGGCTTTTTGCGCAAATTTATACCCAATTTTGCGCAGCGCGCGTTGCCACTTCATCATCTGCGAAGGTCTGATGTGAAATTTGAATGGGGTCCTTCGCAGAAAGCAGCTTTTGATGATTTGAAGGAGGCACTCTGTAGGGCTCCTGTCCTCGCTGTCCCTGATTTCAGTAAGAAGTTTATAATCCAGACTGATGCATCGCTCGGTGCTGTAGCTGCTGTGTTACTACAAGAAAGTGAGTTAGGTAGACGACCTATTGGTTTTGCTTCTCGAACTCTGTCCCCTGCTGAAGCAAATTATTCCGTATACGAGCTTGAAGGGCTCGCAGTGATGTTTGGGCTGGAGAAATTCCGAATGTATGTCGAACATGTTCCTTTCGAACTTGAAACCGATAACCAGGCCCTGAGCTGGGTCCTGGCTAGACCTCGAACCACTGGGCGAATCGCCAGGTGGGCAACCCGTATTTCATCAATTCAGTTCACCGTTCGTCATATAAAGGGTTGTGAAAATGTTATAGCCGACTCCCTTAGCCGCATGTATGAAGAAGTTCCTAATAAATGTAAGAATCTCGTTCCCGAGGAAAATCATGAAAATATTTGTGCTGTGTCACTTAAGCGTCACTATGGAGAAATTCCTGACAGGTGTGAAACTCCCTCTTTAGAGGAACCTATCGTTGTTGGGGCTAATTCAGCTCAACACATGTTAGTAAATTCACCGTTATTGTTTGGAGACATTGCTGACCATCAGAAGGAAGATCCCGTCTTGTGTGACTTAATTGCTCGATTAGTTTCTGGAGAAGAGATAAAACCTTATATTTTAAAGTCTGGTGTACTGTGTTGTGTAACTAGGCGTGATAGAAAGCCTAAAGTTGTTTTGCCTACTCAGCTGATAAATGGCATGCTAATGTATTTTCACGAGTCACCCGCTGGAGGCCACCTAGGAATATTCAAAACTCGACAGAAAATAAGGCAGTCTTTTGTTTGGAAGGGTCTCGATAAGGATGTGAGAAAGTTCGTGCTGGGGTGTCATGACTGTAAAGTGAGTAAGCCTACCGTCAGTGGTAAGGTTGGTAAGTTAGCTTCCGAATCTGCGTCTAGGCCCATGGAACGCTTGTATGTGGATTTCGTTGGGCCCCTGCCGAGGTCTAATCTAGGTAATCGTTTTGCTTTTGTTTGTGTTGATGGTTTCTCTCGCTTTTCGTGGATTTTTCCCACTAGAAATTGTGACTCTGCTACTGTCATAAGATGTTTAAAGTCTGTTTTCTCTTCCTTCGGTCCTAGTCAATACCTGGTGTCAGATAATGCTAAGGCTTTTGTTTCTCATCAGTTCAGAAAATTTTGTTTTGATTATTCTATTTCCCATGTCTCCACGACACCTTATTACCCCAACCCTAGTTTGGCAGAGAGAGTTAACCGAAATTTGAGAGCTGCGCTTATCGCATATCATCGTGATAATCATGCCAAGTGGGATTCGTCATTACATTGGTTACCCTATGCCTTCAATACTGCTGAGCATGAATCCCATGGGAAAACGCCATTCTCACTTATGTATGCGTTCGTCCCAAATTCCCCTCTAACGAATCTGTGGTCACTTCATGATCTGCTTCCTGACCGACCCTCTCCTGATCGTGTCAGAGAAATCTGGAAGGAGGCCAAAGCTGCTATAAAGATCTCGCATGACAAGCTGGCTAAGAGATATAATTTGGGCCGAAAACAGGGTGGATATTCTGTCGGAGATTTTGTGTATGCAAAAAACTTCTGGGCTAAGGCCCCAGGTCGTCAGGTATCAGGTAAACTGCAGCCAAAATATGAGGGACCCTATGAGATTCTGTCTTTTCCTTCTGAAGTAACCGTGTTATTAGAGGATCTGTCTAGGAAACGTGTTTTTAGGACTCATATATCGAATTGTAAACCTGCTAGTGAACGAGAAACTAGAGGTGTGTAAAAGGTGAAATTATGATGTTCTATTTCCTGTGAGTGCGATGGTATGAAGTTCAGGGCGATGGGAGATGGTCTAGTTGTTCCGCTGAAGTCAAATCTCTTATGTCATCTTTTGTAATCCTCAAGAAAGGCTGTAATCTGCTTCTGTTTGCTGAGTTTTGTTCATCGTATTTGTGGTTGATATTTTGAGTAATTTTTTTTGGTATGATTTAGTGATAATTTTGTTAGGTTGGTAGTGAAATTTTGATTTTATGTGAAAATAAGGTGTGATGCTTCAGAGTGATGCTCATTTCGGTGTGTTGTTCAGTTGCTGACGTGAGGGCTATAGAAATTGTATTTGTGATCTGGGAAACCTTCGGGCTACCATCTCTTGTCGGTTGAAAATGTATCTAGTTCAGGTTGGTCAGTGGGTTATTCGTAATCTGCATCTTGATCTGTTAGACTGCTGACTTGCAAATATTGTTACAACTTGCACCTGATTGTAGTTCGAAAATGTAATTCTTGCCTTCCCCGTGTACTCGGGTGTGAATATTTTCAAATTGTGGAACGTCAGTTTCGAGCTGATGGCCAAGCTGAGGCGTCAGTCAGTTGTTCTCTGCTTTGAATTTGTGTCACCTTGAAGTCGTCGTCCCTATTTTGGAGAAATTTTGAGCTAATTATCATTTGGCGAACTCGTTCTTGTTCTGTGCAAGGTGCACTTTCCTTTGGGGACAGTAATCGCCCCGTGCTTTTGAGAATTTATCATCTTGTCGCATCTGTGACCATGTAGTTCTGTATTTTGGAAATGCTGTGGCATGTTAGGGACCGTAAGGTTGAAGCAATTGTAATTTTGAGGATTTTAATTGCCTCGTGCTTATTGAAATGTGTCAGATGACACCTGTCGGTGTTTGTAGTAATTATGCGAAACCCTGTATCGGACTATGGTAGTCGTTTGGTGTCCGTAAGTTGTGTAGGGCGTGAAATTATTGGTAATTTGTGTTTTTTTAATGGTGGGCCACGTTCATTTTGGTGTGTTTTGAAAATTGGTTGGTACCAACTTATATTTGTGTCTGGTTCTGCTGAGCTATGTGCTTTGGGAGTAGAATTGGAGTGTTGCCTGTGTGCAGGGCTGGTAGTTGTTGTTGGTTTGATATTAGCTAGTTTCCGTGCCTAGAAGAGGCACCTGTTCTTCATTTTTGAGAAGATTTTTTTTTTTTAGATTTGGAGTTATCCATGCGTCACGTTATGTGAGGTCGTTCTCAATATGGGTGTGATCACCTTGGTGTTCTGAGTTCGACGGGTCATCCTTCAGAAGTTCATTAAGAACTGTGGACTTGTAGGGTGCGTTGGCAAGTTGCGATGATGTCATTTTGTGAGATTTGGTTAAATGATGGTATGCAAATCGGTTGACCATGTGTGTGTCAGGCTGTTTAACGTGGTCCCCATTAGTTTCTAGTCTCGTGGAAAGTAGTTGCTGTTTTCTGCCGTTCGTCGGATGGCCACCGTGGATGGTTAGGGGCAGTGACTGGTGAAATGAGGCAGAGACTTTAAATTTAATCATGTCTTTTATGTATCACAAACCTATGACGATCCTTGGTTTTGATTTTGGTATGTTGTGTATATTTAAATATTTTCTCTGTACTCGAAATGCTCTGTTTTCGTGCGGTGCTGCGTTAGCCCATCCGAGTAAACGTAAATTCCTTTTTATTATGTTTCGCTGTTTTGGCAGGGTACCAGTGGGGGCCCCCATGATTTCCCGTCTCAAGGAGGGGTTTTCTCTTTCATTTTAAGGGGTTTGGTAGGATATTTTTGGAGAATTCTGTAAAATTTTGCTTGTGTATTCCTGGTAACCTCTATGAGTATTCATAATTTTAGTTTAGTTATATTATTTGGTAATGGCGGTTAATTTTTTTAAATTTTCTTAACTCAAAATCAGTCTTCTCGTGTGGTCAGATGCCCTATCGTGTGATACTCCCACCCCCTTCAGTGAACATTTTAGTGATGCCCTGAAGACCCACTCACTAGTGAGGAACTTTTGATTAAGGCCTCAAGCACCCTGGATACTACTTAAACTGCTTACTGAGTTTCAGTGACGTACAAATGTGGTGTGACTTTCCTCATCTGTCCTCAGATGACATAACCTTGCTTAAGGCTAGCATGCTAGTCTGGAGCCACCCGTTCCCGCTAAGGGAACCTAAATTGAATTTATTCTGCTGTAGTAATGGTGTGTTTCAGTTGGGAAATTTCATGTGGGACGTGTACTCTCAACCTGGGCCCAGGTTGACAGTACCATACCAAGTTCGATGGCATTCTCCTTCCTGAGGGGTTGTACTTCGAGATCTGCTGGCGGAGTTCGGAGGTGACCTTTCATCTGCCAGATGCCCAGCGACTCACCACCATTCCTGCTGTTCTATCCCCATCATCTTCTTTGGGAGGGCGAGGATGTAACGACTTTTAACATCGTTACATGAAAACTGAAATTATTTCGCAACAGTCTCGAGCTAATATATTTCACAGGCACTCCTGCTACCAGCTAATTGGTTCCCAAAACTCTTGAACCTACATTTGTTGCCTGGGACGGAGCTGACGTTAATACCCTGGAAGATTGACATTTCTACGCTGCTGTTGTGAAGTGCTGTTGTGAAATGAACTGCTGCGCACTTGTCTAAAATTTCCTAGAAACCCCTTTAAGCCCTATTGGAGGATTGAGTTTCTACCCTGAGAACATTTCGTCGTAGCACTTCTGAGTAAACTCTTAAAGATTTGGGTCATGGCACCACTTGTGGTACCAACATTTCTCTTGGACTATGTCGTTGTTATGGTGGTCTGCGCCCCCAAGTTAGGTTGGCACGACCAAACTGTGCAGTGGAGAGGGGGTGGTCACGTTCTCCCTGGAAAGCAAGCCCTCAGCGAACAATAAGCAGTCAGTATCCAGCCGTCTTGAATCTCACACGCAGAACTTGAAGTGTGGAAAACCCCTTCCCGGGGGGAATTTCATTTCCCCTGGGGAGAGGCATAAAACAGTAAAGTATTGCACCAAATTATCTAACAGGGTATCTGACAAAACTTTGGATTTGCTAAGACTGTTAATTTTAAAAACTTTCAATTTGACTCTCGTAGTATTTTTCCTAGCCACGTGTCGTGTGGCAATTCAGATATAAATTTAAGACATGTTTTAGGTTAAGGTATTTTGGAAGGGGATATGGTCCTCCTCATTTTGCGTTGCATTATTTCAGGGTGGGGTTTTCTTCATTGTTTAGTTTTCCGTTTTGCTCTTAAGGGTGGGTGTTGGCTTTAACTTTGTCAGAACGGCTCCTCGCCAACTCAGTTGACAGGTGTCCTTCAGACGGTCTGGTCGTAATAAGCGATTTGTTTGGTTGTGTCAAACAACTTTGTTTTCTGGAGGAGTTTTTGCCTTACTTCATGTCGTTATTTCCTTTCATACTATTTGGGGGGAATTACTTTAGTATTTTTAGTTGTGAATTATAATGCGGGAATACAAATCGTCACTTGGACGAGGAATGTGTTGGTTGAAACGCGTCTTAAATTCACGGGGTTTTAATTTCGCGTCGCCCTAATCATAACCTACTGGGATCATATGTTTATTGTGTGGTATTTTATTTATATTTAAGGTGTTACCTAGTTTAGTTGTTTGTAATACTTATGTTAATACAATGAGCACTCATCTTGAGATTATGATTATTATTTGTGCATGAAGCTCAGCGGAAATGGTTACCTTGTTCCTTCCTCAGCATTTTGGATGGGAAATGTTCGCATTCGGTCTCAGGGTAAGTCCAGCCCTTCCAATCAACATGCTTGTCCTGGCATCGCCTATTTCCTGCCTTGATCTAAATTATTGAGGGCGTTTCTAAGTCTACGAAAATAAGAACGTCCCCCCCCCCCATTCCTCCTTCGTGGCGAATGCCACTGGGCGTGTGGGGATCCCTCCCGGTTGCCTTAGTGTCACCGAATTAATTACTTCTTTTAATTATGCTAATTTTGATCATTTCAAGGTTGGAAGAGGTGAGGTGCGACAGTCGCCATGTAGGATTGATAAATGTATAGGCCATAGAGTCATGTACCATAAAAGGATAATTATTGCGTACATTATTCAAACTTCCACTTCGATCGCATGATTACGACACAAAAAATAAAAAACTTAATTTTAAAATTCGCACAGCCGTCATTTTGAGGTTATGCAAACAATTCAACTAAATTGGATACCAGTGCATTACAATGTGTATAAACATTTCCTGTACCAGATTTCATTGCGTTTAAAACATTGAATCGCGAGAAAGGTCTATTAAAATTTTTAATTCGCTTAGCCGCCATGTTCGTTTTGTAGTTAACTGGTTTTTGAAAGTCTTATAGATGAACTTCCAGTAGTGCCCTTTATCTCCGTTTAAAATTTCAGGGTGATACCGCTAATAGTTTCAGAGATATTTCGCACATCCGCCATCTTGTGGTTATGAAAACAATTGAACGAAGTTTGATGTCGGTGCATTACAATGTGTATAAACATACAGTGTACCAAGTTTTATTGCGTTTGGTTGGTTACATCGCGAGAAACGTCTTTTTAAAAGTTGCAAATACACGGAGCCGCAATGTTGGTTTTGTAGATACCAGTTTTTCAATCGTCACATAGGTGAACTTCTAGTAGTTCCCTTTATCACCGTAAAAATTTCCAGGGTGATATCGGGAATAGTTTCGGAGATATTGAATGCTGGTGAAATATTTCGCACAGCCGCCATGTTGGATTGGTGAGACGTAACAAAATTTGAAGGGTACGGTTGGTGTCGCCCGTAGTAGTGCTATGAACCTACCGAGTTTCATTGAAATCGCTCCAGCCGTGTAGAAGTTATTAGGAGACACACACACACACCTCACACACACACACACACACACACACGCACACACAGACACACGGACAAATGGTGATCTCATAAGCCTATTTTTTTTCAAAATTGAAAATAGGCTAATAAATGGAATGGCATTGCGTCTTACAGAAATAGGTGGACTCCTGAGATTGTGTTGCCATGGTTACCGGCTTGCATTCTTTCATTAGTGTTTATTAAATGAAATTAGTTTTCTGGGAATATCTCAAAAACTGTTGGATTTAGGACCTTAAAATGTGGTTTTCGGGGCCCATAGGGCCCGCCCCAAGATCAGAGGCAAAACGGGAAAAAACGGACCCAGCTCAGGAATCCTTTGGAGTCGCCAACTCCCAAAATCACCAGCCGTGAGCCCTTGATGGTGTAGCACTATCCAAGGTGCACCAGAAGTGGTGAGGCTACATACACCCTGCCTCCTTGAGGGCCTTGTGCAGAAGGTAGGAGAAAACATGAAAATAACAAGTAGTTCCGTGAAGAAATATACAGCCTATTTTCATATATCCTGCTCATGTTAATTGCCTCTAACAACATACAAAATTTCAGTTTAATTGCTGTAACAGATTCGTAGATATTGAGAACCGTCGAAATATTTCAGATGGTCGCCAGGTTGGATTTTTACTTTTGTACTATTACATTAAGATTATTGTGTACGTGTGGTATTCAAACTTCAATCGCATGATTAGGACACAAGAAGTAAAAACGAGATTTTAAAATTACGCACAGCAGCCATCTTGTGATTATGCAAACAATTGAAATAAATTAGATGCCAGTGGATCAACATTTGTATAAGCATTTAACATGCAACGTTTCACGGCACTCGGATAGTTAATTCGCGAGAAACGTCCATTTAAATATTTATACTTCGCGTCGCCGCCATGTTGGATTTGTGCTCACCAGGTTACTGAAAGTCCTATAGGTGAACATATGTTCATAGTCTCTAAGAACATTAAAAAATCAGTTTGGTTGCTGTAAAAGATTCATAGATATTGAGAACCGTTAAATATTTCGGAAGCTCGCCATTTAGGATTGTTATATGTATAGGCCATAGAGTTATCTGCCATTCAAGGACAATTATTGCCTAGGTTCATGATTCAAACTTTCACTTCGATCGCATGATTACGACACAAGAAATAAAAACTTAATTTTAAAATTTCGCACAGGCGCCATCTTGAGCTTATGTAAACAATTGAATTAAATTAGATGGCAGTGCATTACAATCTGCAAAATCATTTACTGTACCACATTTCACTGCGCTCAGAGAGTTAAATCACGAGAAAAGTCTATTAAAATATTTCAAATTCGCTTGTTCGCCATGTTCGTTTTGTACTTGACAGGTTTATGAAATATACATAGGTAAACTTGTATCAGTACCCTTTATCACTGTACAAAATTGCAGGGTGATATCTGTAATAGTTTCGGAGATATAGAATGTCAGTGAAATATTTCGCACAGCCGCCATTTTGAGGTTATGTAAACAATTGAACTAAATTAGACTCCAGTGCATTACAATGTTTATAAACATTTGCTGTACCAAGTTTCATTACATTTGAATAGTTAAATCGCGAGAAAAGTCTATTTAAATGTCTCAACTTCGCTTGACCGCCATGTTGGTTTTGTAGTCAGCAGGTTTTTAAAAATCTCATAGGTGAACTTCCAGTAGTGCCCTTTATCATCGTACTCAATTTCAGGGCGATATCGGTAATAGTTTCGGAGATATTGAATGCTAGTGAAATATTTCGCACATCCGCCATGTTGGATTGGTGAGACGTAACAAAATTTGAAGGGCACGGTCGAGGTCGCCGGGAATTGTGCTATGAACTTACCGAGTTTCATCGAAATCGCTCCAGCCGTTTCGATTTTATTGGGGGACACACACACACCTCACACACACACACACACGCACACACACACGGACAAAAGGTGATCTCATAAGCCTATTTTTTTCAAAATTGAAAATAGGCTAAAAAGAAAGCTGACTCCTCAAAGAATGAGGGTATCAGGAAAGATGAGGCAAGGGCCAATTAAGGCGGGAGAGTGAAAGACTCCCTAGGCCTCGGATACCCTTATACCGTCGGGGTCGGAAGAGAACAAGAGTTGACCAAGAGAGGTCGACAGGAAGGAATACAGAGAGGAGCCCGGTACAAGTAAGTGGAAGCAATGCCGGACTCAGCTAGGGTCCCGTGGTCGCCAACCCACGTCCCACTAGATGTGAGCCCTGGGGGTGGTCTAATAATAGTTTGAACAACTCCGTAGTTCATTCCTATGGTTGTTCCGTTATTGTTAATGTAGTTTAAGTACAGGGTCATCGAAAAATAATGCCAATATTTAAAAAAATGATAGCACCGAAACCCTTTACAGTATGTTAAACGTGTAATTCTTTCACTGAACGCCAGCTGGTTAAAGTAAGTTTTGTTTGGGTGGAGACGTGACCTTGCTATGCGCACACTAGATGCGTAGTAGCCAAGGTCGGCCGGGGGCGCGCAAACCAATGAAGTGCTGACCTCACCCCATTGGACTTTTTTCCTGGGAGTACATTAAAAACATTGTGTATGGAGAAAAAGATCGGGATTCTGAGCACCTGCGGGAGGGAATTTCTGCTGCCATCATGACAGTTACTCCTGAAATGATTGCACGTTCCAATGCAGCCACTGGGAAAGCGTGGGTTCAATGCTGATGTTGGTGGTCGGCCTGGCCTAGATTCTTTCTCTACATTCCTTGTTTCCTTAAACTGATTAAACAGTCGAATGACAGCTTTGTAATCAGGTGCATTTTGTCGGGCGGTGCAGTCATTGGCACGCACGCCCTTGGCCGACCTTGGCTACTGCGCATCTAGTGTGCGCATAGCAAGGTCACGTCTCCTCCAAAAAAAAACTTACTTTAACCAGCTGGCGTTCAGTGAAAGAATTACACGTTTAACATAAAGGGTTTCGGTGCTATCATTGTTTGAAATGTTGGCCTTTTTTTTTTCGATGACCCTGTATATTACCTGTGAACTATTTAATTATTATTGTGAATAACTTCAGGAACGATGTTGAAGTGAATAGGATTTGACGATGAATGCTTGACGTTCGAAACATGTCATCGAATTAAGTTCCCCATTTTGTAGGCTACATAAAAGCGTGTTAGTGTGTAATAATATCTCGTTTCAGACTAGGACATGTAAATACTTGTCTTCTCGCCTAATGTAATAGGACGCAAATTGTGTTGACCGACTGAAAAGCTTTCTTTAAAAGAATTAGGCTACACTGAAAAATTGCTTCTATCACTTCAATTCAATCACCGGCCCCGTGGTGTTGGGGTAGCGTGCCCGCCTCTCATCCAGAGGCCACGGGTTCGATTCCCGGCTCAGTCAGGGATTTTAGAAACTGACGTGAGGGCTGGAACTGGGTACACTCAGCATCGTGAGGACAATTGAGTAGCTGTCTGACAGTGAGGCAGCGCCCCGGTCATGAAAACCAAGATTAACGGACGAGGGGAACCAATGCACTGACCACTCGTCACCCCAATATCTGCATGCCAAATGGCTGGGGTTCATTATTTTATTACTTCAATTCAATCACATTCACAACACTATTGGCCTATAATTGTTAGTGGACAACTAATGACATTTTGAAAATGATTGGAGTAAAGTACAGGGATAGGAGGGTGTTCTACAATCTATACAGAAACCAGACAGCAGTCATTCGAGCTGATGGACATTAGAGAGAAGCTGGTATTCAGAAAGGTGTGAGGCAAGGCTGCAACTTATCACCCATACTTTTCAATCTTTACATTGAACAAGCAATGAAGGAAATTAGAGATAAATTTTTAGTGGGAGTGAAGATTCAAGGAGAAATAATTTCAACTCTGAGATTTGCCGATGGCATCGTCATCTTGGCCGACACACCAGAGGATTTGTGAGTTTTTGAATGGTATGGACTCCGTCTTACGGAAAGAATTCATGATGAAAATTAATAAATGTAAAACAAAAATATTGGAATGTAGTCGCAATGAATCAGAAACCTCTATGGAGATCAAATTGGCAGGGGAAAAATTAAAGGAAGTAGGAGACTTCTGTTACTTAGGAAGCAAAATAACCAGTGATGGAAGAAGCAAAGAGGATATAAAAAGTAGGTTGGCTCAGGCAAGGAAAGCATTTCTACAGAAAAGGAATCTGTTAACAATCGAATATAGATGTAGGTAGGCTATTAGGAAGACATTTTTGAAAACCTTTGTCTGGAGCGTGGCGCTCTATGGAAGTGAAACTTCGATTATTGGTGCAGCAGAAAAAAGGAGAATTGAAGCGTTTGAAAGGTGGTGTTAGAGGAGAATGATGAAGATCAGATGGGTAGATAGGGTTACAAACGAAGAGGTATTAAGACGAGTGGGAGAGGAGAGATGTTTCTGGCGACTGCTAATGAAGAGAATAGATAGGTTGGTAGGACACATACTAAGACACCCATGAATAGCAAGCTTAGTTATGGAAGGAAGGGTCGAGGACAAGAACTGTAGGGGTAGACCAAGGTTAGAGTATGTTAAACAGATTGCCTCAGATGTAGGGTGTTGTAGCTATGTAGAGATGAACGGACAGGGAAGTACGGAATGCTGCATTATACCAGTCCAAATAATGAAGACTCAAACAACAACAGCGGTTGGCTTATAAATGTCTTGTGAGATGAAACGATTAGCTCAGGACAGGGAGCATGGAAAGCTGCATCAAACCAGTCAAATGACTGAAGTCTGAAACAACAACATAACAACTAATGTGATTGTTGTTGTTGTTGTTGTTGTTGTTTGAGTCTTCATTCTTTTGACTGGTTTGATGCAGCTCTCCATGCTTCCCTGTCCTGAGCTAATCGTTTCATCTCTTGGTGTATTCCTTGGAATACACGGTAAGACAGAGTTAGCTTTTGCTGCTCTTTGCTTTATTTCATTCCTTCCTTTTTCGCAAACACCAACAATGATTTCCTGGTTGTTCTTTGTTTGTGCACTTTGCTTATATTACCTGTAAGTCTGTTCTAGATATGTATCTTCCATGATCAACCTAGCGTCATCTAGCAGTGAATGTCTGAAGTTCCTCAATTTTTTCATGCACAAGAGGACTTCCTTACCAAGCAAGCCACCAGATCTCGTCGCTGTCGCCAGCTATCATCTCCGTGATCAAGAGGACTTCGTCTACATCCCATCCTCCAGGCTTCACTAGTGACGCCTATTATCAACTCCTTGAAGACTACTTCATGAAGATACTTAATTTTTCTTAAGTTTGTAATCTTTATGTACGTTACTTTGTTGTTTCCCCCACCCATCTTCCCTCCTTTGTCTCTCCGCGCTTCGTTGAGCTGGTCTCACTAGTGCTTCGGACGTCAAAGCTTATAGTTGGAGCTTAACTAAGGCTCGTCTCCTCTCCTAGAGAGACATATTTTAAATCAGACGCCATGTCGTAAATTCCAGACCAACGGTCACCAGGAGCATCGCTTTTCTACAGAAATGAGCTAAGTACTATTTCAACGTTCTTCAACCCATTTTTAATTGCTTTTAGATAGCTATATGCTTTTAACTATCATTTTATAGACAGTGTGAAATTGCGAAATGTGTGGCAATAACCTTCTTCGCGGGATTTTCGATGCTGAGCTTTGTCTATCTAAGCTAATCTTATAAAATGAAGCAGCATTTCTTGTGCATATTAACTGAGATATTTTCTCACAACGTGGGACATGATTAAAGTACCCACTGTCTATAGAAAACTTAGCTTTTTTCCACCGCTATACTTTATTTGCCCAATTCTACAGTTATGATTGTTCTGGAATGTTCCACGCCAAACAATTCATCTACAGGCTAAACCTTCGAGTATTTAACACTCACATAAGGGAATACTTTTTCTAACTAATGAATTTTCTTTATGAACCGCTAATCAACATCTAATTTGTCTTCCTTCGTGGGAAATTGTTCGCTGCATTCAACTATAACCTACAACCTTCTCAACTCAATAAACTTTCTGTGCTACAATAGTGAACTTTTCAACCACGTCAATAGACTATAGAAAAAAAGAGTGCTCATTCAACTTTTCATCCACGTCGCGCTCGTCCGAGAAAAATAAATACGGCCAAGAACTTTCTCCTAAAAGTTCCTATTTCCTCTTCCTTAACCACCCTTTACTAACAAATTAGGTTAATCCTTAAATTTATGTCTATTTCAATGAGGCCTCACCAAACCATAGGCACCCTCCCAGCTTTTTTCAATTTATAACTTATTCATTCTGTTTAAATATCAGAAGTTAGAAACTGCCTATTAATCTATTTTCTTCTCTTGCTAGTACAGGAATTGTTTATGTTCTAAGTACTCAACTTTTCATTAATCTCGTTGTTCCAGGTTTCACGAAAGGGTAACTTTCCCTATTTTCTCTCGTGATCCCTGTTTAAATATAGAAGTCCTAGAAACTTCTTCTTAATTTTTCTCTTCAGGTTTCACAATAAGTGACCTGCCCTATTTGTACAACCCATAATCGTAATTAATGTATAAATATAGGAAGTTACAGAAACTTCTATTTAATTTATCTTTCATTCTTTTGTTATAATTTAAAATTTATTTGTTCATACTTTTAAAATTCCTACATAGGAATTCTTAAAGTACACACATTGTACCTGACCTATTTGTTTAACTTTGATTACGTTAATTATCTTTAAATTTTCAATTTGTTAATCTTAGCACTATTTTAAAATCTTATCCAGATTTTAGGGCTTATAAAAGGTTGCAAACCAAAAAATTGTTAATTGCCAAGTGCAAACTTCAACATTCTAGAGGTCTGAGACCTCGAAGGTTAAAAAATTAGCGTATACCTGTTATATTGTAAACATTATTATACTTCCACTCATTGTTAAATAAAAGAAATTTAAATTTTTCGATTTCTACTTCACACCAGAATAATGATTAGACAGGATCATATCTTCTCTGACTCTCCCTATAGGCTTATGCTCTTTACAAGAAACTCACTTATAAAATTAATAAAGGTTCCACTATTCTTTGCATTTGAACAAAATCTTTCAGTACAAACTTTTTCAAAGTATTTCTTAGCTTTTATAGCTAATTCTAAAAAGCCAGTAAGGCAAGTATAGCTAGCTCCGCAAGCTTCCTGCTTGTTGAGATTTTCTGTAAACTTGTGGTTCGTTTTCAAAATTTAAGTTTTTTCTCATTGTCTAAACTTTTAGTCGACGCTTTGCTGGGTAAAAGCTTAGCCATTCTTAAATGCAACTATTGGTGTTCTTACCAAAATTATCCCCAAAAGCATAACTTCTTCAACATTTACCTTTCTGGGAATACTCGGTCGTTCTCGGAAAATCCCACAGTTCAAAGAACTAAAATAATCATCGAGAATTCGTTTAAACCTAACTCCTTTGAAAGGATGTTCTGTGTATTTGCCATTCTTTGTCTTGCCAGACTACCACCCTTCCCTACAGTAGCAAAATCTTGGCTTGGAAGGGGAAATACCATCGCTTCTTGCGTGTTAATAGCCCAAGCTTCAGCTGCGTTTACCGTTAGCTGTGTTCAGGTCCCCTCTCACTTTGGTGGTCTCACAGGCTTTGCGGTGACACTTGCTAACAATTACTTTTTTTAAATTTATTTCTTATAAGTTTGTTGGACTCCCGTCCTATCTCTCCATCCTTTTTCTCCAGTCCGAAACCCACGTCTTTTTCTTCATCATCTTTCCTTGGGGGTCAGGTTATTCCCAAGCTAAAAACCTACCCATCTCTACATAGCTACCACACCCTGTATCCGAGACAATCTGACTAACGTATTCTAACCTTCGTCTACCCCTACAGTTCTTATCCTCGACCCATCCTTCTATAACTAAAATTACTATTCCTGGTTGTCTCAGTCAGTGTCCTACCAACCTATATCTTCTGTTCATTAACAGTTGCCAGAAACATCTCTCCTCTCCCACTCGCCTTAAGTTAATACCTCTTTATTCGTAACCCTAGCTAGCCATCTGATCTTCATCATTCACGTGTAACACCACATTTCAAAAGCTTTAATCCTCCTCTTTTCTGCTGCTCCAACAGTCCAAGTTTCACTTCCAGAGAACGCCACGCTTCAGACAAAGGCCTTCAAAAATGACTTGCTAATACCTAAATCTATATTCGATGTCAACAGATTCCTTTTCTGTAGAAATGCTTTCCTTGTCTGTCCTAACCGACATTTTATATTACTAGCGGACCCGTGCGAGTGTTCATAAGCCACACTTTCCCCAATAGGTTTATAATAAGAGACTTAAGGAGAAAGGTTGTTATGTTTTTATTTGAATCAAATGATTATAGAACACTATTTACGTTTCAAGCGACTTTACGGCCAATATGCGAACTGAACAGCAATGATGGCGCGTATTTTTCTACAGTGACAGTATTTGAAAAGCGCACACTTCTTACAAAAATTGATATTTATGAAATTAGAATGCAATTCGTCGCTGATAATGACATTTGTGTGCTGAGTCCATTGATTGACAGCTTAGCCGTAACACTCGCCGGTTATTTGATGTTAAAAGTTGGCACAGCGGCCAAAATGTTAAGTGGACAGCAATTATGGAGCGTATCTTCCTGCAGCAAAAGTATATGCAAATCTCACACTTCGTAAAGTTTTTTAAGTCATTTTTCAAAGAAATCCCTATATATATTATAATTGTGAAAGTCTGTGTGTGTGTGTGTTAGTTTGTTACCTCTTGACACTAAAACGGCTGGACGGATTTGGATGAAATTTGAAATGGAGACAGCTTATACCCTGGGATAACATATAGGATGCCTTTCACCCAGAAATAAATCATTGTTCCCGTGGAACGAGCAACATAACAGAAAAGTCACTAAAAATACTCAACTGGGACAAAATATCGAAGTTGTCGCATAAAGAGCGGACACAGCTCATTTTACGCCCCTCGATGCGAGAAACAATACTCGGTAGGTCCCTACGGGACACCGAAAACCACTTTTTAAGGCCCTAAAACCAATATTTTCAAAGATATTCGCAGAAAACTATCTTCGCTCTGATAAACTGAACTAATGGAAAGTCCGTTTCCATGGCAACACTACCTCAAGGTATGACATCCGATTTTATATAAATCCCTGTAGGAGGCAATGCCAATCCATTTGTTATCTTTTTCAAGATATATATAAACACAATAAGAACAGGGTAGCGCGCCGGCCTCTCAACTGGGGGCCCTGGGTTCGATTCCCGGCTCCGTCAGAGATTTTTGACACTGACGTGAGGTTTGCAACGGTGTGCATTCAGATTCGTGAGGACAATTGAGTAGCTGTCTGATAGTGAGGCAGCGCCCCGGTCACGAAGAACAACATTAACGGCCGAGGGATACGATGCACTGACCACGCGTCACCACAATATCTGAAGGCCAAATGACTGGGAAGCGGTCGCATTATAGGCCTAAGCCCTTCATGGGCTGTAGTGCCAGGGGTAAAAAAATTAGAGGAAGCGCCTTCTAATACCGCCTTTAAGTTTTAAACACTACAGTAGCGGCTACTAAATAAAGGTAGCGATCAAGCTACGTTCAATTTCATAAACACTGGGCTCACAAATCCCGTATATTTCAGTACAAATATCAGTCTGGTCGTTATGTCAGTAGCAACGAAGCTCTGTGGCGGCTATTGCCGTTTCCGTAACACTAAAGGCATCCCGCCGTCTCATAGTCGGTGGCGTAGTCGGTAGCATGCTGAACTGCTGTGCCCAAGATAGCGGGTTCAAACCCGGCCGAAGTCGTCGGATTTTTTTAAGAGCGTTGAAAATCCTTCAGTATGCCTTCCTTCGGAGGGGAAGTAAAGCCGGCGGTCCCATGTCATAGATTTATGGCATGTAAAAGATCCTTTCACAGACTAAACTTGTGTAAAGCAAAATTGTTAGGTTAGATTTCGTCAGAACGCTCTATCAAAGTTCCAACGTTCACCACTAGGTATCATTGATATCTTGTGGCGAAAGTTGGAACTACTTGAAATTGAACGGAACTTGTAGCTCACACTTTAGGGTGTCCGCTGGAAGCAGCTACAGACTCAGGCGAGCCGAACATGTCTTCGGACACTCCCGGCACTAAAAACCATACGATAAATAAATAGTCAATGTGCACTTATAAAATTGTGAACTACCTTTTGCAAAATTTACACAAGACGTGATTTTGAAAGCACTCTTCTGTATGTTGAGGTACAGATATATACCACATGGAAAGATACAATAAAATGTTGGCAAATCTGAGTTTAAGGAACTGCTGTTCAGAATAGGCATTGTGTTAAATCTGCAGAAGCTTTCGGTACAGGTTATGCATCCCATGTTCGTAACATAGAATGTTTTCCTTTGACAATGCATCTACACCATGTGCGAGGGCAACGCATTTCAAAGATCTCTAAAAACACAGTAATCAGGAAATTGGAGAAAATGTATAGTGGGAGAGAAGATTCAAGGAGAAATCACTTCGACTCTGTGATTTGCTGATGACATCGTCATCTTGGCCAATACGCCAGAGAATTTCAATGAGTTTTTGAATGGTATGAAATCCGTCTTTAGGAAAGAATTCATGATGAAAATCAATAATTGTAAAACAAAAAAATTGGAATGCAGCCGAAAAAGATCAAAAACCTCTATGGACATCAAATTGGCAGGTGAAACGCTACGGGCAGTAGGAGACGTCTGTTACTTTGGACGCAAAATAACCAGTGAAGGACGAAGCAAAGAGGATATCAAAAGTAGGTTGGCTCAGGCAAGGACAGCATTTCTACAGAAAAGGAATCGTTTGACATAGAATTGAAGCGATTGAAACGCGGTGTTACAGAAGAATGATGAAGATAGTTGGGTAGATAGGGTAACAAATGAAGCGGTATTAAGACGAGTGGGAGAGGAGAGATGTTGCTGGCGATTGCTTATGCAGAGAAGAGAAAGGTTGGTACGACACATATTAAGACACCCAGGAATAGCAAGCTTAGTTATGGATGGGAGGGTCGAGCCCAAGAACTGTAGGGGTAGACCAAGGTTAAACAGATTGCCTCGGATGTAGGATGAAGTAGCTATGTAGAGATGAAACGATTAGCTCAGGAGAGGGAGGCATGGAGGTCTGTATCAAACCAGTCAAAAGACTGAAGACTCAAACAAACAACAACAACAATCAGGAATTTTAATTACCCACAGAGGCAACTGGAGAATTTCAATCCCAGGGATGTAACACTGGAAGAGACTGCATAATGTGCTCCAGCGGCCAAGGTGAGAGATATTTCACTATGGGTCTATTAATAGCGACATGTTGTCGTTCAAACCATCAATAATTATGGCAAAATTACATTGTGAATAGCTTAAGGAAGAATACTTTTAAATCCCCATATTCCGATAGATTTGCCATTCCAGTGTACAAGAGTGCAGTTCCCTTTTCCAACAATATTAGCAATTTCCATTAACAAAGCGCAATGACACACTTAACAGCAGCAGGTGTACATTTAGACAAAACCATTTTTTCCCATGAACAACTGTATGTGGCCTGCTCACGAGTATCCGGACAACATAATTGTTATGTCTCAGCAGAAGATGGCAAAACAAAAAAGTAATTTTCAAATGTGTTCACATAAGGTAACATCATACCCTGTGGACTTTCTCAACTATATGAAAGTCCCACTTTGCTGCTCATATCAATACACTGTATGTATTAGAATTTTCAGAATTAGAATGGACCCACCTGTAGCCGCGATTGATGTGATAGAATAGACCAATTTTCAGCAATAATGCATCGTCCCAATTGTCTTTATCGCGAGCGAAGCCGCGGGTACCTGCTAGTTATAGATATTTATGACATTGTGAGGTTTGAAGCCATTTTTCAGTGTTGCCTAAGTAAACAAAAGTTTGGTGCTTTTCAGTCGGTCAACACGAATGTACCCAAATAGAGCTGGGTTATGCCCTAATCCTGAAATAAATCATATGAGAATTATAAATACACTAGGATGACTAGTTTCGATCGTCAAGCGATCATCATCAGATCCATTACACTCAGGCTATAGCATCTCTGTTTGAGAATACAGGTGAAAAATATATACAATATGTACAATTATTTAGTTGCAGTGTTGGTAATGCAACTGTCGGTGTATGCTAAATGTGGTATATCTAATGTTAGGTGAAATTCTAAAATGGTGATAAAAATCCGGAATTTGTATGGTTATACAAAATCAAATATGGTTATACTGTAATAATACAGGCTGATACTTATCCGGTTGTCTTCCTGACTGGGACTTCAAGCAGTTTCGTGTTCACTCTGGCTCCAGTTATAGTCGACTAACCCGGGTGTTAACTGGACGAGACTGGTTTTTCTAACATAGTAACAAAGTAACAAAAAAGGGAGAGAAAGGGAAAAACCAGTCCAGTGTATTTATTAATGTCATGTAATTTATTTCAGGATTAGGGCATAACCCAGCTCTATTTGGGTACATTCGTGTTGACCGACTGAAAAGCACCAAACTTTTGTTAGATATTTATAAAATTAGAGTGCAATGCGTAACTGGTAATGTTTATTCTCATTCATTTGAATGCTCATTTTTCACGATCGGACGCTTGTGAGCGCCTCAAGAGGGATCTATGCTACTGAAATAATATATATGATGATGATCTTTGCTTCGTTCATCACTAATCTAATAAACGTAATACAATTGCTAAATGAAGACATCCTTTTGTGAGTCCCAACGTATAGCATAACGCTACAGAAACAGTGATCATGGGAGTTAAGTTGGTGTACTGTAAGTATGCCGGCAGCAGCACTGCACGCTACCTTCTGGACAGCTAAACATTCACTCTGGTTCCATTCACTGTCAGTAGAGAGCACCTCAGTGTTAAGAGACCGGCTGGTCGTAAAGTGAGAGGAATAAAGCCAGGCTACAAACAGAATCAACTGGACAAATGCCGGCTATTGTATAACTAGCATCTTTAACGGTTTACCCAGCACAAGCTTAAAAGGTGCATGGACGGCAGGTCCCAGACGCAAATCAGAAAAGCCGAGGTGAACAGTGAAACTCCAAAAACATATACTCTTCTCGTAAGTCTTAACTCGACATGACTCGACAGTTTGATGCTGGCCGAAGCTGAGGTGATAAGCTCTCTCGCTACAAGGTAGAGATATGCTGTCGCGGATTTGTAGAACTTTTCATGCTGATCAATTCTTACACTCATAGTGTAGATATTTTTTAACGGCTTACCCATCGTATGCTGAAAAGGCGCACGGACGACAGGTTTTTTTTCCGACTCGATTCACTACAATCGTTATTGTTCGGCTTCCTTTGGTCATAAATGAATGTCTTTCTACAGAAACCTTCCTCGAGAAATCCTTTACAGAATGGTGAAAACCGTATCAAAATCCATACAGTGTTTCGAGAGATTAGCCGCTTGCCACGGTGGGTGAGTGGTTAACGTGTCGGTCTACTAACCCCAAGCTTGCAGGTTCACTCCTTGCCATGGGATGTGATTTTTGAAAGGCGGCAAAAATTACGACACCATGTCATACGATGTTGGCATGTCAAATAACCCATTTGAATTCAGTAGGCCGTGTTCATAATGGCAAAATTATTCTCGGGAGTTTCCTCCAACACTAAATTCGTCATTTCTCTATTAGAATGCGCTGTAGTGTTCAAGGAGATAGATATCTAACCTCCTTGACTTTCGTAGTGCTTCAAGGAACAACAAAATTCGACATGCAAGCTACCCTTTGGGTGTCAAATAACAAAGCTTGCACCCGGCACCCGAGGCCATACGATATTATTATTATATTATTAGAGATTAGCCGTTACGTCCAAGAATCGAGGACTTTGTTTTATACTAAGTCGAGATAAGCAGACGTATTAATCAACGCCCTTGGGGTATGCAACTATTGAATATGACGTGTAATTGGAGTTGCATTTTGAATTCGAACGTTGCTTTGTTATTTTTTTGTACAAGTGATTTCAGTTATTTATATCTCTAACAAATGCTCATTCACTAAGTCAAAGCGAAACCTTAGAGTCCACCTAGTGATGTAGCGGCTAGCGTTCTTGGCTGCCACCCCGGAGGTCCAGTTTCAATTCCCGACTCTGCGAAGAAATTTAATTCTGGTCCCAGGGCTAAAACGGAATACACTGAGAAGAGATGGGTTCGATTCCCAAGTCAGCCATTCTGGAAGTGATTTTCCATGGTTTCCCACATCTAGTCCAGGAAAATGAAGGGATGGTTCATAACTTACGACCAAGGTCGTCTCCTTCCCAATCCTCCGCTGAATTACACGTACAGACAGAAGGGGTTATCAGACAAATTCTACACACACTCAAGTACACGGGGCTACATGACCACGATGTCGAAGAGTCTCAACTGAAATAAAAACAACGAAACCATTAGCCTACTCCCATCATGACTATTATTATGCCGTATTACCTTCGGAACCGGCCTCGGTGGCGAGAGTGCTAGTGTGTTGGCTCGCGCCTCGCTGACGTCGGGAGAGCGTGGGTTTGAATTCCACCTCGGCCGTCCTGAAAATGTTTTTCCATGGTTTCCCATTTTCACCACCAGGCAAATTCCGGGACGGTTCCTTTCAATAGGTCCACGGCTAACTTACTTCCAAAATCCCTTCCCTGACGCTTCCTTAATTAGACCCAAGTTAGAGGTCGCCTTTCTTCATCCCCAAATGTCTCCTCTGCAGTTTCCAGACACCTTCCTTGTGACAGTAGAAGCAGGGCCGTATTTCTAAATAGGCTAAGTAGGCAGAGCGGCAAATTTTCAGGGGCGGCAGTTTGGCAATTCATTCAAAAGCTAAAATTAAGTGTTTCAGACGTTAATAATATTTTCCGTGCGAATTTAAGAATACATGTTACTTAAAAATTTGTTTTAGTCCTTCTACATAGCCTACTTTCTAAAACTATATCATAATACAAATACACAAATACAACAAAAAAAAGTCCTCTCGGCACGCCGGAAGGCGGAGGTAGATTTCACCGGACAGACTTGGAGATAGGCGAAAATAGGCAGAATATGCAGGTTTTCGTAGAAGGATCAGACCTCATTTATCGCGTGAAAGTATTTTATAATTGGAGATTAATTAACTTTGTTTTTCTTCATTTTAAACATATTTTTAACATTTTATTGTCTTACGGGGACGGTAGCCTTCTTGTCATTTAGAGTCCATTTTTAGCCTATTTTCAATTTTGAAAAAATAGGCTTATGAGATCACCTTTTGTCCATGTGTGTGTGCGTGTGTGTGTGTGTGTGTGAGGTGTGTGTGTGTGTGTCCCTAATAAAATCTAAACGGCTGGAGCGATTTCAGTGAAACTCGGTAAGTTCATAGCACTATTCCCGGCGACGTCGACCGTGCCCATCGAATTTTGTTACGTCTCACCAATCCAACATGGCGGCTGTGCGAAATATTTCACTAGCATTCAGTATCTCCGAAACTATAACGGATATCGCCCTGAAATTGTGTACGGTGATAAAGGGTACTACTAGAAGTTCACCTATGAAACTTTCAAAAATCTGGTTACTACATAACCAACATGGCGGCCAAGCGAAGTGGAAACTTTTAAATGGACTTTTCTCGCGATTTAACTATCCAAACGTAATGAAACTTGGTACAGCAAATATTTATACACATTGCAATGCACTGGAGTCTAATTTAGTTCAATTGTTTACATAACCTCTAAATGGCGGCTGTGCGAAATATTTCACTGACATTCTATATCCCCGAAACTATTACAGATATCACCCTGCAATTTTGTACAGTGATAAAGGGTACTGATACAAGTTTACCTATGTATAATTCATAAACCTGTAAAATACAAAACGAACATGGTGACCAAGCGAATTTGAAATATTTTAATAGACTTTTCTCGTGAGTTAACTCTCTGAGCGCAGTGAAATGTGGTACAGTAAATGATTTTGCAGATTGTAATGTACTGCCATCTAATTTAATTCAATTGTTTACATAACCTCAAGATGGCGGCTGTGCGAAATTTTAAAATTAAGTTTTTATTTCTTGTGTCGTAATCATGCGATCGAAGTGAAAGTTTGAATAATGAACCTAGGCAATAAGTGACCTTGAATGGTACATAACTCTATGGCCTATACATATAACAATCCTAAATAGCAAGCTTCCGTAATATTTAGACGGTCCTCAATATATATGAATCTTTTACAGCAACCAAACTGAAATTTTTATGTTCATAGAGACTTTGAACATATGTTCACCTATAGGACATTCAGTAACCTGGTGAGCACGAATCCAACATGGCGGCGACGCGAAGTATAAATATTTAAATGGACGTTTCTCGCGAATTAACTATCCGAGTGCCGTGAAACGTTGCACGTTTTAAATGCTTACACAAATGTTGATCCACTGGCATCTAATTTATTTCAATTGTTTGCATAATCACAAGATGGCTGCTGTGCGTAATTTTAAAATCTCGTTTTTACTTCTTGTGTTCTAATCACGCGATTTAAGTTTGAATACCACAATTACAAAATAATCTTAATATAATAGTACAAAAATAAAAATCCAACCTGGCGACCATCTGAAATATTTAGACGGTTCTCAATATCTATGAATCTGTTACAGCAATTGTACTGAAATTTTGTATGTTGATAGAGGCAATTAACATGAGCAGGATATATGAAAATAGGCTGTACAGTTCTTCACGGAACTACTTGTTATACTTGTGGTCACACTGTCCTTATGCAAGGTTTCGACACTGATGTGTAACTATGTAACGGTCTGTTACTTCTTCACGCAAAATTATATCTCCCGCAGAGATGTTGGTTGGTTCCTCAGTTTAGGGGCTGCGACAACGCGGTCATATAACCCCGTGTACTTTGGGTGAGTGTAGAATCTGTCTGATAAACGGTGTGAATTGTGATAGCTGTATTAGTCTGTAATTCAGGTAAGGAATGCAGACGCTAAATTTCAAGCAGTAGTTCCTAATGTTGCTACCAGATACTAACGTCAACGCCACCCAGCTGTGAACTTGGCTACTAGATGCCACCTCAATCAGCAACTCGCAACGAACGGTGAAACTTCCCCTCCAAAGGAAAGCTTACTGAGGGATTTTTAGCGCTCTTAGAAAATCCGACGACTTTGGCCGGCTTTGAACCCGCGACCTTGGGCATAGAAGTTCAGCATGCTACCAGTTACGTCACCGAAGCCGCTTCACACTTAGTCAGATGTCATGGCCACGTCTGATGGCTCATCCCTCATCAATTTAGTAGTGTTGCCATGTCAACCACTGATAGCTCTTGGCATTTTCTTATAATTCCGAAATCATTTTTCTCATCCCTTGGCGCAATGGTGGCTCTTATCAAAAATTCTTTCAGACAAACGTTTTAGGTAATTATTAGGGGAATATTGTCCATTTTGTACGGTTTTGATATTGTGCCTATTAACAGAGATATGATTAATGTTTCCCGAAAAAACCACTTTTTCCCACCCCTTTGGTCAATGGTTGGTGCTATCAAAAAACGTTTCAAACATAAATTTCTGAGCTTTATCCGACACATAGTATGAACTTAGAACGGATTCGATATTTCACATATTAAGGGAGTTATAGCAATATTTCATTTTTCAAAAAAAAAGTCCCCCATTTTCATCCCCTTCGACCGATTTAGCCCAGTAACGAACTCGTCCGAGATTTTATGGGTATACATATTCGGTAAAAAATTCAAAGTGATTGGTGCAAAATTACGGCAGTTATCGTGTCCACAAGAAACTGATATACATATATACATATATTACATAAATTATATATAAACATTTGAACTGACGGTGGTTTTGGGGTCTGGGGGATGTGAAACGCGAAGATATGTCGAAATTTTCCGGAAATTGAAACATGGTACCCATTGCAATAGTTAGCTTTCTAATGAAATCTACCTAAAATACTGCCGTCAACGACACCTAGCTGTGAACTTGGCTACTAGATGCCACCTCAATCAGCAACTCGCAACGAACGTTGGAACTTCCCCTCCGAAGGAAAGCAAACTCAGTTTTTTTAGCGCTCTTAGTAAATCCGACGACTTCAGCCGGGTTTGAACCCGCGACCTTGGACATAGAAGTTCAGCATGCTACCAGTTCCGATACCGAAGTCGCTTCCCACTGACATATGAAAACTGAATGTGATCTCGTGCAGTGGCGTTGTCATAGCAACTGCTGATGGTCATCCTTATCAATTAAAAGTAAAGTTGTCATGGCAACCTCTCTTGGCACATGGCATTTTCTTATAATTTAAATCATTTTGTTCACCCCGTGGCGTAATGGTGGGTCATATCAAAAATTCTTTCAGACAAAAGTTTTAGGTAATTATTGGAGGAATATTGTCCATTTTGTGCGGTTTTGATATTGTGCCCATTAACAGAGATATGATTAATGTTTCCCGAAAAACCCACTTTTTCCCACCCCTTTGGTCAATGGTTGGTGCTATCAAAAAACTTATTTGACATAAATTTTTGGCACTTATCCGACACATATTATGAACTTTGAAGGGATTCGATATTTCATGTATTAAGAGAGTTATAGCGATATTTCACTTTTTCGAAAAAAGCCCCCCTTTTTAACCCCCTTTGACCGATTTTGCCCATTAACGAACTAGACCGATATTTTATAGGGATACATATTTTGTAAAAAAATCAAAGTGATTGGTGCAAAATTACGGCAGTTATCGTGTCCACAAGAAACTGATATATATATATATATATATATATATATATATATATATATATATATATATATATATAGATAGATAGATAGATACATATATACATAAATTATATATAAACTTTTGAACTGACGGTGGTTTTGGGGTCTGGGGGATGTGAAACGCGAAGATATGTCGAAATTTTCCGGAAGTCGAAACATGGGACCCATTGCAATAGTTAGCTTTCTAAAGAAATCTACCTAACACTTTCATATGAAGACATTATTATCGAGTTTGCCATTAAGAAATCTATGTAAATTTGAACATCAAGATTACGTGGGCTGAGTTGTTTTAGAGAGGTTTGTATATTTTTCAACAAATAAACCAGTAATTAACTACATTTTGTGCAATTTCATTTCACCGTGTGGACACAGTTCTTCAATTACGCAAAAGATAGCCATTAGTATTACAATATAAAAACAAGATGTTCAGTAAAGAACATATAGCCTACTTTCTCCTAAATGCATGGGTATTGTTATAACTCTTTGTCCTTTTCAAGGAGTATAATTGAATGTTGGTTGTAGTAGCTTGTTGAAATACAACGTGCTATAGGGATATTAAACATGAATATGAGGTGCCCGTTGCTTGTGCTACCTCTGTAAAAAAATCATTCAATTCGGTTTCACCGTGTTTGAATTGATCCGGGGAATGGATTTGCACACATACATGGCCGCTATTTGCAAACTATTGGGCTGATGACCTTGTAGTCAGTCATAAGATGCTTTCCACAAAAAGGCATGTTGTTGCAAAATCCGGTAGAGATCAAATTATTAGGATGGTCGAAATTTGATTTAAGCTCTTAACATTTGGGTGGCCTTCATTCCGTTTCCGTCAAGATGGCGGCGATATAAAACATGACACTGAGGTGCCTTTTGCTAGTGCTACCTCTGTACCAAATTTCGTTCAATTCGGTTTCACCGTGTTTGAATTGATAGGGGGAATCGATTTGCACACATACTTGGCCACCATCTGCAAACTATTGGGCTGATGATCTAGCAGTTTGGTCAGAATATGCTTCCCACATAAAGATTTGTTGTTCCAAATTTGGTAGAGATTATTAGGTTGGTCGTAATTACATTTTAGCCTTTAACATTTGGGTAGCCGCGATTACGTTTCCGTCAAGATGGCGGTGATATAAAACATGACACTGAGGTGGCCTTTTCTAGTGCTACCTCTGTACCAAATTTCGTTCCATTCGGTTTCACCGTGTTCGAATTAATAGCGGGAATCGATTTTCACACAAAGATGGCCGCCATCCGCAAAATATTAGGCTAATGACCTATTAGTTAGGTAAAAGGATGCTCCCTCCATAATGGTATGTTGATGCAAAATTTGGTAGAGATCGGATGATTAGGTTAATCGTAATTTGATTTAAGCTTTGAATATTTGTGTGGCCGCCATTACGATTCCGTCAAGATGGCGGCGATATAAAACATGACACTGAGATGCCCTTTGCTAGTGCTACCTCTGTACCAAATTTCATTCCATTCGGTTTCACCGTGTTTGAATTAATATGCGTAATCGATTTTGACACAAAGATGGCTGCCATCCGCAAACTATTAGGCTAATGACCTATTAGATTTGTCAAAGGATGCTCCCTTCATAAAGGTATGTTGTTGCAAAATTTGGTAGAGAACGGATGATTAGGTTAGTCGTAATTTGATTTAAGCTTTGAACATTTGGGTGGCCGCCATTACGTTTCCGTCAAGATGGCGGTGATATAAAACACGACACTGAGGTGCCCTTTGCTAGTGCTACCTCTGTACCAAATTTCATTCCATTCGGTTTTACCGTGTTTGAATTAATAGGGGTAATCGATTTTGACACAAAGATGGCCGCCATCCGCAAACTATTAGGCCGATGACCCATTAGTTTGGTCAAAGGATGCTGCCCCCATAAAGGTATGTTGTTGCAAAATTTGGTAGAGATCGGATGAATAGGTTAGTCGTAATTTGATTTAAGCTTTGAACATTTGTGTGGCCGCCATTACGTTTCCGTCAAGATGGCGGCGATATAAAACATGACACTGGGGTGCCCTTTGCTAGTACTACCTCTGTACCAAATTTCGTTCCATTCGGTTTCACCGTGTTCGAATTAATAGGGGCAATCTCTTTTCACACAAAGATGGCCGCCATCCGCAAACTATTAGGCTGATGACCTATTAGTTTGGTCAAAGTATGCTGCCCCCATAAAGGTATGTTGTTGCAAAATTTGGTAGAGATCGGATGATTAGGTTAGTCGTAGTTTGATTTAAGCTTTGAACATTTGTGTGGCCGCCATTACGTTTCCGTCAAGATGGCGGCGATATAAAACATGACACTGAGGTGTCATTTTCTAGTGCTACCTTTGTACCAAATTTCGTTCAATTTGCGCTCACCGTGTTCGAATTGACAGGGGGGGACAGACATTCAGAGTACACACACTCTCACACATACACACACACACACACACAGACTCACACACACACATACACACACACAGACAGACACACTTTTTTTCGCCCTGTAGTGATCTCATAAGTCTACTTTCATTTTTTGCAATAATCGAAAGTAGGCTAAAAATATGTTTAAAATAGTGATCACGGATCTCCAAGAACAAATTAATAAATGAAGTTTGAAACCCATTTCCTTTTTATCGAATCGTAAATGAAGTAAAAAAAAGTAGATAACTAATCATAGTCTACTAATATATAACAAGAAGTTCCGTGTTAGAACTATACAGCCTATTTTCATATATCCTACTTATGTTAATTGCCACTATCAACATACACAATTTCTGTTTGATTGCTGTAATAGATTCGTAGATATTAAGAACCGACTAAATATTTCGGATGGTCGCCATGATGGATTTTATATATGTAGGTCCTAGAGTTATGTACTGTTACATGCAGATTATTGTGAACGTGTAGTATTCAAACTTCAATCGCTTAATTAGGACACAAGAAAAAAAAGGAGATTTTAAAATTTTTCACAGCTGCCATCTTGAGGTTATGGAAACAATTGAAATAAATAGGATGCCAGTGGATTAACATTCGTATAAGGATTTACTGTGCCAAGTTTCACTGCACTCGGATGGTTAAATTGCGAGAAACGTCCATGTGAATATTTATAATTCGCGTCACCGCCATGTTGGATTTGTGATCACCAGGTTATTTAAAGTCCTATAGGCGAACTTAAGTTCATAGCCCCTATGAACATTAAAAAATGCAGTTTGATTGCTAAAATAGATTCGTAGATATTCAGTATCGTCTAAATATTTTGGATGGTCGCCATGTTGGATTGTTAAATGTATAGGCCATAGAGTCATGTACCATTAAAGGAAAATTATTGCGTAGGTTCATTATTCAAACTTTCACTTCGATCGCATGACTACATCACAAGAAATAAAAACTTAATTTTAAAATTCGCACTGTCGCCATCTTGAGGTTATGTAAACAATTGAACTAAATTAGATACCAGTGGATTACAGTGTGTATAAATATTTCCTGTACCAGGTTTCAGTGCGCTTGGAACATTAAATCGCGAGAAAGGTCTATTTAAAATTTTCAAATTCGCTTGGCCGCCATGTTCGTTTTGTAGTTAACCGGTTTTTGAAAGTCATTTAGATGGACTTCCAGTAGTGTCCTTTATCTCCGTACAAAATTTTAGGGAGATACCGCTAATAGTTTCAGAGATATAGAATGCCGGTGAAATATTTCGCACATCCGCCATCTTGTGATTATGTAAACAATTGAACGAAGTTAGATGTCGGTGCATTACTATGTATATAAACATATACTGTACTAAGTTTCATTGCGTTTGCTTGGTCAAATCACGAGAAACATCTATTTAAATGTCGCAAATTCGCTTGGCCTCCATGTTGGTTTTGTAGTTACCGGGTTTTAAAAAGCCACATAAGTGAACTTATAGTAGTTCCCTCTATCACCATAGAAAATGTCAGGATAATATCGGTAATAGTTTCGGAGATATTGAATGCTGGTGAAATATTTCGCACAGCCGCCATGTTGGATTGGTGAAAAAGGAAGATTGTAGTTTTACGTGACCGTGAATCTTGTGATTATGAGCCACGGGACCTCCTTTTTACGTGGAATCCGAACCACAGGACATGGCATTTCACTTCGAAAATCTCACATGCATTGACCGGGAATCGAACCCGGACCGCCTTGGTGAGAGGCATACAGCTAGACCGCTGAGCCACCACGCCCCACTTGGATTGGTGAGTCGTAACAAAATTTGAAGGGCACGGTCGAGGTCGCCGGGAATAGTGCTATGAACTTTCCGAGTTTCATTGAAATCGCTCCTGCCGTTTAGATTTTATTAGGGGGGGGGGGGGGGGACACACACACGAATCACACACACACGCACACACACACACACACACACACACGCATACACACACGGACAAAAGGTGATCTCATAAGCCTATTTTTTTTCAAAATTGAAAATAGGCTAAAAATGAGATTGTGTGTGTCTGTCTTTCTGTCTGTCTGTGCGTTACTCAATAACGCAAGAACCACTGGTCCGATTTAAATGAAATTTTGCATGGATGTAGCTGATTTACCAAGTTTACATATAGGATACTTTTGATTTCGAAATTTTGTACTATTAAAAAATGGCGACCATTTTAGTGACGTCACTACACCATTTGGTTTCAAAATTTCATATTTCCATGTCAAATAAAAAGAGAACGGTAGGAAATAGCAAACTTTTGATGGCACATGCGAACTTTGAAATTTAATTTTCTATCCGAAAGGTCCTTATCACTTTGCGTATATCTCCAACGGTTAGCGAGTGAAACCTAAGTTTGTGCAATAAAACACGGTCAACACCGACCGGTGCAGTATATCTCTCCATATATAAATAAAAATGAAAGTTTTTCTGTTTTTCTCTGTATTTCTACGGAAGATTGAGTTGTTAACGCGTTTCAGACTGTTTTTGATGGATGCGCGCGATTTTTTTCGTCTGTCTGCCTGTTTGTTTGTTTGTTTGTTTGCCTGTGGACAACTTTGTTCCCTTATAACTCGAGAACGGCTGGGTGAATCAACGTAAAATTTGGTACAGATATCCATCAGAGGCAAGACACTTATCATTGATATAACTCTTCTCCGTACCCCTCATAAAAGGGGGCCTACCCCCTTAAAATACATGCTGAAATAGGCGTAGAAGGACGTGACAAAGCTCATTTTCAGCCCCTGAATGTGAGAGACAAAACTCGGGTACCCGAAAACCACATTTTAAGGACCGAAGACCAACTGTTTTTGAGATATTCCCAGAAAACTAATTTCATTTAATGAACTAATGAACGATTGCAAGCCAGTAACCATGGCAACAGATTCTCAGAGGTCCATCTATTGCTGTAAGACGCAATGAAATTCCATTAATTACATTAGTGTAAAAGTTTGCAAACGGCTAGAATGTTATCACGGAACCAAATTAAGCCGTAAAATTCATCAATACGTTTAACGCGCTTAAGCGGATCAAGGGGTACTCTAGAATATTTCACGCGATTTACACCTGCGGGTGTGGTACGGCAGGTCTATTATATTCCTATCCCCATATTATTCATTCATTCATTTCGTATAAGCCATCTATGGACCGCGTCATTCCCACTGTCTCCTACTGGCTTTGATGTTTGCCCAGTACGCCCGCATTCGTTCTCGGTGGACTTCCTTCCGTTCCTGGGTCCAAATCTTTCCCGTTTTCAGCTTCGGTTTTTCTTGGAAACCTTTGCAAGCTTGAAGTTTCCTTTTGAGTGGGGCGCGCTCCTGAATGTCTATTGGTGTAATCCCCACTTCTTTCAGATCTTTATCCAGTTCTATGAACCTGGCCCATTTTGTTTTCCTCTCCTGAAAGTAAGTTATGTTGCGGTTGGTCACTCTCGCTGGGCTCATTCGTTTCACATGCCCAAAAAATGGTATCCTTCTCTTCCGGATGACGTTACTTATCTTCTCCACGTGTTTTTATAGTGCATGGTTATGCCGTCTTCTGTATTCCCCATTGTCTTTGATGGAACCCAATATCTTTCTCAAAATTTTTCTTTCTTTGGCCTCCAGTTTCTCGACTAAGCCTTCTTTGTTCATCGTGAGGCATTCAGAAGCATGCAAGACCTCCGGACGGATGACACTGCAGTAATGTTTTAGTTTTGCGTTGAAGGATATTGACCTTTTCTTATAGATGTCCTTAGTTAAATGGTAGGCCATTTCCATTTTGCTCATGCGTGATTGAATGCTTCTTTCTCTGATAATATCCATTCCCTGACCCGTCCTGAAAAGAAAAGTACATGGCCATTGGCTGCATTAATAATTTAAAAAAATAGGTGTTATAATTTCTCCCTGTATTATATTATTATTAGTATTATATTATGGCGTACAACGACGAGATAAATCCCCTCGGTGCCAGAAAAAAAACTCGGGGGCCCTAAAGGGTCCTCGAAAACTACATTATAAGGCTCTAAATCCAACAGTTTCTGAAATATTCCCAGAAAACTAATTTAATTTAATTTAACAAACTAATGAAGGAATGCAAATCGGTAACCATGAGAACATTATATCAAGGGGTGGCTTACAACTTTCCTTCTATTTCTGTAAGAAGCAATGTCACTCCATTTATTACATTTCTGTGAAAGTTTGCAAATGGCTATAAGGTTATCACGGAACTAACGTAGACTGTACAATTCATCAATGCAATTAAGGGGGCCAAGGGGTAACCTAGAATTTTTTCATCCAATTTTCACGTTCGACATATAGTACAGAAGGTCTATTATATCTCCAAACAGCAACATTATTTTCAAAAATTCTTGAATTGAACCAGCATTTTTTGCGGCTTTTAGGAATTTGGGCAATTTGAGGCTAAAGAACCTGAATTTTCATGCACCACTAGCCGTTATAATTTATGAAAGGGGTCTTTCTGTGTATGGGGACCTAGCACAACGTAGAGGGTCAGTTTTTATGTGACGTGTATTGCGTTTCGTCTACAAGGCTTTCAATTCTATTTCACGTCAGGAAGTACACGTTAGGTGAATTTAGTCTGAGAGCATATTTTAACTAATTAATTTTTTTGTCGACAAACGGGTTCATCGTAAGGATGATTTTGTTTGATACTGTGTGATAGATATACCCATATTTGGATAACTCGGTAATATGTTGTAGACAATAGCATTGTCTGTCTGTCTTTCTTTGTATCTTTATGTAGCCTACGCCTAGAACTCGTGTTCGGATGCTTGGAGCATCTTAAAATTAGGTTTGGTAACCATGAGAGTCAATACACCAATCATTTATTAAACTCTACCGCACTTATCATACAGTAGAAGGGTGGATATAGAGAAAAACTTCTCAAAACATGCTAAAATAGGCGAAATATAAAAATTACCCTAGAAGGACGACCGAAGCATATGTTGCGCTTCTCAATGTGAGACACAAAATTCGGGAATCTATAAAGGGTCTCCGAAAACTACATTTTAAGGGCCTTAAATTAACCGTGTGTGTGATATTCCCAGAAAACTAACTTCATTCTGATAAACTTGAAGAAATGACAAACCGCTAACCATTGCAACAGTAGCTCAATTGATAATGTCTGGTGTTAACAACGAACACCGTTCGAAGATCGGGTACTTCTGCTAGTTTTATTATATAATTTATTATGCAATGCATTATAATTGTACTTTTATATAAACTAATTGAACTTTATGTTTAAAAAATTGAAAATGCCAATGAACTGTACCCTTTTGTTGTATAAAACAAATGTATTAAGTAAATATGAACTATAGTGGGGCGGCAAATGGACTTTAGCCTATAGGCGGCATATTCTTAAATCCGGCACTGAGTAGAAGAATGATCACTCGCCGAGTCCGTGGGTGAAGCCAAACTGGGAGATAAGCAATAATAAAATTACCTTGGGACATAGTCGCCTCCGTAGCGTAGCGGTCAGCATGGTTAGCTGCCACCCCGGAGGTCCTGGGTTCGATTCCCGGCTCTGCCACGAAATTTGAAACGTGGTACGAGGACTGGAACGGAGTCTACTCAGCTTCGTGTGGCCCAAATGAGTAGAGGGGGTTCGATTCCCCCTCATCCATCCCTGAAGTGGTTTTCCGTGGTTTCCCACTTCGTCTTCGGGCAAATGCCGGGATGGTACCTTCTTCAAGGCCACGGCCACCTCCTTCCCTCTTCCTTGCCTATCCATCCTAACCATCCCTTACCTTCCCTCATGAGGCCCCTGTTCGCTTTGCAGGTGAGGCCGCCTGGGCGAGGTGCCAATCCCACCTCACCAGTTGTATCCCTTCCAATTCGATGTTCCCCGCTCTAGGACACTGCCCGTAGAGGCGGTAGTGGTGAGTTCCCTGGCTGAGTCCGTGGGTTCCACCAACCTGGAGGGTAAACGACTAAAAAAAAATAAAAAAATAAACCTTGGGACATCGTGGCTTGTACAGTAGTTGACTGTGTAACGGGTTTGGAATATTTTTGTATGTGATGAATTTGACTAATAACAAGAATAATAATATCGTATGGCCTCTGTCTGGTGCCGGGAGCTAGCTTTGTTATTTTACGCCCAGAGGGAAGCTTGCATGTCAAAATTTGTCGTTCCTTGGAGCGCCATGAAAGTTAAGGAGGTTAGATATCTAAGCTCCTTGTCACTGTACGCTTTCTGGTAAAGAAAGGAGGAACATTGTGTTGGCGGAATATCCCAAGATAAATTTTGCCATTATAAACACGGTCTAGGGCTCTTTAACATGCCAACAACGTATGACATGCGTGCCGGGATTTTTGTCACCTTTCAAAAAAAAAAAAAACACTTACCACGGCCAGGAGCGAACCTGCAAGCTTGGAGTTGGTAGTCCGACACGATAACCACTCACCCACCGTCGCAATCATGAATTTGACTGATAGCATGTGTTATTTGGTTGTTTCTTCAATTATGGACTTGGAAATCGTGGTCATGTGAGCCCCATGTACTTAGTGGGTGTACAGTTTGTATGAGCACCATTTTTTATAAAAATAGAAAGAAAGCATTTAAAATTAAAATATAAAATGTAATAAAAAGAACAAAATAAAACAAAAAGTCGAAAATTAATAATAAAAAATAAAAATAAAATTTAAACAATAAAACTATTTTTTAAATAAAATAATAAAAAATATTAAAATTTGAGAAATTAAAATAAAAGTATTAGAAAAATAATAATAATAATTACAAAAAATATACTAAAGAAATAAGTGCGCCAGGCCTCGGCAGCCGGCACAGTTCATATCCTCGCCGCTAGATGGGGGCTTCATTCATTCCATTCCTGACCCGGTCGGAGACTGGAAGCAGGCTGTGGATTTTCATTTTATTTAAAGAAATGAAAATGACAAAATAAAAAATAAGTAATAGAAATAAAATTAATTAACAATAAAAAAGCGTAAGTTTAAAATAAAAAAATTACAATTACATCATTTAAAAATTATTTGTGGTTAAAATTAACAATAAAAATTAATAATCGTAATTAAAAATTTTAATTAAAATTCGAAATAAAATTGAAATCCAAAATGAATATTAAAAGTATAAAAATTATTGAAATGTTAAACAATATTGATATAAGTTCAATCTAAATAAAGATACAAATAAGTAAATGATGGTGTCTGAAAATGAAAATCCACAGCCTGCTTCCAGTCTCCGACCGGGTCAGGAATGGAATGAATGAAGCCCCCATCTAGCGGTGAGGATATGAACTGTGCCGGCTGCCGAGGCCTGACGCACTCCTCTGGGGCAATGATTAAATGAATGACGGATGAAATGAAATGATAGTGGAGAGTGTTGCTGGAATGAAATTGTGACAGGGAAAACCGGAGTACCCGGAGATAAACCTGTCTGCCACCGTTTTGTCCAGCACAGACCTTACATTGAGTGACCGGGATTTGAACCATGGACCCAGCGGTGAGAGGCCGGCGTGCTGCCGCCTAAGCCACACACACGCTATCTCACACTAATTTTCGTTATTGTAGTTCTAAAACGTAGAAAGTTATTAACTTTAAAATGATGATATAGATATATCTTGTAATGCTCTTATCGTGTTTATATATAGACTATATATATCCTGAAATAGCGATGACCGTTTTGATTTCTAATGTTCTTTTTTAAATATATTATTTCAGTTAGCGTACTGATTAATCTCTGTCGTGCTTCAGGAACTTTGTATGGCGTTATACCAAGTTTGAACTTGGGTGGCCAATCTATACCTCTCATTGACTGTGCTGCGAAAGTGGGTGCGCTGTTACATGTATAATGGGCAAGCTGAGCTATATATAACATGCAAAGATATTTAACCCAGTTGTTAATAATAATAAATTATGAAACTTTGTCCTAATGGACAATGAAAACATGATGCGTATCACAAAATAGACGTAAACATTTATGTTTTGACTTTCTACACTTGATAAGGCAAGGACATGAGATTGTTATGGCACTACCGTTGGAACATATTACATCACATACTATATGTAGGTTATAAACATTAAAATAAGACTAGTTAATTTGTTAGTTATTGTTGTTTTAAGGGGCGGAACTACGAGGTCATCTGCCCCTAAAATAAGACGCCTTCAGCACTCTCTCACATTTGAGTCGTCGAGTTGCAAAACTCGTTCAATCCACTTGTGAATAAGAATCATTTCCATGATAAACGTTTCTCTGGACTTTGCCTCGCGTATCTTTTGTGTTTGTTGTTTTCTATTTTTTGCTTTGTGTTTTTGGTTTTTGGTTTTCTGTTTACTTTGTGATTTTGCTTTTGAATTTTAATTTTTGCTTTTATTTCTTGGTTTTGGTTTTGTGTTTGTTTTCTGCTTTTGATTTTTTGAATTTTGCTTTTTGCTTTGTGTTACTTTTGTTTTTGAATTTTGTGTTTGTTTTCTGGAAAATCAAAATAAAACAAAACAAAATAAAATAAATATAAACAAAACAAAATCAAAATAAAAGCAAAATAAAATAAAACAAAATAAACAAAACTAAATAAAAACAAAGTAAAATAAAACAAAAACAAAATACAATACCAAAATTAAACAAAACAATTTAAAAAACAAATAATTAAAAAACAAAACAAAATTAAATTAAATTAAACAAAGAAAGTCGCCTCCGTAGCGTAGCGGTCAGCATAGTTAGCTGCCGCCCCGGAGGTCCTGGGTTCGATTCCCGGCTCTGACACGAAATTTGAAAAGTGGTATGAGGACTGGAACGGGGTCTACTCAGCCTCGGGTGGTCCAAATGAGTAGAGGGGGTTCGATTCCCCCTCAGCCATCCTCGAAGTGGTTTTCCGTGGTTTCCCACTTCGTCTTCGGGCAAATGCCAGGATGGTAACTTCTTCAAGGCCACGGCCGCCTGCTTCCCTCTTCCTTGTCTAGCCATCCTAACCATCTCTTACCTTCCCTCATGAGGCCCCTGTTCGCTTTGCAGGTGAGGCCGCCTGGGCGAGGTGCCAATCCCACCTCACCAGTTGTATCCCTTCCAATTCGATGTTCCCAGCTCTAGGACACTGCCCGTAGAGGCGGTAGTGGTGAGTTCCCTCGCTGAGTCCGTGGGTTCCACCAACCTGGAGGGTAAACGACAAAAAAAAAAAAAAAAAAAAAAAAAAACGACATAATCCTTAATCACAAGTGGATTTAACGAATTTTGCAACTGGACGACTCATTTCACAAAATATTCAACATTTGTGGAACCATTTGAGCGATTTTATAGGCGTGACCAAGTGAACAAGGTTGCCTGTTATTTATAATCTTCATGATGAGTCTGCTGTTAGATATTTGTCTTGTGTAAAATTAACAACCATTGACCAAGCAAAAATAGCAGAAATTTGATTTTAAGATTTGCCCATTTAATTGTGTAAAATACATCATTGTCACAACCCAGTGTCTTTAAGGGCAACCCTCGTTTTACAAGACAGATGAAAACCTGGTCTTGGGTTTTGGGTATGAAGCAGTGACAAGCATTTCTTCGGAGCTCCGTGTAGTTGGGTTGTTGTTAGAGTCTTTAGTCTTTTGACTGGTTTGATGCAGCGCCCCATGTCTCCCTGTCCTGAGCTAATCATTCCATCACTACATAGCTACCACACCCTACATCCGAGGCAATCTGTTTAACATATTCTAACCTTGGTCTACCCCTATCGTTCTTGTCCTCGACCCTTCCTTCCATAACTAAGCTTGCTATTCCTGGGTGTCTTAGTATGTGTCCTACCAACCTATAACTTCTCTTCATTAGCAGTCGCCAGAAACATCTCTCCTCTCCCACTCGTCTGAATACCACTTCGTTTGTAACCCTATCTACCCATCCGATCTTTATCATTCTCCTGTAACACCACATTTCAAACGCTTCAAGGAGGCGCTATCTAGCAATTATTGATCCAGGCAAAAACCATTGGTCTGGATAAAGATTATTGATTGTCTGCGCGGTGTTGGCATTATTGTCTTTATCCCATAATTCACGCGTATTCTTCTTCTTCTTCTCCTAGGACCACGTGGAATCAACACTTATTGGCCTTCATGTTTGCCCAATAACTCTTCATGCGCAACAATTGTGCGAGTCTTCGTTGCTGCGACCAGACGTGTCTGGTAGGTCTTCTCTCTTCTCCCTCAAAACCCCGTGTATGAGTAATTTTCATAATTTCCTCTCGATCCTTGAGATTGGGAAAACCTAATTCAGCCAAGTCTTTTTCCGCCTGTTTGTACCAATTGGACCTTGTTGCCTTTTTCTGCAAAAACGTATAAATTTTATTTGTTAACCTAGTTGGGTCCATTCTGTCGAAATGTCCCATGAATTGGATCCTTCTCATACGGATTGTGTCTGTGATTTTAGTAATTTTCAAATAGACGTCAGCTTAAGGTTTTGGAAGGTGAATTCCATCTTTGATTCTTGGTCCCAAAATGTTTCGCCTGATTTTGCGTTCCTTAATCTCCAATTGATTTCTCAGTGTTTTATGTTGTAGATTAAGTGTCTCGGCTGCATAAATGGCTGCAAGTAAGACTACTGTTTTATCATGTTGAATTTTACATTATTATTCCAAGAGAGACATTTTTTGTTATAAACATGTTTTGTCCATTTTCTGTAGTCTTGCTTCTATAGATTATATTTCGTTGCGCATATTATGACGGAAAAACTGGAATTTTACTATATAAGTCGTGATCTGAAAAGCTGAAAGTGTGCAGGTTATATACAGCGGAGGAGAAAACATCTATCACCACAGCATTTCCACAATTATTAGTCATCATTACAATAGGTATTTCGACTAATTTTAGTAGTTTTGTAAACCCGGCCGAAGCCGTCGGATTTTTTACGAGCGTTAAGAATCCCTCAGTATGCGGTGGCGTCTAGTAGCTAAGTTCTGAACTTGGTCTAGTAGTCGTTGACGGTGGTGCTTGGCGGGAAAAGTAGGAACTATTTGAAAAATTCTAAGTTGCAGTCTGTACTTAAATTAAAAAACAGATAACACACACTAATACAGTCATCACAATTAACACCGGTTATCAGACAGATTCTACACACACCCAAAGTACACGGGGCTACATCACCGCGTTGTCGCAGGCCCTAAACTTAAGAATCAACCAACCAACCAGAAGGTTTACCACTCCCTAACTGTTACAGTTTTTATCGAGAGATGGGATAGATTATATAATTTTTCTTCGGGAGAACGTACAGTACTTTCCATTCAATCACTGTGTTGTAATTACATACGTGTATGAAAGTAATACATTATCCATGTGGGTTATAAAAGAATGAATGAGAGCATGCGTGTTCTGAGCACAACATATCGTGATCAACTATGTAACATTATTTACTCGCTTGGTAAACCTTTACACGAGTACACGTGGCTGATTACAAGAATGTCCCAAGCCCCAAAAATGAATGAACAATAACTAACAAAGCTTATTATGAAATAGGCCTACGACATTCGCTTTTATTATAATTTTTATATTGTATTAGCGGCTTCGGTGGCGTAGTTGGTAGCATACTGAACTGCTGTGCCCAAGATAGCGGGTTCAACCCGGCCGAAGTCGTCGGATTTTTTCACAGCGTTAAAAGTGTTAAGAATCCCTCAGTATGCCTTCCTTCGGAGGCGAAGTAAAGCCGGCGGCCCCATATCATAGATTTATGGCATGTAAAAGATCCTTCCACAGACTAAACATGTGTGAAGCTAAATTGTTAGGTTAGATTTCGTCATTACGCTCTATCATAGTCCCAACGTACACCACTAGGTATCATTGATATCTGATGGCGAAAGTTGGAACTACTTGAAATTGAACGGAACTTGTAGCTAACCCTAAGGGTGTCCGCTGGAAGCAGCTACCGACTCAGTCCTCGGACACTCCCGGCACCAAAAGCCATACGATAAATAAATAAAATTTGTATTGTATTGTTCGAACTGTGCATAATACTTATACGTAATTTACAAACCCTTATAAAAACAAACACACACACATTTTATGACGAGATCGGCTGTCTGCGTGACTCAGCGGTAACGTTCTCGCCTGCTGACCCCAAGGTTGTAGGATCAAATCCTGGCGCAGTCGGCTGGCATTTAGTGGTGCGCAAATGCGAGGGAAAAGTTCCCTTCGGTTCGAAATTCCGGCACCCCGGCGTCTCTAAAAGACGCAGTTGTTAAAAGGGACATAAAACCAATATTTTTATTATTATTACCGTATTTAACGAGATTAAAACTGCGAATCATAATTAAACGCACTACACTTAGGCCTCTTTCACACGGGGCCACTATGAGGGCGCCACCACGTCTTTGCAATATTTTCTCTAGCCACCAAACACGCCACCAGTAATGAGCCAGTCTTGAAATGGAGGTGCAAGAAGCAGCACTTGCTGTTTTTCTATTTATCAGGTTGCGAAAGCGCCGAAAACGGGGAAATAGAAGATTTTGGGGTTTACCCACTTTTGCAGGATCGATCAACAAAAGGAATATTTTGTACACTCTATATTGATCTTCGAGAGAATCCAGTCAAATTTTTCACTTTCCTACGAATGAACATTTCATCTTTTGATGAGCTACTGCAGTGTTTAAAAGATCAACTGACCGGTGTGGACACAGTACACCTCCAGACGAAAAACTCCCTGTTTGCGTATTCATCAGCAGTTATATCCCACAGAGGATATGAATTTATCTGTGTCGAAATCACTCTTTCCTGGTACGATATCCATTTTTAACAATAGCAGATAGTCCACAAGTCTGGCCTGGCCCCACAGAAAGTCGCGTCTCGTGTGAAAGGCTCCGTTTGACTCAATGTAAACATGTGGTTGGCCGCGCCAACAAAAAAACGCATTGCCAGCCACCACGATTTCTGGCCGCGCCACCAGGGCCGCCACCACCACCACGTGTGAAAGACTACACTTGAATAAATGCAAAGACGTGGTGGCGCCACCATGGTGGCGCGGTCATGGTGGCCCCGTGTGAAAGAGGCCTTATTGTAGTTAGGTAACATCTCTACATAGTATTAAACAAAGTCCCCAATTAGCGGCTTCGGTGGCGCAGTTGGTAGCATGCTGAGCTTCTATGCGCAAGATTGCGGGTTCGATTCCAGCTGAAGTTGTCGGATTTTTTAAGAGCGTTTAGTATGCCTTCCTTCGGAGGGAAAGTAAAGCCGGCGGTCCCATGTCATAGATTTATGGCATGTTAAATAACCTTCCACTAATTACACCTGTGTGAAGCTAAATTGTATATGTTAAGAATGTAAACAATGCTCTTAGGTTCCTACGTTCGTTGCCAAGAGCCGACTGTGGCAGCGTCTGGTAGCTAAGTTCTGAACTAGTAGTCGTTGACGGTGGCGTTTGGCGGCAAAAGTAGGAACTATTTGAAAAATCCAAAAGTCCGCAGTCCTTACTTGAATTAAAAAACAGATAACACACAATAATACAGTCATCACAATTAACACCGGTTATCAGACAGATTCTACACACACCCAAGGTGCACGGGGCTCTATGACCGCGTTGTCGCAGCCCCTAAACTTAAGAACCAACCAACCTACCAAAGTCCCCAATTCTTGGATGTAACGGGTAATCTCTCTTCGAGCCCACTGTTGAGCCTGCTTTGTGTCCCTAGGCGAAATCCCACACAAGACACGGCATAAACCTAGAAAATGTCCTGACTTTTAATTCACTGTCAGTGAAAGCCAATATACAGATAGTTATCACAAATTAACACGCTTTTAAGTACCCCCATTTTTAGTCATTTTCATTTATGAAACAAGATGTTCAGTAAAGAACATATAGCCTACTTTCTCCTAAATGCAAGGGTATAGTTATAACTCTTTGTCCTCTTCGAGGAGTATAATTGAATGTTGATAGTAGTAGCTTGTTGAAATACAACGTGCTATACGGATATTATACGTTGATTGATTGAATCCTCACCTGAATGATATATACGCACACTAATACAGCCATCACAATAACACGGGTTATGAGACAACATTCAACACTCACCCAAGTAAACGGGACTAAATGACCATGATGTCCATGAATCTCAAATGAAACAGCAGCAACAACAGTTTCTTACCCAAATCCTGCCTCGTATCAAAGTACACACACTAGTAAGCCTAGCCTACAGACCTCACAGTGACACAAGTTATCAGACAACTTCTACACACACCCAAGTACACCGGGCTACAAGACCATGATGCCGCAAAACGCCTTAAGAATCAACAACAAAAATAACAACGATAGACTCAAACCGCGGATCAAGGACAGAGAATTTAAATAGCTCTAGTCGAGTGTTGAAATGTGTGGTTTTATGAGTACAGCATATTATTGAATCTTTTCGATTGCAAATACACACAATATATGCTTAACATTATAACGTGTGAGTAGTTATGAACCAATAAATACAAGAAAAACGAAGTAAAGGAGAGCGAAACCACGGAGATTCGAACCAATGAACCTTTCACTATGAAGCTAGTTCGCTACCACTACGCCACGAATGCATTGCAAGATGTGGAAGTAAATAACTTCTTTAGTACAAATGTATCATATTTTGTGTTGTAATCAACGATTTCATTAGTGTTTTTTTTGGCGCTTCTATAAACCATTTGATACTAAATATGTATTATTTTGTTCAGTACATTCCTAAAAGGATATAACCTCACGCAGTTGCGAATATAAATGGATTTACGAGCACAAATAGCGGCCATTTTGTGTACGACCCACAACCATATGGCATGGTCAATCAGACCTGTTAAGTCACTTCTACGGTTACATTTTTTTTTTTTTTTAGTCGTTTACCCTCCAGGTTGGTGGAACCCACGGACTCAGAGAGGGAACTCACCACTACCGCCTCTACGGGCAGTGTCCTAGAGCTAAGAACATCGAATCGGAAGGGATATATATATATATATATATATATATATATATATATATATATTGTCGTTTACCCTCCAGGTTGGTGGAACCCACGGACTCAGCGAGGGAACTCACCACTACCGTCTTTACGGGCAGTGTCCTAGAGTTGGGAACATCGAATCGGAAGGGATACAACTGGTGAGGTGGGATTGGCACCTCGCCCAGGCGGCCTCACCTGCAAAGCGAACAGGGGCCTCATGAGGGAAGGTAAGGGATGATGAGGATGGATAGGCAAGGAAGAGGGAAGGAGGCGGCCGTGGCCTTGAAGAAAGTACCATCCCGGCATTTGCCCGAAGACGAAGTGGGAAACCACGGAAAACCACTTCGAGGATGGCTGAGGGGGAATCGAACCCCCTCTACTCATTTGGGCCACCCGAGGCTGAGTAGACCCGTTCCAGTCCTCGTACCGCTATTCAAATTTCGTGGCAGAGCCGGAAATCGAACCCAGGACCTCCGGGGTGGCAGCTAACCATGCTGACCGCTACGCTACGGAGGCGACACATATTCTATTATAATAGGCTAATATCCTACCGGTCACCTCCTTGAGGACAGTTTAAACCTCCATATGTACGATAAGCTGAATTGTTGAGATGAGGCCTTGTTGAATCGTAAGTTATGGTTCGGCTATAATACTTGCATGATTCATACATCCGCCATCCTGAAATTATTAGGCGGATGACCTTGTGGTTTGGACAAAAGACGTTTCCCACATTAATGTATATTGTTGCAAAATTTAGTAGAGATCGGATGATTAAATAAGTCGTAATTTGATTTAAGCTTTGAACATTTGGGTGGCCGCCATTACGTTTCCGTCAAGACGGCGAAATATAAAACATGACACTGAGGTGCCCTTTGCTAGTGCTACCTCTGTACCAAATTTCGTTCAATTCGGTTTCACCGTGTTCGAATTGATAGGGGGGGGGAAGGCATTCACACTCACACACACACACCCGCACACACACACAGACTCACACACAGACAGACACATAATTTTTGGACCTGTGTAGATCTCATAAGTCTACTATCATTTTTTGGAAAAATGAGAGTAGGCTAAAAAAATAGGCTTATGAGATCACCTTTAGTCCGTGTGCGAGTCCTCCTAATGAAATCTAAACAGAAGCTCCGTTTAGGGCCTTAAGAGTTTAGAAATTTCGCTGAAATTCCGTAAGGTCATACTAATATTTTGTCCGACCCCGACAATACCATTTAATTATTTTACGTCTCAGCAATCCAACATGGCGAATGTGCGAATTATTTCACGGGCATTCCATATCTCCTAAACTGTTACTGATATCACCCTGAAATTGTGTACGGTGATAAAGGGCACTATTTGAATTTCATCAATGTGACTTTTGAAACTCTGTTAAGTACAAAACGAACATGGCGGCCAAGCGAAGTTGAAACATTTAAATAGATTTTTATCGTGATTTAACCATCCGAGCACAGTGAAACATGGTAGAGCAAATTTTTATATACATTGTAATGCATTGAAATCTAATTTACTTCAATTATTTACATAAACTCAAGATGGTTTTTTTCGTGTAGCCCAGTGAGAGGCCGAGTGCAGGTCTTTCTAGTCGACGCCCGTGGGCGACCTGCACGTCGGGATGAGACATGGAATGTATGTATATGAATGAAACTGGGCAAGGAGGGGAAGGAAGCGGCCGTGGCCTGTCAGAAGGTACTGTCCCAGCATTTGCCTGGTGTTGAAAATGGGAAACCACGGAAAACCATTTCAAGGACAGCCAACGGTGGGGCTCGAATCCACGCGTCTACCGAGTCAGCAGAGAGCTTGGCCCCATGATCTAACGCAGCGCTTTAGCCAGCGTAGCCATTACTGTCGGTAACTCAAGATGGTGGCTGTGCTAAATTTTAAAATATAGTTGTTATTTCTTGTGTACTAATCATGCGAGCGAAGTCAACGTTTGAATAACGAACCTACGCAATAATCGCCATAACTTTCTGGCCAACATATATAACAAGTAGTTCCGTGAAGAACTATACAGCCTATTTTCATATATCCTGCTCATGTTAATTGCCTCTATCAACATACAAAATTTCAGTTTAATTGCTGTAACAGATTCGTAGATATTGAGAACCGTCTAAATATATCAGATGGTCGCAGGTTGGATTTTTATTTTTGTACTATTACATTAAGATTATTGTGTACGTGTGGTATTCAAACTTCAATCGCATGATTAGAACACAAGAAGTAAAAACGAGATTTTAAAATTACGCACAGCAGCCATCTTGTGATTATGCAAACAATTGAAATAAATTACATGCCAGTGGATCAACATTTGTGTAAGCATTTAACGTTCAACGTTTCACGGCACTCGGATTGTTAATTCGCGAGAAACGTCCATTTAAATATTTATACTTCGCGTCGCCGCCATGTTGGATTTGTGCTCACCAGGTTACTGAAAGTCCTATAGGTGAACTTATGTTCATAGTCTCTATGAACATAAAAAATCAGTTTGGTTGCTGTAAAAGATTTATAGATATTGAGAACCGTCTAAATATTTCGGAACCTCGCCAATTAGGATTGTTATATGTATAGGCCATAGAGTTATGTACCATTCAAGGACAATTATTGCCTAGCTTCATTTTTCAAACTTTCACTTCGATCGCATGATTACGACACAAGAATAAAAACTTAATTTTAATATTTCGCACAGCCGCCATCTCGAGGTTATGTAAACAATTGAATTAAATTAGATGGAAGTGCATTACTATCTGCAAAATCATTTACTGTACCACATTTCACTGCGCTCAGAGAGTTAAATCACGAGAAAAGTCTATTAAAATATTTCAAATTCGCTTGGTCGCCATGTTCGTTTTTTTACTTTACAGGTTTATGAAATATACACAGGTAAACTTGTATCAGTACCCTTTATCACCGTACAAAATTGCATGATGATATCTGTAATAGTTTCGGAGATATAGAATGTCAGTGAAATATTTCGCACAGCCGCCATTTTGAGGTTATGTAAACAATTGGACTAAATTATACTCCAGTGCATTACAGTACAATGTGTATAAACATTTGCTGTACCAAGATTCATTACGTTTGGATAGTTAAATCGCGAGAATTATCTATTTAAAAGTCTCAATTACGCTTGACCGCCATGTTGGTTTTGTAGTCACCAGGTTTTTGAAAATCTCATAGTTGAACTTCTAGTAGTGCCCTTTATCACCGTACACAATTTCAGCGCGATATCGGTAATAGTTTCGGAGATATTGAATGCTAGTGAAATATTTCGCACAGCCGCCATGTTGGATTGGTGAGACGTAACAAAATTTGAAGGGCACGATCGAGGTCGCCTGGAATAGCGCCATGAACTTACCGAGTTTCATTGAAATCGCTCCAGCCGTTTAGATTTTATTAGGGACACACACACACACACACACACGCACACGCACACACACACGGACAAAAGGTGATCTCATAAGCCTATTGTTTCAAAACTGAAAATAGGCTAAAAATCCAACATAGCGGCCATACGAAATATTTAGACGGTTCTCAATAATTACGAATCTATTGAAAATGAAAATCCACAGCCTGCTTCCAGTCTCCGACCGGGTCAGGAATGGAATGAATGAAGCCCCCATCTAGCGGCGAGGATATGAACGAATCTATTACAGTAATCAAACTGAAATTTGGTATGTTGGTTGGTTGGTTCTTAAGTTTAGGGGCTGCAACAACGCGGTCATGTAGCCCCGTGTACTTTGGGTGTGTGTAGAATCTGTCTGATAACCGGTGTTAATTGTGATGACTGTATTAGTGTGTGTTACCTGTTTTTTTAATTTTAAGTACTATAACTTAGAATTTTTCAAATAGTTCCTACTTTTGCCGCCAAGCGCCACCTTCAACGACTACTATGCCAAGTTCAGAACTTAGCTACTAGACGCCACCGCAGTCAGCTCTTGGCAACGAACGTAGAAACCTAAGAGCGTTGTTTACATTCTTAACATATCCAATTTAGCTTCACACAGGTGTAATTAGTGGAAGGTTTTTTAACATGCCATAAATCTATGACATGGGACCGCCGGCTTTACTTCCCCTCCGAAGGAAGGCATACAGAGGGATTTTAACGCTGTTAAGAAATCCGACGGCTTCGGCCGGGTTTGAACCCGATATCTTGGGCATAGAAGCTCAGCATGCTACCAACTACACCACCGAAGCCGCTGCTGTATAAAGAAGATGATCTCGTAGTAAATGCGCGGTCTCCTTGACGACTGAATATTGTCGCTATGCAATGCTCTCGGTAGGAAGTTAACCAACAAGGATGTGGTGTAGTAAGATGGCCCGAGGCTATGGCTATGGTTGGGATTGCGTGACTTGATCGCACTTTTCCGGTCACAAGCTGTGTTGTGACCTACTGTCAGTGTGTGGACACATTGAGCATTATCTTGGTACAGTACATAGGCACGCATGACGGCTGGTTTATTTTCTGAATCAGACACAGCTAACAAGCAAACAAACTGATTAGAGCAGGTAAAAATAAAAGGTCAAGTTCCTCCACTACTCTAAGGAACATTGATTCATGGATAATTAAGTTATTGTGCTGGCCTCGTGGTGTTGGGGTAGCGCGCCTGCCTCTCACCCTGAGGCCCCGGGTTGAATTCCTGGCTACGTCAGGAATTTTAGAAACTGACATGAGGGCTGGAACGGGGTGCACTCGGCCTCGTGAGGACAATTGAGTAGCTATCTTACAGTGAGGAAGCGCCCCGGTCACGAAAACCAAGATTAATGGCCGAGGGGACCCGATGCGCGGACCACGCGTCGGCCCAATATCTGCAGGCCAAATCGCTGGGCAGCGGTCACTTGGTAGGCCTAGGCCCTTCAAAGCCTGTAGTGACAGGGGTTATTTTATTATGTACAGTATATATATATATATATATATATATATCTTATATATAAAAGTGAAAGTCTGTATGTATGTGGGTATGTGGGTATGTTCCGTATACAAATCTACACCGTTCCGCCAATCTCAACCAAATTTTGCATACATATAGTTTAGGATCCAGAAGGAACCGCTGGCTACATGAATTTTCGATAGTCTTTCTCATTCTTCTGATTTCGGCCCTTTTGCACTCAAGCACAGGCTAATCAAATCATAAAATATACTCATGAAGGAATGGCAAGCCAGATAGTTTCCATGGCAACATAGCTAAAGTCGAGACACGGCCGACTGGATGCCAGTTCTGCTCTGCACTACCGGTATAGAAAAAGAGGATCTTTACTTGAAATGCCGTTAGTTACTCAACTACTCACACAGCACTGTCAACCGAGTTTAGCATAACAAAGACTTGACACTATCATCTACTATATATATTTGTCAAATACCACTCACTCACTCATTCATTCATCACGAAATCTCAGAAACCACCGACGGATTGGAATGAAATTTGGTATGCAGCTTCCCAAAGGGCCGCAAATGCCCACTAAGAGAGGATATTTGGATATTCAGGTTCTAAAGGGGTGTTAAGGGGGTAGACCTGCATTTCATTGAATTGCAATATCTCCCGATTGGTTTCATTGGGGGATGTGATACTCGGCATGTAAACTCATCCTTAAAAATAAAAATAAGAAGACACGAGTCTGATGGTTTTTGGATGTGGTCTATATCATGAGGTGAAAGGGGTGAAAAGTGGGGATTGAAAGATTCCTAACGGAGCGTGTATCTCTTAAACGACATAGGTGAGGAGTTTGAAACTCAGCGGAAAACAATCAGCATACAAAATACGTAAATATGTGTTTGACCGTTTATTCATAAATCCAATTTAAGGGGCCCATGGGGAGGGGTGAAATTCTGGGGGGGGGGGGGGACAGGAAGAAAGTGTCCTAAATGATTGACTGACTCACTCACTCATCAAACTCTGGGGAAAAAACTGCTTTAAAGTAAGTAAATAGCTGTTCGACAGTTTTTTATTAAATCAAATTTAAGGGGTTCATGGGGAGGGGTGAAAATCTGAAAAAAGAAAATTGAAAGATAATGTCCTGACTCACTCATTCACACACACACTCATCATCGCCCAGCCAGAATTATTGAAGTTAGAAACATTACAGTTTGGGGATATGTTCATTGTATGTCAAAACCATCTACTAAGGGAGGATTTTCGGATATTCAGGTTCTGAAGGGGTCTTAAGGGGGTTAAACCAGCATTCCATTGAATAACAATATCTCCCGATTGGTTTCATTGGGGGATATGATACACGACATATAAACTCATCATTAAAAAGGAAGAAGACACGTCTCTGAGGGGTTTTCGATGTGGTGTATATTATGAGGTGAAAGGGGTGAAAAGTAAGAATTGGAAGATTCCTAACGGAGCGTGTATCTCTTAAACGACATAGGCGAGGAGTTTGAAACTCAGCGGAAAAAATCAGCATAAAAATAAGTAAATATGTGTTTGACCGTTTTTTCATAAATCCAATTTAAGGGGCCCATGGGGAGGGGTGAAATTCTGGGGGGTGGGGGGAATCAGGAAATAAAGTGTCCTAACTGATTGACTGACTCACTCATCAAACTCAGAGGGGGGTGGGGGGAACTGCTTTAAAGTAAGTTAATAGCTGTTCGACAGTTTTTTTGATCAATCTTATTGAAGGGGTTCATCGGGAGGGATAAAATTCTGAAGGAAAAAAATGAAAGAAAATGTCCTGACTCATTCACTCATGATCGCCCAGTCAAAAATATTGAAGTTGGAATCATGGCATTCTGGGGATATGTTCGTTGTATCTGAAAACCGTACACTAAGCGAGGATTTTTTGATATTCAGGCTCTAAAGGGGTCTTAAGGGGGTTAACCCTGCATTTCATTGAATAACAATATCTCACGAGTGGTTTCATTTGTTGATGTGATACTCGGCATATAAACTAATCATTAAAAATAAGCAGACATGTGTCTAAGGGTTTTTCGATGTGGTGTATTATTATGAGGTGAAAGGGGTGAAAAGTGGGGGTTGAAGGATTCCTAACGGAGCGTGTAGGCCTATCTCTTAAACGACATAGGCGAGAAATTTGAAACTCAGCGAAAAAAATCAGCTAAAAAATTAAGTAAATCGGTGTTCGACCGTTTTTTTCATAAATTATTTTAAGGGGCCAATGGGGTGGGGTGAAATTCTGGGGGGAAAAGGAAAGTGTCCTAACTGACTGACTAACTCACTCACTCATCAAACTCAGGGGAAAAAGACAGCTAAAAAATAAGTTAATAGGTGTTCAAGCGTTTTTTCATCAATCCAATTTAAGGGGCCCATGGGGAGGGGTGAAATTCTGGTAAAAATAATTGAAAGAAAATGTCCTGTCTGACTCACTCACTCATCACGCCCAGCGAAAACTATTAATGTTGGAAAAATGAAATTTTGGGAATATGTTCGCTGTATGTCAAAACGTCAACTAAGGAATGATTTTTCTTTATTTGGGTTTTAAAGAGCTGTTAAGGGGGTAAACGTGCATTTCATTGAATAACGATATCTCATGAGTTGTTTCTTTGGGGATGTGATATTCGGTATTTAAACTAATCATTAAAAATAATCAGACATATATCTAAAGGTTTATCGATGTCGTGTATATTATGAGGTGAAAGGGGTGAAAATTGGGGATTGAGGATTTCTTAACGGAGCGTGTATCTCTTAAACGACATAGGCGAGAAGTTTGAAATTCGGCGGGATAAAACAGCTTAAAATACAAGTTTTATGTGTTCGACCGTTTTTTTTCATAAATCCAATTTAAGGGGCCCTTGGAGAGGGGTGAAATTCTGGGGGGATAAAACATGAAAGAAAGTGTCCTAACTGATTGACTCACTTACACACTCATCAAACTCAGGGGGAAATCAGCTTTAAATAAGTAAATAGGTGTTCGACCGTTTGTTTCATAAATCCAATTTAAGGGGTTCATGGGGAGTGGTGAAATTATCAAATATAAATGAAAGAAAATGTCCGGACTGACTCACTCACTCATCATCGCCCAGCCAAAATTATTGAAGTCGGAAACATGAAATTTTGGGGATATGTTCGTTTTATGTCGAAAACGTCCACTAAGGTAAGAGTTTTGAATATTCAGGTTCTAAATAGGTGTTAAGGGGGTAAACGTGCATTTCATTGAATAACAATATCTCACGAGTGGTTTCATTTGGGGATTGATACTTGGCATATATACTAATCATTAAAAATATGCTGACACATGTCTAATGTTTTTTCGATATAGTGTATATTATGAGGAGAAAGGGATGAAAAGTGGGGGTTGAAAGATTCTTAACGGAGCGTTTATCTCTTAAACGACATAGGCGAGGAGTTTGAAACTCGGAGGAAATCAATCAGCTTAAAATAAATAAATAAATCTTATATATAAAAGTGAAAGTCTGTATGTATGTGGGTATGTATGTGGGTCTGTTCCGTATACAAATCTACACCGTTCCGCCAATCTCAACCAAATTTTGCATACATATAGTTTAGGATCCAGAAGGAACCGCTGGCTACATGAATTTTCGATAGTCTTTCTCATTCTTCTGATTTCGGCCCTTTTGCCCTCAAGCACAGGCTAATCAAATCATAAAATATACTCATGAAGGAATGGCAAGCCAGATAGTTTCCATGGCAACATAGCTAAAGTCGAGACACGGCCGACTGGACGCCAGTTCTGCTCTGCACTACCGGTATAGAAAAAGAGGATCTTTACTTGAAATGCCGTTAGTTACTCAACTACTCACACAGCACTGTCAACCGAGTTTAGCATAACAAAGTCTTGACACTATCATCTACTATATATATTTGTCAAATACCACTCTCTCACTCATTCATTCATCACGAAATCTCAGAAACCACCGACGGATTGGAATGAAATTTGGTATGCAGCTTCCCAAAGGGCCGCTAATGCCCACTAAGAGAGGATTTTTGGATATTCAGGTTCTGAAGGGGTCTTAAGGGGGTTAAACCTGCATTCCATTGAATAACAATATCTGCCGATTGGTTTCATTGGGGGATATGATACACGACATATAAACTCATCATTAAAAAGGAAGAAGACACGTCTCTGAGGGGTTTTCGATGTGGTGTATATTATGAGGTGAAAGGGGTGAAAAGTAAGAATTGGAAGATTCCTAACGGAGCGTGTATCTCTTAAACGACATAGGCGAGGAGTTTGAAACTCAGCGGAAAAAATCAGCATAAAAATAAGTAAATATGTGTTTGACCGTTTTTTCATAAATCCAATTTAAGGGGCCCATGGGGAGGGGTGAAATTCTGGGGGGTGGGGGGAATCAGGAAATAAAGTGTCCTAACTGATTGACTGACTCACTCATCAAACTCAGAGGGGGGTGGGGGGAACTGCTTTAAAGTAAGTTAATAGCTGTTCGACAGTTTTTTTTGATCAATCATATTGAAGGGGTTCATCGGGAGGGATGAAATTCTGAAGGAAAACAATGAAAGAAAATGTCCTGACTCATTCACTCATGATCGCCCAGTCAAAAATATTGAAGTTGGAATCATGGCATTCTGGGGATATGTTCGTTGTATCTGAAAACCGTACACTAAGGGAGGATTTTTTGATATTCAGGCTCTAAAGGGGTCTTAAGGGGGTTAAACCTGCATTTCATAGAATAACAATATCTCACGAGTGGTTTCATTTGTTGATGTGATACTCGGCATATAAACTAACCATTAAAAATAAGCAGACATGTGTCTAAGGGTTTTTCGATGTGGTTTATTATTATGAGGTGAAAGGGGTGAAAAGTGGGGGTTGAAGGATTCCTAACGGAGCGTGTAGGCCTATCTCTTAAACGACATAGGCGAGAAATTTGAAACTCAGCGAAAAAAAAATCAGCTAAAAAATTAAGTAAATCGGTGTTCGACCGTTTTTTTCATAAATTATTTTAAGGGGCCAATGGGGTGGGGTGAAATTCTGGGGGGAAAAGGAGAGAAAGTGTCCTAACTGACTGACTAACTCACTCACTCATCAAACTCAGGGGAAAAAGACAGCTAAAAAAATAAGTTAATAGGTGTTCAAGCGTTTTTTCATCAATCCAATTTAAGGGGCCCATGGGGAGGGGTGAAATTCTGGTAAAAATAATTGAAAGAAAATGTCCTGTCTGACTCACTCACTCATCACGCCCAGAGAAAACTATTAATGTTGGAAAAATGAAATTTTGGGAATATGTTCGCTGTATGTCAAAACGTCAACTAAGGAATGATTTTTCTTTATTTGGGTTTTAAAGAGATGTTAAGGGGGTAAACGTGCATTTCATTGAATAACTATATCTAATGAGTTGTTTCTTTGGGGATGTAATATTCGGTATTTAAACTAATCATTAAAAATAATCAGACATATATCTAAAGGTTTATCGATGTCGTGTATATTATGAGGTGAAAGGGGTGAAAATTGGGGATTGAGGAATTCTTAACGGAACGTGTATCTCTTAAACGACATAGGCGAGAAGTTTGAAATTCGGCGGGATAAAACAGCTTAAAATACAAGTAAATATGTGTTCGACCGTTTTTTCATAAATCCAATTTAAGGGGCCCTTGGAGAGGGGTGAAATTCTGGGGGGATAAAACAAGAAAAAAGTGTCCTAACTGATTGACTCACTTACTCACTCATCAAACTCAGGGAGAAATCAGCTTTAAATAAGTAAATAGGTGTTCGACCGTTTGTTTCATAAATCCATTTTAAGGGGTTCATGGGGAGTGGAGAAATTATCAAATATAAATGAAAGAAAATGTCCGGACTGACTCACTCACTCATCATCGCCCAGCCAAAATTATTGAAGTTGGAAACATGAAATTTTGGGGATATGTTCGTTTTATGTCGAAAACGTCCACTAAGGTAAGAGTTTTGAATATTCAGGTTCTAAATAGGTGTTAAGGGGGTAAACGTGCATTTCATTGAATAACAATATCTCACGAGTGGTTTCATTTGGGGATTGATACTTGGCATATATACTAATCATTAAAAATATGCTGACACATGTCTAATGGTTTTTCGATATAGTGTATATTATGAGGAGAAAGGGATGAAAAGTGGGGGTTGAAAGATTCTTAACGGAGCGTGTATCTCTTAAACGACATAGGCGAGGAGTTTGAAACTCGGAGGAAATCAATCACCTTAAAATTAATAAATAAATAAATAAAGAAAGAAAGAAAGAAAATAAATAGGTGTTCGACCGTTTTTTTCATAAATCCAATTTAAGGGGCCTATGGGGAGGGGTTAAATTCTGGAAGAAAAACGTCCACTTAGGAATGATTTTTGGATGTTCACTCTCATCGACCAACCAAAACTATTAATGTTAGAAGAATGATATTTCGAGGATATGTTTGTTGTGTGTCGAAAACATCTACTAAGGGGGGATTTTTGGATATTCAGGTTCGAAAGGGGTGTTAACGGGGTTAAACCTGCATTTCATTGAATAACAATATGACCCGATTATGACGCGAGCGAAGCGAGACTAAAAATGAGATGGTGTGTGTCTGTGTATTACTCAATCACGCAAGTACCACTGGTCCGATTTACATGAATTTTACATGGAAGTAGCAGATTTACCTGGTTAACATACAGGTTACTTTTGATTTCAATACTTTGTACTAATTAAAGATGGCGACCATTTTAGTGACGTCACTCTACCCTTTGGTTTTAAACTTTCATATTTCCATTTCAAATAAAAAGAGAACGCTAAGAAATAACAAACTTTTGATGGCATGTACGAGGTTAAAAATTGATTTTTCTATCCGAAATGTATCTCCAACCGTTAGCGAGTAAAACCTAAAAGTGTGCTATAAAACACGGTCAAGGCAGAGCGGTGTAGTTGGACAAAATGTTCCATCCTTAATCTCCCTCTGCGCAGCACTTCGCCTATCCCCTGTTTTAACTGTCACCTTCACATTTTAATTTATTTACGACCCGTAGCGAAGCACGGGTACTTCAGCTAGTCTTATATAAAAAAAACAAGTGTCCTGACTGACTGACTGACTGACTGACTGACTGACTCATCATCGCCCAGCCAAAACTATTAAAGTTAGAAACATGAAATTTTGGGGATATGTTCGTGGTAAGTCGAAAACGCGCACTAAGGAAGGATTTTTGGATATTCAGGTTCTAAAGGGGTGTTAAGGGGGTAGACCTTCATTTCATTGAATAACAATATCTCCCGATTGGTTTCATTGGGAGATGTAATACTCGGCATATACACTCATCATTAAAAATAAGAAGACATGTGTCTGAGGGTTTTTCGATGTGGTGTATATTATGAGGTGAAAGGGGTGAAAAGTGGGGGTTGAAGGATTCCTAACGGAGCGTGTATCTCTTAAACGACATAGGCGAGAAGTTTGAAACTCAGTGGAAAAAAATCAGCTTAAAAAATAAGTATATAGGTGTTTGATCGTTTTTTTCATAAAACCAATTTAAGGGGCCCATAGGGAGGGGTGAAATTCTGGGGAGAAAAAACAGGAAAGAAAGTGTCCTAACTGATTGACTGACAGACTCACTCATCAAACTCAGGGGGAAAAATCTGCTTAAAAATAAGTAAATAGGTGTTCGACAGTTTTTTCATCAACCCAATTTAAGGGGTTCATGGGGATGGGTGAAATTCTGAAAAAAGGAAATTGAGAGAAAAATTCCTGACTCACTCGCCATCGCCCAGCCAAAATTATTGAAGTTAGACACATGACATTTTGGGGAATATGATCATTGTATGTCAAAACCGTCCACTATGGGAGGATTTTCGGATATTCAGGGGGTCTTAAGGGGGTTAAACTTGCATCTCATTGAATAACAATAACTCCCGATTGGTTTCATTGGGGGATGTGATAATCGGCATATAAACACATCATTAAAAAAAATAAGAAGACATGTGTCTTAGGGTTTTTCGATGTGGTGTATATTATGAGGTGAATGGGGTGAAACGTGGGGGTTGAAGGATTCTTAAGGGAGCGTGTATCTCTTAAACGTCTTAGGCAAGAGGTTTGAAAGTTGCTTAAAAATAAGTGAATAGGAGTTCAACCGGTTTTTCATCAATCCAATTTAAGGGGCCTATAGGGAGGGGTGAAATTCTGGAGAGAAAAAAGGAAAGAAAGTGTCCTAACTGACTGACTGACTCACTAACTCATCAAACTCAGGGGTAAAGCAGCTTATAAAATAAGTAAATAGATGTTTGACCGTACTTTCATAAATCCAATTTATGGGGCCATTGGGGAGGGGTAAAATTCTGAAAAAAGAATGAAAGAAAATGCTCTGACTGTCTCACTCACTCATCATGGCCCAGCCAAAAGTATTGAAGTTAGACAAATTACATTTTGGGGATATGTTCGTTGTAAGTCAAAAACGTTCACTAAGGAAGGATTTTTGGATATCCATGTTTTCAAGGGGTGTTAAGGGGGTTAAACCTGCATTTTATTGAATAACAATATATCACGAGTGGTTTCATTTAGGGATGTAATGCTCGGCATACAAACTAATCATTAAAAACAAGCAGACACATGTCTAAGGATTTTTCGATGTGGTGTATCAGGTTAAAGGGATAAAAAGTGGGGGTTGAAGGATTCCTAACGGAGCGTGCATCTCTTAGAAGACATTGGCGAGGAGTTTGAAACTCAGCGGGATAAAAATCAGCTTAAAAGATAAGTAGATAGAAGATCGATCGTTTTTTTTTTCATAAATTCAATTTAAGGGGCCCATGGGGATGGGTGAAATTCGGGGGGGGGGGTGTGTACCAGAAAGAAAGTGTCCTAACTGATTGACTCACTCACACACTCTTCAAACTCAGGGAGAGAAAACTGCTTCAAAATAAGTAAATAAGTGTTCGACTGTATATTTTTCATAAATCAAATTAGACGGGTTCATGGTGAGGAGTCAAATTCTGGGGGGAAAAAAATTGAAAGAAAATGTCCTGACTCACTCACTCACTCATCATCGTCCAGCCAAAATTATTGAAGTTAGAAACATGACATTTTTGGGATATTGTACAGGCCCGGGGGGCTGTACCCCTGAAAGCCACCCCCCATCTTTTACTAAAACCACCCCAACTGGCAACATCATAAGACCAGAACATTATCTTTACACAGCAAGAGGCGGCCACCCAGCTTGGGAGGTTAGCCAACTACTTGCGACACATACATAAACATCTTCACAAAAACTAACTGGGGCAGCTACGTCGACGGAATGCTGACCACGCAGCGCCGAGAACTATAAGAATGGAGTCCTTTTTGGAGCCATTATCTGTTATACAGTGTGCGTCGCCGAAGGCCCTAGCCGACGTCTGTTCCAGCTGCATCATCAGGTGAGACTCAGCAAAGTGCTCAGAATCCTTTACTTTGTGAACACCCACTCATAATCTTGTACACTCTACTTGTATAATTGCCTACATTCCCCTAAGAGGGACTTACAAATTCACACTCACTGACCAATAAACACATGGTCAGTAAATTACACTTGTATTGATAATTACACTCCTCTTTACATCCTCATACCCTTCCTGACTCTCGTCACGATTGACCGTGACCATAGTAGCCAGTAATTGCTTGGTCAGACTCCATTATGCTTCCCGCACGCGACTCGACTACATAACGTCGAGCCGCTGACGTAAGCACGCCTATTGTATTACCCATCCCGTCCAGCTGGCAGGCCGGTATAGTAGCCTGCATTTAGAGGTCCATCCCCTAATCAACACTGGCATCTTTGCAGGAACACCCCCTAGCGTTTAAACACTAAACAACACACTACACTAGTAAGCTCTCCCAGCTACGGGAAGCTACTCTCTCCTAGGAACTACCTTCCAAATTAGCACAGTGACACAAGTGTTTTATCTCAAACCCCCCCACTAAGGGATCTAAAACATATTGGTGGAGGCGCTGCTACCACGCACAATAAGGGTAGGACTCAAACAACGAGCCCTCGTGGTAGAAACGACCCGTACCGCACACAGCCAAGCGTTAAGTAATTTTTTTTTTTGAAGACAGTATTATTATTTTTTCTCTCTTATCCCTTCACTCTAGAAATACAAGGGAAATTTTAATCAACCCACCCAACCCCACCCCTGGAAAGAATCAAAGATCTCATACACATTTCTTCTTATACCCACCCTCAACTCAGAATGGCACCACATGTAGAAGCAACAGAGATTGTAAGCCATAGAGGCTATTTGCATTATTGCTAAGGTGCCAGAGGCATATATATACAAAGGCGACAGACATAAATACGGGCACTCCAAACAAAGGTCAGGGCAATACAGGGCAAACAGCCATACACCCCGTCAGAGGGTAGGACAGCGCGATTGAGATGCGCACACAAACACTTAAGGCACATACATGAACACCTCAATAGGCAATACGCCCAAATTTAGGAAAAGGGCCGGGAACTCCGAGCCAACAAGGCCGTTTTTTTTTAGTTTGCGGCAGGGCCACCAGCCCAGCCAAGAGAGGACATAAGCGTCGATACGCTAACTCGCCAATTGCGAGGATGTCCCTCTCAGACACTTACAAAACACAGCTGAAGAGCCCATTGGTACACTGGGGCGAAACGCTGGCAACTGTTTTGAGCTAGCCGGACCATTTTATCAAATTTCTTTGTGAATTTGTTAATATACATAGCCCAATCGGACAATTGTACATCCTGTTTCCTTCGGGAACAGATATTTCCAATATGGATTAGCAAGGTAAGCTAACATTATTTTTGAAAGGAAGTTTTGGCTTCCGTAGTACATTGGCGCTGCTCGTGGCGACATTTAGTGCCTTGCAGCGGCCTTTTCAGTATGTACTAGCCACGCGTCTTGGTGAGGTGTTCCATAACCAACTGAAGAGCCCATTGGTACACTGGGGCGAAACGCTGGCAACTGTTTTGAGCTAGCCGGACCATTTTATCAAATTTCTTTGTGAATTTGTTAATATACATAGCTCAATCGGACAATTGTACATCCTGTTTCCTTCGGGAACAGATATTTCCAATATGGATTAGCAAGATAACCTAACATTATTTTTGAAAGAAAGTTTTGGCTTCCGTAGTACATTGGCGCTGCTCGTGGCGATATTTAGTGCCTTGCAGCGGCCTTCTCAGTATGTACTAGCTACGCGTCTTCGTGAGGTGTACCATAACCAACTGAAGAGCCCATTGGTACACTGGGGCGAAACGCCGGCAACTGTTTTGAGCTAGCCGGACCATTTTATCAAATTTCTTTGTGAATTTGTTAATATACATAGCTCAATCGGACAATTGTACATCCTGTTTCCTTCGGGAACAGATATTTCCAATAAGGCGCATGTATCTCATAAACGAGATAAGCGAGAAGTTTGAAATTCAGCGGAAAAAATCCACTTAAAAATAAGTAAATAGGTGTTCGACCGTTTTTTTTTTCATAAAACTATTAAAGGGGTTCATGGGGAGGTGTGAAATTCTGGATGAAAAACGTCCACTAAGGAGGGATTATTGGATATTCACTCTCATCGACCAACCAAAACTATTAAAGTTAGAAGAATGATATTTTGGGGATATGTTTGTTGTTTGTCTAAAACGTCTATTAAGGAGGGATTTTTGGATATTCAGGTTCTAAAGTGGTGTTAACGGGGTTAAACCTGCATTTCATTGAATAAAAATATGACACGACTATGACGCGAGCGAAGCCGAGGGTACCTGCTAGTAATTATATACTTCTGGACCCGTGCGAGAAATCTCGCATGTTCATAAGTCATACATTCCCCAATAGGTTTATAATGAGTGACTTAAGGAGAAAGGTTATGTTATTATTTCAACCAAATGATTATAGAACATCATGTTCATTTCAGTTAGAATTCCAAGCTGTACGTTCTCTAACTTAAGAAGGCAATTACTGAAAATTCTATCAACATAAAACACTCTCCAGTTATTCGATATTTATGAAAGCATCTTGGTCAAGATTTCCTGCTTTATCTTCTTGGCTGGGAAGCCTCCTTCTCCCTTATCAGGACAGCCCTCGTTGGAAATCTTCACGCCCCGCTTACAGTGAGGCTTCCTTGTTCCTAAGTGGAACGATCAGCGCTAAACTCCTTTGCACGTTACCTAGAGGGGTGCTTTCCTTGTCCTGTGTGTAGCGCTCAATGCTAAAATCCTTTGCATGTTACCTACAGGGGTGCTTTCCTTGTTCTGTGTGTAGCGCTCAACGCTAAACTCCTTTGCACGTTACCTACTGGGGTGCTTTCGCTTTCCCGAGTGGGGCGTCAGCATGAGAGTGTGCTGTGGCTGGTTTCTTTCTTTGATATTTATGAAATTAAAGTGCAATTCATCACTGTTGATTCCATTTCTGTGCCGAGTCCATTGATTGAGAGTTTAGCCGTAACACTCACCGGTTATTCGATACATTTCAGTCAGAATTGCAAGTTGTACGTTCCCTAACTTAAGAAGGCAATCACTGAAAATTGGATCATCATAACACTCACCGGTTATTCGATACATTTCAGTCAGAATTGCAAGTTGTACGTTCCCTAACTTAAGAAGGCAATCACTGAAAATTGGATCATCATAACACTCACCGGTTATTCGATACATTTCAGTCAGAATTGCAAGTTGTACGTTCCCTAACTTAAGAAGGCAATCACTGAAAATTGGATCATCATAACACTCACCGGTTATTCGATACATTTCAGTCAGAATTGCAAGTTGTACGTTCCCTAACTTAAGAAGGCAATCACTGAAAATTGCTATCACTCATCGGTTATTCGATAATTATGAAATTATACTATTTGAGTACCCAATCCATTGATTTAGTAATTCTGAAAACCATGCGAAATGATCGATATTTATGAAATTAGGATGCAGAAAAAAACCTGTAAAATAATTAACGTTTAATAGTTTTAAGGGTTTAGACGACAACTCATAATTGCAGCATGTTAGAGCATCAGTATCAGCAAATCGCACACTTCTTACAAAAATTGATATTTATGCAATTCGAATGCAATTTGAATGCATTTCGTCACCGCTAATTTATGAAATGATACGAGTTGAGTACGCATTCCTTTGATTTACTGTTTCTGAAATCCATGCAGAATGATAAAGGAAAGATCTCAGAATGTTAACATGACACTAAACAGGCATCACAGCGGCTAAGATGTGAAGTGGACAGCAATTATGGAGCGTATTTTCCTACAGCAACAGTATATGAAAATCGTACACTTCGTATAAATTATAGACATTTATGAAATTAGAAAATCTCGCTTGTTCATAAGCCACACTTTTCCCAATAGGTTTATAATGAGAGACTTAAGGGGAAAGGTTGTTATGTTTTCTTTTCATCCAAATGAATATAGAACACTGTTTACATTTCAGTTAGAATTCCAAGTTCTACGTTCTCTAACTTAAGAAGGCAATCACTGAAAATTGGATCATCATAACACACACCAGTTATTCGATATTATGAAAGCATCTTGGTCAAGATTTCCTGCTTTATCTTCTTGGCTGAGGAGCGTCCTTCTCCCTTATCAGGACAGCCCTCGTTGGAAAACTTCTTCACGCCCCGCTTACAGTGAGGCTTCCTTGTTCCTAAGTGCAACGATCAGCGCTAAACTCCTTTGCTCGCTACCTACAGGGGTGCTTACTTGTTCTGTGTGTAGCGCTCAACGCCAAACTCCTTTGCACGTTACCTACAGGGGTGTTTTCGCTTTCCCGAGTGGAGCGTCAGCATGAGAGTGTGCTGTGGCTGGTTTCTTTGATATTTATGAAATTAGAATGTAATTCATCACTGTTGATTCCATTTCTGTGCTGAGTCCATTGATTGAGAGTTTAGCCGTAACACTTACCGGTTATTCGATGCATTTCAGTCAGAATTGCAAGTTGTACGTTCCCTAACTTAAGAGGCAAGCACTGAAAATTGGATCATCATAACACTCATCGGTTATTCGATATTTATGAAATTATACGATTTGAGTATCCAATCCATTGATTTAGTAATTCCGAAAACCATGGGAAATGATATAAGAAAAACCTGTAAAAGAATTAATGTTTAATAGTTCTAAGGTTTAGGACGCCGTAACACACGCCGGTTATACAATTTAGAGTACCGGTACTCAATCCATTGATTTACTTTTTCTGAAAACCATGCGAAATGATCGATATTTATGAAATTAGAATGCAGAAGAAAATCCTGTAAAATAATTAACGTTTAATAGTTTTAAGGGTTTAGACAACTCACAATTGCAGCATGTTAGAGCATCAGTATTTGCAAATCGCACACTTCTTACAAAAATTGATATTTATGAAATTAGAATGCAATTCTTCACTGCTAATTTATTAGGCCTATATGATGATGATGCTGATGATGATAGTTTTAAGGTTGTAGACGACAACTCTAGCATGATACAGCAACAGTATTTGCAAAAATCACACTTCTTACAAAAATCGATTTTTATGGAATTAGAATGCAAAGAAAAACCTGTATCCAATCCATTGATTTACTGATTCTTAAAATCAGATAGAAGAAAAACTGTTAGAGAATTAACGTCAATGTTTTAAGGTTTTAGACGACAACTCAGAATTGCAGCATGTTAGAGCAACAGTATTATTTTGCAAAAGGCACTCTTCTTACAAAAATCGATATTTTTTGCAATTAGAATGCAGAAGAGAATCCTGTATCGCGGCATATTAACAAACCTGGAATATAATAAATCATTTTTTTAGACGGATGAGCTTAAATCATGTTTGTGCTGAGTCATTGATTGAAAGCTTAGCAGTAACACTCGCCGGTTATTCGATTTGAGTAGGCCTACCCAATCCATTGATTTAGCCTACTGATTCTGAAAACGTACACATTCCTTTGATTTACTGTTTCTGAAATCGATGCAAAATGATAAAGGAAAGAATGTTAAAATTACGTTTAAAAAAAGGCGTCACAGCGGCCAAAATGTGAAGTGGACACCAATTATGGAGCGTATCTTCATGCAGCAACAGTAACTGCAAATCGCACACTTCGTTCAATATTTTAAAAGTAAATTTTTAAAGAAATTATTGATTTTTATGAAATTAGAGTGCAATGAGTCACTGGTAATGTATATTCTCTTTCATTTGAATGCTCATTTTTCCCGATCGGTCTCTTGTGAGCGCCGCAGGAGGGATGCATACTACTGAAATAATATATATGATATATATATCTTTATATATATAATTCTTCGACACGTGTGTATGTGACTGAACTCCTCCTGAACCACTGGACCGATTTTGATGAAATTTTTATGTATGTCAGAGTGAGTCCATGTATGGTTTAGAGTTCGATTCCCGATCAATGCATGTGCGATTTTCGATGTGAAATGCCATGTCCTGTGGTTCGGATTCCACGTAAAACGGAGGTCCCGTGGCTTATGATCTCTAGATTAATGGTCACTTTAAACTACAAGCTTCCTTCCTTCCTTTGTATGGTTTAGATTCACAATCTGACCCGGTAGGTGGAATGAACACAATTTTAGAACCACAATTTACACACAATTTTAGAACCTCAATATACAGTCAAAAACAGTCGTCATGGAAACCATTAGCCTTGGCCTTCGTGAAAGCTGATTTCTTTGGACGGTTTGTCTCTGCACGTTAGAGCCACCTGGTCACAACCTGTACAACTACCGCCATAACTTACACTCCGCCCGGGGCGGAAAGTTATGTTTTGTACCATACTGGAGGTGATGTCGAATTCTTCTCTTTGTCTCTGCACGTTAGAGCGTTTCAATAAAGCCCCGTTTGCGTTCATATAGGCTACCATTCATCCGATTGCGATGAAACTTGGATGAGATGTTGAGTGCAATCCAAGGAAGGTTTCTGGCTCAGTAAATCCATTTTACAATAGATAGCGTACGAGTAGATTCAACAAATGAGCGACGACACGCGAAGCATTTCAACAAGGACCCGTATGCGTTCAAATACCATTCGTCCGATTACGATGAAACTTGGGTGAGATCTTGCGTACACCCTAAGGAAGGTTTCTGGCTTAATAAATCCATTTTACAATAGGTAGCGTACGAGTGGATTCAAAAAATGAGTGACGGCCCGCGAATCGTTTCAACCAAGTACAGTATGCGTGCATATATCATTCATCCGATTGCGATGAAACTTTGGTGAATTCCTGTGTACACTCCAAGAAAGGTTTCTGGCTTAGTAAATTCATTTTACAATAGGTAGCGCAAGAGTAGATTCAACAAATGAGTGACGGCACGCAAATAGTTTAAAAGAATCCCGTATGCGTTCATATGTCATTCATCCGATTCCGATATAACTTTGATGAGTTGTTGTGTACATGCCGGGGAAGGTCTTCAACTTGGAAAATCCTTTTACAATATTGGTAGCGCACAGTAGATGTAACAAATGAGTGACGACGCGCGAAGCGTTTCAACAAAATCCCGTATGCGTTCATATACTATTCATCGATTGCGATGAAATTTCGATGAGTTGTTGTGTACACTTACGTGAAGCTTTCTATCTTAGTAAATCCATTTCACAGTTGGTAGAACACGAGTAAATTCAACAAATCAGTGAACGCGCTCGAATCATTTAAACAAAATACCGTATGAGTCATAATATGACCATTATACCATTCATCCGATTGCAACGAAACTTGGATGAGATGTTTAGTGCAATCCATGGAAGGCTTCTGGCTTAGTAAATCCTTTTCACAATAGGTAACGCACGAGTATATTCAACAAATGAGCGACGATGCGAGAGTGTTTCATCAAAGTCCCGTATGCGTTCGTATACCATTCATCCAATAGTGATGAAACTTGGGTGAGATGCTGTGTACAGTCCAGGGAAGGTTTCAGGCTTAGTAAATCTATTTTACAACAGGTAGCGCTCGAGAAGTTTCAGCAAATGAGCGACGACGCGTGAATCGTTTAAATAAAGTCCCGTAGTTGTTCATATACCATTCACCCGAATGCGATGAAACTTTACGAATTGTTGTGGACAGTCCAGGAAAGGTTTCTGGTTTAGTAAATCAATTTTACAATCGGTAGCGCACGAGTAGATTCAACAAATGAGTGATGGCGCGTGAATCGTTTCAATCAATTCCCGTATGTGTTCATATACCATTCATCTTATTGCGATGAAACGTTGGTGAAATATTGTGTACACTCCAGGAAAGGTTTCGGACTTAGTACATGCATTATACAATAGGTAGCGCACGAGTAGATTCAACAAATGAGCGACGGCACGCGAATCGTTTCATGAAAGTCCGTATCTGTTCATATACCATTCATCCGATTGCGATGAAACTTTGGTGAATCATTGAGTACACTCCAGGGAAGGTTTCGGGCATAGCAAATCCATTTTATAATAGGTAGCGTGCGAGTTGATTCAACAACTTAGTGACGGCTCGCGAATCCTTTAAACAAAGTCCCGTATGCGTTCATATGCCTTTCAACCCATTGCGAAGAATCTTTGATGAGTTGTGTACACGCCAGGGAAGGTTTTCAACTTAGTGAATCCATTTTACAATAGGTAACGCAAGAGTAGATGCAACAGATGAGTGATGAAGCGTGAAGCGTTTCAACAAAATCGCGCATGCGTTCATATACCATTCATCCATTGCGATGAAACATTGATGAGTTGTTGTGTACACTATAGTGAAGGTTTCTAACTTAGTAAATCCATTTCTTAGTAGGTAGCGCACGAGTAGATTCAACAAGTGAATGACAGCGCACGAATCGTTTCAACAAAATTCCGTATGCGTTCATATGCCATTCATTTTGATTGCGATGAAACTTTGGTGAGTTGTTGTGCACGCTCCCGCAATTGTTTCTAAATTAGTTAATCCATTTTACGATAGTTTAGAGGCAGTTGACAGAAATTGAAAAAAAAAGCTGTGTATCCGAAAGCACCTCCAGAAACAAAGTTACAACACTTTCTTTGATTGGCAGGACAACGTCTGCCGGGTCAGCTAGTATATATATATAATATTAAAACAAAATAAAAGTCAACAATTATAATTAAAATATCTAAATACTAGCAGAAGTACCCGTTCTTCGAACGGTGTTCAGTGTTTACACCAGACATTATCAATTGAGCTACTGTTGCAATGGTTAGCGGTTTGTCATTCCTTCATAAGTTTATCAGAACGAAGTTAGTTTTCTGGGAATATCACAAACACTGTTAATTTAAGGGCCTTAAAATGTGGTTTACGGAGACCCTTTATAGACTCCCGAATTTTGTGTCTCACATTGAGAAGCGCAACATATGCTTTGGTCGTCCTTCTCGGATAATTTTTATATTACCCCTATTTTAGCATGTATTTTGAGAAGTTTCTCCCTATATCCACCTATATTGTCTACAACATATCACCCAGATATCCAAATATGGGTATATCTACCACACAGTATCAAACAAAATCATCCTTACGATGAACCCATATGTCAACAAAAAAAAAAAAAAAAAAGATGTTCAGGAAAGAACATATTGCCTACTCTCTCCTAAATGTATGGGTATAGTTATAACTGTTTGTCTTTATCACCTCCTGATTTCTTCCAATTCGAAGTGCAAATTGGCACACTGGATTTGAGGAGTGGCATTCAAACCATAGTTTATAATTTACCCCAGCATTTTGCAATTTCATCAGCAAACACTCCAAACAACGTTGGAATTCGGTATATTAACACGGACTACTTACAATAATTAATTGGAACTTCGATGCTCCAAACGTCTGGGAGAAACATATTTAATATACCTATTACACAGCTAATTTGTAATCGCGCACGGCTAACGAGAAAGACAGGCCATGGCGCGTAAGTTAAACCCTCCTGTGACGTAGGCAATGTACTGCTTGATGGTGCTTGCACGTTTAAGGGACACTGGGACTGAAATTTTAGTGAAATTTGTGGAAAATGTCGATTTTCGGTATTTTTCATAATAATACACCCCTATCCCCTGCGGATCATAGAGCAGTGTTTTTATCCGAATTCCGCCATTTTTAAAGCCCTAGCGTAGCTTTAAAATGCACGGTGTGTCCTTTAAACGCCCCAGCACAGTAAGTGTCCTGAAGGTTCTGAGTCTTGGTGTTTCTACAATCGAAGTATCGCAGCTGGTAAAACACCACAGAGTCACGACAAAATGGCTGTAGAACTTTAAGAACCCTTAGTTGTCATGATTATGCCTGTTTATCAAAGGCTGGCATCAGATGAGCTACTATCCAGATGCATCCGTGGTGCTACTGAAAATCAGAATGAATCTCTGCATTCTGTTATTTGGAGGAAGTGCCCAAGAGTGATTTTCATTTCACGGAAGATACTTGAAATTGCTGTTAGTAATTCTGTAGCAGAATTCAACATGGGGTGTAGTGCAACAACAGAGTTGAAATCAGGAATAAGACTAACTTCAGTATCTCATGTCACAGCACAAACACTTGAAAGATGTGACAGTCGCAGGAAGTATGTATGTCCGCGGTCATAATTGGAGAAGCGAAAGGCATGTCGACGGAAGGTGAAACTGACATAAATGAAGGAGGAGGCTGCAAAACAGAAGAAGGAGGGTGTCACCTATGCTGTAGGACAATCCTAATGTCATTGGTAAGCTGAAACCTTGTAAATTGTGCATCATTTTAGAAAATTGCTGTTCTCTCGGATTCACTTTTTCAGGCATTCAAAATGTTACTCGCGTCATAAATCTTATGGTATTGCTTTCAAAATGGGAATTTATTATCTTCATTGCAATGACTATAAACCTGCGGATCGTTTTTTAGATTGCACTGTTGGTATGGCTGCAAAAAAATTTCAAACTGGAAAAAATACGATTTTTTTAGAAAAAAAACTTGGATATGAAAAAAATTAATTTCTTGACACTCAGTAATGCAATTCAAAATCGGATCCGTAGGTTTCCTCCAATTGTTATAGTGCAATGGAATATTACCTAAAAGTTACACTATCTTGTTTTTTTAACGCGGCTGACCTTTATAAAACTTGAATAATTAGCACAATAAATGTACAAAATAATTAATATCTGGAGAACTAATCAACTTACAATGCTCACGTTTCCCACAGTGGTTTATATTATGACTATTCATAACCATATAAAATTGCAAAGCTGTACCTCAGTTTATATAGAATTTGAAAATTTCAGTCCCAGTGTCCCTAATAAATTATACTGTATAGGTTTGCAAAACTACGCCTGTTGAAGTTACTCGTTACAAAAATCCACGCGAACTAGGCAAAAAAAATTAACTCTGATGGGATTTGAACCACGGCCAGCCTGAGCCCTAACCACACAGCCAATCGTGTACACATTATTGAGCGTTAGGAACCAATTTAGATACAACGTTTTAGCAAATAATGACTTGGACTATACGATTTCTTCACTGGAGTATATTTCAAACCGAGTTCTTTTCATATCAAGTTCATATAATTTTTATCACTATGGTAAAATTAGTAAAATATAGGTCAGAACAAGAGATCAGCTGTCATCTTGTCAAATAACCGAAACGACTCAGCTTTTTAATGTCACTTCTAGACTATAATATTACAATATAATTTTTTTATTTCAAACGGGCCACGTCGTTTAGAACAGATTAAGCGATTCTTGGTTCGATAATAGGAACTGGTGGGTCCCATGTTATGGATTATAAAGTTTGCATAATTCACATGGCCGCCATCTTGAAATGATTCGGTTGATGACCTTGTAGTTTGGGCACAAGACGCATTCTATATGAAGGTATGTTGTTACCAAATTTCGTAAATATAGGATGATTAGTTTGGTCGTAATTCATTATTAAATTTTGACCATTTGAGTGGCCGCCATTAAGTTTTGGTAAAGATGGCAGCAATATAAAACATGACACAGAGGTGCCCTTTGCCAGTGCTACCTCTGTACCAAATTTCGTTCAATTAGGTTTCACCGTGTTCGAATTGATAGGGGGCGGGGGGAGGGACAGACATTTAGAAATCCACACACTCACACACACATACACACAGACTCTCACACACACACAGGCACACAATTTTTGGCCCTGTGTTGATCTCAAAAGTCTTCTTTCATTTTTTGCAAAAATCGAAAGTAGGCTAAAAAAATATATTAGTAAAATGTGCTCTCAAACTAAATTCACCTAACGTTTACTTCCTGACGTGAAATAGAATTGAAAGCCTTGTAGACGAAACGCAATACACGTCACATAAAAACTGGCACTCTACGTTGTGTTAGGTCCTCATACAAAGGAAGACCCTTTTCATAAATTATAAAGGCTTGTGGTGCATGAAAATTCTGGTTCTTTAGCCTCAAATGGCCCCAATTCCTCAAAGCCGCAAAAAATGCTGATTCAATTCAGGAATTTTTGAAAATAATGTTGCTGATTAGAGATATAATAGACATTTTGTACTATATGTCGCACGTGAAAATTGCGTGAAGAAATTCTAGGTTACCCCTTGACCCCCTTAATTGCATTGATGAATTATACAGTCAAAGTTGGTTCCGTGATAATCTTATAGCCATTTGCAAACTTTCACAGAAATGTAATAAACGGAGTGACATTGCTTCTTACAGAAATAGATGGAAAGTTGGATGTCACCCCTTGAGATAACTTTGTCATGGTTACCGACTTGCATTCCTTCATTAATTTCTTAAATTAAATTAAATTAGTTTTCTGGGAATATCTCAGAAACTGTTGGTTTTAGAGCCTTATAATGTAGTTTTCGAGGACCCTTTAGGGCCCCCGAAGTTTTGTTTCTGGCACCGAGGGGCTTTGTCTCGTCGTTGAACGCCATAATATAATACTACGACTACTACTGCTACTAATAATAATAATATATTATAGGGATAGGAATATAAAAGACCTGCCGTACCACACCCGCAGGTGTAAATGGCGTGAAAAAATGCTAGAGTACCCCTTGACCCCCTTAAGCGTATCATACTTATTGATGAATTTTACAGCTTAATTTGGTTCTGTGATAACCTTCTATCCGTTCGCAAACTTTCACACTAATGTAATTAACGGAATTGCATTGCGTCTTACAGAAATAGATGGAACTCTGGGATTATGTTGCCATGGTTACCGGCTTGCATTCTTTTAATAGTTTACTAGCAGAAGTACCCGTTCTTCGAACGGCTTTTAGTACTTGCTGGCCTACATCATTCATATAATCACACATTCGTAATGTAGTTATGTTATTTAAATTTTGCCAACTACATGCATTTTCACTCACCCAATTATTAATCAGAGTTAGGAAAGGGAAAATCCACAGCCTGCTTTCAGTCAACCGATCGTGTCGAAGCCTGTTGCACTCCCCTGGGGCAATGATTAAATGAATGACAGATGAAATTTAATGATTTTTGAGATTGCTGCTGGAATGAAATTGGGACAGGGAAAACCGGAGTAACCGGAGAAAAGCCTGTCTGCCTCCGCTTTGTAGGTAGGAAAGTGTGTTTATATATCATCATCATCATATCATACTAATATATAAACAAGATGTTCAGAAAAGAACATATAGCCTACTTTCTCCTAAATGTATGAGTATAGTTATAACTCGTTGTTATTATCGAAGAGTATAATAGAACTATTCTTTGTTGAAGACCTTAGAAACGATTTACCTCTACCAAACGCCAGAACCTAGATAAAAACTGCTACCATCATTGAAGAAAGAAAGGTAAGAAGTATATCAAGAATGTTATGGATCTGGAGACATAATCGACCGGACTGGCGGCGTGGCTCAGCGGTAACGTTCTCGCTTGCTGGGCCCTAGGTTGCAGGTTCGTATCCTGGCGCAGTCAGCTGGCATTTGAGGGTGCACAAATGTGAGGGAGCCGTGTCAGTACATTTACTGGCACGTTAAAGATCCCCTTCGGACCAAAATTCCGGCACCCCGGTGTCTCTAAATGCAGCAGTAGTTAAAAGGGATGTAAAACCAATAACATTATTATTATTATTATTATTATTACGACCTGCCGTGGGCAACATCCAACTTTGAGTTGAGGCATGTCTTTACACGTCTGGTTGTGCATGGCTTTCACAACCCTAATTGAATTAACAAATCTTTCCATGACCCTACAGAGACGTGTGTATACAAACTATGTGGATATTTTCGATAATATAATCCTAACAGAGCGAGTGCATTCTAGCGGCCTGAAGAAGAAACTTTTCAATAAAATCTGGAAGTTACCTTTTTGGCAGCTAGATGTCTCGAGTAAATCTGCTGGCGAATTATGTTTTAATTAAATATATATTTTACACCATAATGTGCACAATATAACGCTTAATAACATTTTCAAGTAACGCAAAATAGGCTGTTACAAACCCTTTAAAATAAAAAGTTAAAATGTATCAATGGATCCCCACGTAGACTAGTCGTGACGTCTAGTGGTGAAATATCGAACAATATAATCCTAACAGAGCGAGTGCATTCTAGCGGCCAGAAGAAGAAACTTTTCAATAAAATCTGGAAGTTACCTTTTGGCAGCTAGATGTCTCGAGTAAATCTGCTGGCGAATTATGTTTTAATTAAATATATATTTTACACCATAATGTGCACAATATAACGCTTAATTTTAAAACATCTGAGTCATTACAAAACAATAAACATATAACATTTCAAGCAAAAAACCTAGCTCTGATCGGGCTTGAACCATAGGCATCTGAGCGATAGTCTAACGCTCTACCACTGAGCTAATTGTGTCAACGAATATCGTTCTTTTTAAAATGCCTTACATAGCACTTGTTAGCAAATAATGATTTATACTAAACGATTTCATCACTGGAGTGTATTATTTATATATAAAGCATTTCATACAAAGTTTATTTATTTTTTATCAGTACGCTATATTGCATGCAATACTCAAATTAGTGAAATATAAGTCAGGCACAAGATATCCGCTGCCATCTTGTCTTATTACTGAATCAGTTCAGCTTTTTAAAATCACGTCTGCACTATAGTATTGAACCCATGTGCCATAGGGTCCAGGGAAGGTCGAACCCATGTCCTTAAGGAAGAAATGAATGAAACGTATAGTTTCCTAAAGGAACGGAAAGAGATTTTAAGCCAGGATTATAGCTTAACATTGTGCAAGCGACTAGGGACAGATGTTCCTTCGATGAGATCACCCCACTCGACATTCAAGAGAGGGCTGGTCACGAGTATTAATAACCGAGGGGAAATTTCCACCGTGATAGACAAGGAAGCCTGAATCGGAATTCGAGCTGACGTTGCTGTAAATTGACAACACTGCTTATGCGCCAGAAGAGGAATAATTAAATTTAACACGTTTACGAGCATAATAATGAGTAAACAAGTACAGTACAGTGAATCATTTTGAATGAGAGATTTTTCAGTAAAGAGAAACCATTTTATAATTGCGCAGAAAAAAAACTGCTAACGTAAGACGACGTCATTGGGGAAGTACCACGGCCTCTGTGGAGGGGATAGAGCAAAAGGAATGCAACACCCACACAATTGAGGACGAGAAATTAATTAATATCTCCGAATTGCACGATCGATTCTTAGGTGCAATAAGATCATTTGACATTGAGAAGACGAGCTTTCGGAAGGTATAATTTTTATATTTGTGGCACCATTATTTTAGAAGTTGACCACAGAAAAGGCTAGAGTCTTATTTTTTTGTAGTAAAACAGTATAAAGCTTTGGGGTTTACCAAGCCAACCATGCAGTTTCGAACAGCCCGAGGGGGCGTAATCACGCATCACGCAGTACAAGTCCGTCCAGGGGGACGTGACGCTGGATCATCAGCACATGCAGTTTCAAACGGCCTGAGGGCACGTCACGGTGCTCCATCACACACCGAATGCAGTTATTGTCAGCCTGCGGGCATGACACTGTGTCACGATCATCATTGAATGCAGTCTCGAACAGCCTGAGGGGGTGTTGCCACGCATCACGCAGTACGAATCCGTCCAGGAGGACGTGAAGTTATATCAGCACTTGCAGTCATACGAGCACTCCGTGAGGGGAAGTGCTGCACCACGACGTAGAAGTAGTCATTCCGACAGTCCGTGAGGGGACGTAATTCTGCGTTACATCGAAAACAGCTACCAGTACTCCTTGAGGGGAGAAACGCTGTGTTACACCGCAGAAGTAAGATCCGATAGCCACAGGCGTCGCAGTATTAACGACTTGCTTGCCTCCATAAGGAGTGGTCAAGACGAAATTTTAAAGTATCACCGTAGTGAAATATTAGGAAAATCCTAATTATAGGATTTAGGCCCGACTGTATACAAGTTAAAGTGAAAATTCGTAAGATATAGTCAGAGCAGGCTGCGAACGTCGGACTTAAAGGCGATAGGTCGTTAAATATACGAACGAATAAATCATAACGTACGGAAGTATCGTACCAGACAGATAAACTGTTATTTAAATTGAAGAACCCTAAAAGGGAAGAACAGAATAAGGTTCGGAACGTATATCAGAAACGTAGGAGTGTTAAAACAGTTCAAATAAAGAAGATAGGAGACTATAAACATTATCTCCAGAAAGCAGGCGAACTACTCTAAAAGTACTAGAATTGAGAAGTGCTAACTGCTATAAACTAAATCTATAGGTTTTTGAGAGGACCTCGATCCGTATAGACTTTCGTGAGGATCGATAGACAGATCTACAAAGAAGCCGTTCAAGCTAGATAAATAGCCGGTTATCCAGGGTAGGAGTAGCAGAATTTGACTCCAGGGAACAGTAGATGTTTCGAGACTTTCGCATTTTGCAGGATAGAAGCCGACATCGAATAAATATCACCCTTGGAAACGGGAATTTAAGAAGATCACGTGTGATAGGCTCAGAAATACGGCCTAGTGATCGAGAATTGTGTAGTGTAAAATAATCAAGATTGTGTGTTAAATTAATGTTTTTAGTGTTTATTATGTGTTCAAAAGGGACACATCAGTATATACAAATGTCGTCAATGTTAAGTGTTTTAAATATATGTCAAAAAGTGTTTTTACGTAAGATGAATTCCTTTAATATGGAGTAAAAGTTCAAAGTGGGCCCAAAAATGAAGCACCGCACCAGATTAAAGATCATGGGATGATCTGGAAACATGTGAGTACTAAATTCATTTTATTTTGGTGTCGGAAATTGATTGTGTACAAACCCACCGGAGTTTTTGAGTAAAAGGGATGTGTTTTAATAAATAAATACTGAATAATCAAGAACACGGTCTGAACAATAATATAAATAAAATTGAGAAATTATAAATAATTATGTAAAGAATAAATCCCGTAGAGGAAATATGTGAATAAAGGGTTAATGTACTTAACAAATGTCATAAGAGCAAGCGAAATATCATTAATTATCATGAAAGATATTGAAATAAAGTAAAGTTGAGATATGAAAGAAATAGCTTTTGAGCTTGGATAAAGAATAAAGATAATAATAATAATAATTAAATATGGAAATGCTAAATAAAAATCAAATAAATTGATATGAACATAAGAGCGTTAAGCCTTAATGTATGTGTAAGAGATGATGTTCAATGGAATATTTTAAAACAGGGAGCGATTTATCGACAACGGAAAGATTAATATGTGAATTAAAATAATATGAATTGTTACTAAAGAGATTTTATCAGTTCTTGGGAAGACATTTTCGGCTTAAAATAATGCATAGCGCATAATGAGCGCAAATATAATATTAAAGTGTCACGCTAGGAACGCGTAGTGGTTAAAATACTTGGTACATTACTTATGGAGGGTAGTTGGTTGCAGTGAATTGATAATTGTATAAGTCCTCTATTTGTGACATAGTATCACGAGGCATTGTGTATGTATTTAAAAAGGGAGCTAATATATGGTATTATTGAGCGTATGTCATATGGGCCACGGCCGACTCTAAATCGCATTTTGTATAAGTCCTCTGTAAGGGATTGGTTCCCGAGGCACGTGAAGAGATTCGAATGCAGAATCTTCTTATGATAAAGCCCCTTAAATTCTCCGTCGTCGTATGTGTATTAATCTTCCCAATCAATGAGGACCCTCTCATAATTAATACTGCCAAGGTTACGAAAATGGTCTTTGAACCAAAGAATAGTTGTTTGAATGTATACGGTACAGTAAAGCCCGGTCTCCCCAGAACTGGATATAATGGGAAGGTTTGTTTTGAAAGCCTTGGAAATAAGCTACTAACGTTGGGTCAGACAGGGAGTCGCCGTCACCCTACGTGTCATAAATCGCACCCCAAGTAGTAGGGTCTAGCTCTCTTAAAGCGAGAGGGAACAGAGACCGTCTCGTAAGCTGTTGTAAAGAGAATGAATACACCAGGAGTGTTTAATGTTGTTAACGACCCGGGCGTTGAACCGAGGTCCTTGTAGATGGATATTTCGTTTGCCGGTTCAGATCGTAGTTTCTTATATGATAATGGTCTACTAAGACATAAGAGAAAAATAACAATCCCTATTGTAATAATGTATGGACGTGGGATTCCACGAGTTGATTGAAGGCAACTGAGTTCGGGAGTAACTATAGTTTTTTGACTGTGTCAAGTACCTTCACGCTCTGGAGTACACGATTGATTTTCTGATTACCTTAATATATTTGTGAAATAAAGAGAGATGATAACAACTGAATGTGTGGACATGCCCAAAAATATTGAGTTAGATAATTAACCTAGATTTTTTAAATATAATTATATATTTGTTTTTGAGAGATAAGAAAAAAAAAATAATGTTTGAGGTGTACAAGAATGACACCATAATAATGTAAATGCATGGAGCCAAAGAGCTCGGAGTTATGTAAACTTAATGTTAGTGCTTTATGGAAGTGAGACTAGTAAGAATTGTTGGTTTATGTGGAAACCACAAGTTTTGAATACAATATTTGTTTATATTTGTGATTCCTTGTTCATTTGGAACAAGCAGTTGATTATTGGGTCAGTAAATTAAATTGTTAAAGTGTATGTAGCGCCATTAATTTTATTAATTAAATGTGTTTAAATAGGAGTTGATTCTGTTGTTATTTTTGCAAGTGTATCCTCTAATTAATCCAAAATATGTGAGTCACAGAGTGGGGGAACTTACCGCTGCCCCGAAATCCCGAATTGAGCTACGCTGGTATACTGTGATTGGCATATTTCTTGCTAAATGGGCACAGTATTACAAAATAAACTTTTAATTTCGAACGTGCCTCTTCCTTTAGAACAGTTAAAACGATTCTCGGCTCGATAATCGGAACTGGTGGGTCCCATGATATGGATTATAAAGTTTGCATAATTCGCACGGCCGCCATCCTGAAATGGTATGGCGGACGACCTTGTAGGTTGGTCACAAGACGCATCCTATACGAAGGTATGTTGTTACCAAATTTGGTAGAGATCGGATGATTTGGTTAGTCGTTATTTGATTTTACGTTTTGAACGTTTGAGTGGCCGCCATTCAGTTTTAGTAAAGATGGCGGCGATATAAAACATGACACTGAGGTGTCCTTTGCTAGTGCTACCTTTGTACCAAATTTCGTTCAATTCGCATTCACCGTGTTCGAATTGATAGGGGGGGACAGACATTCAGAGTACACACACTCACACACACACACAGACACACACACACACACACAGACTCACACACACACATACACACACACACACACAGACTCACACACACACATACACACACACAGACAGACACACTTTTTTCGCCCTGTGTTGATCTCATAAGTCTACTTTCATTTTTTGCAAAAATCGAAAGTAGGCTAATGAGATGGTGTGTGTCTGTCTTTCTGTCTGTCTGTCTGTCTGTCTGTTACTCAATAACGCAAGAACCACTGGTCCGATTTAAATGAAATTTTGCATGGATGTAGCTGATTTACCATGTTTACATATAGGATACTTTTAATTTCGATATCTTGCACTATTAAAATATGGCGACCATTTTAGTGACGTCACTACACCCTTTGGTTTCAAAATTTCATAATTCCATATCAAATAAAAAGAGAACGCTAAGAAATAGAAAACTTTTGATGGCACATACGAGCTTCAAACTTTAATTTCCTATCCGAAAGGTCCTTATCACATTTCGTGTATCTCCAACGGTTAGCGAGTAAAACCCACATATGTGACGACACTACACCCTTTGGTTTCAAAATTTCATAGTTCCATTTCAAATAAAAAGAGAACGCTAAGAAATAGCAAACCTTTGAGGCATACACGAGATTTACCATTTAATTTTCTATCCAAGAGGTCATGATCACTTCTCGTGTATCTCCAACGGTTAGAGAATAAAACCTAAATTTGTGCAATAAAACACGGTCAACACCGAGCGGTGCAGTATATCTCTACGTACATAAAAAGTAAAGTTTGTATGTTTTTTTTCGCTATTGCTACGGAAATTTGAGTTATTTACGCGTTTCAGACTGTTTTATTATGGATGCGCGCGAAAATAATTTTTTGGTCTGTCTGTAGGTTTGTTTGTTTGTCTGTGGACAACTTTGTTCCCTTATAACTCGAGAACGACTGGGTGTATCAACGTAAAATTTGGCACAGATATCAATCCGAGACACGACACTAATCATTGATGTAACCCTTCTCCGTACCTCTCATAAAAGAGGGCCTACCCCCTTAAATTACATGCAAATAGGAGGAGAAGGACGAGTCAAAGATCATTTTCAGCCCCTCAATGTGAGAGGCAAAACTCGGGGGCCCCAAAGGGTCCCCGAAATCCACATTTTAAAGCCCAAAAACCAACAATTTTTGAGATGTTCCCAGAAAACTAATTTCATTTAATAAACTAATGAACGAATACAAGCCGGTAACCATGGCAACAGGTTCTCAGAGGTCCATCTATTGCTGTAAGACGCAATGCAATTCCATTAATTACATTGGTGTGAAAGTTTGCAAACGGCTAGAAGGTTATCACGGAACCAAATTGAGCTGTAAAATTCATCAATACGTATAATGCGCTTAAGGGGGTCAAGGGGTACACTAGAATTTTTTCACGCGATTTACACCTGCTGGTGTGGTACGGCAGGTCTATTATATTCCTATCCCTATATTATATTATTATTATTAGTAGTATTATATTATGGCGTACAACGAGGAGACAAAGCCCCTCGGTGCCAGAAACAAAACTTGGGGGCCTCGAAAACTACATTATAAGGCTCTAAAACCAACAGTATCTGAAATATTCCCAGAAAACTAATTTAATTTAATATAACAATCTAATGAAGGAATGAAAATCGGTAACCATGACAACATTATCTCAAGTGGTGGCATCCAACTTTCCATCTATTTCTGTAAGAAGCAATATCACTCCATTTATACCTTGCCACGGTGGGTGAGTGGATAGCGTGTCGGTCTACTAACCCCAAGATTGCAGGTTCTCTCCTGGCCGTGGTACAGGCCGGACGTTTGTTTTAGACGAGTGAAAAATCTTAATGGAAGCCTGGAGGCGAGTTACTACAGTACCTGTGTTGTTATCAGCTGCCCCAAGCGTTCCGATGATTGATCAAGCTGTTTCACACTATTGCTGAAGTATAGTCACTGGCAAATATAATGACGTTCTGTTCGTAACTACGTAACGTGTACTTCCGTGTCACACAATACTTCGACGTGGACTGTACTGTCTGCTCAAGTCTGGAATTCCATTACATCAGATCCGTGGTGACAAATGTGAAGTGATAGGGTGAGAGAGTGACTGTGTACAGGCTCACCCTCAGGCTTAAAGTTCAAGGGCAATCGTCTAAAACAAACGTCCGGCCTGTACGTGATTTTTGAAAGGCAGCAAAAATACGACTCGCATGTCATACGATGTTGGCATGTCAAAGAACCCATTTGAATTCAGTAGGCCGTGTTCACAATGGCAAAATTAACCTCAGGAGTTTCCGCCAACACAAAGTTCCTCATTTCTCTACTAGAAAGCGCTATAGTGTTCAAGGAGCTTAGACATCTACCCTCCTGACTTTCATAGTGATTCAAGGAATAACGAAATTTCGACATGCAAGCTACCCTCTGGTTGCAAATTACGAAGCTTGCACCCGGCATGCGAGGCCATACGATATTATTATTAGGCTACTCCATTTATTACACTTCTGTGAAAGTTTGCAAATGGCTAAAAGGTTATCACGGTGCCAATGTAGACTGTATAATTCGTCAATGTAATTAAGGGGGTCAAGGGGTACCCTAGAATTTTTTCATGCAATTTCACGTGCGACATATAGTACAGAAAATCTATTATATCTACAAACAGAAACATTATTTTCAAAAATTCCTGAATTGAATCAGCATTTTTTGCGGCTTTTAGGAATTTGGGCCATTTGAGGCTAAAGAACCTGAATTTTCTTGCCCCACAAGCCTTTACTGTATAATTTATGAAAGGGGTCTTCCTGTGTATGGGGACCTAACCCAACGAAGAGGGTAAGTTCTTATGTGACATGTATTGCGTTTCGTCTACGAGGCTTTCAATTCTATTTGACGTCAGGAAGTACACGTTAGGTGAATTTAGTTTGAGAGCACATTTTAACTAATCCTTTTTTTGGTCGACATACGGGTTCATCGTAAGGATGATTTTGTTTGATACGTATGGTAGATATACACATATTTGGATATCTGGGTGATACGTTGTAGACAATAGAAATGTCTGTCCGTCTTTCTGTGTAACTTTATTTAAGGCTATAACTCGTGTTCGAATGCTTGGTGCATCGTAAAGTTAGGTATGGTACCATGAGTCAATACACCAATCATTTATAAAACTCTTCACCGTACTTTTCACACCGTAGAAGGGTGGATATAGGGAAAACTTCTCAAAATACATGCTGAAATAGGCGAAATACAAAATTATCCTAGAAGGACGACCAAAGCATATGTTGCGCTTCTCAATATGAGACACAAATTCGGGAGTCTATAAAGGGTCTCCGAAAACCACATTTTAAGGGCCTTAAATTAACAGTGTGTGTGATATTCCCAGAAAACTAACTTCGTTCTGATAAACTTATGAAGGAATGACAAACCCCTAACCATTGCAACAGTAGCTCAATAGATAATGTCTGGTGTTAACACCGAACACCGTTCGAAGAACGGGTACTTCTGCTAGTACTAATATATAAAAATGAGATGGTGTGTGTCTGTCTTTCTGTCTGTCTGTCTGTTACCGAATAACGCATGAACCACTGGTCCGATTTAAATGAAATTTTGCATGGATGTAGCTGAAATACCAAGTTTACATATAGGATACTTTTAATTTCGATATTATGCACTATTAAGAAATGGCGACCATTTTAGTGACGTCACTACACCCTTTGGTTTCAAAATTTCATATTTCCATATCAAATAAAAAGAGAACGGTAGGAAATAGCAAACTTTTGATGGTACATATGAGCTTTGAAATTTAATTTCCTATCCGAAAGGTCCTTATCACTTTTCGTGTATCTCCAACGGTTAACGAGTAAAACCTACTTTCAGGACGTCACTACACCCTTTGGTTTCAAAATTTCATATTTCCATTTCAAATAAAAAGAGAACGCTAAGAAATAGGAAACTTTTGATGGTATACACGAGCTTTAGCATTTAATTTTCTATCCAAAAGGTTCTTATCACTTTTCGTGTATCTCCGACGGTTAGCGAGTATAACCTAAATTTGTGCAATAAAACACGGTCATCACCGAGCGGTGCAGTATATCTCTCTATATATAAATAGAAAATGTGTCTGGTTTTTTCTGAATTTCTACGGAAATTTGAGTTATTTACACGTTTCAGACTGTTTTATGATAGATGCGCGCGAAAATAATGTTTTGGTCTGTCTGTTTGATTGTCTGTGGACAAATGTGTTCCCTTATAACTCGAGAACGGCTGGGTGTATCAACGTAAATTTGGTACAGATATCCATCAGAGGCACGACACTAATCATTGATGTAACCCTTCTCCGTACCTCTCATAAATGAGGGCCTACCCCCTTAAAATGCATGCTGAAATAGGAGTAGAAGGACGAGACAAAAATCATTTTCAGCCCCTCGATGTGAGAGACAAAACTCGGGGGCCCTGAAGGGTCCCCGAAATCCACATTTTAAGGCCCTAAAACCAACCGTTTTTGAGATATTCCCAGAAAACTAATTTCATTTAATAAACTAATGAACGAATACAAGCTGGTAACCATGGCAACAGATTCTCAGAGGTCCATCTATTGCTGTAAGACGCAATGCAATTCCATTAATTACATTGGTGTGAAAGTTTGCAAACGGCTAGAAGGTTATCACGGAACCAAATTAAGCTGTAGAATTCATCAATACTGTAACGTGCACGGGGTTCGTGCAATTGCCGAGCGGTCGCCATTCTTTATCCTCGTAGTGACGGGCAGGCAGGGTGGGTGAGCAATGCGGAATGGCCAGTCCGGCCAGGCTAATTGGGTAAGCTCCTCCCAAGGCCGCCAGGATAACAATAGCCCTACGAAGCAGGTATACTATTGGCGCAAGACCCACCAGACTATTCTGTCTCTCGAACCTACTGGAAGAGGAAAGGCAATCCGGAACATCGCTGGGAGGGGCTCGAGGGTTCTAGAATCCACCTGATTGGGAACAGCCAACTAGAAAGAACTGGGTGGTCCCAGCATAGAATCCACTAGAACACTCTCAATGCCGCGAGAGGTTGCGACGCCCAGAACATTCCAGTCCAGAGGCCGATTGTTTATATACGAGCGATGTGCGCGAGCAGGGAGTCAGTGTGAGTCCTGAGTGAGTCCGCGCTGTCAGTGTTAGTTGAAGCAGTTTGCCGTGCCTAGCGCGATGAGTGAAAATAAATACTGGAGGACTGTAAATAGTGAAGATAAATAATGTAAATAGTGACTGTGGAAGATAAATAGTGACTGCAAGAGAAACTGACTTGTAGAGGCCAGTGTACATAAATAGTGACTTGTAGCTGTATAAAGTGCAATTCTGTGTATGTGTGTGTGCAAGTAAGTAGGCGTAGGCCTAATTTGTGTAAATAATTTGATTTAGTGTGAATTAGTGTAAATAACATTAGTGTAAATAAAGTATTAGTGCATTATAGCCTGACCTATTTTTACGAACCCTAAGAACGTTACAATTGGTGTCAGATGTGAGGGTCAGGTTATACGTGAGTGCTTCTGTATGCAACAGTGCGTACTTTTGAAAAGGCCTACTTTAAGGAAGTGTGTACGATAGTTAATTGCTAAGTGACTGTCTGGTGTGTACCGTCTGTAAGCCTAGTTCATCGTGTGCTGACTGTCTGAGTGTCCCGAAGTTTGGACTGTAAAATGGCGACAAGGAAAGTAAAACTTTCAGAACTGAAGGTGTCAGAATTGCGTGAAGAACTGGAAGAGAGGGATGTTGATGCAACAGGAACCAAGTCTACGCTACAAGTGCGGTTACGTCAGTTACTGCTGGACGCTGGTGAGGATCCTGACACATTTCTGTTCGAGATTCCTTGTAGCATGTGGGAGGTGTTGGAAAATGTGGAAAAGAAAATGTCAGAACATTTCGAAAACCTTGGAAATAAAATTACAGAACATTTCGAAAACCTTGGAAAGAAAATTGCGGCAACTCCAGAAAATTTGGAAAAGGAAACTGAGAAAAGTTCTGGAAATAAAGTGGAGCATTGTGGGCATGAAACTAGTCAAGACGAGCCGAAACCAGTCCTGAAGTCAAAACCGGAGTGTAACGAGCTTGGAGGCGGTATGGAAAGTGGCGCTGCAGAGGGTGCTGATAACCGAGCCGAATGCATCATGGAGTCCGGAGGTCGGAATGCTGAGCGAGATGGGGACAGTGCCACGAGTGGAAGGACCCCGCACGTCGATGAGGCTACATCACGGCAGATCTGCGGGACCGGGTTCGACACTGTGGCAAACCATGCCGGGTGCACGCAGGAGGACGGAACAGTTGAGCTCATCACGGGACTTCAGGAACGCATGGCGGAGGTGCTACGCGACATCCAGTCGGGGACCGGCTACAACGGGATCGTCGCGACGCTGGAGGAGCATCATGTGGGCCACCAGCTACCGCCCATGTACCAGCTACGGCTAGAAGATAAGGACAGTTGCGCGAGTAAGTCACTTCAAGAACTCGCGCTAGCTGGCTTGCCTCCTGAGCACGTACAACGAGAGGCGGAATACATCTTCACGGATGAGCATCGCGACGCCATGGTACCTCAGCGTTCGATGCTCAGTGGAAGGCGATACCTGCGGCAGACAAAAACCATCACGTGGGGAATGGCGGCGGCGAAGAGGACAGATTGCGGCACGCCACCGAAGAGGAGTGACGCCGCCGGAGAAGAGGAAACGGTAGAGGTTGGCTACCCTCCACCAAAGCGACGTAAACCACCACAGGGACGCCGTCGCAGTAGAAAGGTCACCTGTTTGCTACGGACTGTACGATGTCATCTGTCGCGAAAATGCAAGCAAGGAGCTGTATCCCACCTACCGAGACGAGAGAGAGCCAGCCCAAACGGGGGCTTATCAGCGCCGTCAATGCAACCCCTTCGGACCTCAGATAGCCTCACGATAAACAACTCGAGGCGAGTTGCTTTGAGGAGAGGGGGCAGTGTAACGTGCACGGGGTTCGTGCAATTGCCGAGCGGTCGCCATTCTTTATCCTCGTAGTGACGGGCAGGCAGGGTGGGTGAGCAATGCGGAATGGCCAGTCCGGCCAGGCTAATTGGGTAAGCTCCTCCCAAGGCCGCCAGGATAACAATAGCCCTACGAAGCAGGTATACTATTGGCGCAAGACCCACCAGACTATTCTGTCTCTCGAACCTACTGGAAGAGGAAAGGCAATCCGGAACATCGCTGGGAGGGGCTCGAGGGTTCTAGAATCCACCTGATTGGGAACAGCCAACTAGAAAGAACTGGGTGGTCCCAGCATAGAATCCACTAGAACACTCTCAATGCCGCGAGAGGTTGCGACGCCCAGAACATTCCAGTCCAGAGGCCGATTGTTTATATACGAGCGATGTGCGCGAGCAGGGAGTCAGTGTGAGTCCTGAGTGAGTCCGCGCTGTCAGTGTTAGTTGAAGCAGTTTGCCGTGCCTAGCGCGATGAGTGAAAATAAATACTGGAGGACTGTAAATAGTGAAGATAAATAATGTAAATAGTGACTGTGGAAGATAAATAGTGACTGCAAGAGAAACTGACTTGTAGAGGCCAGTGTACATAAATAGTGACTTGTAGCTGTATAAAGTGCAATTCTGTGTATGTGTGTGTGCAAGTAAGTAGGCCTAATTTGTGTAAATAATTTGATTTAGTGTGAATTAGTGTAAATAACATTAGTGTAAATAAAGTATTAGTGCATTATAGCCTGACCTATTTTTACGAACCCTAAGAACGTTACAATACGTATAATGCGCTTAAGGGGGTCAAGGGGTACAGTAGAATTTTTTCACGCGATTTACACCTCCGGGTTGGTACGGCAGGTCTATTATATTCCTATCCCTATATTATATTATTATTATTATTATATTATGGCGTACAACGAGGAGACAAAGCACCCTCGGTGCCAGAAACAAAATTTGGGGGCCCTAAAGGGTCCTCGAAAACTACATTATAAGGCCCTAAAACCAAAAGTATCTGAAATATTCCCAGAAAACTAATTTAATTTAACAAACTAATGAAGGAATGGAAATCGCTAGCCATGACAACATTATCTCAAATGGTGGCATCCAACTTTCCATCTATTTCTGTAAGAAGTAATGTCACTCTATTTATTACATTTCTGTGAAAGTTTGCAAATGGCTATACGGTTATCACGGAACCAACGTAGACTGTATAATTCATCAATGCAATTAAGGGGGTCAAGGGGTAACCTAGATTTTTTTCAAGCAATTTTCACGTGCGACATATAGTACAGAAGGACTATTATATCTCCAAACATTTGCAAAGTGAAATGCCATGCCCTGTGGTTCAGATTCCACGTAAAATGGAGGTCCCGTGGCTTATGATCTCGCGATTAATGGTCACGTAAAACTTCAATCATCCTTTATATCTCCAAACAGCAACATTATTTTCAAAAATTCCTGAATTGAATCAGCATTTTTTGCGGCTTTTAGGAATTTGGGCCATTTGAGACTAAAGAACCTGAATTTTCATGCACCACAAGCCTTTATAATTTATGAAAGAGGTCTTCCTGTGTATGTGGACCTAACACAACGTAGAGGGTCATTTTTTTATGTGAGATGTATTGCGTTTCGTCTACAAGTCTTTCAATTCTATTTCACGTCAAGAAGTATAAGTTAGGTGAATTTAGTTTGAGAGCAAATTTTAACTAATCCTTCTTTTGTCGACATACGGGTTCATCGTAAGGATGATTTTGTTTGATACTTTATGGCAGATATACCCATATTTGGATATCTGGGAGATATGTTGTAGACAATAGAATTGTCTGTCTGTCTTTCTGTGTATCTTTATGTACGCCTATAAATCGTGTTCGTAGGCGTGGTGCATCGTAAAATTAGGTATGGTAACCATGAGAGTCAATACACCAATCATTTATAAAACTCCTCACCGTACTTTTCAAACAGTAGAAGGGTGGATATAGGGAAAAACTTCTCTAAATACATGCTAAAATAGGTGAAATATAAAAAATTATCCTAGAAGGACGATCAAACCATATGTTGCGCTTCTCAATGTGAGACACAAAATTCGCGAGTCTATAAGGGGTCTCCGAAAACCACATTTTAAGGCCCTTAAATTAACAGTGTGTGTGGTATTCCCTGAAAACTAACTTCGTTCTGATAAACTTATGAAGGAATTACAAACCGCTAACCATTGCAACAGTAGCTCAATTGATAATGTCTGGTGTTAATATATAACACCGTTCGAAGGACGGGTACTTCTGCTATACTAATATATAACAAGATGTTCAGTAAAGAACATATAGCCTACTTTCTCCTAAATGCATATGTATTGTTATAACTCTTGTCCTTTTAAAGGAGTATAATTGAATGTTGGTTGTAGTAGCTTGTTGAAATACAACGTGCTATAGGGATATTAAACATGAATATGAGGTGCCCTTTGCTAGTGCTACCACTGTAAAAAAAACAACATTCAATTCGGTTTCACCGTGATTGAATTGATCTGGGGAATGGATTTGCACACATACATGGTCGCTATTTGCAAACTATTGGGCTGATGACCTTGTAATCAGTCATAAGATGCTTTCCACAAAAAGGCATGTTGTTGCAAAATCCGGTAGAGATCAAATTATTAGGATGGTCGAAATTTGATTTAAGCTTTTAACATTTGGGTGGCAGTCATTCCGTTTCCGTCAAGATGGCGGCGATATAAAACATGACACTGAGGTGCCTTTTGCTAGTGCTACCTCTGTACCAAATTTCGTTCAATTCGGTTTCACCGTGTTTGAATTGAAAGGGGGAATCGATTTGCACACATACTTGGCCACCATCTGCAAATTATTGGGCTGACGATCTAGCAGTTTTGGTCAGAATATGCTTCCCACATAAAGATTTGTTGTTGCAAAATTTGGTAGAGACTAGATTATTAGGTTGGTCGTAATTACATTTTAGCCTTTAACATTTGGGTGGCCGCGATTACGTTTCCGTCAAGATGGCGGTGATATAAAACATGACACTGAGGTGGCCTTTTCTAGTGCTACCTCTGTACCAAATTTCGTTCCATTCGGTTTCACCTTGTTCGAATTAGTAGGGGTAATCGATTTTGGCACAAAGATGGCCGCCATCCGCAAACTATTAGGCTAATGACCTATTAGATTTGTCAAAGGATGCTCCCTTCATAAAGGTATGTTGTTGCAAAATTTGGTAGACATCGGATGACTAGGTTAGTCGTAATTTGATTTAAACTTTGAACATTTGGGTGGCCGCCATTAGGTTTCCGTCAAGATGGCGGCGATATAAAACATGACACTGGGGTGCCCTTTGCTAGTGCTACCTCTGTACCAAATTTCATTCCATTCGGTTTCACCGTGTTCGAATTAATAGGGGTAATCGATTTTGACACAAAGATGGCTGCCATCCGCAAACTATTAGGCTGATGACCTATTAGTTTGGTCAAAGGATGCTGCCCCCATAAAGGTATGCTGTTGCAAAATTTGGTAGAGATCGGATGATTAGGTTAGTCGTAATTTGATTTAAGCTTTGAACATTTGTGTGGCCGCCATTACGTTTCCGTCAAGATGGCGGCGATATAAAACATGACACTGAGGTGTCCTTTGCTAGTGCTACCTTTGTACCAAATTTCATTCCATTCGGTTTCACCGTGTTCGAATTGATAGGGGGGGACAGACATTCAGAGTACCACACACTCACACACACACACACACACACACACAGACTCACACACATACACACACACAGACAGACACACTTTTTTTCGCCCTGTAGTGATCTCATAAGTCTACTTTCATTTTTTTTGCAAAACTCGAAAGTAGGCAAAAAATGAGATGGTGTGTGTCTGTCTTTCTGTCTGTCTGTGTGCTACTCAATAACGCAAGAACCACTGGTCCGATTTAAATGAAATTTTGCATGGATGTAGCTGATTTACCAGGTTTACATATAGGATACATTTTATTTCGATAATTTGCACTATTAGAAATGGCGACCATTTTAGTGACGTCACTACACACTTTAATCAAAACTTCATATTTCCTTATCAAATAAAAAGAGAACGCTAAGAAATAGCAAACTTTTGACGGTACATACGAGCTTCACTTTTCGTTTATCTCCAACGGTTAGCGAGTAAAACCCACATTTAAGACGTCACTACACCCTTTGGTTTCAAAATTTGATATTTCCATTTCAAATAAAAAGAGAACGCTAAGAAATAGCAACCTTTCGATGGCATACATGAGCTTTAACATTCAATTTTCTATCCTAAAGGTCCTTAACACTTTTCGTGTATCTCCAACGGTTAGCGAGTAAATCCTAAATTTGTGCAATAAAACACGGTCAACACCGAGCCGTGCAGTATATCTCTACATATATAAATAGAAAATTTGTCTGTTTTTTTTTCTGAATTTCTACGGAAATTTGAGTTATTTACACGTTTCAGACTGTTTTATGATAGATGCGCGCGAAAATAATGTTTTGGTCTGTCTGTCTGTTTGTTTGATTGTGGACAACTTTGTTCCCTTATAAATCGAGAACAGCTAGGTGTATCAACGCAAAATTTGGTACAGATATCCATCAGAGGCACGACACAAATCATTGATGTATCTCTTCTCTGTACCTACCATAAAAGGGGGCATACCCCCTTAAAATTAATGCTGAAATAGGAGTAGAAGAACGAGACAAAGCCCATTTTCAGCCCCTCAATGTGAGAGATAACATTCGGGGGCCCTAAAAACACATTTTAAGGTCCTACGTCCAACCGTTTTTGAGATATTCCCAGAAAACTAATTTAATTTAATAAACTACAGAACGAATGCAAGCCGATAACCATGGCAACAGATTCTCAGAGATCCATCTATTGCTGTAAGACGCAATGCAATTCCATTAATTACATTAGTGTGAAAGTTTGCAAACGGCTAGATGGTTATTATGGAACCAAATTAAGCTGTAAATTTCATCAATATGTAAAATGCGCTTAAGGGGGGTCAAGGGGTAGTCTAGAATTTTTTCACGCGATTTACACCTGCGGGTGTGGTATGGCAGGTCTATTATATTCCTATCCCTATATTATATTATTATTAGTAGTATTATATTATGGCGTACAACGACGAGACAAAGCCCCTCGGTGCCAGAAAAAAAACTCTAGGGTCCTTGAAAACTACATTATAAGGCTCTTAAACCAACAGTTTCTGAAACATTCCCAGAAAACTAATTTAATTTAATTTAACAAACTAATGAAGGAATGCAAATCCGTAACCATGACAATATTATCTCAAGGGGTGGCATCCAACTTTCCATCTATTTCAGTAAGAAGCAATTTATTACATTTATTACGTTTCTGTGAAAGTTTGCAAATATAAGGTTATCACGGAACCAACGTAGACTGTATAATTCACCAATGCAATTAAGGGGTCAAGGGGTAACCTAGGATTTTTTCATGCAATTTTCACGTGCGACATATAGTACAGAAGGTCTATTATATCTCCAAACAACAACATTATTTTCAAAAATTCCTGAATTGAATCAGCATTTTTTGCGGCTTTTAGGAATTTGGGCCATTTGAGACTAAAGAACCTGAATTTTCATGCACCACAAGCTTTTATAATTTATGATAGAGGTCTTCCTGTGTATGGGGACCCAACACAACGTAGAGTGTCAGTTTTTATGTGACGTGTATTGCGTTTCATCTACAAGACTTTCAATTCTATTTCATGTCAGGAAGTACACGTTAGGTGAATTTAGTTTGAGAGCACATTTCAACTATTCTTTTTTCTTTTCTTTTTTTTGTCGACATACGGGTTCATCGTAAGGAAGATTTTCTTTGATACTGTGTGGTAGATATACCCATATTTGGATTTCTGGGTGATATGTTGTAGACAATAGGATTGTCTGTCTGTCTTTATGTGTATCCTTATGTACGCCTATAACTCATGTTCGGATGCTTAGTGCATCGTAAAATTAGGTATGGTAAACATGAGTCAATACACCAATCATTTATAAAACTCTTCACCGTACTTTTCATACAGTAGAAGGGTGGATATAGGGAAAAACTTCTCAAAATACATGCTAAAATAGGCGAAATATAAAAATTATCCTAGAAGGACGACCAGAGCATATGTTGCACTTCTCAATGTGAGACAAAAAATTCGCGAGTCTATAAAGGATCTCCGAAAAGCACATTATAAGGCCCTTAAATTAACAGTGTGTGTGATATTCCCAGAAAATTAACTTCGTTCTGATAAACTTATGAAGGAATTACAAGCCGCTAACCATTGCAACAGTAGCTCAATTGATAATGTCTCGTACGTCTCTAAAAGCAACAGTACTTAAAAGGGTTGTAACACGAATAACATTGTTATTATTATTATTATTATAATGTCTGGTGTTAACACCGAACACCGTTCGAAGAACGGGTACTTCTGCTGTCTGAAAGTCTGTCTGTGTGTTAATCAATAACTCAAGAACCACTGGTCCGTTTTAAATGAAATTTTGCATGGATGTAGCTGATTTACCCGGTTTACATATAGGATACTTTTGATTTCGAAATTTTGCACTATTAAAAACTGCGACTATTTTAGTGACGTCATTAGACCCTTTGGTTTCAAAATTTCATATTTCCATATCAAATAAAAAGAGAACGGTAGGAAATAGCAAACTTTCGATGGCACATGCGAGCTTTGAAATGTAATTTCCTATCCGAAAGGTCCTTATCACTTTTCGTGTATCTCCAACAGTTAGCGAGTAAAACCGACATTTGTGACGTCACTACACCCTTTGGTTTCAAAATTTCATATTTCCTTTTCAAATAAAAAGAGAACGCTAAGAAATAGCAAACTTTTGATGGTATACATGAGCTTTAACATTTAATTTTCTATCCGAAAGGTCCTTATCACTTTTCGTATATCTCCAACGGTTAGCGAGTAAAACCAGAATCTGTGCAATAAAACACGGTCAACACCGAGCGGTGCAGTATATCTCTCTATATATAAAAATGAAAATTTGTGTGTTTATCTCTGAATTTCTACGGAAATTTGAGATATTTACACGTTTCAGACTGTTTTATGATGGATGCGCGCGAAAATATTTTTTTTGTTTGTCTGTCTGTTTGTTTGTTAGTCTGTGGACAAATTTGTTCCCTTATAACTCGAGAACGGCTGGGTGTATCAACGTAAAATTTGGTACAGATATCCATCAGAGGCACGACACCAATCATTGATGTAACTGTTCTCCGTACCTCTCATAAAAGGGGGCCTACCCCCCTTAAAATACATGCTGAAATAGGCGTAGAAGGACGAGACAAAACTCATTTTCAGCCCCTTAATGTGAGAGACAAAACTCGGGTCCCCGAAAACCACATTTTAAGGACCGAAGACCAACCGTTTTTTAGATATTCCCAGAAAACTAATTTAATTTAATAAACTAATGAACGAATGCAAGCCAGTAACCATGCCAACGGATTCTCAGAGGTCCCATCTATTGCTGTAAGACGCAATGCAATTCCATTAATTACATTAGTGTGAAAGTTTGCAAACGGCTAGAAGGTTATCACGGAACCAAAGCCGTAAAATTCCTCAATAAGTTTAACGCGCTTAAGGGGATCAAGGGGTACTCTAGAATTTTTTCACGCGATTTACACCTGCGGGTGTGGTACGGCAGGTCTATTATATTCCTATCCCCATATTATTCATTCATTCATTCATTTCGTATAGGCCATCTATGGACCGCGTCATTCCAACCGTCTCCTACTGGCTTTGATGTTTGCCCTGTACGCCCGCATTCGTTCTCGGTGGACTTCCTTCCGTTCCTGGGTCCAAATCTTTCCCGTTTTCAGCTTCGGTTTTTCTTGGAAACCTTTACAAGCTTGAAGTTTCCCTTTGAGTGGGACGCACTCCTGAATGTCTGTTGGTGTAATCCCCACTTCTTTCAGATCTTTATCCTGTTCAATGAACCAGGCCCATTTTGTTTTCCTCTCCTGAAAGTAAGTTATGTTGCGGTTGGTCAGTCTCGCTGGGCTCATTCGTTTCACATGCCCAACAAATGGTAACCTTCTCTTCCGGATGACGTTGCTTATCTTCTCCACATGAGTATATAGGTCATGGTTATGCCGTTTTCTGTATTCCCCATTATCTTTGATGGAACCCAATATCTTTCTCAAAATTTTTCTTTCTTTGGCCTCCAGTTTCTCGACCAAGCCTTTTTTCTTCATCGTGAGGCATTCAGAAGCATGCAAGACTTCCGGACGGATGACACTGCAGTAATGTTTTAGTTTTGCGTTGAAGGATATTGACCTTTTCATATAGATGTCCTTAGTTAAATGGTAGGCCATTTCCATTTTGCTCAAGCGCGATGTGAATGCTTCTTTCTCTGATAATATCCCTTCCCTGACCCGTCCTGAAAAGAAAAGTACATGGCCATTGGCTGAATAAAAAATAATAAAAAATAGGTGTTATAATTTCTCCCTATATCTATCTATATATTTAAAACACTAAGCTGATTTTTGTTACCGCGAGATTGAGGGAACGGTAGAACCGATTCACTTCGTAGAGCAATCTGTCGAAAGCTGTAGGCCTGTAGATTTGCAGAGTGTCTTTAAAATAAACAAATATGTTACCACATATTTTTAAATTTATAAACAAAGCTGCAAAATTATTCGCTCAAGCGCATGCGCAGAATCATCTTGATTAATGACAGACATGGCGGATGTCCACTGCGTTTTAATGCAATAGTTATTTATAAGAATTATAATAAAGGAGGGGAATATTGATTATGAAGTTTCCAGGATATAAACGGAAATAGAATATTATAAAAAACGGGAAATGTAGAAGAACTTATACGGACTGTTGAGAGTGAATGTTGTTTATGTAACTTAATATTGCATTCTACTAACAGTGATTCCGTAGCTCAGACGGTAGCGTTCAAATCTCTTAATTTATGCATCGCGCAATGGAAGCAGTTCAAATCCCACCTCCGACATATATTTTTATTTCTCAATTATTCTTTCTGCCTATTGGTTAAACATTGTCTTAACATATTTTACTTTTATTATTCCCATAAAGTAAGGAATTCTCCACGATTTACGTTCCCATATACTTTTAAATTATTAAATAAAAGATGGCCACAATCGCTTTCGCCATGAGAGACAATTGACGAACATAATTCATTTGTTGGACTCAGACATCGTGGTCACTCAGCCCCGTCTACTTTGGTGTGTGTGTGTGTGTCAAATTTTCTCTGATAACCTGTGTTATTGTGATGGCAGTACTGATGTGTGCATTTGTAATTAAAGTGGGGAATGGGAAATTGGCGACCGAGGCTTTAAGTTAGGAACTATCCTGGTATTTACCTGCAGTGGAAGTGGCTAACCACGGAAAACCACATCCCAGATTGTTGAGATGGGAATCGAACCTTGCCCTACTTAGTTTTGCCTCAAGAGTGCGCCCCGTTCCAGCCCTCAGACCAGAATTACACCTGCAGTGGAAGTGGCAAACCACGGAAAACCAATTCCCAGATTGTTGAGATGGGAATCGAACCTTGCCCTTCTTAGTTTTGCCTCAAGAGTGCGCCCCGTTCCAGCCCTCAGACCAGAATTACAGTTCTAGAGAAATGGCGAATAAAGGATTCACCGTATCGTAGTGTGATCTTTGTTTTTGAGAATTAAAAAGAGGGGATTGAAGAACTTCAGCAGGCGTTTGAGTTCGTTTGTTGTTTAAGTAACTTAATATTGGTTTAAAAGTCTGTTGACTGGGTGGCTCAGGGGTAACATTGCGGACCCAGGAATGAATTTTGCATAGTCGAAGGAGTCTCACCTCAGACATGTATTTTTATTTCCTAATTATTCTTTCTGGCTATTGGTAATTCATTGTCTTAACATATTTTACTTTTATTGATCCCGTACAGTAAGGAATTCTCCACGATTTACATTTTTTTTTTAGCGTATGGCTTTTAGTGCCGGGAGTGTCCGAGGACATGTTCGGCTCGCCAGTTTTTGTAGCTGCTTCGAGACGGACACCCAATGGGTGAGCTACAAGTACCGTTGGGGAGGGAAGGAGGGAAGTTGGAATGTAAGGACGAGGAGTTGGGAGGTAGCGGCTGTGGCCTATAGTTAGGGACCAAACCCGGCATTTGCCTGGAAGGAAGATGGGAAACCACAGAATACCATCTTCAAGGTTGCCGGCGGGGGGATTCGAACCTCCTCGCCTCCCGGATGTGAGCGACTGCCATCAGTCATGCCGTAGCCACCACGGCTAACTCACCCGGTACGATTTACATTGCCATATACTTTTAAATTATTAAATAAAAGATGGCCACAATCGCTTTCGCCATGAGAGACAATTGACGAATATAATTCATTTGATGGACTCAGACATCGTGGTCACTCAGCCCCGTCTACTTTGGTGTGTGTGTGTGTAAAATTTTCTCTGATAACCTGTGTTATTGTGATGGCTGTACTGATGTGTGCATTTGTAATTCAAGTGGGGAATGGGGAATTGACGACCGAGGCTTTAAGTTACGAACTATCCCGGTATTTACTTGCAGTGAACGTGGCAAACCACGGAAAACCACATCCCAGATTGTTGAGATAGGAATCTAACCTTGCTCTCCTGAGTTTTGCCTGAAGAGTGCGCCCCGTTCCAGTCCTCAGACCAGAAGTAAATTTCTTGGCAAACCAGGGATCGAACCTGGAATTCGGGGTGATAGCTCAGAATGTAGCCTTCAGATTGGGCTTCCCTGTGTTAATACGATTTTTGACAAGCACTGAGCATATAGTCTAACTCTTAAACTCCCTCCATTACGGTGGCTGTCGAAGTGAGTCTATGCTCATTCCAGTAGTTGGCGAAGTATGCTCCCTTGCTTAATTTACTGTCATGGAAATGCAAAGGATTGTACCTACATCAGGTGATGGAAATTGCTTATTTAGAGCAGTTTCGTACTGTTTATTCCAAAATGCAGGACGTTATCCTGAGCTGCGTTTGCAAGCAAATTGCAAAAATTGTTGCTGGCATGAATAATTATAAGGATTTTATTATTGGCGATCAGTATCATCGCATTATCATCAGCAACAAACTTGAGAATGAAAGTATCTGAACTTCATTGTATACTTGATTATTATTGTTTATTGATGATTTGTTTAGAGCACATAACAATGAGTCTAACCACGCTGTTGATTTTGGCAATGGAAGTATTATTTGCCATTTAATATTTGGCGGCTGCGTTGATGCAGGCCTCTATAGTGTTATTGAATATGACGTTAATTTGGAGAGAAATGCTGCAATAAATATATCCATTTGACGAAAAGGAACATTAGCCACAAAAAAGTGGGAAATCGTAGAAAATACGAAGCCACTTTTAAAATCTAATATAAAAATGCCATTTCAGAAACAATTCCAGATATTATGCCGTACAGTGTATGGTCCTTGACGAACAAATGTAAACATTGTTCTGCACTGTATTTCTATAGCGAGAAATCTACGCCAGGTTACTTGGACCTTTGGTGTTGTAATGGCAAAATTAATCTTCCTAAATATAACATATTTGACAGACTGCAACAATTTTTCACTGGAAATGATATCTCAAGGAATTTAAGAGAGAACTTCGTTAATGTATATTCCAAAATTATAAGCGACGGTTTCTGCGGCCAGTTGTATATATTAGACTCCTCAGAATTCTTGAATTCCTTGGAATTAAGTGATTTGCTTCCACATACTCCAAACGATTGACCCATAAATATGCTCCTGAGAAATCTGAAGTTTACTAAGGGCATCTAAATGCTACCATATTAATTACCGTAAAAGAAATATGTACGAAAATTGCTTGAATTTGGAAATAATAAGTGCAGTTAAAATTAGGCGGAGAGATCTAACCTTTCGACTTGATTCCATATTAATTATATGAAATATGCATGAAAAAGCTTGGATTTGGAAATAAGTGCAGTTAAAATTAGGCAGAAAGGTTTAATCCTTCGACTTGATTTAACACCACCGGATAAAACAATCATTTTCTTTTAAGAGGCAACATTTTCCGATTCGCTTGGCATACTTTATCACAATCAATAAAGCTCAAGGGGGAACTCTGGAACGTATAGGTCTCAATTTGCCTCATCAAGTTTTCAATCATGGCCAGCATTATGTTGCAATGTCTATAGAGTGCAATCTTTTGACGCCCTTAAAGTTTCAATAGTGCCAAAAATAATTGAACAAAGAACGTATATAATAACATTCTTCAGTAATTATTTTCTTATTGGCCGTCATGTATTGACGGGTTTCAACTAGTCTATATATTTAAAACAGTAAGGTGATTTTTGTTATCACGAGATTGAGAGAACGACAGAACCGATTTACTTCGTAGACCACTCTAACGAAAGCTCTTGACCTCTAGATTTGCAGTGTCTCTAAAATAAACAAATATATTACGCATGCGCACAATCCGCCTGGGGTCATGACAAAATGGCGGTGAGAAGTCCATTAAAATGTAAGTTATTTAATAAGCTTCCATGTAATTGAAAACATACATTAACCAAGTTCTGACAATAAAATATAATAACAGTATGAACGTATACGAATGTGCAACATTGATTTATTTGGATAATGAAATGGATTATTTCCTTCAGACAGCGGCTTTTGAAGATAATGAACGGCTGCGTCAGCTGCTGATAGCGAGTGCGCGGTTAGCTATGTGGTTAAGGCGACTGACTGTGGTTCCAAGGATCACCGGTTCGATCCGAGCCCTCGCCGATATATTATTTTTTTACCACTGAAATATTGTTTAATCAAGGAGTATTGGTAAGGTTTTATGTCTGTTAAAGATACATATTTCTACATTCCCTCTCAATACGTTTTATTTCCGTTTTACCATTGCATTACAGCATGTGATCAAAAGAGCAAACTCTTGTCCTCAGTACGCCGTTTAAATATCTGCAATCAGTTCCTATAACTGACAACAGATGGCAGTACATCAAACCCAAGACATGGCACGTTTTCACGTGATGGAGAATTATACAGGAGGGAATATTTAAGAAGGGAAATTTTGAGGAATATTAACCGACAGTTGAATGTGTAGGCTATGTTGTATATGTACCTTAATATTGCAATTTCCTCCCAATGCTTCGGTGGTCAAGTTATTAGCGTCCTAGACTAAAAGTTATAATTATGCATCGTCGATATACTCTTAAATTATTAAAGAAAAAAGTAGTTTTCAAAGCACTCGCGCGTGTCCACAATTGCTTTCGCCATAAGAGACACTTGGCAAACATAATTCGTTTGAAGGGCTCCGACATCGTGGTCACTCAGCCCCGTGTACTTGGGTGTGTATGTGTGAAATTTTCTCTCATAACCTGTGTTATTGTGATGGCTGCATTACTGTGTGTATTTGTAATTAAGGTGATAAATGGCAAGGAGACGGCCATGGCCTTAAGTTAGGAACTATCCCGGTATTTGCCTTAAGTGGAAGTGGGAAACCACGGAAAACCACATCCAAGATTGTCGAGGTGGGAATTAAACCTTCCTTTTCTTAGTTATACCTCAAGAGACTGAATGTGCCCCGTTTTTGCCCTCATACCAGAATTCAATTTCTTGGCAGAGCAGGAAATGTAACCCGGGTCTCCGGGGCGATAGACAAGAATAGGTGGGCCTCCATGTGTTAATACGATTTTTGACATGCACGGGACATAGAATTCAAAAACTGCCTCCATTAGGGTGACTGCCGAAGTGAGTATTGAGTATAGGCCTATGGTCGTTCCAGTAGTTGGCGAAGTGATTCTATGTTCCCCTGCAAAATGTACTGTCATAACCTATACCAGGTGATGGAAATTGCTTATTTAGAGCAGTTTCGTACTGTTTATAACAAAATGAAGAACGTCATTCTGAGCTGCGTTTTCAAGCTATTGCAAAAAATTTCGCTGGCAGGAACAATTATAAGGAATTTATTTTAAGCGATCAGTCTCATCGCTTTCTCCTCACCAACCAACTTGAGTATGAAAGTCTCTGGACGGTCATGTTGAACTTCATTGTATAAGACAATTGTTTAATGATTATTTGTTTAGAGTACTGAGTCTAACTACGCAGTTGATTTCGGCAATGGAAGTATTATTTGCCATTTAATATTTAGCGGCTCCGTTATTGCAGGACACTATAGTGTTATCGAATAATACGAAGCCACATTTAAAATCCAATATAAATAGGCCATTTCAGAAACAATTCCAGATATTATGCAGTACAGTGTACTGTAAGGTCTTTGACGATCAAATGTAAACATTGTTCTACATTGTATTTCTCTTGCGTAAAATCTATGCGTGGTTACTTTGGTCTTTACTGTTGTGAGGGTAAAATTGATCTGCTGGAATATAAAATATTTGCCAAGCTGCAACAATGTAATGATATTAATTTAAAAGTCATTGAACTTATATCCAGTAGTTCAAACACATACATCAGCGTTAACAGATTGGATACTGAAGATGAAAGCCAGCTACTTCATTTCCCTATTAATGAATTTTTCAATTCCTTGGAATTAAGTGATTCGCCTCGACATACTCCGAACGTTTGAGCCATAGTTATGCTCCTTAGAAATCTGAACGTTTCCCAAGGACTCATATATGGTAATATATTAATTGTAAGAAATATGTAAGAAATTGCTTGGATTCGGATATAATAGGTGCAGTAATATTAGGCAGAGAGCTCAAATCCTACGACTTGATTTAACACCTTCCGATAAAACACTTTCAGGTACAGTACATTTTCTTTTAATAGGCAACAATGTCCTATTCGATCGGCCTACTTTATCACAATCAATCAAGATCAAGGAGAAACTCTTGAACGTATTGGGCTATTTACCTCATCACGTTTTAAGTCATGACCAGCAGGATAGTGAAGGTACAAAAAAGGTCCTGTATGGGATGGCAAAGAATAAGAGGCGGAAAGATCCTACGGATTATGTTAGAATGGTGAACAAAATGGGACAAGGGATAGAAAATAGGGAAGAACTGAAGAAAATGTGGAAAGAATATTTTGAAGAACTCCTGAACCCAAAAGGAAACCACGGCGAGGAAGAAGAAATCGGGGAAGAGGTACAGTAGATGAACTGCAAACAGAAAAGGACTTAAGACGGAAAGAAGTGGAATATGCATTGAGGAAGATGTAAGGAGGGAAGGCACCGGGTGTGGATGAGTTGAGTGTGGAGATGGTGAGAGCAGCAGGAGAGGTGGGGATACAATGGTTGTACCGAGTGATGAAGGCAGCATGGAAGGAAAGGAAGACCCCAGAGGACTGGAAAAAGGGAATAATTGTCCCGATCTTCAAGAAAGGTAGTAGAACAGAATGCAGAAACTATCGGGGAATAACACTGATGAGTCATTGTGCAAAGATGTTTGAGAAAGTTTTGGAAAGGAGAATTAGGACAAGGATAGAAGGAGGGATGAGGGAAGAACCACATGGCTTCAGAGCAGGAAGGTCCACAGTGGATTTGATTTTTGCTGTAAGGCAGTTACAAGAACAGCACTATGAGTATGGAACAGATCTACTGATGGCCTTCGTGGACATTGAGAAAGCATATGACAGTGTATGCAGAAACAAAGTATGGAAGTCCCTGGAGGATAGAGGAGTAGAAAAATGGACTATAAGGAGGATAAAGGAGATGTACAAGGGAAGCGTGAGCTGTGTGAAAGTGGGAGGAGAGAGATCGGACTGGGTGGAACAGAGAAACGGCCTGAAACAAAGAAGTGCACTGTCACCGTTACTTTTCATTGTGGTGATGGATGACATAATGACCCGAGTGGCACAAGTAATTGGGGAAGGAAAGATGAAAGCAATGGTGTCTGCGGATGATTTGATGATTTGTGGAAACAAGAAGGAGGAGGTACAGGAACAGTTGGACGTGTGGGAAGGAATAATACAAGGATATGGGATGAAATTTAGCATAAATAAGAGTGAGATGGTGATCACAACAAGGAAGAAGAAAAGGTCCACAACGGGAATAACAACAGGTGGGGAACAGCTGAAGAAAGTGGAGAGTTTCAAGTATCTGGGAAGCCTGATACAAGAGAATGGAAGAAACTGTAGAGAAATAAATGAGCGGGGGAGACAGGCAGAAGCAATCCGGAGGAGTGTGAGAAGCATGTTATGGAACATGGATGTCCCTCAGAACAGCAAGTAGATCATATATCGTAATATGTCCCTATCCTGACGTATGCCTTGGAGACCTGGGTCATGAAAGGAAGGGAGAAGAGCAAAATACAAGCCAGTGAGATGAGGTTCTTGAGAAGCAGTATTGGAGCTACAAAGAGGGACAGAATAAGAAATGAGAGGACCAGAGAATTAATGAAGGAGGAACCATTACAGGATGGTATAGAGAAATCTAGACTTAGATGGTATGGACATGTAAAACGAATGGAGGAGAAGAGGATACCCAGGAGGATACACGAGACGAACTGGGAAGGAAAGAGACCAAGAGGGAGACCGAGAGACAGGTGGCTGGAGGGGTTGGACGAAAGCGTGAAGAAGAGAGGAGAAGACTGGACAAGGGTGGAGGCTGAGAGATGGTGGGAAGACAGAAGACGTTGGAGAGGCTTGTGTTCCAAACAGACCCGGCCAGTGACTGGAAACTGTGCAAGATGATGATGACCTCATCACGTTTTCAGTCATGACCAGCAATATGTTGCACTGCTGAGAGTGCTATCTTTTGACGCCCCTAAAGTTGCAATAGTGCTAAAAAGTAATCGTACAAAGAATGTAACTTATATAAGAAGCTTCTTCAGTAAATTTGTTTTCCATTGTCCGTCATGTTTTGACGGGTTTCATCTAGTTATATTATTATTAGTATTATATTATGGCGTACGACGACGACACAAAGCCCCTCGGTGCCAGCATCAAAACTCGGGGGCCCTAAAGGGTCCTCTAAAACTACATTATAAGGCTCTAAATCCAACAGTTTGTGAAATATTCCCAGAAAACTAATTTAATTTAATTTAATTTAACAAACTAATGAAGGAATGCAAATCGGTAACCATGAGAACAGTATCTCATGGGGTGGCATACAACTTTCCATCTATTTCTGTAAGAAGCAATGACACTCCATTTATTACATTTTTGTGAAAGTTTGCAAATGGCTATAAGGTTATCACGGAACTAACGTAGACCGTATAATTCATCAATGCAATTAAGTGGGTGAAGGGGTAACCTAGAATTTTTTCATGCAATTTTCACGTTCGACATATAGTACAGAAGGTCTATTATATCTCCAAACAGCAACATTATTTTCAAAAATTCCTGAATTGAACTAGCATTTTTTGCGGCTTTTAGGAATTTGGGCAATTTGAGTCTAGAGAACCTGAATTTTCATGCACCACAAGCCTTTATAATTTATGAAAGGGGTCTTCCTGTGTATGGGCACCTAGCACAACGTAGAGGGTCAATTTTTATGAGACGTGTATTGCGTTTCGTCTACAAGACTTTCAATTGTATTTCACGTCAGGAAGTACACGTTAGGTGAATTTAGTCTGAGAGCACATTTTAACTAATTTTTTTTTGTCGACATACTGTGCCCAACTCTAGGAATGGGTATTCCAAGATTCAGACACCTAGATATCAAGGGAAAGGCTGTAGCCGCTTTTGAAAGTTCAGATATTTGAATATCGCGCTACATTGCTTCGAGAAGCATTTAGAAGAATTTTACCGATAGTTGGATGTCAAGTGACGTAGCGAGTAATAGCAGAGGTGGAGGCTATTTATTGATTAAATAGTTAACTATGGAGTAGAGACTTGAGACTGGGATCAGATTACTGGCACGGCCAAATGAAAGAGAATGCAATTAGTATCAAGTAAATCGGACCAGGGATTCAAGAGATATGAGGATTTCCAGATATCAGGCGATGACGCGTGACCCTGACCGTTTTGAATAAAAGCCAGCTGGAGCAGGCATGGTTAGCTCATTCTAACACAAGCACTTGGCAAGCAAGTTGCGTCTACGCTGAGCCAAGGCACATGGTTGCCGATTCTACGCAGAAGTTCTTTTCAAATCGTGATAGTCACGAGAAGTGCTGCGCAAACGAGTTGGAACTTAGTAAGTTTCTGGTGAGGAGAATCACTGAGGTGATTGTTTTTCTACAGACATTGGTGGAAATATTTATATTTCTGCAAGGACATATGCTAGACTTTGTCTAGAAAATAGTATTTTGTCACAGTCCAGCAGTAACTTAATACTTGGATGTTTAAATCCATTTCAAGTCAGTTTTCATTTTTGTAACTAGTTAACCACTTCGATCTGTCAGTACACTGAAGACTAGTCTATAACGGTGGCGTTCATTAGTCTACGCAAGGGAAACTGCAGGTTGTCTAGCGCATGGCAGATGGTATACAAACCATGCCCAGGGAACGATCTTCAGAACAGCCGTTAATTGCTTAGACTGTCAATGTTTTTCTTGTACTGATGAGATTACAGTGAGTTATGTTACAACTGACATATCTAAGAAGAGATCACTTAGATCTGACCCTATTTCAACAAACTGTTATGGCTTTGATAGAAGCCCATATTAAAATGGAACAACAGTTTATTCAAACGTCAAAAGATACTACCACTATGTCTGACTAGACGAATTGTGGGTCTACAATGGCGGCCGATACAAGGATTATACGTGCTTGTCCGATAGGGCATGTCTATGGATAAATCTGGTACAGACCAGGTTTACTACACTTCAAGACCATCAAGAAATGTAAGCCACATTTGAATTATATTATGCCTAGCTAATTGGAACAAACTAATTTTTCTGCAGATGACCAACAAAGTTTTTCGTCGTATTTAAAGCTTGCAATGATTTACGCAAGACTTGTTAGAGTTATTCTGGGCATTTTCAGCACTCAGAACAGGGTAAGATCGATGACCGAGCATTTCGAGCATTTATTTGAATTTTTCATATTTTAAGGAAACCACGGAAAACCCCGATGTAACTGTAAAAGTTAAATTTATTTTTGTTGAGGAATGGATATTTTTTCCATATTCGAAGGTTCGAACATATGGATTCTCACATAATGAGATGATAATTAAACATATTTAAAATGATAATACAAATAATAATAATGATAATATTCCACTAATAATAATAATAATAATTTTTATAATTTTTCTAAATGATTCTTGGATATTATATTTTCTAATATCATATGTATTGAGAAAGAGCCTATGAAGTAGTTTAATCATTTCTAGTTTGGAACAGGAGATTTTCCGAAGGAGAGTGGTTAGCGCAAGCCCGCATTCAACCAACATTTCAGTTCTGGTTGAACAGTTGATATTTGCATTGAGCAAAGTATATTTTCAGATAACACGGAGAGGCATGAAACGGGAAGCAATTGATATTTGTATCAAATAGGATATTTTTGTATTTATATAAAATCATGACGTAAATACACTCGAAAGTGAAATGAAGCTTTTCATAAGTATGGTAAATTCACGGGTTGAACTGAATGGTAAAATAAAATAAACTTGTAAGTTTATTAATCTTCCAGTGTTGATAACAAGCAGAGGCTTGATTTATTGTATAAATTTTGGGAAGAAAATTTATGTGTGTGGAGTAGTTGAAATGCCATTCCCAGGTGCGCATGTTAAGTCGCAGGAATGAAGGTTTTTTCGAGCATCAATCAAATAGCGGGTTCGATGGCTCAGGTTTATAGTAGGAGTATTGGAGCCACACATTTCGTCGTATGAATAACCCGAAGTTTATTTCTTTAAAACCATCAGTTCTTATTTCAACCTTGTTTACGAATTCCATTTAGACTTTGATTTTGCTAGAACCCGGATTTGTCATGATAGTAGTTTATTCTTCTTCAGAGGAAGACCTTTGCCGTTGTTGTTGTAATATTGTGTTCTTACACAGATAGTAGAATGGGCCACTGCCAATTAAAATAATTCTTTAACCACGAATAATTTGAAGGATATTTTCAATCCTAGTGCCATGAACTAAATGAATTTATTATAAAGCTACAATTCTTATTTCCGCATTCTGTCGAAGAATTGCAAGTTGTGAAAGTTGCTAAAAATGGCCATGAATATAAATATTTTTATAATAATGATTCCAAGTGGATAATTGAATAGTTGAATGGTTCAACCATTTATTGATCAAGTTGATGATTCAGAAATCATATGTTTTGTTTGGAACTTGAAGTTCATAATCGAGTCACTTCTCGAATGTTTAATGTCAGAAGAACAATTAATTGTTGTTGTGCTTCGCACAGTTCTTCGATGCTATGCTCAATGGTCAAATACTTTTCAGATGTTATTAATATGTATAAATAATTTGTGTTGCTACGATGATAATAATATTTTCGACGATATATTTTTGAAACTGGAAAAACAAGTGAAAATTTAGAATTCTATAAACATTTATTCTACGAGTGTTAATATCATGTAAATAGTCAAACCGTGATCTACGTTATTTCCAGTATAGACAATTAACTTTGAACTGGAATTAAGTATTAATAATTTTGGAACACAGTCCACAGGACTATTAATCGGACTTGTGTTTCCAAAAAGATTGTCAAATGTGTTTGGGAAATTTCTGTATATTGTGTGTAAATAAGAGTGTGGATCGCCACACGTGGAGTGATGCTGCTTTGAGCATCTTTGCAGTCAGATTTTAACTTTAAAATAAACTGAGATAATTTTACCAGATGTGTTTCTCCCAATTAAATCTCCTTCTATCCTTATTGCTGCATTGAGCCAAAAATCAGTAAAGCATTTTTTTAATTTGATGTCGTTTTTGCGATTTGCTTTAACCCATCTGGCGCTCCGGGATATTTTGACTCTCGTGCTGACTGATTATTGGTAAAATGCATATGTGGTCGTGCGGACTCCGGTCTAAACGGGCACAATACGGGTTCATCATAAGGATGATTTTATACTGTGTGGTAGATACACCCATATTTGGATATCTGGGTAATATGTTGTAGACAATAGAATTGTCTGTCTGTCTTTCTGTGTATCTTTATGTACGCCTATACCTCGTGATCGGATGCTTGGTGCATCTTAAAATTAGGTATGGTAACCATGAGAGTCAATACACCAATCATTTATAAAACTCTTCACCGTACTTTTCATACAGTAAAAGGGTGGATATAGAGAAAAACTTCTCAATATATGCTAAAATATGCGAAATATAAAAATTATCCTACAAGGAAGACCAAAACATATGTTGCGCTTCTCAATGTGAGACAGATAATTCGGGAATCTATAAAGGGTCTCCGAAAACTACATTTTAAGGGCCTTAAATTAACAGTGTTTGTGATATTCCCAATAAACTAACTTCGTTCTGATAAACTTGATGGAATGACAAACCGCTAACCATTGCACAGTAGCTCAATTGATAATGTCTGGTGTTAACTACGAACACCGTTCGAAGAACGGGTACTTCTGCTAGTTGGAAATAAATATAAGCTTCTATGTAGTAAAATTAGATAATTTTTCTTAAATATTGAACACCTATCGTTTAGCGTATTCATACTATATTTAAACATATAAACATTATGCTAAAAATACATCAAACTTGGTAGAAACTATCATATCCGCAGGTGGTATAATTGCGGAAACTACGTATCATGTCATGATAAAGAGTGGAAACTACGTATCATGTCATGATAAAGAGTACAGTTACGAAACATTCTTCAATCATCCCAAGTAATAATAGCAAAATCAGTTTTAATCGGGTGTAGCAAACTGCGCGATACCTCAATTCTTATTTAGAACACCTTCGCTACTTTACTGCGAGAGCTAAACGCTAAAAAAGTATTTCACCTCCCTATAAGGGCTCTCAAACTAGATTGTATATTGAATTCCAGGGCCAAGCAATTAAAGCTCAGCGAGTTTTCTATGTTTACCCCGTGTATTGTGCGGTGTTTCATTAGCCGTGAAAGGCAAAATACCAACTTTATTGAAATAAGTCTGCCCAGTTCTGCAGTAAGATTAATATGAGCACTAAATGTACTAATGTGACAGTCGGTAGTCTTCGACACATTCGTCTGTGAATTTGGGTTTCTGATCATGGTAAAAAGAAAACGACAAAAAGCAGATGAATATTGGCCAACAGAAATATTCAGTTAACAAAAAACAAATCTACAAAAAGAAAAATAAGCTTACCGTGCAAAGTAGAAAGCACTATAACATTGTGAAACAGCGTAAAAATCCAAATACGCACATACAATAACCGGCACAAAGAGTATAAAATTAGACTCAAAATCACGTCTCGTTTCAGACCCAACAAACTACCTCTATAAATGAAACAGTTAGGCTATTGTAGAGACTAACATAGACTAACATCGCTCGGCGTGGACCGTGTTTTATAGCACATATTTAGGTTTTACTCGCTAGCCGTTGGAGATACACGAAAAGTGATAAGGACCTTTCGGATAGAAAATTACATTTTAAAGCGCGTATATACCATCAAAAGTTTGCTATTTCACAGCGTTCTCTTTTTATTTGAAATGGAAATATGAAAATTGTCGCCATTTTTAAATAGTGCAAAATATCGAAATCAAAAGTAGCCTATATGTAAACCTGGTAAATCTGCTACATCCATGCAATATTTCATTTAAATCGGACTAGAGGTTCTTGCGTGATTGAGTAACAGACAGGACGACAGACACACACCATCTCATTTTTATATATTAGTATGATGATGATGATATAACATTGTGAAACAGCGTAAAGATCCAAATACTCACATACAATAACCGGCACAAAGAGTATAAAATTAGACTCAAAATCACGTCTCGTTTCATACCCCACAAACTACCTCTATAAATAAAACAGATCATGTAGAGACTAACATAGACTAACATCGCTCGGCGTGGACCGTGTTTTATAGCACATATTTAGGTATTACTCGCTAACCGTTGGAGATACACGAAAAGTGATAAGGACCATTCGGATAGAAAATTAAATTTTAAAGCTCGTATATATCATCAAAAGTTTGCTACTTCTCAGCGTTCTCCTTTTATTTGAAATGGAAATATGAAAATAGTCGCCGTTTTTAAATAGTGCAAAATATCGAAATCAAAAGTAGCCTATATATAAACCTGGTAAATCAGCTACATCCATGCAAAATTTCATTTAAATCGGACCAGTGGTTCTTGCGTGATTGAGTAACAGATAGGACGACAGACACACACCATCTCATTTTCATATATTAGTATGATTAAATGAAATTAGTTTTCTAGGAATATCCCAAAAACGGTTGGTTTTAGGGCCATAGAAAATTTTGTCTCTCACATTGAGGCGCTGAAAATGAGCTCTGTCTCGTCCTTATACGCCTATTTCAGCATGTATTTTAAGGATGTAGGCCCTCCTTTTATGAGAGGAACGGAGAAGAGTTACATCAATGATTAGTGTCGTGCCTTTGATGGATATGTATACCAAATGTTACGTTGATTCACCCAGCCGTTCTCGAGTTATAAGGGAACAAAGTTGTCCACAGACAAACAAACAAACAAACAGACAGACAGACAAAAAATTAATTTTCGCGCGCATCCATCATAAAACACTCTGAAACACGTAAATAACTCAAGTTTCCATAGAAATTCAGAAGAAACAGACAAACATTCATTTATATATATAGAGAGAGAGGGAGAGAGATACACTGCACCGCTCGACGTTGACCGTGTTTTATAGTATTTACTCGCTAACCGTTGGAGATACACGAAAAGTGATAAGGACCCTTCGGATAGAAAATTAAATCTTAAAGCTGCTTGTGCCATCAAAAGTTTGCTATTTCTTAGCGTTCTCTTTTTATTTGAAATAGAAATATGAAATTTTGAAACCAAAAGGATGTAGTGACGTCACTATAATGGACGCCATTTTTAAATTGTGCGCAATATCGAAATCAAAAGTATCCTATGTGTAAACAAGGTAAATTAGCTACATCAATGCAAAATTTCATTTCAATCGGACCAGTGGTTCTTGCGTGATTGAGTAACAGATAGGACGACAGACAGACAAACACACACCATCTCATTTTTAGCCTACTTTTCACATTTTGCAAAAATGAGGAAAAAGTAGACTTTTGAGATCGATCTGGGAAAATGTGTGTCTGTCTGTCTGTCCGTCCGTCCTTCTGTCTGGCTGTGTGTGTGTCTTCCCCCCCCCCTATCAACTCCTAAACGGCTACAGCAATCGAAACCAAATTTAGTATGAGTAAAGATGTAAACCGGAATATCTCAAGCCCATATTTGAAAATGATGTCAGTGCTACCAACTGCTGAAAAAAGCATTATACATTTGAGCTCCATGATGGATATCTTGGAAGGTATGCACGGGAGGTATTCCAAAATTGGCATACATGTAGATAATACTATTTCAGTTTAATTTCCTCGAGGCCATACATCACAGTGTTGCCAAAATAATTTTAAGCCTTCTGATATGTCCAATTTTTAAATGCTTATAACTTCTACACTATCAGTTGGATTTCAACCAAATTCCGTATCTGCTATGTGTAATATAACAGATATGACTATAAGTATTCTTAAGAGCAATCAGTGCTGCCAACTGTTCATAAATGCTGACTATATTTTTTACCCTAATATCAATATATCAGAAAGTATGCAATCCAACAGCTCTATTGCACACGTATAGCACCTGACATTCTAGATTAATTTGGAGTAGTCTAATTAATATAGGCTAAGTCAGTGCTGCCCCCATGATTCTATGCCTGCTGATAGGTCCAATATTAAAATACATGTAACTTCTATACTAACAAATGGATTTCATCCAAAATTGGCACAACAAGATATCATAATATCTCAGATTTTTTCTGACCAGCACACTCATGACATTGTTGCCAACATGCTTTTACACGTGCTGATAGATCCAATGTCTAACTGCATGTAACGTCCATTGGACTTCAACTAAATTTTGTATTCTGTACCTTAAGAGATAGATAGATAGATAGATAATGCCTTTATTGGTGGCGAAGTTAGGGCTCAAGGCCCTCTCTTACACTTAAACACTAGAAGAGTATACATCTAAATGACATAATTACAAATACCAATAGCACAAATAATATTAATAGCAATAAGAGTAGTGATAATATGAATAATGGTAGAATCATTGATTTCGAAAATACACAAGGTAAAGTAGCCTTAAATGACGTAACTAAAGTAATCCGATCATTCATCTCATTCATGCATTCGTTCATTCAACATTTATCCAGGAAGTCAGCGGGATCCACCCAGCAAGCCACTTTAAACTTGCGATGAGAGAGATTGTCTCCAATGTTCGCAGGTAGCAAATTCCATGACCTGGACGCAGAGATTATGAACGAGCGATTGTAAACAGCAGTACGGTTTATAGGTATGGCAAGAGAGGAGCCAGATCTCGTATTGTGGTCATGATAGGACGAGAGGTAAGAAAACGGTGAAACAAGATAGTTAGTGGTATTAGTGGAAAGTATTTTGTGCAGTAATGATAACATGTGGAGTTCACGACGCTGGTGCACTCGAAGCCACGACAGCTCCTTATAATAGGGTGATATATGAACATCATATCGCAGGCCAAATATATATCTTACACAGTTCTTGAGGCACCGGTCCAGTTTCTTGTTACTGTTGTAATCTATCAATTCTTGCCACAAGATGGCTTCACCCAGAGAAGCCATTTGTAACTTTGAAGATACAAAAATTAAATAAAAATGAATATTCTGCCTCATAAATGGCCTTTCTTTAAAATTTAAGCAAATGACATAATTAGTACTGTAATTGAACAAATGCACCTTTTTGAAACTCTTCTTATCTCCGGGCGTGTGCAGATATTCTGAAAGGACTGGCTCGTACATAGGCCTTACCAAAACCTCCTATAAATTAATAAAGACGAAGGAAGGTTTACATGCATCTAACTAAAAAGAAACTATCCAATTTACATTTACTTTATATTCTGAAGCTGCATGAAAGAAAAGGATAAATATAATAAAAAAGAGTGACACACAAGAAATGCAATTAAAATATATAATATAATAATGTAATAATAATAATAATATTTATGCATGTAAAGATTTCTTAGTTTGTTTTCACATTACCGGTAATGCCGTCGTCTGCCCAATATGTCCATTTCACTTCTACACCACTTTGAAGCTGGTCAGCCATGCCTTCACATTTGACGGTTCTCTTCAACGTTGCACAATTATTTGCATAGGCATCAACCCTACTGTGATGGTGGCATAACAGCCAGAACCCAATCACCCTCCGTCGAAACACGAAGCACTCAGCTCAAGAGAGACACACTATCCAACCAGTGATCTCAATGTCTAGAGGGACCATTCCTTCCGTAGTGCACTCAGGTAGCTTGCTACCGCACGTCTGTATCCCACTGCCCGTCCGTCAAGCCACACCTCAGGCCAGGGAGTCCTTCTCAGAAGCCTTATTGTCATACGCCTGTTTGTCTAGGCCACTCATAGCAAGCCCCTTGGCCGCTTCCTCATCACCCCCCCCCCCCCGGGGTGAGCGAGCATACCTGCTTGAGACAATATTGTCCATGAAGTGCTGCCTCCTGCACGTGTGACCAGAACATGAACCTGACTCTCCTGGTTCAGTGGCCTGAACAACATTCATAAACTTTCTTAGACAACATATGATTAGAGCTAGCTTCAGAATCTCGTCAATAGTGACCTAAAATACATTGAATAATTAATAATAAAAAGTATACGTATATGATAATAGTAATAATAATAATAATAATGACACTGCGTCTACTGCAGACGTGTCCAATGCAATTGAACACGTTGCCAACACGATAACATGATATAAAGAAATAACAAACCTACGAGCCTACATTAAAACTGGCATGGGGAACTCATACAATATAGGTTACAGAACGCCCCCTTGCTTTTCATTCATTTGGTCCTATACCATAGAATAAAAAGCAATCCTTTTAGGCATGACTTCCCTTCCAAAATCCTAACTCCTTCCTTCCACAATTATATACACAACCAACAGGGCTACTAGGATATGTACATCCTCAGATTGGAAATATTGTAAATCCCTTCACCCTTCCGTCCTTTGTAAGGAGCTCGTACGCACAGGCCCCTAATTTCCGTGCAATTTCATACAGTCCTTCATGCAAATGAAAAAATTTACTCACCAATTTCTGGTCTGCGGATGAGACATGAGGCACCCTCAAAAGCACAAGGTCATCTACATCTAACCTATCTCATGCCCGCTTCCCTTGCTGCTTCTGCCGTTTCTTACTAGCCTTACACAAATATTCTCCAGCTAGCCCGATACTTAAATCTCTGGGTACGGCCTCCCCTGTCCTCAAACCCAAAATCATGGCAAGTTCGCTGACAGGCTTCCTGCCCAGCTGGACTTCAATGGGAGTGCGACCCGTGCTCTCGTGTTTAGTTACATTGAGCCAACGCTCAACGTCCTCAAGCATCGAAAACCAGGCATTATGTCGCTCACTCACATAGGTCCTAAACATGCGCCCTAGTTCTCTCATTACTCTCTCAGACATGTTTCCTTGGGGATACCTAATAGAGGAATACGTACACTGTATTCCCAGTTCACTCAACTTGGTCCTCCATATCTTCGAGGTGAACTGAGAACCGTGGTCTGAGAGTATTCGGACTGGCTTACCAAACTCCGGAACATATTTCCCCAGTATGCAATTTACACAACCCCTCCCCGTGGCCTGTCTTAGAGGATAGAGCTTAACATACTTAGAAAAGGCATCAACAACGACAAACACATATTGGTACCCATACTGAGACTTCACCAACGGCCCATAGAGGTCAACACACACCAACTCACCTGGTTTCTGAGTTAGAACAGCCTGCCTTGGCCCTTCTAAATACCTTGTGGAGTGCTTGCACTTCTGACACAACTCACATGTTGCTAGGGTTTTTCTGACTTCCCTGCCCACGTTTTTCCAGAAGAAGTTCTCCTGAATAGCACCCAACACCTTCTCTGCACCATAGTGGCATAACTCCTTATGATAAAACCAGATAATATCATACCTCAAAGACTTAGGAACCCACACGCACCATCTCTCGCCAAAGCATTTCCTAGTTAGCAAGTCGATAACAAGCCTGAATTCCTTATTACCCCTCTTAGAAAAGCTCATATGTTCCATTTCCTCGAGTTCCCGATAAATGTCTTGAATCTCCTCGTCCTTGCATTGTTCCTCTCTCATTTTACCCAACTTTAACCTCTCCCCGTCCCTATCTGAAATCCTAGTTACACAGACCAAAATTCCTTCCTCTCTCTTAGCTTCAACTCCCTCCCCAGCAATTTCCGGGTGGCGACTCACAAAATCCGCGAATGCGTTTTCTGACCCTTTTACATGAAATATATCAAAATTGTACTCTTGGATCGCCAATATCCACCTAGAAAGCCGATTCGAGGTTATCCTACATGTCCTAAGAAACGTAAGTGCGTTATGGTCTGTATAGATTAGGAATTTGCGGCCAAGCACATAGGTCCGGAACTTGCCCAGCGAATACACAATGGCTAGCAATTCCTTCTCACTAGTAGTGTATCTTTTCTCCGCGGAATTTAGACCTCTACTAGCGAGTGACACGGTGCCTAGATTACCATCCCCATCCTTTTGACAAAGCACACCTGCTAAACCTAAGTCGCTAGCATCTGTCATCACTATATACTGACTATCCTGCCCGGGGTACCTAAGTGCGACAGCATCCCTAAAACCCGGTTTAAGTTTGATGAATGCCTCATCGTGTTCCTTTTCCCAAACCCACTTAGAATTCTGTTTAAGTAACCCGCTGAATGGCCCGCACAGCTGCGAATACCGCAGTACAAACCTCCTGAATTAATTACATACCCCCAGAAAAGAGCGAAGTTGTTTGACGTTACGTGGTGTCCGAGTGTTGATTATGTTGTCTAATTTCGACCCTTCTGGCGTAACCCCCTGTGGTGTAATAGTGTGGCCTAGAAACGTGATCTGTTGTGCACAAAAGGTCGCCTTCTTAAGTTTCACTGTGAACCCGGCCCGATGCAACTTCCCCAAAACGATTCTAAGGTGTTCCATGTGTTCCCCAAATGTACGTGATGCGATGACTAAGTCATTGATGTAACTGGCTGTGAAATCCCCTGTGTCGTGTCCCAGAGCGATGTTAAGTGCGCGAATGAGCCCAGCTGACGATGTTTTCATACCAAAAGGAATCCGTGTAAATTGTAACAGCTGGTTTTTGTTTCAAAAAGCCGTAAATTGCCTATCCTCCTTCCGTAAGGGTACCTGCCAAAAACTAGCACTGAAATCTAACGTGGACAGCCATTCCTTACCCCCAAATCTCTGAACTAAATCCTCAGTAGTTTCCGGTCGCTGATGATCCGGCGCAATGCGTTTATTAGCTTGTCTTGCATCCAATCATAGCCTAACTGACCCATCCTTCTTAATCACTACTACCAACGGATTGACATACTGGCTCCTACTTAATTCGATCACCTCATCGTCTAGCATCTGCGAAATGACATCATCTACTGCTTTGACAAGGGCGTGTGGTATCGGGTATCTAACACCATTAAAACTAGACCTATCGGTGATCTCGAAACTATGCTCGTACACATGTGTCCTACCAGGTTTGTCAGAGAACACCTCACTGTGCTCTCTCAAGACCTATAACAACTGAGCCTTCTGCTCTACCTCCAACATGGTATCTTCCACAACACTTGGAAATTCACCTTCGCGCTCCTCTTCCACTACCATACTACAACTTTGCATATCCTCTGATACCATGTCTACTAACCTCACTGATTTCTTCCTCTTCATTTAAAACCTGAACACACACTGATATACTCACAAAAGTTCCCAAGTCCACCTGATAACTCAGACTAATCGTATCAAAATTCTCACCCCACTTGAATCTCGCCTTAGCTTCACCATAATCAAGCTTACACATCTGACTGCTTAGCCAATCCGCACCCAATATGACAGGATACACTAAATTCGCAACTGCTAGAAAACTCTGACGACCACATTTCTCATCAATGTACATAGGTGCGACAACCTGTATACGCACTCTCTGTGACTTAGTCCCAAAAGCAGACAATATAAATATATTGGACACAGGAATCTCCTCTATGGCTTCTCCTTTACTCTTAACCTCATCATAAATGCCTGCCTTAATGCAAGAACACATGCTCCCTGAGTCCAAAGAGGCATCGACAACTTGACCCCATATCTTCACCTTAATCGCAGGACTGATCAACGTAGGCTCACATCTCTCCTGCATAACCTCAACCTGGTCATCTAACAATTCCTTTCTAACATCAAGGTCGTATTCTGTCTTCTTCAAAACATGAACTGGAATACTGGGATGGGACCCTCTATCTGACCGTCTTAAAGAGCCCTATTCCCGTTTAAATTACTCGGCTGAACTGCCTGTCTCTCTTCTTCACGCCCCCTATTCTCTAACTGCCTTTGTTCCCCAGGTCCCCGATTTTCTGCCAGCCTCTGTTCTCCGCACCCCCTATTCCGAAAATTCCCTTGGTCACCCCTATCCCTATTAACAAAATTTCCTCTATCATTCCTCACAAAGTTACCTGGCCTATCAATATTCCTACGCTCATAATGCCTATTCCCTTCCTCCTGATACCCTTGATCGTAATTTCCTTCCCTTCCCTGTTCTTGCCTTTTGCCTCCCATTCTACCCAAAGTATCAAACCTTTCTAACACACGTTCCATGTCCTTAATCGTACTTACGTCCTGCATGACTACGGCCATCTTCACCTCATCAGAAAAATGACGGGTCATACGCCTAACAATATCACCTTCAGAAGAACTAGTGTCTAAATTCTGACTGATAAGGACATGTGTGAGGAAATACTCTGTCATGCTCACCCCCTGATTTGATTGATACCTCCCAAAATAAATCTTGTCTCTTTCTCTTCCTTTAGTCTGTTCATTCCAGAACATTCCCTCAAACTTCTGCCCAAAATCTTCTAACCCCTGAAAACCTCCCCTAAAAACTTGATACCAAGATTTAGCCTCCCCCACAAAAGCTAATGATATGACTTCCTCAACCATATCCCAGTCTAAAGTCCTATCTTCTAACCCATTCGAAAACCTCTTCTGAACAACTTTAACAAACTCCATAGGGTTAAACTGCCTTCCACTAAATTTAGGTAAGTCAGATTCCCTATAGAAGTTACTATGTCCTACAGAGTGATTATAATTTTCCTTATTTGACCTGGCCTGATTCAGCTCTCTTCTTAATTTCAAATTTTTGCTCTCATTAAAGGATTTCAGTTCACTAATCTCTTTTCTTACACTCTTATCTACCATCGTTACTCAGGCTGAAGACACCGCTAGCTCCTGTTCCAAAAACACCTGCTTATTTCTAACCTCAGTTATATCCTTCATCTCTTCCTCTACAACTATCAACCTCTCACTAACTCCTTTCTTGACAATGGCTACCTCATTACTCACCTCGTCTATCTGCTTATCAACAGTATCCATAATGCCCTGCCTCTGTAAGCTCATCTTCTCCTCAACTTGCTCGAATCTTTTATCTACCATCTCAATTCTACTGGCAATTTCCTGACGAATTTCCTTACAGCCTTTACTCATACTTTCTACAATCTTATTAATTTTGCTCTCTAAATCCGTACTTTGAATGTCTATCTTCGTACTAAATTCACTGCTTTGATTATTAAGTTGAGTACTTAAATCACTACTCTGAGTATCCATTTTAGTACTTAAATCACTTAGCTTACTACTGAATTTAGACATCATCTGCTCCATTAACTTGAACATCTGTGAGTTTTCCCCCAGCCCTACATTTTCCTCCTCACTATTCTCTCCCATTCCTAACTCCTTGCTAGTTGCAACATCATCTTTCTCGGCCCCCTCACGTCCCTCCAACGTACCATAAATTACATTCTTATCTGCCATTTTACTAAGAACTACTCTCGAATTTGTGGAATCTGACCGCTTATTGGACTGCCTGTTTGACTGACTCCTGCCTCTTCTAGAATGACCAAGAGTGCTTCGGTCAACACTTCTAGATCTCAACTTTAATAAATCAGGCTCACTCTTATTACTTAGCATACCCTCCAAAATCACTGAACATATATACCCTTCCTAAAATACCCGATCAGATTTCACAAATTACCTGTGCGTACAGCCATACTATGCACCAGCCAGCCTTATTCACGCTCCATAATTGGGCGCCATTTGTAATCTATCAATTCTTGCCACAAGATGGCTTCACCCAGAGAAGCCATTTGTAACTTTGAAGATACAAAAATTAAATAAAAATGAATATTCTGCCTCATAAATGGCCTTTCTTTAAAATTTAAGCAAATGACATAATTAGTACTGTAATTGAACAAATCCACCTTTTTGAAACTCTTCTTATCTCCGGGCTTGTGCAGATATTCTGAAAGGACTAGCTCGTACATAGGCCTTACCAAAACCTCCTATAAATTAATAAAGACGAAGGAAGGTTTACATGCATCTAACTAAAAAGAAACTATCCAATTTAAATTTACTTTATATTCTGAAGCTGCATGCAAGAAATGGATAAATATAATAAAAAGAGTGACACACAAGTAATGCAATTAAAATATATAATATAATAATATAATAATAATAATATTTATGCATGTAAAGATTTCTTAGTTTGTTTTCACATTACCGGTAATGCCGTCGTCTGCCCAATATGTCCATTTCACCTCTACACCACTTTGAAGCTGGTCAGCCATGCCTTCACATTTGACGGTTCTCTTCAACGTTGCACAATTATTTGCATAGGCATCAGCCCTACTGTGATTGTGGCATAACAGCCAGAACCCAATCACCCTCCGTCGAAACACGAAGCACTCAGCTCAAGAGAGACACACTATCCAACCAGTAATCTCAATGTCTAGAGAGACCATCCCTTCCGCAGTGCACTCAGGTAGCTTGCTACCGCACGTCTGTATCCCACAGCCCGTCCGTCAAGCCACACCTCAGACCAGGGAGTCCTTCTCAGAAGCCTTATTGTCATACGCCTGTTTGTCCAGGCCACTCATAGCAAGCCCCTTGGCCGCTTCCTCATCACCCCCCCCCCCCCCGGGGTGAGCGAGCATACCTGCTTGAGACAATAGTGTCCATGAAGTGCTGCCTCCTGCACGTGTGACCAGAACATGAACCTGACTCTCCTGGTTCAGTGGCCTGAACAACATTCATAAACTTTCTTAGACAACATATGATTAGCGCTAGCTTCAGAATCTCGTCAATAGTGACCTAAAATACATTGAATAATTAATAATAAAAAGTATACGTATATGATAATAGTAATAATAATAATAATGACACTGCGTCTACTGCAGACGTGTCCAATGCAATTGAACACGTTGCCAACACGAAAACATGATATAAAGAAATAACAAACCTACGAGCCTACATTAAAACTGTCATGGGGAACTCATAAAATATAGGTTACACTGTCGCAGGTTATTTCAGTCAACACAGTGTCACAGTAGTCAAATATAGGTAGTATCAGAGAGCGAATTAGTTGTACTTTAAGTCGAACAGAGAATACATTACCGAACCGTTTCAGAGGATATAAGCATTTATGTACTTTATTACATGTGCTTATCACCTGTTTAGTCCAATTTAAGGTCTCAGTCATAATAATTCCTAAGTTTGTCACTGAAGTTGAGTAGGGTATGATTTTATTGTTTAAAATTATTGGCGAGATGTCACGTTGCTTGAGGGAATATAAGTTTTTACTGGTACCGATAATAATCAATGGAACTAAGAATATATTCAGTCACCAGGGCTGCCAACTGTAGTGCTCTATTAGGCTACATTATACCAGGTATATTTCAAACTAATTTGACATTTCGATTTTACGAACTTAATTTCGTCATTATTCTAGATAGGTTCATATACTGTAGATTAATCATTGGTATGAATCTCAATTTTAAGAAAAGTAGGCTCTTTAGATCTTCACGGAACTTCTTGTTATATATTAGTATGTGAAGAAATGAAAAGAAAAACATATCTCTTGCATGCACTATTGTATTGAAATACAATCTGTATATATATGTTGTAAATAATAGTAAATATGTCTCACAGATAATCTGTACTGAATTTGCCGTTAGATTCGTGAGACATATCACATTAATGTAATATCACCGGGTGACTTAGCCGTGGTCGTTACGGTGTGACTGCAGGCAATCGCTCACGTCCGGGAGGCGAGGAGGTTCGTATCCCCTCGCCAGCAACTTTGAAGATGGTCTTCTAGGGTTTCCCATCTTCATTCCAGGCTCTAACTATAGGCCACAACCGCTACCTTCCAATTCCTCGTCCTTACATTCACACTTTCCTCCCCAAGATAACACTCCACACTTGACGGTACTTGTAGGTCACCCCATGGGTGTCCGCATACAAGGAGATACCTACTCTGGCGAGCCGAACGTGTCTACGTACACTCCCGGCATTAAAACCATACGCTTAAAAGAAATTGTAATATCAAGGGATTTTTCTTTAAATCGATTTTACCCTCCGGGTTGATGTTTCCCATGGACTCAGCGAGGGAACTCACCACTACCGACTCTACGGGCAGTGTTGTAGAGCTGGGAACATGTGATCGGATTGGATACAACTGGGTAGGTGTGATCAGCACCTCGCCCAGGCGGCCTCACCTGCAAAGCGAACAGTGGCCTCATGAGGGATAGGAAGGGAGGGGAATATTGGGATGGATAGGCAAGGAAGCGGGAAGGAGGGGGCCGTGGCCTTACAGTAGGTACCATCCTGGCATTTGCTCGAAGACGAAGTGGGAAACCACAGAAAACCACTTCGAGGATGGCTGGGGTGGGTATCAAACCTCCTCTACTCATTTGGACCACCCGAGGCTGAGTAGACCCCGTTCCAGTCCTCATACCACTCTTCAAATTTCGTGACAGAGCAGGGAATCGAACCCAGGACCCAACTAACCATGCTGACCGCTACGCTATGGAGGCGACAGTAGTATTTAATAATTAAATTAAATTAAATTATTAGAGACGGCGAACCCAGGAAAAAGATGCTTAGCATCCTGTGAGATTATGGTATCGAGCTTCGCTACAGGCAATGAAAAGTATTTATGTCGATAGTCAAGCTGCAGTGATTGTCGATGGTAGGATGAGTTCTTGGTTCAAGGTTGTTACTGGAGTGAGGCAAGGCTGTAACCTCTCACCACTACTGTTTATTTTATATATGGACCATTTGCTGAAGGGCATAAACTGGCAGGGTGGGATTCAATTTGGTGAAAACCAGGTAAGTAGTGTGGCCTATGCTGATGAACTGGTTACAAGACAGACTCCGTCGAAAGCTTCAAAGCCAACATGTTAGAAATTGAACAGAAATGTAGGGAGTAAGGTATGAAGATCATAATTTAAAAGATGAAGGTTATATTGGTAGGGAAGGAATGCAAGAAATTAGAATTCCCGATATGTGGAACGAAATTGGAGCAGTGGAATATTTCAAATATTTTTATCTATGTGCGCCCCGATACACACGACAAGCTAAGTCGGCTGTGACTGGCGCAGATCGTGGACGCGCGTACACGGTTCAGCCGGTGGTGGCGCGCACGTACACACTTTCATCAAACATTTACAATAATGTGTATTTACAGTGCTCACAGAAATGAAAATCCACAGCCTTCTTCCAGTCGACCAACTGGGTCAGGGAATGGAATGAATTAAGCCCCCATCTAGCAGCGAAGATATGAATTGTGCCGGCTGCCGAAGCCTGTCGGACTCCCCTGGGGCAATGATTAAATGAATGACAGATGAAATGAAATGATAGTGGAGAGTGTTGCTGGAATGAAATTCTGACAGGGAAAACAGGAGTATCGGAGAAAAACCTGTCTGCCTCCGCTTTGCCCAGCACAAATCTCACATGGAGTGACCGGGATTTGAACCACGGACCCAGCGGTGAGAGGCCGGCGTGCTGCCGCCTAAGCCTCGGAGTCTCACAGTGCTCATAGCCGATGCTGAAAATGTCCTCCCTCTCTTGTAACACACACCTGACATCTTCTGAAGAAAGAATGTATGTCAACTCTTTTATTATTTACGGAGCCTGTTTCCTTGAATAATTTAGCGAGCCTCGTAATTGTACTGGCATTAGGCACAGGTCTTCCTGGAAACTTGATTCCAAATTTCCGTCTTGTTTCAGTACAAGATTTTCAGCTTTTCATATACGAATTATGGATACACACACGTTCGGGCAATGTGAATTGGTGTCTAGGCATGACCAACCTTCACAGTAATCACAATACTCACTAAACGTGCAACAATAACGTCTAAACTTTGCAGATACACGTCCTTATGAATGACAAAACACGTGTGAACTAACGATTTCAGTCACCGGAGATCGCCAACCATCAGCTGAACCACATACGCGCGCCCGGCGATCTGCACCAGTCACAGCCGGCTTAGCTTGGCGTGTTTATCGGGGCGAACATAGATAATGACCCCGCATTTGAATTTGAATTTATTGTTTCTCTTATACAGGCCACTGAGGCTACAAAGCCTCTTTATGCAGCTCTCTTCATTCAGAGGGCGGTTAAATACAATAGAATAAATGAAGAAAGAAAAAACTTAACCTAAACATACAGTTGACAATAGAAGTTCTTGTTATTACATCCGTTCACCTTGAACATGATAATTGTATAGCTGATAGATTACAATGAAGGGAGTGTTTTATCGCTCTGATAGGAAGTCCTGAATACTGGTGCAATTTATATTTATTCCAGAGAATACTAGCTGAAATACGGAATGAACCTTTGCATTTTTCGGTTCTGTGATGAGGTATCTGGAGCATTTGTGCAGTGTGTCTATTCGCACGGTTATGCACTGATTGCATGGGAGTTAGTGTGCAGTAAATATAAGACGGAATTTTGAATTTTAAAATTTTTATCACAGTCAGAGCCATGGCATACTGTCTTCGTTCCTTTAACTTCAGCCATCCAATCTGGACGTAAAATGGAGTTATATGAGACTCTCTTGGTACATTGAGAACAAACCGCAAGCAAGCATTTTGTATTCTTTGCAATTTTGTATTGAGGACCTCTCCCATATCATGGTAAATTATAGATCCATAGTCAAATATTGGTAATATCAAACTCTGTATCAGTATCTTTCGTACATTTTGAGGCAAATAGAAGCAAGTTCGCCTAATTTGATATAATTACGATGCAACCCTTTTCAGAATCATGTTTGTGTGATCCTGCCACGATAATCGAGAGTCAAATATAACTCCCAGATTTCTTACTGCTGACTGGTACGGAACTGTTTGGGATGCAAGCTGTAAAGGTGGTACTGGGTCAGGTAGGGAACTGAGTAATTTGGTATAGCCGATGATGATCGGTTGCGTTTTTTCGAAGTTAAGTATTAGATTATGATCGAGTGCGTACTGAGATAGGCTTTGAATGTCACTGTTAATTAGAGCTACCTTCAAATGAATGGCTTTCAGATCCGTGTGTAGATATAGCTGAAGGTCATCTGCGTACATATGATGTTGACAGAATTTAAGGACAGATGGAAGGTCATTTATATACACGGAGAACAGGAGTGGACCAAGGACCGAACCCTGCGGCACACGTGTTGTTACTTCACACCATTCAGAAACATTGTCATCTGCTAGGACTACTCTCTGACATATGCCTGTTAGGTAAGACCTAAACCAGTTCGTTACTGACTTTGAAAGGCCTAGATTTCTTAATTTACCTAGTAGGATCTCATGGTGAACTCTGTCAAAGGCTTTGCTGAAATCGAATAGAGATAATATAGTTATTTCCTTCCGGTCCGTTGCTAGACGAATGTCGTCTGTGACTTTGATAAGGGCTGTCAGAGTACTATGTTTTGATTTATATCCAGATTGGTTCGGGTTTAGGATATTGTTGGAATTTATATATTCATAAAACTGATCAAAAACAATCCGTTCTAACGCTTTCCCAATTGCACACAATATATTTATTGGTCTAAAGTCACTACAGTTTAAGGCGTTCGTGAATTTTGGTATTGCTTTGTTGTTGGCTTTTTTCCATTGTGTCGGATAAATACCCATTTGCAGGCTATAGTTAAATATATGCAATAAAACTGGCATGAGGAGGTCCATATTCCTTTTCAATAGTATAATAGATATATGATCTGGTCCTATGGCTTTTGAAGTTATCCGAAATATGGCTAAATGAATGTCCTCTGGATATATATAGCCAAAATGAAATTCTTCCCGTCGGTCAGTAAATTTTTCCCTGTAGTTAGCAACAGTTGACAAAACTCTATTGCTGTCTACAACGGTTGATACGTTTAAATAATGCTTATTAAGCTCATCAGCGCTCATTGTTGGGTTATTGCTTTTGTGTCTGGATTTTCCAACACCGAGATTTTTTATAGCTCTCCACAACGCCGAAGAGTTTTTAGCTGAATTAATTAGCGAATAAGTGTAACGTATCTTTGTATTACGAATAACTTGCTGGGTTCTGTTGCGTAAGCTTTAGTATTCTACAATGTCCTCGGGTTTCTGTGTTCTGTTGCACTTCTTTCTGGCTCTATTTCGAGATCTTATTAGATCTTTTATTTCTGTGTTGATCCAGGCAGCTGGTGCGTGCCTCACGTTAGCTGAGCGCACTGGGGCATGGCGATCATATAAATCAATTAAAAATGTGTTGAATGTTTCGACCTTCTCATCTATAGTTTGCTGCTCGAGAACAGTGTGCCATGGAACTGAGATGGCATCAGCCTTAAACCTTTCATAATTAAACCTGCTGAAGTCTCGAAAAGTTTGAATACTGGGCTTATATTTTGGAGTTGACAGGGTATATACTGCGTATAAGAGATCATGTGCTGAGAAGCCAGAAGCAGCTGTTTGGCCAAACTCAATCACGTGCTTATTGCAGTTGGATGCTATTAGATCCAGAGTAGAAGAGGAGGTTGCAGTGTGATGTGTATCTTGATACGGGAGCCACGACAGATTGCAAGTATTTAGAGTTTCTACTATGTTTTTCGTTTCAAATGTAGCTGACCCAAAACGGGCATTGAAATCACCGGCTAATATTACATATGTATAACTAAAAATGTGTGAAAGCATGTCATTTAATAGTAGTTCCATAAAACCGACTTACCTTGCTGTATGGAAGCGAAAGCTGGGTACATCAGGATATCTGATACATAAGCTAGAGATAACTGATACTAGGGTATTGCTGGTGCAAATAGATGGGAGCAATGACAGGAAGGTACTCGTAATGAAGAGATAAAGCCTAAATTATAAATGAACACGCGAGATGAAGCTGTTAGTATGAGTTGAGTCAGATGGTGATGCTGGGGTCATGGGAAGAGAATGGGGGATGAGACATTAGATGTAGAGGGTAAGATATAAGTCTAGGAGGCGAGTGTTCGATTCAATGATGAACGTTTTAAAGTGAGAGGTGTAGAAGCAGAGGAGGCCGCAGTGCTAATAAGGGATCATGGAGGCGACTTGTTAGGAAACAGAGGCTTACGGACTAGACTGGACACTGAAAGGCAAAACAGTGTCAGATGAAAATGTATGTTATGTACTGTATGTATTTAATGTATGTAGCCTATATTATTATTATTAAACAGGGTGATTCTTTTGCAGGAGTGGGTTTAGCAGCCATCCAACCGAACTCGGGTCCCGGACCACGCGCAGGCAGAAACCGTAACAGGGCACATTAATCAATGGTAAAATCACCAGCAAATCATGATTAAAGAACTCACCCTTTCACAGAAGGTGCCGAAAATGCTCTCCTTCAGTTGACAGAAAGGAGTTGTATCGTGTACATATTAGCGTTTACACGTTGTGATTCCCTTCTGTTGTGAGGGATATCTGCTGCCGTATATTGTTCTCCAGCTCCACTAGAGTACGGGTAATTGTTCCGTAAACTTTGTATTTTAAATTACTCCATAATTAGGCATCAAATGGGCGTAGGTCCGTGCTTCGATTAATTACAGTAAACACGCAGGGTGGTACAGGAATAGCTACATAATGTAACGATGTAACTTCCAAAGTTACTGTCTGTCAGCTGAAGGAGATCATTTAAGCATCCTCTATGAAAGGGTAAGTTCTAACCTTAAACTGGTCACGTGAGGTCATTCAGACTCCCAAGAAATAGAAAAACATCTGTTTTGCTTTAATTAAATCTTGCAGGAAGCTGTTGTTTATGTAACCTTCTTATCTATGTGCTGACACTTCATACCCCCGTTGGTGAAAGTGACCCTGGTTAGCTCGCCTCGTTAGGTTTATGTTAATGTACTATGTTACGGCTTCTACCTGAGCGCAATTCTTGGCCCGAGCTCCGTTAGTCGGTGGAAGGCGTGCTCGTGCCTGGTAGCCGGCCGCCGACTGCGCTCCAGCAAAAGAATCGCACAGTACGTCTTTAGAAATAAATACTTTTCTCGTAAAAATAATTTTATTATCCCAATGGTTACAACAATTATTAGTCCACTCAGTAAAGTATTTCCATCCTATAGCTTGATGACATCCTGGAGAGATTCGTGTGTGGCTATTTCGGTGATTGGGCACTTCAAGGGGTATCTGAGCTGAGTCAAATAACCCTTTCTTTCAGTGACAACGAAGGGCCCCTATTCATTTCTCTGGACAACAGATGTCTTCAGCATTTGCTCGTGGCTTACAGGGGATATAGAAACTGCCAACGCCATAGTTGACACATTTTCAATGACTATTTTAAAACATTAGCATTAATCTTTTAAGACAACATATGTTATAAAACACTGATCGTGGACCACAGCACAAAAATTTCCAATGATATATTTGCTTCGTGCCCCAAAGTGACACTTAATTTTACTGGTATTATAGAAGTTTCCTTTTATGCTAACACATTAGTTAATAATCGGGCGAATTTCATTCTCCAATGAATCACTGGGCCCAAGCATGATCCGAAAGAAAGAAAGAAAGAAAGAAAGAAAGATAGGAAGATAGGAAGAAAGAAAAAGTAATTTTAAAATAAAAACTGAAATAAATAATAAATAAATAAATGAAAAAAATAATAAAATGATTAATAAATAAATAAATAAATAATTTAATCAAATAATTAATGAATAAATAAATAAATTACGGTAATAAATAATCATATACATAAAAAATAAATAAATGAATGAATGAATAATTAAATAAATAAGTAAATAAATAAATAAATAAATAAATAACTTAAACAATTATTTAATGAATAAATAAATTAAATAAATAATAAATGAATTGATTAATAAATAAATAATAAAGGAATTAATAACTAAATAAATAATTTAATCAATTAAATAACGAATAAATAAATTAAAAAATAATAAATGACTAAATAACTTAATTAATTAATAATAAATTATTTAATGAATTAATTAATATATAAATATAGTAGTTAATTAATTATTTAATAAAATAGATAACTAGATCGATAAATAGACAGATGAATAATGGCAATAAGGATTTGTCTTGGGGAAGGGAAACTCGAAACATAACTACCGCTTCAATAATCACTGCCGTCATGAAATTGTGCTCCTTCCGGATGAGAATGAGTTATATGGGGATGAAATATCAAACAAGAGCTGCTCCTTTTACTCGTCGGTGGGGATCCGTAGAGCGTCACTAGTTATAGCCTACCTTCCACTGCTCTTAGGGCCTCCATGGCCGGTACGGAGTAGGCTTTGGTGTTTCTATTTTTCAATATTATTATTACAGTTAGAACTGTCCAAAACCCGCCCCATAGAGACTCGAATCAATATGCCTGTGTTTTGCCATTACAGCGAAATTAAAATTATTTAATTATTAAACCTCGCTCGCCAAGCGTAACGGTAGTGCTACTCTGAATTTCATATTTCTAGATGGTTGAACATGTCCTTGACGCAGAGAGTTACCACAGAGGTCAAGGTCGTACCAATGGAGAACTCCTATTAAGTCACTCAATTGGAACATGTGTCCTGATTCAGCAGTGGCTGTCTTGAGACACAAACTGACCACCTCGTGGCATAGTGACTAGCATTCTTGGCAGTCACCGCAGAGGTGCGGCTTCGGTGGCGTAGTTGGTAGCATGCGGAACTGCTGTTCCCAAAACTGCGGGTTCTAACATGGCCGAAGTCGTCGGATTTTTTAAGAGCGTTAAAAATCCTTCAGTATGCCTTCCTTCAGTATGCCTTCCTTCAGAGGGGAGGTAAAGCCGGCGGTCCCATATCATAGATTTATGGCATGTAAAAGATCATTCAACAGACTAAACTTGTGTGATGTTAAATTGTTTGGTTAGATTTCGTTGGAACGCTCTATCAAAGTTCCAACGTTCACCGCGAGGTATCATTGATATCTGGTGGCGCAAGTTGGACCTCCTTGGAATTGAACGGAACTTGTAGCTCACACTAAGGGTGTCCGCTGGAAGCAGCTACAGACTCAAGCGATGACCTCGGACACTCCCGGCAATAAAAGCCATACGATAAAAAAACGCAGATGTCGGTTTTCTATTCCGGCTCTTTTCATCTTTATCATGAAACACCACATTTCAAATGCTGCTCCACACAGTCCTAATTTCACTTCCATACAGCTCCACGCTCCGGACAAAGACGTTTAAAAAGGACCTCCTAATACGTAAATCTATATTTGATGTCGAGAGATTACTTTTCTGTAGAAATGCTTTCCTTGCCTGAGTCAACCTACATCTTTACAATTAATACATCAGTTAACAGACACACAAGAACACGGGACTAGGTAATTACGTATTAACAACAATTCTCTGACCCTTTGTGGTATAGTGTCATAAGGACAGTTTATGCTTTCAAAGATGCTGATAGTTGAATGTTTCAGCCAAATTTTGGAGAAATTTCATGTCGAAGTGGTAGTATTTCTAAAATCAAATATTATATACGTATTTACTTGACGTAAAGTGTTGGATAACATTTAAAAAAGAATTAAAACTAAAAAAAAATAACAATTAAAGGGTAAAAACAAAATATAAATAAATAAATACAAATCTCTATATATATAAAAATGAAAGTTTGTCTGTTTTTTCTGAATTTCCACGGAAGTTCGAGTTATTAACGCGTTTCAGACTGGTTTATGACACTTGCGCGCAAAAACAAAATTTTTGACTGTCTGTCTGTCTATGTACAATTTTGCACGCGCATCACTTGAGAACGGCTGAGTGGTTCAACGTAAAATTTGGTACCGAAGTCGATCAGAGGCACGAAAGTAATCATTGATGTAACTCTTCTCCATACCTATCATAAAAGAGGAATAATAATAATAATAATAATATTATTGGTTTTACGTCCCTTTTAACTACTCTGGCTTTTAGAGACGCCGGGGTGCCGGAATTTTGCCCCGAAGGGGATATTTAACGTGCCAGTAAATCTACTGACACGGCTCCCTCGCATTTTCGCACCCTCAAATGCCAGCTCACTGAGCCTGGATACGAACCTGCAACCTTGGGCCCAGGAAGCGAGAACGTTACCACTGAGCCACGCAGCGAGCCATAAAAGAGGAAATGAAGCTTGTAGTTTAACGTGACCGTTAATCTCATGATCATGAGCCACGGGACCTCCTTTTTACGTGGAATCCGAACCACAGGACATGGCATTTCACTTCGAAAATCTCACATGCATTGACCGGGAATCGAACCCAGTCCGCGTTGGTGAGAGGCATACAGCTTGACCGCTGCGCCACCACACACCCATAAAAGTGGGCCTACCCCCTTAAAATGCATGCTGAAATGGACGTAAAAAACGCGACAAAGCTCATTTTCAGCGTCTCAATGTGAGAAACAAAACTCGGGAGCCCTACGGGCCCCGAAAACCACATTTTAAGGTCCCAAAACCAACAGTTTTTGAGATATACCCAAAAAACTAATTTCATTTACTAAGCTATTGAAGGAATGCAAGCCGGTTACCATGGCAACACAATGTCAGAAGTCCATCTATTTCTGTAAGACGCAATGCCATTCCATTTATTGCATTACTGTGAATGTTCGCAAACGGCTTTAAGGTTATCACGGAACCAACTTAAGCTGTAAAATTCATCAATACGTATAGAATGCGCTTAAGGGGGTCATGGGGTACTGTTGAATTTTTTCACGTGATTTACACGGACGGGTGTGGTACTATAGGTCTATTAAATTATTATTATGATTATTATTATATTATGACGTACATGGACGAGACAAAACTCATTTTCAGCCCCATCGGTGGCTCGGAGGCTACTACGTTTTAAGGCTCTAAAACTACATTTCTGAGATATTCCCAGAAAACTAATTTCATTTAATAAACTAATAAATAGATGACGAGTACTGAACCCGAGGGGGTTATGCTGACTGATATCGAACGTGGATCGCAGAGACTGTGATCTCAGAATAAAGGTTCTACCATGGAACGAACCCGAGATCTGTTGAGGGAGTTTCATTGTAAAAACCCCTAGAGGAAAGTATATATTTAATCACTGGTGTGATTTCAATTGATAATGACATTATTTATTAAAATAATGCAGGGAAAAGGAGCGGAATGCAGCATTATTGGACTACTTGGAGTAGGCTATGCTGGACTTAGAACGCAGAAGTAGAGAGTTTGACGTTTTACTAATAGGCCCAGAATAGTAGGAGGAGACTCTTGGAGCCTTGTCAATCTCGCTGACCTAGTTAAGTCGTCTGGAAGGGGTCGGGGGGTTGAATAATGACCAGGTTCTTCCCCGTTTGAGAAGGAAAATGGGAGTGGGATGAGAAGATCCCAAGGAAAGTCATTGATTACTCGTAATTGGAGTAATGCAATGACATGAGAGTTGCACACAGGTGAATCTTTAGCCAGGAGGCTAATTTTAGAGCCTTTAATCTGCGAAATTGACGCATATTTAATGGAGTGCGCAGGGACACAGGACGATGGATGTTCGCGGCTGGGTTTGACGATGTCGCCAGTGATTCCCACTGAAACCGCGTCCCCAAGCCATGGGAAAAGCAATTAATATTTATTAATTGGCCGATCGATCCTTCAGCACGCAGATAGTTCTGGGATCAGTGAAGAAAAAGGCACCCGATGAGCACTGTTTCGAGACCAGAATCACGCTGGGAGAGGAGTTGAGATAGCGCGAGAAATTTAGCTCTACTTTTTGTGTGAAACCAATATAAGGGAGTCGACCCTTAGCAGAAGTCAGTCGTTGTCAGACAGTCGGGGACAGCAGTTGTTTTTGAACAGACTCGAGCGCGGAACGTATGTCGGTCCGGCTCAGGAAAGGACGCTCAAACAAAGACCTGAACATTTAGTGTTAACCATTATAGTCACCGCACATCGTAATGCACCAAGTGAGAAGATAATCATGCATGGTCATGAAATAATGAGAAGTACGGTAATCAACGAACGTTATTGTGTGAAATGCGTATTACCGAAGGCAAGAAAGGAGGCCCGGACTTCAACTTGGGAAGCCGCGCAGTAAAACCTTTAGAAGGCTTTATTAAGGAAAGTCGTGCTGCAGGTGATGACAGCAGTACGAACAATGGTTTGTGTTCACATAGGAAGTACCGTGTGATATAATTTGCAGAACTATTGAAGGTAATAAGCTGTGTAAAAATTATGTACAATGTTAAGCGCAGTGTATAATAGATTGACTGGTTATACTTGTCTTATTACGCTGGAATGCGCTGGGAGAAACTTTACGAAGCATTTGGTAATGTCTTAAGAATACCAAATAGTAACGCTCAGGACGGAAGTAAGCATATTTATGCAAAGCAGGAAGTTTACCGTAGGATTATTGATAGACTGTTGGTGAATTCCGGAGGCAGATGAACCAGACTTTCAATCAGGAGTTGGTAGGAGCACGGAAGATGCCGTCGACGCCTGCAATTCTGATATTTTTCCGGGGAATTTCAACCAATGAAAAGTGTAAAAATTGACGTGTGTTATGTGTAAATCATATGTGAAAAATATTTTCAATTAATGGTATAATAAGTGTCATAAAGTGGCATGTGTTTTGGAAGCAATAGCTTCTTTATAGAAATGAAAAGTGCCGTGCGGTTGGTGAGAGAAATGTATCATAAAATGTGTATATTCAATATGCAAATGTCGCACTAAATCTGCATATGGCAGGCGACCCGGAAGGATATAAGTGGTTGGAGCCACCATGATGAGCCTATATATGTGAGTACCCCACAAATTATGATTATGTAGAAGTATAGGCCACTGCATGTAATGTGATTTCAGAGTTATAAAGATGCCAGTAAAAATCAGTATTAGGAGATAGACCCTCCAGGTTTAATTATTATTGTGTTGATTTTAGTAGAGTTGAGATGTTGTTACATCAGTGAGTGGATTAATCGTTACCACTATTTAAAAAATGGCAAATCAGTTATGTAAACGTAACGTGACGAACACGGTTGTTCGATTTTTAAGATGGTTAAGTTGTGTCGGATTTTGGTAATTTATGTCAGTAAGAATAATAATAATAATAATAATGAATAATAAAATGTATGAATGAATACATCAGGAAAAATGTGGTAAGCAAGAAATATTTACGCTAATGGAAAGACTTATCGATCTAAGCAGTAAGATTATACAGTAAGATTACATTAAGGGATTAAGAAAAGAATTTAATATCAGAATATATTGTATTAATGGGAATATAATTATGCAAGGAAATGGAAAAGCTTTCTAGTGAATTGAAGTTGCAGCTTGTGTAAAAGCTTATAGAGTAATTGATAGATTTCTCTTAATAATTAACGGACGAAGATTATAACATTAGGTCATGGAACCAGGTATTCTATTCGACGTATGAAATCTCGTATGCCGTGGGTATACTGGGATATGTGCTTTGTGCCAGAGTGTAATTAGTGTTGGACCCTAACTCTGATGATGGATATGGAATCTTCCGGGTTCGAATCCTGTGATAGGTGAGAGGGGAACGTTGGACACTTCTGCATTCTATCTGATCGCCCGAGAACTTATTATTGAGTGATTCGGCTCTTGTGAAGCGAATCTTATGACGGTAGCATGTGGGTTGACTGCAGCATTTATTTAAGATACCGGTTATCCTACTAGACCAATGTTTTTATGAATCTCGTGCCTTCATGTTGAAATGGACCGATGTGGTGCCAGTTATTATATCCTCAGGGTAGGAATAAATGTTAAAGCTCATCCAATACCTATTTGCATAATATTCAGTTTAATTCCATTGAGATATGTGTGTCACTGTGACCACGGTATTGTCTTTATAAATAGTAATACTGCTTGGGGAGATGAAGTCCAGGAATCAGGGGGACAAGGGTCGGTTTACAGCTATGAACAACCCCTACTCCGTTCCATTGTATACAGACAGCTCCAAGGGGCTGGGTCGCTAAACGTACCATGAAGGCTAGCGTTTTGAGAGGAAAGATTTAAGACCTTGCTTGCATTGAAAGAAACATTGTTATAGTGAGTAATGAAGTCATGTGGTTTAAGAACACATTGGTAATTATAGATCACCCTGATGGTTCATGTTTTTAGCAATCTAACGAATGGTTGGAAGTTGAATTTGTTACTGTCACTGACAACTTTTTCAGAAGTTGGTTACTTAACGCCACAGGCTACGCGCGCAAGGGTAGTTTAATAGTACCGTCCGACACAGCGTTAACTAAAGTTTTAAGATGAAATCACAACGGCATGCAGTGGAGCTATATAAATAGAGGAAGTGTAGGGGTAGCTTACATAATTATGGAGTTGCACGTAGACAGCTGTGCAACACCTGAATAGGCTAATGCATGTAAAGCATTTGGTGGGAAGAGAGAGATGAAACACACACGGCACACATAATTGTCAAATTAAGACGAGGTTTAAGGAATATGTAATTTTGTGAAATTAAAGAGGTCACATTGGATGACAGAAGAATTACAGTACAGTTTGTTTATGAAGTTGTATGTGCATCAGCGCACTAGAGTGAATTGAAAAGTTGATATAAGGGTAAAGGTTTCAGTTATGATATGAGTTTATTATGATGATATTATGTTAATATTAGTGGATTGTGGAAGTAATTTTTGTTTGATTTGTTTTATGTTTGTTGGGATTGTTTTATTTGTTTGAAGCCATGATTTTATTACTGAATTAAAATCTTAGAATAGAGTTGTGCCATATCATTGTAGAGTTGATACCTTTTAGTTTCAAATCCAAAATATGCAACTGCTCAATGGGGGAACGGTACACGCCCGAGTCCTGATGCTAGCTGGAGGCGGAAGCATATTTTCCATGGAGATTACTCACATGGGTACAGTACCAAAGAACACCAAATCAGGAGCTATATAAATATACTGAGAAAATCACAGATGTGGCCAGGAAGAGACGTCTGTCTTTCTATGGACATGTCCCATGGATGAACCCAACAAGACTAACCAACCGGCTTCTCAACTACTGGGGGAATAGAAAGAGTTTTACACCGTCGCGAACAGTAGTTAACAAGGATATCCAAGAACTGAAGATAATGAAAAGTGATATTTGAAACCGATCACATCTCAGAAAGATACATAAACAGAAGAGTTTTCAGGACAGACCACCCTGTAAGAAAACCGTCATCATCTGGACAAAAGAGGAAGGAGACACATACCCAGATAATGCGCGAATATTGGGCAAACATCAAGTCCCTCGCCAAACTGAAATGTTGATCGTCGTGGCCCTTATCTGGCCCATCCGAAAGAAGAAGAAGAACAACAAGAAGAAACTAATGAAGTAATGCAAGCCAGTAAACATGACAACAGTATCACAAGAGGTGACATTCAACTTTCCATTTATTTCTGTAAGAATCAATGCCACTCAATTTATTACATTTCTGTGAAAGTTTGCAAATGGCTATAAGGTTATCGTGGAATCATCCATAGACTGAAAAATTCAACAATGCGATTAAGGGGGTCAAGGGGTACCCTAGAATTTTTACACGTGACTTATACGTGCGATATATTGTACAGAAGGTCTATTAAATCTCCAAACAGCAACATTATTTTCAAAAAAATCCAGATTTGGAATAGTGTTTTTTGCAGCTTTTGGGAATTTGGGCCATTGGAGGCTAAAAATCCCGAATTTTCATGCACCACAAGCCTTTATAATTTATTAAGGGGGTCTTCCTGGGGATGCGGACTTTCCATAACGGTGAGGATCAGTTTTAATTTGACATATATAGCGTTTCGTCCACGATGTTTTCAATATTATTGTCACGTCAGGAAGTACACGTTAGGTGAATTTAGTTTGAGAGCATATTTTAAGGAATCATATTTTTGTCGACAAACGGGTTCATTTCTAAAAATGATTTTGTTTGATACTGTGTGGTTGATATATATTTATGTTTATGTACGCATATAATTCATGTTCGGGTGCTTGGAGCATCGTAAAATTAGGTATTGTAACCATGAGTCAATACACCAATCATTTAGAATACTCTTCAACGTACTTCTCTTAGAAGGGTGGGTATAAGGAACAACTTTTCAAAATACATGCAAAAATAGGCGAAAAACAAAAAATATCCTAGAAGGACGACCAAAGCATATGTTGCGCTTCTCAATGTGTGATACAAAACTAGGGAGTCTATAAAGGGTCTCCGAAAACCACATTTTACGGCCCTTAAATAAACAGTGTCTGCGATATTCCCAGAAAACACTAACTTCGTTCTGATAAACGTATGAAGGAATGACAAGCCCCTAACCGTTTCAACCGTAGCTCAAATGATAACGTCTGGTTATACGGTCCCATGTTATAGATTTATGGCATGTTAAAGAACCTTCCACTAATTCCACCCGTGTGAAGCTAAATTGTATAGGTTAGGAATGTAAACAACGCTCTTAGGTTTCTATGTTCGTTGCCAAGATCCGACTCCGGTGGCGTCTAGTAGCTAAATTCTGAACTAGGCCTAGTAGTCGTTGACGGTGGCGTTTTGCGGCAAAAGTAGGAACTATTTGAAAAATTCTAAGTTGCAGTCCTTACTTGAATTTTAAAAAAACCAGATACACACATTAATACAGCCGTCACAATTAACACCGGTTATCAGACAGATTCTACACACACCCAAAGTACACGGGGCTACATGACCGCGTTATCGCAGCCCCTAAACTGAGGAACCAACCAACCTACTAAATCTATAAGAATATAAATTGAAAATAAAAAATAAATACATAAACATTAAAATTTGAGAAACAAATACAGGGTCTTTCACATAAATTAAGAACGGCAAGCGGCAGTTTTGTTATTCGCTGTTGCGGCGGCCTTGGCCGAGCTTGTGGCGCGCCATGGCCCCTGCTGTACTATTGAAAGCGCGCGCATAGTACATACGAGGGCTGATTTTTCAAGTTCCGATGGACTGTATAAAAATAACAGATTGACATACCAAACTGATTTTACTACTAAATGTTTGCTCGTTTTATTCGTATGTCTCAACATAATCGCCAAAACGATTGAAACATTTGTCGTATCGTTACACCAGCTTTCCAATGCCCTCGGCAAAATATTCAGCTGCCACTGAGGTGGGGACGTCTGGAGAGTCTCCTGAAGTTTTCCATTTTTGGCGAGGCGTTGCCGCCCAGCCATACCTTCAATTCTCGAACAGGTGAAAATCATTCAGTGCTGGTTTGGACTAAACGGCACATGGTCCAAAACTTCACACTTGAATTCTTTGTAACAGTCTATCGTAACGTAGGTACAGTGTGGTCGTGAATGATCTTCACCTTTTTCGAGAATTGAAGGTATGGTTGGCCGGCAACGCCTCACCAAAAACGAAACACTTCAGGAGACTGTCCAGACGTACCCACCACACTGGCGGCAGAATGTTTTGCCGAGGGCATGGGAAAGCTGTTGTAACGATACGACAAATGTTTCAATCGTTTTGGCGATTATGTTGAGACATAAGAATAAAACAAGCAAACATTTAGTATTAAAATCAGTTTGGTATGTCAATCTGTTATTTTTATACAGTCCATTGGAGAAAAACCAGCCCTTGTATGTACTATGCGCACGCTTTCAATAGTACAGCAGGGGGCCATGGCGCGCCACAAGCTCGGCCAAGGCCGCCGCAACAGCGAATAACAAAACTGCCGCTTGCCGTTCTTAATTTATATGAAAGACCCTGTATAACATTATATACATAATTCATGTTTTTTGGGCTAATGCCGTGTGTATTTAGATTAGAACCATACGTTTCGGAGAAACCTTGGCTCCTTTTTCAATAGAAATCAAACAATGTGGCCAAAGAAAGTATATCAATGAGATTACAAAAATTACAAGATATATAGGTAAATTCCTCGGTTCGCCACCAGAGAGCAGCTGCCAGAAATTACTGTATGGACCATGGTAGAACGGCGGACAGAGTAGTAAGTAGGGAGAAGGTAAAGGGGGTGGGGTGAAAATATAAACACTCCTCGAAGAATGAGGATGTACAAAAGAAGAGGGGGGGAGGAGGGGGGAGGGTTAGATGGATTTAAGGAAACATAAACAAAAGGGAAGTGTATATGAACGATACCTAACGTCATACAGGCAACGGCGAAAAAACAGATGGAAACTCCTCCAGTGACGAACAAATCCAGGCTCTGTAGCTATAGAGGAAAAAAGTACAATTTGAAATAGGTGAAGAACAGAGAGACTGAGAGGAACTATCTCCCTAGATCCTTAATAACTGGTAGCCAAGTGTCACTTAGCTGATATCCAGTGTCTCTGTTAAAATTATTGGGATTTTTACGAATTTCAACTGCCTCCCTTATAATTCTAGACCAGTTGTGCTTAACAAGGGCAAGCGCATGAGCATCCTTGAAACATACATCGTGCCCTGAAGACAGGGCATGTTCAGCTATAGCTGATTTGTCAGGTTGGTTTAGATGGATGTTCCTTTGATGCTCTTTGATGTGAGTTGCAATGGACCGTTTTGTTTGTCCAATGTAGACTTTTCCGTAAGTACAAGGGACTTCATACACCCCAGGTTGTAGTATAGGGGACAATTTATCTTTGTTTAATGCTAAACGTTGACCAATTTCCGTCATTATTTATAGTCTAATTATAATAATTAAAATAAATTAAAATGTAGAAACACACAAAAGTAAAAAATAGTGCTGCCCTATTCAGTTAGGCAACATTTCAATTTTGAAAAAATAGGCTTATGATATCACCTTTTGTCCGTGTGTGTTTGCGTGTGTGTGTGTGAGGAGTGTGTGTCCCCCTAATAACTTCTAAACGGCTGGAGCGATTTCAATGAAACTCGGTAGGTTCATAGCACTATTCCGGACGCCCCCGATCGTGCCCTTCAAATTTTGTCACGTCTCACCAATCCAACATGGCGGCTGTGCGAAATATTTCACCAGCATTCAATATCTCCGAAACTATTCCCGATATCAACCTGGATTCTTTTACGGTGATAAAGGGAACGACTAGAAGTTCACCTATGTGACTTTTGAAAAACTGGTAACAACAAAACCAACATGGCGGCCACGCGAATTTGCGACTTTTAAATAGACGTTTCTCGCGATTTAACCAACCAAACGCAATAAAACTTGGCATAGTACATGTTTATACACATTGTAATGCACCGACATCTAATTTGGTTCAATTAATTACATAACCACAAGATGGCGGTTGTGCGAAATATTTCAGCGGTATTCTATATCTCTGAAACTATTTGCGGTATCACCCTGAAAATTTTTACGGAGATAAAAGGCACTACTGGAAGTTCATCTATATGACTTTCAAAAACCGGTTAACTACAAAACGAGCATGGCGGCCAAGCGAATTAGAAAATTTTAAATACACCTTTCTGGCGATTTAATGTTCCAACCGCAATGAAATCTGGTACAGAAAATGTTTATACACATTGTAATACACTGGTATCTAATTTAGTTCAATTGTTTACATAACCTCAAGATGGCGGCTTTGTGAATTTTAAAATTAATTTTTATTTCTTGTGTCATAATCATGCGATCGACGTGATAGTTTGAATAATGACCCTACGCAATAATTTTCCTTTAATGGGACATGACTCTATGGCATATACATTTAACAATCCAACATGGCGACCATCCGAAATATTTAGATGGCTCTGAACATCTACGAATCTATTATAGCAATCAAACTGATTTTTTTAAAGTTCATAGGGGCAATGAACTTAAGTTCACCTATCGGACTTTAAATAACCTGGTGTTCACAAACCCAACATGGCGGCGACGCGAAGTATAAATATTCACATGGACGTTTCTCGCAATTTAACCATACGGGTGCAGTGAAACTTGGTACAGTAAATCCTTATAGGAATGTTAATCCATTGTCATCTAATTTAATTCAATTGTTTCCATACCACAAGATGGCAGCTGTGCGAAATTTTAAAATCTTCTTGTTACTTCTTGTGGCCTAATCATGCGATTGAAGTTTGAATGCTTCACATACACAATAATCTTCATGTAACAGTACATAACTCTAGGACCTACATATATAAAATCCAACATGGCGACCATCCGAAATATTTAGACGGCTCTGAATATCTACGAATCTATTACAACAATCAAACTGAAATTGTGTATGTAGATAGAGGCAATTAACATAAGTAGGATATATGAAAATAGGCTATATATTTCTTCACGGAACTACTTGTTTTTTTAGTGACTGCGACATCGTGGTCATATAGATCCGTGCATTTGAGTGTGTGCAATTTGCTTGATTGCTTGATGGCTGTTCTAGTGGGTGTAATTGTAAATAGGATTGAGAAGGAGGCGGCCGTGGCCATATGTTAGGAACCAACCCAGCATTAACCTGGAGTAGAAGTGGGGGAACCACGGAAAACCACCTCCAGAATGGTCGAGGTGGGAGTCAAACCGGCCTCCTTTCAGTTTTGCCTCACGAGAATGTGTGTACCCTGGTTGGTTGGTTGGTTGGTTCCTGCGACAACGTGGTCATGTAGTCCCACGTACTTTGGGTGAGTGTGGTAACTGCTTGAAAACCGGTTTAATTATGATGGCTGCATTAGTGTGGGTAATCTGTTTTTTAATTCAAGTAAGGACCGCAAACATTCAATTTTCAAGTAGTTCCTACTTTTGCTACCAAACGCCACCTTAAACGACAACTAGTTGTGAACTTGGTTTCTGGATGCCAAATCAATCGGCTCCTGGTGACGAACGTTGGAACCTAAGGGCGTTAGTCAAATCTATCCTATAATTTAGCTTCACACAAATGTAATTAGTGGAAGGTTTTATTACAAGTACAGGGAACTCTGTAGATACCCGGTTGTTGCAATTTAGGCAAACTGCCCTTAGTTGGTCACAGGAGTTGCCTAATCTTAACAGAAGTTCCAAATACAGTCCGTATGTTGTACCGACGTAGGATTTTATAAATACGATCCGTCGTTTTATATATGTATGTTAAGATTAGGCAACTCCTGCGACCAACTAAGGACAGTTTGCCTAAATTGCAACAACCGGGTATCTACAGAGATCCCTGTACTTATGGCAAGGTTTACATCGGGCAGACTTCGAGAACAATATGCACTCGCATTAAGGAACATAATAGATGTATCAGGCTCATTCAACCTGATAAATCAGCTGTTGCCGATCATGCATTAACACCTGGCCATGATGTCATGTTCCAAGGAGTGGATGTTCTTGTCCGTATAAAGCAATATCGTCCCAGAATCATCAGGGAGGCGGTTTAAATACGTAAACACCCAGATAATTTCAACCACGGCACCGGCTACAATCTCAGTGAATCCTGGTTACCTATTATCAGAACCCTGAGAAAGTAATTCACTGCTGCTTTCCGTTGTCCCTAACATGGGGCTATAATGGCGTCCATCTTTGGGCACCTTCTATATTTTCTTTGTTGCTTTCTCTTAGCAATCATTGTCGTATTCCAGATTATTCCTGACGAAGAAAGACATGGTTTCTTTCGAAACGCGTCGAATTTTAATATAATAAAACACGGCATAAGCCCAAAATTCAACATTATGAATAGTAACACGGGTCGTGAAAGTCTAAATGATAATATAAGAATTAAAATTCTTGTCAGAGGCTGGAATTGACCCTGGACTTCCGGTGGTGGCATTCAATATTGCTAGCCGCTACACCACGAGGTGGTCTCACTTAAACCTAACCTCTGATTGTCCTCGGAGGCTACTCCACTTGTGCTGGGAGACGTGGAGTTTTATGCTTGTCATGTACAGTATGTGTTTTATAACGAGGTATGCCCTTCTAATGTGCTCCAGGTGCGGTAAAAGTAAACTATAAGAGAAGCGGGTGTGGTCGTGACGTAATGAGACCAGCCTCCACTGTAGCACTGCTCGCGATACAGGACGTGATAACTCCTGTAGTGGCTGCAAATGGAATAACACGTGTGTGCATTGGGTACGCACGTAGGAGGAGCAATGCTCCCTTGATCTGGATAGAGCAGTCATTCTCAATGCATTATCATGCAAATGTGTTTAATGCTGAGAACATATCTTGGCAGACAAAGTAAGGGTCCCCATCTTAACAAAAATGTAGAATTAAGCAATATCCTCAATTGTGTCAAACGTTGAAGGGCAAAAAGGACCGGAAAAGTTTCAAAATTTGAGTCTTGGAGAGCTCTATCAAATTTTGAAAGTCACATCCAGCCGAAATGCATTTCCGAAAAAAAGCCAAAAATCACTTTTTTTCTTAAATCGTTTTCTTATTGATTCAAATCCTAACTAAATTAGCTTGTCATCCCTCCCTATATTATTCTGCTAAGGTCCCATTCCATTTTTGTACCGAAAATAAGGTCCCATTAACACCAACCTACAGGTTCAGCATAACCCAATGCGTAAGCGAAACGCACTCACTTACTCTTTAAATGCCTCACAATTAAATAAATACCTTAAAACATGTATATTTACAATGAAATAATGAAAGAATGTTACACGGTAACCATGGTAACAGAATCTCACAGGTCCATCTATTTCTGTAAGACGCAATGCAATTCCAATTATTACATTACTGTGAAAGTTTCCAGACGGTTATAAGGTTATCACTGAACCAAATTAAGCTGTAAAATTATCAATAAATACAATATAATGCGCTTAAGGGGGTCAAGGGGCACTCTAGAATTTTTTCACGCAATTTTCACGTGTGAGTGTGGTACGAAAGGTGTTTTTCACCCGACTATAAAGGGTCTCCGAAAACCACATTTAAAAGCCCTTAAATTAACAGTGTCTGTGATATTCCCAGAAAACTAACTTCGCTCTGATATACCTATGAAGGAATGAAAAACCCCAAACCACTGCACCAGTAGCTGAATTGATAATGTCTGTTTATTCATGCCAAGGATAAATTAGTCATAGCATTCATGATTGAGATTTTGCTAAGTGTACTCTTTACAACTAGAATATTCGCGGGGCGAAGCCGCGACGGGTAATGCCAGTATATATTATTTCAGTAGTATAGATCCCAGTCACAAGCGACCGATCGTGACAATGAGCATTCATATGAAAGAGAATATACATTAGCAGTGATGAATTGCACTCTAATTCCATAAATGTCAATAGTTTCTTTAAAAATGACTTTAAAAAATTACGAACTGTGCGATTTGCAGATACAGGATGTATAAAAATACGCTCCATAATTGCTGTCCACTTCACATTTTGGTCGCTGTGACGCCCGTTTCATGTCATTTTAACATTATGAGGTCTTTCCTTTATCATTTTGCATGGATTTCAGAAACAGTAAATCAAAAGAATGAGTGCTCATATCGTATTATTTCATAAATAACGAATAACCGGTGAGTGTTACAGCACACTCGGCACACAGATGACATTATCAGTGACAAATTGCATTCTAATTTCTGAAATATCAATTTTTGTAAGAAGTGTTCGATTAGCAAAACCTATTGGGGAAAGTGTGGTTTATGAACATGCGAGATTTATCGCACGGATCCGCTAGTTTTGTTTGTAATACGCTAAGGTTATGTTTCACAAAACTCAAGCTCCTAAACCAGAGAGCGTTAGAAGGTGCGGTTTGTACCAAAATCTCCCAAATCGTTTCAATAGTACAGGAAAAATCTTGCATTCCTTGAAAAGTCAACGGAAATATATTTATTTCTCTATAAAGTGCTCTTAAACAAATAAACAAGGCGATAGCCCCTGCTGAACTTTGCCACGTACAGCCCGCATAGCACTAGAGCCAAGCGGGTGGTCTCTACACTTGGGGCGCACACAGCCCATTATGGGAGAGTTCTCGCACGGGTCCGCTAGTTTACATATTCCTTCCTTTAATGTGTTCGTTGGTTCAATACCCTCAGGCGTTTATTCTTAATTTTTTGAAAAATCTTCACACCAGAAGTAGTTATAAGGGCTTAAGTGAAGCTCTGGATTGACTCACACTAGCGCTCGTATTGGTAGAAAAGGCAAACTGATAATCTAATCGACCGGATATGGTTGAGTTTCATTGACTCACACTAGATCTCGTAGTGGTAGAAAAGGCAAATTCTTAATCTAATCGACCAGGTATGGTTGAATTTCCGGTGAAGAATCATCAGGCTACCGCGTGTCATTATGCCGGCACGTCGTAAGGAACGTTTAGTGTGTCCTTTACGTTTGGAAAAGTGTAGAAAAAAACGGAAATGAATTACAAATTTACCAGTAATAAGATTCAGTGATGAACTGTGTTCGAGTCAGGAATAAGACGATACCAAGTTTTAATCTCCTAAAGGTACAATGCACGTAAATTCCCAAGTCCATATCCCGTAAAGGAATAGGGCACATGGAAGGCCCAGTCTATGGCAGCATTGAGTTCCTTGCCTGAATGGCTAGAACTGGGGATTTTGAGCTGGGGATTTATCTAGTCTTAGCGTGGATAAATTTCTCACACCTAGCTACCATGCCAATAAGTGCAAGTGCACTTACTTCCCACTCAATTAATATTGTAACTTTGCAGTCAGTTAACACTAATACAATTATTGAGAAATGTGATATAATGTAAAAAAATAAATTGGGCTACATGTGATGAAAAGTTATGGCAAAGAATATAAGAAGATTAAAAAAAATGACTAATTCTACTCGTAAAGTGGACTACGTCGAAAATGCTTCAAAGGAACCGGGAAGTGTGAATAGCCCGAAAAGTGCAGCTTCCAATATTTGACAGTGTACTGTATATCCCAAAGTATTTAAAATTTAAAATTATTTTTATTCTACATTTTTAAAATTTTATTTTTATTTTAATTTTTATTTTAAATTTTGATTTTTATTATTTTTGTTGTATTTTTTGATTTTTAATTTTTAATTTTTAATTTTTAATTTTTAATTTTTAATTTTTAATTTTTAATTTTTAATTTTTAATTTTTAATTTTTAATTTTTAATTTTTAATTTTTAATTTTTAATTTTTAATTTTTAATTTTTAATTTTTAATTTTTAATTTTTAATTTTTAATTTTTATATTTATTTTAAATTTTATGTTTATTTTTATTTTAATTTTTTTATATTTTTTTTATTTTTTATTTTTTTTAATTATTTTATTATTTATTTATTTATTTATTCGTTAATTCCCCATAAGGAGAGCGTTACAACACAATCAATTTTCATGTTTCATTCTGGGCCTTTCTTCTTTTTTCCCAAAAAAGTCGCATATAAACACTACGCTTTCTCTTTCTCTCCTCCGTCCACTTCTTTCCCGGTTGTGTCTCTTTGGGAGTTTGCTCAAACTTCTGTTGTCTAAGTTTTTCTCTGTATGTGCTCCTGTCTGCGATATCTTCTGTAGAGATGTTTAGTTTCTTGAGGTCTTCCATGGTTTCCTTTAGGCCTACCCAATTGGTAAATTCTTTTATTATTATTATTATTATTATTATTATTATTATTATTATTATTATTTTAATGGAAGGAAGGTTCTTTTCAACAGGCTCACAGCCAAGTTCCTTCCAAATCCCTTCCCTGATCCTTCTTCAACTAGACTCAAGTCAGCCGTTGCCTAGGTGATCGGCTTGTTACCATCCCCAGTTGTATCTGCTGACAAACTGTGTCCAGGTCTGAGAAACCGTCCTTGTGGTGGTGGAGGAATGATCCTTCGCAAATTCTATGGGTGAAGCCGAGTTTGAAGAATAGGCGAGTTAAGAAATATATTTTTATATGAATACTTTTATCCCATCTCATACCCGAATCCATAGATAGCAAGGGGATGATAAGGAAGAGAAACAAGCCTCTAGCAACGTCCTAATATTGCACTAGAGATTTGTATTTGTGGGTACATTTAGATTGCTAATTTTTACCGTAGATATACAGGCGTTCCCTTCGCCGTGTATGGAGTTACTTCGTTTCGAAAGAGTCATGAGTCCATACCTCCTTTCCTTTTCTCTGAGTTGTGAATGTGATGGAGAAAAGTTTAGCTCACATGAGAAGTGGCTTATGAGATCAGGTTACATTTCATTAGATGTCAAAGAGCCTGATCGGGTAAGCCTAGTTTAGTGATGCCTGACATTGAGCTGAGTAGCTAACACGCTTTCCTTCTTGGAGGCTGTTTAATGAATGAATGAATTATTTGGGATATCTACAGAGCCTGGACAGGGCAGGACTAGACAGACAAAAACTCACAATTCCCCAGGCCAGGAAGAGCCGAAGGACAGTATAAACCAGTCGTTCACAACCTTTTTTGAGACTGTGGGAACCGAGTGCATACCATACCAAGCTCCCGAGCAACGTTACATCGAATATAATCACAGGTAGACCTATATCAGCAAACAGGCCAGACATTATTCTAATTGAGTCGTCCAGCTGCAAAACTCGTTTAATCCACTTGTGAATAAGGATCATGTCGTAAAATTATTTATTTAATTATTTTATTATATTTTCTTTTATTTTATTTTGATTTTTTTGTTTAATTCTATTTATTTATTTTTATTTTGTTTTTGTTTTGTTTTATTTTATTTCGTTTTATTTTGTTTTAAATTGTTTTATTTAATTTTATTTTTATTATTTTTTATTTTGTTTTATTTTGTTTTGTTTTATTTTTATTTTTTTATTTTTTTGTTTTATTTTGATTTTCCAGAAAACAAACATAGAACCAAAAACAAAAAACACGAAGCTAAAAGAAAATTTCAGAAACAAAAGCAAAAGCAGAAAACAAAAAACAAGAAACACAAAGCCAAAAGCAAAATTCATAAAAAACAAAAGCAGAAAACAAACACAAAACCAAGAAAGAAAAGCAAAAAAGTAAATTCAAAAGCAAAAGCACAAAGCAAACACAAAACCAAAAACACTGATAGTCAGTCTGAATGACTAGACTTTATATCATTTTAAATGCTACAAATGCTGCAAATGCTGCGTGAACTCAAAGTCCGTTCGAGGGGCAGATGACCTCGTAGTTTCGCCCCTTAAAACAACAATAGCTAATTAACTAACTAAATGTCCGTAGGCAAGAAAAGCAGCAAGTGAAAACCAAGGCCAAAGGAGGTAGCTGGCTGGATGACGTCACGCTCACCGGAGCGCGCGGGGAAAGGAAGAAGCACAAGCAGTACTATGACGTCACACACCTCAGTGCATTCTCGATACATTTCGTCCCGTCACCGTAACGTAACACCAGACCCCAGCGAAGTCGACATAATCTTTTAAAATGATAAAACCAAAAACACAAAGCAAAAAGCAAAAAGTAGAAACAACAAACACAAAAGATACGCTAGGCAAAGTCCAGAGAAACGTTTCTCATGAAAATGATTCTTATTCACAAGTGGATTAAACGAGTTTTGTAACTGGACGACTCAATTGATAAAGTGCAGAAGAAAACTCTTCTAATAGACATCGTAGTCCTTAAGTCGCAAAATATTTAACACAGTTATGCTGAGAAAGTGACCAAATACATGCCTCTGGCTGATGAGATCCGACAGATGTGGTGACAGGATTTTTTCACTGCATTGACTATCATAATCTCTTCCACAGGGATCATACCGAAGTCGCTGAAGGCCAACCTCAATAAACTGGGGTTCCACCATAATCTGCAAACCAGTATGCAGAAAGTAGTTATTTTAGATACCCGCTCCTTAGTTCATTCGTTCCTCAACCTACCAATATAGAGAGAACTTCACTCCATCCTGCAACACATGCCGATGAAATGGAGAATTGTACCCAACGATATATATATTGTAGTTTTTCGAGGGAAACCGTCGGGAAATCTTCAAAAGACAGATTGCAAGCTTCCGGACTTACAACTGTGCAGGATTCTTACCTACTAAAAACCCACAAACCCTATACTTGGATTAAGGCCACCCCGGAACTACCTGTTCAGCCTTACTTCAGGGTGGAGCCACTGTTACGACCAGAGGTCTCAGTCAATTTCATTAAACGTGATGATAATGACATTACTCATCATCATCTTCACTGTCTTCTGCAACCAATCTTCTCGGTTACTCTTCTTTTTTCGTTTTAGCAGCTCAGAGATGTAGACAGCAATCTGTGCCCAACTTTCTCTGCAGCTGAGCATTTTATCCACCACATTGTCTGGTGTAATGACTCCAAATTCTGTCTCCAGAAGCCTTCGAAGATTTCTCCACCTCAAGCATGCAAAGAACGTGTGCTGAACGTCATCCCAACGATATGGTGAGCATATGAGTAATAAATAACAATAATAATAATAATATCGTATGGCCTCGTGTGCCAGGTGCAAGCTTTGTAATTTGACACCCAGAGGGTAGCTTGCAAGTCGAATTTCGTTGTTCCTTGAATCACTATGAAAGTCAAGGAGGTTAGATATCTAAGCTCCTTGAACACTATAGCGCTTTCTAATAGAGAAATGAGGAACTTTGTGTTGGCGAAAACTCCCGAGATTAATTTTGCCATTATGAACACGGCCTACTGAATTCAAATGGGTTATTTAACATGCCAACATCGTATGACATTTGTGTCGTATTTTTGCCGCCTTTCAAAAATGACTTACCGTGGCCAGCAATAAATTCTTCTAGGTTTGTGTGAAACCCCACACAAGACACGGCACAAACCTAGAAGAATTGATAGGTTTTAATAGTAATAATAATAATAATAATAATAATGTTCTTGGGTTTACGTCCCATTTAACTACTCCGGCTTTTAGAGATGCCGGGGATCCGAAATTTTGCCCCAAAGAGGATCTATAACGTGCCAGTAAATCTACTAACACGGCTTCCTCACATGGCGCACCCTCGAATGCCAACTGACTGCACCTGGATTTGATCCTGCAAGCTTTGGAACACCAGGCGAGAACATTACCGCTGAGCCACGCAGCCAGTCGAATTTAATAATAATAATAATAATAATAAACAAAATAATAAAAGGTATTGGGAATGGAAGGACTCCAAGGAAGGCAATATAAGAAAACAGGCTCAAAATGGTCGGAAGAGAGAAAGAAGACACACAGCGAAAAGATGAAGAAGCACTGGAGGAAGAAGAAAGAACATCAAAGAACTTATCATTGAAATTGGTTCGTGGTCCTTAGAAGACCCTAACGGAGATAGAAAGAAAAGAATAATAGTTAGTTAAGGAAAGACAGATCATTAGGAAAATTCTTGGCCCTAAGTTCGAAGATGGAAGTTATAAGCTCTGGAGTAATTCAGAAATATACTCCCACACTGAAAAGATATCAAGTGTAATTCGGAAACGGAGAATAAAATTATATGCCCACCTCCTGAGAATGCCAGTCAGTAGATTCTCCAACCGTCTATTATCATACTTCCGAGGTTTAAAGGTGATGCCTCTTTGGCTGGAGGAAGTGGATAAGGGACTTTTTAAAGTTTGAAATTTCCGAATCAGATATCTTGCTCAGAACCCCATTGAAACGAAAACTCCGTTAGGTTCATCACGAGGAAGTAAAACCCTACAAGAGATATGTTCACTCGGATGAATGGAAGAAATCCCATTCCGAAAGGACAAAGGCGTGCTGGGCTAACAAGAAGAAAAACAGTTGAGATCTCGCGTTCCCTAGTGGCCAAAACGATAAAAGTAAGTAATAGTAATGCAACAAGTTTGGATTATGAGTCGAACTGCAGACCTGTATAGTCTTACAGACAGTTTCACGAACACTGTTGCCTACGCAGGAGACGGTTGACATATCTGGGCATATATTTATGTTGGATAGCAATAGATTAACAAAAAGATAATTCAATATAATTAATACAAAAAGATCGAGTGTAAATTGGCTGGAGATAAGAAGGTGTCTTAATGAGATGAACATCGGAAAGAAAAACTGAGAAATATTCAGAACCACGGTAAATAAGTACATATTTAGTGTGAAATCTATCAGGAAGACTGGTACAAGATGGACAGAAGAACGCAAGATGCAACAGTGGGTTCATGAAGAGATTTTGGGAGACGAAGAAGAATATTTATTTATTCGTATCAGAAGTACAAAACATAAAATGCACAAAAGTACACAAGTATGTGTTCATCAGACGACTTCAAACAGTTCTGCCTAAACTTAGCCACTTCGATAGCACTTGAATTAGCTGCAGTCAAGTCATTCATTGAACAGCTGTACGGGCACAATGGACAGGAGAAGAGGTGTTGTGTTGTCTGGGTTGCGCCACAATCACACTGGATTGTCTTGGTTGGAAAATGCTACTTATATATATAAGTTGTCCCTGGATCTTGCAACTTCCATCCGCAGTCTGTTCAGGGACTTCCAGATTAGCCAGTTCTCAGTGTGACCAGGAGGTAGAGATTCCTTTGGTTCCATCCATTCAGACAGATTGCTGGCCCTATCCTTCCATATGGAAACTCGAGCTGTTGCTGCTGTTCCTTTGGTTGAGTAGTTGTTAGAAAGCTCTTTCTCGATTTTAATCTCCTCTCAGCAGGTCGATATCCGAAGACTGGGTGTGAGGTCATAGCAGATGATTTACTTATTTCGTTGTTCGCAGCCACTTCTCTTCTGATATCAGGTGGAGCAATCCCTGCAAGATAGTAAGAAGAAGAATATAATGAAGGCGAAATTCATCAAGTCAACAAACAAGTTCCAACGCGGCCTAGGAATGGGCATAAAGAAGAAAGAAAGAAAGAAAGAAAGAAAGAAAGAAAGAAAGAAAGAAAGACGAATTAATGCAACAAGCATCCTCCTCTATTTCCTTTTCCTATCTCTCTCTGCCTCTGAAGTGCTAAAATAGCTAGGGATTCACCGCTCACCAGGCATGCTGCAACTGGTTGAATGTTTCATGCCGATAAGATACCTTTACGAGTGGACAGTCGAGTTGAATCAGCATATTTCAATGTTACTCATAAAACAGGGATGTCCAATTATTTTAACTGTAGATCAAAGGGTTCCATTTCACAAAATGATAGACTAACTTTTATGGCCGTCAAACGTGTGAACACTATTATTCCGGTTCGTGGAATGAAATTTGAATTGAAGAATGGATCTAAGGGGAGCTTGTGCTCGCCAGCACCTGGTTGAGATCGCCTGCAAACGGACAGTAAATGGTACAAGTAGGAGGAAATATACATTGCTTTCAGCAACACCACTCGCAAGGCTTCTACTATGCATGTACCCGAAAACTAGAACACAAGACGTGATAAACAAGTTTTGTGTGACAAACATAGAATCATGGCTTCGGTGGCGTAGTCGGTAACACGCTGAGCTTCTATGCCCAAGATCGCGGGTTCAAACCCGGCCGAAGTCGTCGGAATTTTTAAGAGCGTTGAACTCCTTCAGTATGCCTTCCTTCGGAGGAGAAGTAAAGCCGGCGTTCCCATGTCATAGATTTATGGCATGTAAAAGAACCTTCCACTAGTTAAACTCGTGTGAAGCTAAATTTGCAGGTTAGATTTCGTTGAAACGCCCTATCAAAGTTCCAACGTTCACCACTAGGTGCCAGTGACATCTGGTAGCGAAAGTTGGAACTAGTTGTAATTGTACGGAACTTGTAGCTCACCCCATGGGTGACCGCCTTGAAGCAGCTACAGCTTCTGGCGAGCCGAACTTGTCCTCGGACACTCCCGGCACTAAAAGACACACGCTAAATAAATAAATAAATAAATAAATAATGTATATGTTATTATTATTGGACTAAGAGAATGATCCCTCAAGTGCAGGTTGGGACAGAGAGGAAACATTGTGAGGTTGGTTATAATATAAGCTCACTCAGTTCTTGACTGGGCATGGGTACTCCTGTTCTTATCTTTAGAAGATGGGGAAGGTGGATTCACCAGATTGTATCTAGTGTCTTAATGATCTAGATAATGCTAATCACACCTTCTTCTCTTATGGACGCTCTTTATGAGCGCATTGAGGTGGAGACATCTCCTGATAATATTGTTGCGGTGATGCTACAGTATGAAGAAAAATGGAAGCTGGTAGCAGGTTTTTTTTTTTTTTTTTTTGAAAATATCCTCCGAACATAGAAGACAGATCTGGATCGCCATTGAGAATAATTCACTACAAAAGTCTGCTCTACGGGCAAAGAGAAAATGCCTCTAGCCGGAAGTAATGTGATAAACGGTTCCAGGCTAATGTTCAGAAGTAACGGGGGAGTTTTCGTCCGTAGTCTGCCACTCAGGAGCCCGACGCTATGTGAGTAAATGCATTTCTTCCTACCCCCCCCCCCCCCCTCCTCTTCCCACACCACCGCTCCCCCACAAAGAAAATAGTATCATTAGGAGACAACATTTCATAATAGTTATTCATACTAACTACTCTCAGGCAGTGACAAACATATCACCTTGTCAGGTGAATGCAGGACGAAATTAAGAGTCAGGTGCCCGTGAACCAGGCTCCTTTCACTCTAGTTTGAAGGGAAAACGTTTGGAGGGTAATAATAATAATAATAATAGGGAATTGAGAAAGTTACCTCTGGCTATAGTCTAATGAATGACTTATAGCCAGAGTATTTACAGTGCATGGTTTTGATTTTTAATTTTGCAAGGATAATATGTGGTTTGTTTAATTAATTAATTACTGGTGCAATTAATTAATTAATTAATTAGGGTCAGTGCAAAATTTAAAAGGGAGTAGCAGTCCATTTCAGCTTAAGGTCGGGTCAGGATGTGACTGTTGGCCATTGTTGGCCAGTACACACTCCTGCCGATGCTGTAGTTGTTATTATTCTCGTTTCGCTCGCCATGGTTTAGCTGTGTGTGATTTTGCAGTGTGCGTATGGTTTTAATTTATGCAGCAGCTTCGTAATTTAATGTGGAAATATAGCAGACCTTGAGTAGGTGGAAGTTAAGTAGTACTTTAGGAGAGATGAATAATAAAGACCTGTAGTAGGTTTGGCATTGTTTTGAAGCAATAAATTGCTTTATAAAGGCCTCAGCTACCACCTCATATGTTTAATAATAGTGAGAAGTATTTGTGTCTAGTGTTATTGTGGTGTAAAGACTGTCACTGGAGCGGGGAGTTTGATTTTGTAATGCTGTGCGCTGATTGGCTGGAGATGTGCTCAATATTGCTGAATTATAATTAATTATTGTTAATTGGGTCTGGTGATAGTGTAATTTATTAGTTTATGGATTTATCGTGGCGCGGAAGCCAGTATAGCGCAGGCCAATCACTGGGGTTGTTCCCGCCAGGCTGGGCTTCCTTGTGTGTACTGAGTTCGAATCTTGTAATACGCTCCAGTGCCGTTGGGTGTGTTTACAGCTCCGTGGTCCGCAGTTCATCACCCCGGGCGTGCTGGCTTAGCCTTAACCCCCAGGCAGACTTCGCCACGGATCCCAGGTGTTTGTTGATGTTTTATGAGCCGAATCGTGGATATTTAAATAGGTGTTGTTGCCAAGAGCTGAATTAATTGAAGTATTTGGGTTAGGGCTGAGTTCTTGTAGATTGTAGGCGATGGGACTGTGAGGGACATGAGGGGGGGGGGGGGGGGATATTGTGAGTGGTGCTTTGTCTGGTCTTCAACTGCCGGTGTTTAATGGCGGTATTGATGTAGGTACACCCCGAGTAGGAGGCTGCATGATTGCCCCCACAATTGCAGCACTTAGGGCTGTCAAAGGGAGCCGGACAGTCCTTGTGGTGATGTGGATCACCACACCTGTTACACTGGGCCTCGTGGGGACAATTAGCAGCGCTGTGAAATAATTTCTGGCAGTTGAAACATTGGTAGACTAGTGTAGAGCGTTGTAAGGGAATTGAGCGACTTTTCGCCCGTGTTTTTGTTTTGGAGGATGAATTTACAGTGTTAGAGGGAGAGGAAGGGGGAGATTCAGTGGCGTGTGTGCTGAAGGCAGGTTGGGGAGAGTCTGGTTATGTCTCTGTTTCGGCGGGACTTTGTGTATCTGAGTTAGTGCTTTTTGTATTTGTTTTTCTGTTTGTTCTCATGCTCGTTTGGGTCCAGACCTGTGTCCACCTTTCTCCTGTTTCCGTGTGGGTTTGTGTTTGTTCGTGTAGCATTTCTATCGTGTCTGTTGGCGCGTTTTTCTTGCTGGTGAATGTAGGCATGGGAGGGGGAATAGGAATGGTCTGAGAGGCTTTGGGGCGTGTTTCGACTCCGTTGTCGGTTGGCAGAGGGGGTTGGTCTGTTTGTGTTTGTGCAGGAAGAGTTTCGGTATGTATCTAGGGAATGAGGATGTGTTGTGGAATGTAGGGATGGCTCTGGAGAGCCCTGATGATTGCGTTGATGCGTTAGTCCCTGGTAGGAGTTAAAACGATTTAATGATTTACCAGTTCCTCGATGTTGGTGGTGTAGTGTGCTATGGGTGTAAGCACGCTGATTATTGCATCGCGAGTAGCGGACAATTGTTTGTAGCCCAGTTGACGGACTACCATCAGCGTGCTTTTGGGAGAACGGTGTGTAGTCTATCTCCGTAGTCGAATTGCGGAAAGGTGCCATGGCGCGGTGTAGGAGTCGGCGATGAGCCCCTGAGGTACTCAGAGTGTTGTGTAGTGGACCATGACTGATTGCTTTCCTCGGAAAGCCATGCTGCCAAATCGGCTAAAACAGTCATAGGGTCCATGTGTGAAGCCGTGTGAATGAGTGTGTGTGAATGGAAAGGGGTCAAATACCGTGGTAGACCCTTAAGGCTCGCCCAAGGAGAGTAGCCAGTCGTATAAGGTTATCCAGTTTTTAAAGCAGAGGGGCTGCGACAATATACGAGCTGACTGCGAAGATTGGCTGATTAATTAATTAATAAATTAATTAATTAGGCTGCTAGGGGTGAGAAGGGATGAGTAAAGCTTGGCGACAACTCGGGTTGATGGGAACTGCTTGAAGGGGAATGTTTGGCAGGTGGGTAACGTTTAGCTTGGCTGGGAAACAACAATGGTAACGGTTCACTAAGGAGCTATTGTTGTTTGAACTCGGAAGGGAATGCGGGAGGGTTAATGATGCTTGGCTCGAGGTGATGAAGCGAAGTGCGTGGTATGAATGCGGTGGATCATCTGTTGCTCGATTGACGGAGCTCTTGGCGGAGCTTGGTAACGTAGCGTGCGATCAGGACAGCAGCTAGACGCGGAATGACACAAACCGTTATTCATACTAATGGTAACCTTATAGTCCTATATCATTCGCTCACTTAAGATATCACTTTCGAAGTAATTTGAATTTAGTAACTTTTTGGTATTTTTCGTTGACACTAAAACTTTATGCTGGTATCATTGATTTTTAAAATTTTAAAAGATACTCGGAGACGTCAGAAGGGTGAAATCGAAATTTTGAATGACTTTTAGTGAATTAAGGGACTTTTAGTCCAACATTAAAAGATCGTGCTGTCTAGCGGCCGATAGGCGTACTAACATTAAATCATAGTAGCCCTACTGTAAGTAAGATGTTCTTATTGCAACATAGAACATACTGCGTGATTCAGCAGCCTCTTCCAATATCGTTTGCTGCAACCCAACTAACGCGTGTTGACAGGAAGGTTGATATTTCTCTGCGTGCATCCCGTATGGTAGTAATTCACTGCAAGAATATCCTGCAAACGATACTGAACCCTATTATTTTTCCCTCGATGTGACTACAGGCTTAGGCCTTTCGTAAGTTGTTGCGCCACGGTGTTTGCTCTCCTTCTTCTTCTTCTTCTTTATCTTCTTCTTCTTCTTCTTCGCGAATGGGTGTCTTTGGACCACGCGTAATCACTCTTCGTCTTTCTTTTAGCCCAATATGTTTTCATACGCAACGAGTGGGTGTGTTTTTGTTGCTCGGATCATGTACAGTATGTTCTTTCGTATTTCGCTCTGCTTCCTCGAAACTCCTTGCTTGTGTGATTTTTGTGATTGCTATTCGGTCTTGTAAATTTAGCGAACCCAATTCTTTGAGATCTTTGTCCGTTTGTTTGTAGCAATTAGGTCTGGCCACCTTATTTTTTAAGAATGTATGAATTCTCTGTGTTAGCCTGTTGGAATCCATTCTTTCTATTGAACCCGATGGGGTTATGCTGACTGGAATCGAACATGGTTCTCAGAGACTGTGATCTCAGTAAAAAGGTTCCACCAGGAAGCGAACCAGAGATCTGTACAGGGAGTTTCTTGGTAAAAACCCCTCGAAAGAGACGTATATTTAATCACTGGTGTGATTTTTGATGAAATGGCATTATTTATTAAAATAATGTAGGAAATAATGAGCAGATTATATCATTATAGACGATTTGGTGTAAGCTATTGGGAGTTTGAAGCACAGAGGAGGGCAGAGCTGACATTTACTAATCGGCCCAGAATTGTGGGTTGGTCCCAGTGGAGCCACGTCCATCTCTGTCACCCCATTATGTCGTCTGGAGCAGGGGAGAGGCCTGAAAAATGACACAGTTATTCCCCGACGGAGAATAGATGTAGAGGAGGGGCGGAGAAATGCCCAGAAAAATCATTGATTACTCGTGATTGGAGTAACGAATCGAGATGAGAGTTGCACACAGGTGAATATCTTGGCAAGAAGATAATTTTAGAGTCTTGTACATGCGAAATTGGTGCATATTTAGTGATGTGCGTAAGGACTGTGAAGCGACCATTGTTCGCGGAGGGATGTGAAGATGTTGACGGGGAGTTCCCGACTAGGTAGCGTCCCACGCCATGGAGAAAGGAATTAATATAAATTAATTGAACGAGCGATTCCTTTGCACACATATAGTTTTGGGACCTGTGAAGAGAGAGGAACACAATGATCATGGTTTGAAGACCTGAATCATGCTGTGAGAGGAGCGAAGATTACGCGGGAAGATGTTGCTCTACTTTCTGTGGAAATCCGATATAAGGGAGTAGACCCCAGGAGGAGCCCTCAGTTGCTCAGTTGAAACTCACTTGAATCTCAGTCCTACTCTGTTCTCAGTTGTTCTCAGTTGTTACTCAGCGTCACTCTGTTCTAACTCAGTCAAGCTCAGTCTACATGCCGCCAAGCGCAGTTACAGCCAGTTACAGTTTTACTCAATTGTCAATTGTAGCACAATGGAAATAAGTTGCAATCAGTATGCAGCAAATATGCAGCAGTACGAGACAGCGTGTAAGCCGCAGACAGAAGTCTTCAAATGAGCTACGTGCAGTCTTCGAGTGAAACTTCAGTCAGCTACAGCCAGGGTGAAGCAAGTTCGTCAAGGCATAACGCATGACGGATCTATTCATCGAGACGCCGAACAAAGACTGGTATGTGTAAAAGAAACAGAAAATATGTTTGTATGAATAATAGTCGTGAACGAACTATGACGTGTTCAGTTACGAAGCACCGTATAGACTAACGGTAGCATTATTGTATATAATTATTTGTGAAAGTGTTGAACTTTATTAAGCGCAGTGTGTATTGTATTAACTAATCGTATATGTGTAACTACGATAGAATGCGCGAAAGAAACTTTACTAAGTGTTTGGTATTGCCATGAGAGTACCAGATGGTAACGCTTACTGTAGGAGTAATGATCGTCACAAAAACTGTTGGAGAGTTCCGAGAGCAGATAACCAGACTTTCAATCAGGAGTTGATAACGTAAGATGCCGTCGACACCTGCAATTTCGATCTCTGCTAGGGAATCTCAGCATTGAAGTGTGTATAAAGTGACGAGTGTTCAGTGTAATGTATATGTAAAAATATCATTTAAAGTAGTGTTTGATGAAGTGTTTCACATGTTTGGGGAGTGATAACTTCCTGAAAGGTATGCAACGTGTCGTGTTGGTGATAGAAATTATGTATAATCAAATGTGTGTAAACAAGAGAAATATGTCGCGTTAAACCCATTATGGCGGGCGACATGGAAGAATATGATTGGTTGGAGCCACCTTAGATGCCTATAGAGATGTAAGTACCCCACAAATTATGGTTATAATTATGTAGAAGTATGGACCGATGCATGTCTGTGATTCCGTAAAGGTATTGTGAATTCCTTATAGATGCCAGTAAAAGTCAGTTAGGAGGCTGATCCTCCATGTTTAATCAGTATTGAGTTGATTTTTATAGAGTTGAAATGATGATTTGCATCATTAAGTGGAGTAATTTTTCCCACTATGAATTAAGAATGGCAATCAGTTATGTAAATGTAACGAACGCGATTGTTCGAGTTTAAAACGTCTAGCTATGTCGGAAATTTTGGTAATTTATATGAGAATAATAATAAATAATGATTTTGGTCATTTATGTCAATGAGATTTGTAATAATAATAATAAAGGATGATTTTGGTCATTTATGTCAGTGAGAAATGATGATAATAATAATAATGGTTATTAAGAGTATGAATGAACACATCAGGAAACAAATAAATGTTGTAAGCGAGAATTATCAACGCTAAGTGCAAGACTTATCAATCTAAGCAGGAGGATGTTACAGTGAGATTACATTTCAGTAATTATGAAAAGAAGCTTTATATCAGAATATTGCATATATTCAGTAATGATACCAGTAATGAAAGAGCTTTTAGTGAATTGAATTTGCAGCTTAATTGAGAAGCTTATAGAGTAAATGTTAGATTTCTCTTAATATTATAGGTCGGTGTGTCGTAGCATGGAGCATTAGGGGCCAGATAGTCTATTCTACGTATGAATTCTCCTATGTCGTGGACATTGTTGGAGACATTATTTGCCAGAGTTTTAGTGAATGGACCCTAACTCTGAAGAAAAGGATTGAAATGTGTTCCGGGTTGGAATCCTATGATAGAGTCGAGGATAACAAGGACACCTCGCAGCTCTATGATTTCCCGAGAACTTATAGATGAGTTATGTACGCTCGTGGGCAGCGAAAACTCATGGCGACAGTGGTTTTGTGCGCCTATATTATACTTGAGACATCGGTCACCGCCAGGCTCATGCATTACGAACCCCGAACCTTCATGTTGAATGGACCCATGTGAGGCCATTAATTAATCGTTATCCTCGACGTAGGAATAATTACAAAAGCTCATTCAATACCTGTTGGCATAATAGTCAATTAAGATCCTTTGGGAACATATGTGTCGGTTAGGACACAGTATTTGTCTTGTAAATCTCCACTGCTTAGAGAGGGAAGCTTTCAAACTTTTAGAAAGGTCGAGATAATTGGTGGAACGACCCATCCCACTTTCTATTGTGTAGCGATTTCTTTAGCCGAGGGTCGGTGCTAACCACCCGAACCGCTCAGGCAAGTTATAAAGGGAAGAGATTCTAGACCTTGTTAAAATGACATATAATGCAAGATTGTTATGTTGAGTATTATAGCCATGTGGTTTGTGAACACATGGATAATTATAGTTCATCCTGATGGTTCATTAATTTAGCTATCTGACGAATAGTTACATGATATATTTGTACTGTCACTGGAACCAAGTCATGTAGTTGGTTACTAGATGCCAATCGCCTTGAGCGCGAGGTAGTCTATTGTACAATCCGACATAAGCTATAACGTAACGTTTTATCTAGGAATCACAGACAGCATGCGGTGAAACCATATAATTGAAGGATATGTAGGGGGTAGCTTACATAATTATGGAGTTGCGCGTTGATTTTGGTGCAACGTCCAAATAGGTAAATGCATGCAAAGCATTTCATTGGTGAGAAGAAAAATATTAAAACACGCACGGCACACATAATTGTTTAACATAAAGAGGTTGAAGGAATAATCCTTGTTGTAATATTAAAGAAGTCACATTGTATGACTGTTATGTTAATGTACATTTGTTTTGAAGTCGTAGGTGCATCAGCGCACTAGTATATCCTTGTGAAGTTCACAGAAGGGTAAAGCATTATGGCTAGGTATGACTTTGTTGTGATTTCATATTTGTTTACTTATGGATTGTGGGAGTAAAAATTTTGTTTGCTTTATTTTATGTTTTTTTGGGTATTGTTTTGTGTTTGAAGCCATGATTTATTTTACTGGATTAAAGTTTTAGAATAGAGTTGTGCTTTATCATTGTAGAGTTGATACCTTTAAGCCTCAAATCCAAAATATGCACTGCAAAATTGGGGTTACCGTACACGCCTGAGAGCTGATGCTAGTTGGAGGCGGATGCATATTATCCAACGAGATTACTCACATGGGTACATGGGATTTGATGTCCTATACTGTGATTTGAGCTAAAGGTACGACTAAAGTCGGTCAGATTTAATGCACACAACTCTATTAAAGTAAGAATGAACGAAGTAGGGTGTGACCGCTCCTAATCCATAACTAAGTTCCGATACGTATATATAAATTTTGATAGATTGTGCTTATTCTCTACTCATTTATCATGGCCCAAGCAGCGTGGGACGGTATTAACTCTTTATGGAACCGCCTGCGTCAGTGCAATATGAGCGATGTTGGCATTGCACGAACCGGGCAACGATAGATACATATTAATTTATCATGACGCCCATCTGTGGAGTCTATGGTAGTAAAAGCTCTATTAATTTATCATGGCGCCCAACGTGGAACTTATGGGATTTAGGGAAAACCCATAGATTTTTTAAGGTATTTCATGGGGAAAACCATAGTAATTGTTTTGCCTCAAACTGTGTTTGAGTGATTTTTGAATTCAGTAGGCTTTTGAGGTAACGCAGAATCTCTCTATTGAGAAGAGAATGGCCTAAGGGTACTAGCGTTACATACCCAATCCACAATCTACCATAATATTATCAGGTTTTGTACGACTTCACAATATGTGTGCAGTGTTTGATGTTTCTCTTCGAAACGTATCCACATATTTTTCCAGGAAGCCTGCCTGCATATTTAAGTGTGTTATTGTAAAATGCCAGGTACGGAGGAGATCTTGCAAGTTATTGCAGGACTGAAACAACATTTTGATGCTGCTCATGAGCAGAGTAAACTGGAAACCAAAGCGTTCCAGGATAGTATAAACACTCGGTTAGATGAGAACCAGAGAGAGTTAAACAATCGTTTAGATGCCAATCAGGAGGCAATTAATGCAACTCAGGTTGAAATAAACAATCGATTAGAGGCAATTAATGCAAATCAGGTTGCAATGGATAATAACCAGACTGAATTAAACAATAAGTTAGGTCAAATGCAAGAGGTTATTAAGACCGAAGTAACAGATACTGTTGTAAGCATTGTATCGGAAATGCAGGTAAATACTGATAAACGTTTCGAGGCCATAGAAGCCAAACTTGAGGATAATTTGCAAGCGTGTAGGCATGCTCAGGAGCAAACCAACAGTAAATTAGAGGCGTTGTCTAACGATATCAAGGATATTCAGATCCAAAACGAGGCGAATCTCGAACGCCAAGCGAAACAGTTCGCAGAGTTTACGAAAACAGTAGACCAGAGATTAGAGGAGAACGACTCCAAATGGGATCAGAAATTGAAAAGCTACGCTAGAGCAATTAACGGTGACCTCAAGAAACAGGACCAGAATATATTAGGTCAATGCCAGGAAATAGGCGAAATTAAGGCTATCGCTCAGGAAAATAAGGAGCTGGTAGGCAACGTGAAAGGTCAGATGGGTAAAGTTCATAAAGAACTGGACCAAGTGCAAAGTGATATTGTCATAGTCAATAAAAGACAAGAGGAAAACAGAGGCGAGATCACCAAGGTCCGGAATGAATTGTCTAAAGTCAATGGACACATTCAAGATGAAATTAAAGGTCTGAGAGAAGAACTCGAAATAAGAGAAGGCCAGAAAACAGAGGCAAGCGACAAGACCCTTGCTCAAATTAAAGAGGACGTAGAGGATGAAATATCCCATATCAAACAAAGTCTGAAAGAAGACAAGGTGAAAATTTTTCAAGTAGCCGAGGAAAACCGAGATAGGCTTACAAGAATAGAGAAAGAAGTCATTACTCGCCTAGAAAGAGCAGAAATGCGCCATAACCAAATGGAGACTAGGATAATAGCACAGGAGGAGACACTTCTGAAATATCCTAAGTCAAGTGAAGGCAGCATAGAGGATATAAGAAAAACAAGGTGGGCAGACCTAGAAACCCAACCTATAAGCAGGAACGCTGCAGGCGCAGGAGAAAGTCCTTACATGACGCCAGGTGTACCAATTGCGGCATCGACGCCACATGAAAATGCGATGCACACCCAGGTGATAAACGTCATTAGGGCAAGCGAAGAAAAACCTAGGAAGTTTTCAGGTAGTCACTGTAGTATGACACCAAAATATTGGTTAAAGGAAGTGACTGAATATCTCAATGATGCACGAATACCGCAGGAGCGTAGGCTACGTGCTATAGAGAAGTTAACAGAGGGGGAGTGCGCATTATGGTTTCGCAGCTTCCGTTACACTTTTGATACTGTTGAGGAATTCCGCGAGGCATTCTTGAAGAGGTATTGGGACGCCGCGACTCAGCAGAATTTACGGCTGGATTTGTATGCCAAAAAGTACAGCACGAACAACCCGACGAAGTACGCAGAATTCTTCATATCGCAGATGTGTCGTTTTAAAGAGCTGGATCAAAAACCTAGTGAACTGGAGCTATGCATTGCTATCGCCAAACAGCTTCCATACGAGATCCAAAGGCTACTAATCTCGGCTAATGCGAAAACGGCTATGGAAATGGAGACAGTTCTAAGGCAACTGGACCTCACCACAGCAAATACTATGCGTCAGAGTCGAACCGTGGAACAAGTCCACGTGACCAACACACAGACTGACCAACAGCAAGCTCCAAGGAACAACAAGGCCACGAGCACAGAAACTTTAGATTCCTATGGACGGCAATGGGAACAAGAACCCAGAAAATGGCAGTCAAGGTACAAAGGAAATGCTAATAAAGCAGGAAGAGGTCGAAGTTCGTGGAATAAACACAATAACAGGGGCAAACCGTACCATAACAATGGAGGTAATAATGGCCAGGAAGGCAATAATAGAAATTGGAGACCCCAAGAGAGAAGAAATAACTTCGATGACGAGGCAGAAGAGCGATATCATGCTTCTTTGCGATACCTCGAAGAAAGGGGAGATGAGCCCCAGAAATCACAAGTCCGCTGGCAAGAAGTCATGCAGAACAGGACATCGCCAGACAGATATGGAGATGGAGCCAAGAGTTTGGAACTACAGCGCAGCGAACAGGAGAGAAGGAACTCCAAAGGGGCGGGCGCTGAAGAAAAAAAAAAACGCCAAAATTAGAAGAGCTCGAGACTGATGGATGGAAGTCTATTAACATCGTCAATTGGATAGCCAAACCAGAAGAATTGATTGAGGATACAGGAGGACCACAGGTCATGGTCAAGAGAGAATTGCCTATTATAATTGTGAGAGTGGCAGGATTAAAAGTCAGAAGTCTGCTAGACACAGGATCAACAGTGAGCCTGATGACACAAGCTCTATATAATGAAATAGCCCGGAGAGAGAACATTTTGAAGATACCGATCTCCAGTGTCAAAATTAAAGGGGTAATTCCAGACAGAACAATGATATGTAAATACCAGGTATTCCTAGATTTACAGATAGGAGGCTCTATTTTCTCACAGAGTTTTCTGTTAGTAAACAAACTACCTTATAACCTACTTATTGGGGCAGAGTTTATAAGGGAATACAGAGTGATAATTGACCTAGCACAGGACAGGGTTATGTTCCATGTGAATGAAGAAGCTGAAGGCTTAGAGGTCGCACTCAATGAAATTGAACCAGGATCCAGTGAACAAGTATGGCATACATACAGAGATGTGGCTGATGAAGAAGTGTTAGCTATTGAGCAGTTAGAAGCGGAGCTCAAAACACTAGCCACAGACTTGGAAAAAGATCTGGAACCCAAATTGGAAGACTACATTTCGGAGAAGCTAGAAGAAGCGAAAATTGGGCTAAAAGAGAAGGAAAATTTAAAGCAGTTATTGCTGGAACAGAAGGAAGTCTTTGATTCGAGACCTGGTCGGATAAAGAACTTCACTTATGCTTTTCAAGTCAGTGATTGGACACCATTTAGGCAGAAACCCTACCCTATAGCTGAAAAGCATTATGCAAAAGTGAAAGAGGCAATTCAGGAGATGTTGGAGGCCGGTGTTATTGAGAAAACACCTACGCCTTATGTAAGTCCATTGGTAATTGTACCAAAGACAGACGGATCTGTCAGAGTCTGCTTGGACCTGAGACGCTTAAATTTGAGAGTTATTCCGGAATTTGACCAAGTGCCACCTATTAAAGAGATCCTCAGGAAGTTTAAAGAGAAAACTATATTCTCAAACCTGGATATCACATCCAGTTTCCACCATCTTGAATTAGAGAAGAAAACTAGTCTGTTGACAGGATTTATGTTTGATCAACATACATTCACATTTTTAAGGCTACCTTTTGGGTTGAAAACAGCTGGTTCAGCCCTGATAAGAGCGTTAGATCGCAATCTATCAGATGAGGTTAAAGAGAGTACCATCAGATATGTAGACGACATTCTACTCACATCAGAATCTCTGGAGGAGCACATGAGAGACCTGAAGAAGTTGCTAGATGACCTGCGAGAGGCGAACTTTAAGGTCAATATCAAGAAATCGCACTTCTGTCAGAGGGAAGTTAAATTCCTAGGGCATGTTATTGATGCAAATGGAGTGAAGCCCAATCCAGATAAATTGGAGATAATTCGGAATTTCCCTCGACCCACGAAAGTTAAGCACGTCCGACAGTATTTGGGAGTAATTGGATTCTTTTCGAACCACTGCCCAAACTATACTGCGACAGTAGCACCACTGCAGGACCTATTGAAGAAAGGCGGCAGATGGAATTGGACGGAGCAATGTCAGGAAGCATTCGTGAGGTCAAAACAAATGCTTTTGGAATATGTGAAACTGGGATACCCAGATTATACCCAGAAGTTTATCATACAGACGGATGCATCACTTATTGGGATTGGAGCGATGTTATTCCAGGAAAATGTTGACCAGCCTGAGAAGAAAGTTTTTATCGCCTTTATCAGCAGAAGACTGAGAGCCCATGAGAAAAATTACACGATCACAGAGATAGAATTGCTCGCAATTTTGTACGCGTTGCAATCGTGGCACAAACTCGTGTACGGCTTCCGAATAGTCCTGAGAACAGACCATAAAGCTTTAACATTTTTGTTAAAGACAGATTTGTCTAGTCAGAGATTGACAAGATGGTCCCTGTATATCCAGCAATTTAATGTGGAAATAGAATACTGTCCAGGGAAAGAGAATGTAATACCGGACATATTAAGTCGTTACCCTAGAGAAGAAGAAGTACTAGCGGTCCAGATTGAGAATCGAGATCAGAAGACGTTGGATGACTTAAGGAACATTACCAACCTACAACGCGAAGACCCATGGTTGAAGATGATAATCGATTACTTTGAGGGACGTTTAGCAAGGGGAACTGCGATATACAGAGAGGCGGAGGCATTGGCAACAGAATATGTATGGTATAATCAGATATTACACAAGTGGGACGATGTGGATCACACACGTCAAAGGATTGTAATTCCTGCATCTTTGCAGAGGAGATTAGTATGGCTAGCCCACAGAGCATTTGGTCATCCGGGGATTGATAAAATCTGTGCTCTGTTGAAGGAAGCATTTACTTGGCCAAAATTGAGAGAAACGGTGAGAAATGCTATTAGAACATGTGATCTTTGCCAAAGGGTAAAGCCGAATCCCTTTTTAATGAGGCAACGACCTATCCCGTTATTACCAGAGAAGCCAAGGCAGCTATTGAGTATCGACAACTTTGGACCATTGCCTAGAGCACGTAGAGGCAATAGACACATTTTTGTAGCCATGGATGTATTTTCGAAAATGGTGGTGTTGTGCCCCATTCAAAAGACAAGTTCAAAACAGGTCTTGAAGCGCCTGAAAGAGAGAGTTATTCCGATTCTTGGGAAGCCGGATAACATTCTCTCGGACCACGGAAGTTGCTTTACTAGTGCAGAATTTCGTCGAGAACTGGAAACTCTATGAATTAGGCAGATTTTATCTACCATTCGCCATCCTGAGGCAAGTCCCGTTGAAAGAGTAATGAGAGAGATCCAGAAATACATGAAGATCTACTGTTCTGAAGCGAATTGGCGTTGGATTGAATTTCTAGAAGTAATTGAATACTGTATAAATAATACTGTACATGAGGCGACAGGTCAGGTTCCCGTTACTCTACATCTGGATCAGAGACCAGAGAGACCGTGGAATGGTGTTATTCCATTACCTGTAGACGCACAGCCCGGTAGAGAATTGAGGATCCAACGAACCTTTGAATATCTAAAAGCACAGGCGGAGAGACGTCAGAGAAGGAATCGTGCGAAGAGGTATCATAAACCGCTTCTCGTGGGACAGAAAGTTTTAATTAAGAAACCCGCCAGTTCAGATCCAGAGGCACGGAAGTATAAGAAGTTTAATTTTTCTTACCACGGCCCGTTCGAGGTGATAAGAGACCTCCAGAACAATGCATACAGGTTAAGACATTTAGAGAATGGAAACGAGGTCGTTATGAACATAGCCAACTTAAAAATTTATTACTCGCCAGAAGAATTCGATGAACCAGAAGAAGAATTAGTAACGCACACCCAACTCAACGTGGAGAGCGGAGGCAGCCAAGCAGGCAGACCTGAATGTTGGAACGGCGAGACGGGACGAGAAGCAGACAGTTTACCCAGTGTAAGCGGAGAGCAGAAAGAATGCCAGTGTTTGCGAGAATTCTATGAAGAAATGGTCAGAATGGCTAGAGAGGTTGAGGCTGTAAACGCGACCCTTCGCAGGGAGAATAGACAGCTCAGAAACAAGGCCGAGTGTGGAAGGGGGAACACTACTAACCCACTCGCAGCCAGACAAGGTGAAGGACCCCAGACGTAAACACAGACGGTGGTCGACAGTCAGCTGGTTACTTATATAAGCCACTTGCATTGGACTTTTATAAGTTTTGCAAGGGGAACATGAACCCGATGGGGTTATGCTGACTGGAATCGAACATGGTTCTCAGAGACTGTGATCTCAGTAAAAAGGTTCCACCAGGAAGCGAACCAGAGATCTGTACAGGGAGTTTCTTGGTAAAAACCCCTCGAAAGAGACGTATATTTAATCACTGGTGTGATTTTTGATGAAATGGCATTATTTATTAAAATAATGTAGGAAATAATGAGCAGATTATATCATTATAGACGATTTGGTGTAAGCTATTGGGAGTTTGAAGCACAGAGGAGGGCAGAGCTGACATTTACTAATCGGCCCAGAATTGTGGGTTGGTCCCAGTGGAGCCACGTCCATCTCTGTCACCCCATTATGTCGTCTGGAGCAGGGGAGAGGCCTGAAAAATGACACAGTTATTCCCCGACGGAGAATAGATGTAGAGGAGGGGCGGAGAAATGCCCAGAAAAATCATTGATTACTCGTGATTGGAGTAACGAATCGAGATGAGAGTTGCACACAGGTGAATATCTTGGCAAGAAGATAATTTTAGAGTCTTGTACATGCGAAATTGGTGCATATTTAGTGATGTGCGTAAGGACTGTGAAGCGACCATTGTTCGCGGAGGGATGTGAAGATGTTGACGGGGAGTTCCCGACTAGGTAGCGTCCCACGCCATGGAGAAAGGAATTAATATAAATTAATTGAACGAGCGATTCCTTTGCACACATATAGTTTTGGGACCTGTGAAGAGAGAGGAACACAATGATCATGGTTTGAAGACCTGAATCATGCTGTGAGAGGAGCGAAGATTACGCGGGAAGATGTTGCTCTACTTTCTGTGGAAATCCGATATAAGGGAGTAGACCCCAGGAGGAGCCCTCAGTTGCTCAGTTGAAACTCACTTGAATCTCAGTCCTACTCTGTTCTCAGTTGTTCTCAGTTGTTACTCAGCGTCACTCTGTTCTAACTCAGTCAAGCTCAGTCTACATGCCGCCAAGCGCAGTTACAGCCAGTTACAGTTTTACTCAATTGTCAATTGTAGCACAATGGAAATAAGTTGCAATCAGTATGCAGCAAATATGCAGCAGTACGAGACAGCGTGTAAGCCGCAGACAGAAGTCTTCAAATGAGCTACGTGCAGTCTTCGAGTGAAACTTCAGTCAGCTACAGCCAGGGTGAAGCAAGTTCGTCAAGGCATAACGCATGACGGATCTATTCATCGAGACGCCGAACAAAGACTGGTATGTGTAAAAGAAACAGAAAATATGTTTGTATGAATAATAGTCGTGAACGAACTATGACGTGTTCAGTTACGAAGCACCGTATAGACTAACGGTAGCATTATTGTATATAATTATTTGTGAAAGTGTTGAACTTTATTAAGCGCAGTGTGTATTGTATTAACTAATCGTATATGTGTAACTACGATAGAATGCGCGAAAGAAACTTTACTAAGTGTTTGGTATTGCCATGAGAGTACCAGATGGTAACGCTTACTGTAGGAGTAATGATCGTCACAAAAACTGTTGGAGAGTTCCGAGAGCAGATAACCAGACTTTCAATCAGGAGTTGATAACGTAAGATGCCGTCGACACCTGCAATTTCGATCTCTGCTAGGGAATCTCAGCATTGAAGTGTGTATAAAGTGACGAGTGTTCAGTGTAATGTATATGTAAAAATATCATTTAAAGTAGTGTTTGATGAAGTGTTTCACATGTTTGGGGAGTGATAACTTCCTGAAAGGTATGCAACGTGTCGTGTTGGTGATAGAAATTATGTATAATCAAATGTGTGTAAACAAGAGAAATATGTCGCGTTAAACCCATTATGGCGGGCGACATGGAAGAATATGATTGGTTGGAGCCACCTTAGATGCCTATAGAGATGTAAGTACCCCACAAATTATGGTTATAATTATGTAGAAGTATGGACCGATGCATGTCTGTGATTCCGTAAAGGTATTGTGAATTCCTTATAGATGCCAGTAAAAGTCAGTTAGGAGGCTGATCCTCCATGTTTAATCAGTATTGAGTTGATTTTTATAGAGTTGAAATGATGATTTGCATCATTAAGTGGAGTAATTTTTCCCACTATGAATTAAGAATGGCAATCAGTTATGTAAATGTAACGAACGCGATTGTTCGAGTTTAAAACGTCTAGCTATGTCGGAAATTTTGGTAATTTATATGAGAATAATAATAAATAATGATTTTGGTCATTTATGTCAATGAGATTTGTAATAATAATAATAAAGGATGATTTTGGTCATTTATGTCAGTGAGAAATGATGATAATAATAATAATGGTTATTAAGAGTATGAATGAACACATCAGGAAACAAATAAATGTTGTAAGCGAGAATTATCAACGCTAAGTGCAAGACTTATCAATCTAAGCAGGAGGATGTTACAGTGAGATTACATTTCAGTAATTATGAAAAGAAGCTTTATATCAGAATATTGCATATATTCAGTAATGATACCAGTAATGAAAGAGCTTTTAGTGAATTGAATTTGCAGCTTAATTGAGAAGCTTATAGAGTAAATGTTAGATTTCTCTTAATATTATAGGTCGGTGTGTCGTAGCATGGAGCATTAGGGGCCAGATAGTCTATTCTACGTATGAATTCTCCTATGTCGTGGACATTGTTGGAGACATTATTTGCCAGAGTTTTAGTGAATGGACCCTAACTCTGAAGAAAAGGATTGAAATGTGTTCCGGGTTGGAATCCTATGATAGAGTCGAGGATAACAAGGACACCTCGCAGCTCTATGATTTCCCGAGAACTTATAGATGAGTTATGTACGCTCGTGGGCAGCGAAAACTCATGGCGACAGTGGTTTTGTGCGCCTATATTATACTTGAGACATCGGTCACCGCCAGGCTCATGCATTACGAACCCCGAACCTTCATGTTGAATGGACCCATGTGAGGCCATTAATTAATCGTTATCCTCGACGTAGGAATAATTACAAAAGCTCATTCAATACCTGTTGGCATAATAGTCAATTAAGATCCTTTGGGAACATATGTGTCGGTTAGGACACAGTATTTGTCTTGTAAATCTCCACTGCTTAGAGAGGGAAGCTTTCAAACTTTTAGAAAGGTCGAGATAATTGGTGGAACGACCCATCCCACTTTCTATTGTGTAGCGATTTCTTTAGCCGAGGGTCGGTGCCAACCACCCGAACCGCTCAGGCAAGTTATAAAGGGAAGAGATTCTAGACCTTGTTAAAATGACATATAATGCAAGATTGTTATGTTGAGTATTATAGCCATGTGGTTTGTGAACACATGGATAATTATAGTTCATCCTGATGGTTCATTAATTTAGCTATCTGACGAATAGTTACATGATATATTTGTACTGTCACTGGAACCAAGTCATGTAGTTGGTTACTAGATGCCAATCGCCTTGAGCGCGAGGTAGTCTATTGTACAATCCGACATAAGCTATAACGTAACGTTTTATCTAGGAATCACAGACAGCATGCGGTGAAACCATATAATTGAAGGATATGTAGGGGGTAGCTTACATAATTATGGAGTTGCGCGTTGATTTTGGTGCAACGTCCAAATAGGTAAATGCATGCAAAGCATTTCATTGGTGAGAAGAAAAATATTAAAACACGCACGGCACACATAATTGTTTAACATAAAGAGGTTGAAGGAATAATCCTTGTTGTAATATTAAAGAAGTCACATTGTATGACTGTTATGTTAATGTACATTTGTTTTGAAGTCGTAGGTGCATCAGCGCACTAGTATATCCTTGTGAAGTTCACAGAAGGGTAAAGCATTATGGCTAGGTATGACTTTGTTGTGATTTCATATTTGTTTACTTATGGATTGTGGGAGTAAAAATTTTGTTTGCTTTATTTTATGTTTTTTTGGGTATTGTTTTGTGTTTGAAGCCATGATTTATTTTACTGGATTAAAGTTTTAGAATAGAGTTGTGCTTTATCATTGTAGAGTTGATACCTTTTAGCCTCAAATCCAAAATATGCACTGCAAAATTGGGGTTACCGTACACGCCTGAGAGCTGATGCTAGTTGGAGGCGGATGCATATTATCCAACGAGATTACTCACATGGGTACACTATGTGTCCCTTGAATTGGATTCTTCGCATGCGCATTGAATCTGTGAGTTTGGGAATCTGTTTGTAGATTTCTGCATTATGTTTAGGATATCTTATTCCATTCTTGATTCTTGGTCCTAGAATTTTCCTCATTAGTCTCACGTTCTTTAACTTCTAATTGGCATTTTAGAGACTTATGCTGGAGATTAAGTGTTTCTGTTTTATAGCGGCTTCGGTGGCGTACAGTAGTAGGTAACATGCTGAGCTTCTATGCCCAAGATCGCGGGTTCAAACTCGGCCTAAGTTGTCACATTTATAAGAGCGTTAAAAATCTCTCAGTATGACTTCCTTCGGAGAGGAAGTAAAGCCAGCGGTCCCATGCAATAGATTTCTGGCATGTTAAAAAACCTTCCACTAATTATACCTGTGTGAAGCTAAATTAATTATGGGTTAAACAACGCTCTAATAAGGTTCCTACGTTCGTCGCCAAGAGCCGACTGCAGTGGCGTCTAGTAGCCAAGTTCTGAACTAGTAGTAGTTGGACGATGGCGTTTGGCGGCAACAGTAGGAGCTACTTGAAATTCAGTGTCTGCAGTCCTTACTGGAATTAAAAACAGGCAACGTTAATACAGCCATCACAATTAACACCGGTTATCAGACAGATTCTACACACACCCAAAGTACACCGGGCTACATGACCGTGTTGTCGCAGCCTCTAAACTAAGGAACCAACCAAACAACCTTTCTGTTTTATAATCGTGTTTTAGTATATTTTCTCGTTTTATTTGATTTGTCTTTGTTGACTATCCAAATCGATCGTAAGTGTTATCTTGAGGAATTGAGCTATTTATTATGGCCCGGATTAGAATCCTTCAATTTCTCCTGTCTTGACACGTGATTTAACACGCAAGACTCTAGAGCTCTGTACGCCCTCACACGTGAGATGTTGAAACTCTCAGTTGGACATATCCACTGCCACGCCCTCGTCCAATCTAGGTGAACTACTCATTATTCACATCAACCTATTCCGCTTCCCTTATATGACGTCACTTCCTGACATGACGTAGCAGAGGCGGGCCCACTAAGAGATCTGCAGGGGTCCACTGACCTAGGTCCGACCTGACATGATCGTAAGACCGGCTCGAACTCTTCAGTATGTATCCTTGAAGATCTCTCGTTGAGGTTTAGAAACCGAATTAGATATAGGCCTACTTTTTTCTAATAACTAATATAAGTCTACTTTCAGGTTTAGTGGCTAGCATTTTTAGCTGTTGCCCCAGAGGTCCGGGTTCGATTCCCGACTCTGCCAAGAAATTCAATTCTGGTCTGAGGGCTGGACCGGTGTACACTAAACTTTGTGAGTCAAAACTGAGTAGAGGTGGGTTCGATTACCACCTCAGACGTCTAAGAAGGGGAGCATGGTAGCGCACTGGTCAAGCTGTTTGCCTCTCACCACAGCGGGCCGGGTTCGATTCCCGGTCAATGCATGTGTGATTTTCAAAGTAAAATGCCATGTCCTATGGTTCGGATTCCACGTAAAAACGAGGTCCCTTGGCTCATGATCGCGAGATTAATGGCAACGTAAAATTACAAACTCCTTCCAGGCAGGAAGTAGTTTTCAGTGGTTTCCCAGTTCTACTCCAGGCAAATGCCGGGATGGTTCCCGACTCAAGGCCAAGGCCGCCTCCTTCCCAATCATCACCTGAATTACAAATATATAAACTACTAGAGCCATCGCAATAACACAGGATATCAAAGAATATCCTTCGATTCCCGGCTCTGCCACGAAATTTGAGTGGTATGAGGACTAGAACGGGGTCTACTCAGCTTCGGGTGGTCCAAATGAGCAGAGGGGGTTTGATTCCTACCTCAGCCATTCTCGAAGTCGTTTTCTGTGGTTTCCCACTTCGTCTCCAGACAAATGCCGGGATGGTATCTACTGTAAAGCCACTGGCAGTCTTCTTCCCTCTTCCTTGCCTATCCATCCCAATCTTCCCCTCCCTTCCCTCATGAGGCCCCTGTTCACTCTGCAGGTGAGACCAACTGGGCGAGGTGCTGATCACACCTCCCCAGTTGTGTCGACTCCTACCAGGACACTGCCTTAGAGGCAGTAGTGGTGAGTTCCCTCGCTGATTCCGTGGGAAACACCAACCTGGAGGATAAAATCTGTAGTGCTGGGGAAAAGTGGCATAAGTCAATTTCTCCGATTTTTTTTTATTTGCTTAAAGTGTGTATCTGCCACTCATGCTGCTTGGGAAAAGAGACACAACTCCTTCGCCTATCAGAAATACCCAAGTGAGCTCAAGTCAACTAATGCCAATGAAGTAATAGCCTATGTGATTTTTGAATGCTTTCAGATCAATATAATGTAGACCATCAAGAAACAACCACTTCAGAGTTTGGAGTGGTTTTGCACTATGAAGATTTAGGCCAAATTCCTCACGATTCTAATGGGGGAGGAAGTACTAGAAATAATGTGTCCAGTGCTAAGTGAGTTGAATCATATCATTACAATAGTCTATTACTAATACATAATTTACTGTTAATATTTTTATCAGAGTATTATCAACATTTAACAAAATCATAGCATGTGATGTGTGATATTTGATGTATGTCATTTGTTGTTATTATATATTTATACCTATGTACTGTACTTGTTTCAGGTGAACATGTAGAAAGTGAAGTTCGAGTTACTGACACTGAGAGTAGGCCTAGGGAGGAACCACTAGAAATGACATTCCAGCAGATGAAAGTCGTGATGATCAAATCCCAGTTCCTGACAACTCTGATATGGATCAAGTATTCGAAACCATGTGCCCAGTACTAGGTGAGATGAATAAGTCACTTGAATATCAAAGTACAAGGTACAGCTTTCTATTTATTATCATGCTGTCCGCCTCGTTGCGTAGTGGCTAGCATTCTTGGCTGTCACCGCGGAGGCCCGTGTTCGATTCCCTGCTCTGGCTTGAAATTTAATTATGAAATTTAAAAATCATGAATGAGGTGTATACTGGAAGTATAGCCTACCATTTAATTTTATTCTATTGTTGTTTCAGATGAAAAGGAAGGGAGTAAAGTTAACATTACTGACAATACTGACACAGTCTCAGTGTTCTCAGATACGTCTGATGTTACTGCACATGGATCAGAAACGGTCACTGTTAGGAAGAAATATTCAAGGATGTCGAAGGAAGATAGAAAGACAAAGAGAAATTTGGGACAGGGATATGTGACAAGTGAAGGAAAACTAGTGAAACAAAAGATATGCAAAGTGTTGCCAAACTGCAGGATGAAGTGTAGTACTAAACTTTCTCAACAACAAAGAGAGGCCGTATTCAAAGAAGTGTGGGGTTTGGGAAGCTTTGACAAGATAGATAGATATGTGGCATCTCTTATTGAAACTGCAGATAAAGCAACAATGAGGCTTCGACCTGATGTAGATGAAGACGAACGAAAATTCAGGTTCCTAACACACAAATACTTTTTGTCTGCAAATGGAGTTAGGGTGTCAGTATGCAAGGGGTGCTTTACAAAAACCTTGGGTATTACAGACAGATTTGTTAGAACATGTTTGATGAAGCAGAGTAGTTCTGTCAGTGGCGTGACAGACAGTGACATGAGAGGCAAAGATCCCCCAAAGAGGAAATGGTCAACTGAGGCTAGAGACAAAGTAAAGGCACACATAAATAGTTTCCCTACATACGAGTCACACTATTCAAGAAAGAGGACTAGCAAGAAATATCTACCAAAACTTCTTACATTAGCAAAAATGTATGAACTTTGTAGGATGACATGCGAGAAACCTGTATCAAGACCAATCGATTTTCCACACATTCAATATATCATTTAAGAAACCAAAGACCAACACCTGTAACAAATGTGACATGTTTCATCTCCAAATCAAGACAGCAAAAAAAGAAGAAGAGAAAAATGTTCTAAGGGAAAAGATGACCTATCATCAAAATGATGCACAAAAAGCCTATGTTAGTAAAGCAGTTGATAAGAATATTGCGAAGGATGACTGATCCATTGCAACATTAGTATTTGATTTCCAGCAGTGTTTGCCAACTCCATTTCTACAAACGACAATTGTGGACCTTTAATTTGACAGTGCACAACTGCGCAGATGGACTGCCTTCCTGCTACATGTGGCACGAAGCAATTGCTGGCAGGGGTGCCAATCAGATAGCCTCCTGTCTATTCAAGGTATACCTCCTAATGTAAGCCACATAATACTGTATTCAGACACATGTGGAGGACAGAATAGGAACAAGATTATGGCTGCCATGTTCCTGTCGTTGATGTCTATGTCGGTCAGTGTCTCCACAATAGACCATAAATTCATGACTCCAGGTCATTCCCACCTGGACTGTGACGTAGACCACTCTCTCACTGTGAGGAAAAAGAAGAAAACCAATATGGTTATTACTCATCCCAGAGACTGGTATCAGCTAGTACGGGACGCTAGCAAAGCTAAACCATTTCAAGTCGTAGAAATGTCACAAGATATGTTTTTTGACTTTGGAGACCTTCTGAAAGGGCCATTGGTTCAAACAAGCATAACAGAAAACAAGAAGTGTGTTCGGTGGCTCGATATAAAGTGGTTCAGGTATTTGAAGGGAGAACCTGGTAAAATATCCTTCAAGACAACTCTGGATGATGATGCTCCTTTTGAAGTGATGGACTTTCGCCGACGAGGACGATGTCTTCAGAAACACACATTGAAGAAGTGTTACAATGGACCTGTTCCCATCAGCAAGGAAAAGAAGAAGGACTTGTTGGATTTGCTTCATCTAATCGATCCTATTTTCCATTCATTTTACAAAGATCTTCCTGTAAATTCCACTGTTGCAGATATAGATCCTGATGTGTATAGCAGTGATGATGAAGCCATGACAGAAAACTAAAGACACACATCAAAAATGTATTGGTTCCAAACTGTATTACCACATTCCTTTAATGCATCTATTAAAAACTTACCTGATTTTGAGGCGGACAAAATGACATATGTCAATGCTCGTAGTGGCATAAGTCATTTATTTTGAGCAGTTACCATAATTTGAGTGTGGTTATTCATTTTTTGTTATGTACACATATTATGAAATAAAATATTGAATTGAAGCACTGAAATATAAGCCATGTATTCATTAAAGCAGTTTTTTTCCTCTCCTGTAAAATTAGGTTTTATGACTTGTGCCACTTTTTCCGAGCACTACAGAAATTGACTTTAAAAAATCAAAGAATATCTACACACACCCAAGTACACAGTGCTAAACAACCACGATGCCCAGCCCCTCAAAGAAGAATATCATCAATAACTGAAATTATGAGTTTTTAGGTAAAATTTATGATTATACCGCCCATGGTGGCCTAGACTGCTAACATTTAGCTCGTGCCTCGCTGGCACCGATAGAGCGTGGGTTCGAATCCAATCCCGGCCATTCTGAAACTGGTTTACGTGGTTTCCCATTTTCACCACTAGTTGAACGCCGGGACAATTCCTTTCAACATGTCGTCGGCCGACTTCCTTCCCAGGCCTTTCCTTAATTAGACCCTAGTTAGCAGATTCCTGTCACATCCCCAGTTGTATCTGCTGACAACGTGTGTTCAGCTTCCAGACACCGTCCTTGCGACGGTAGAGGAATGATCCCCGCATGTGTGAATCAAAGCTGGGGGAATAACCTATTTACAAATATATAAATGAAGCAACATTTGATTTAATTCATAATAATAGCCCATTTTGATAGGCTAGTTCCCTTGCTAACCACATACCCCTAGATCACACATGAATTTAAAATACCACTTTCGAAGAAATTTAATTTTAGTAACTCTTTTAGAGATTCTTTTGTTACCACTAAACTTTTATCTTGCTAGCATTGATATTAAAAAATTTAAAATTACATGTCGCCTCCGTAGCGTAGCGGTCAGCATGGTTAGCTGCCGCCCCGGAGGTCCTGGGTTCGATTCCCGGCTCTGCCACGAATATTGAAAAGTGGTATGAGGACTGGAACGGGGTCTACTCAGCCTCGGGTGTTCCAAATGAGTAGAGGGGGTTTGATTCCCACCTCAGCCATCCTCGAAGTGGTTTTCCGTGGTTTCCCACTTCGTCTTCGGGCAAATGCCGGGATGGTACTGTCCCCGTTTACCTGGATAGTAGGCTGTCAGATATCCGCCCCCTCAATCGGATTGCCAACAATCAATCGCACCGGCTCAGCTGCACCAATGAAAATGGCACTGACAGATACTACCGAGGTTTGAACACAGAAGTTACCAAGAAAATTATTGTGGAACACACCAAAATAGACGGTGGTTCATACTTACTTTTACTTACCTCTTAAAAATTATTTCGGGGATTGGGTTGACAACAGGATCTCTAAAGTATGCTCCCACAATAACCTTCACTATGACATTTAAAAATGAACCAGGACGACGGCAAGAACTTTGAACTGTACAAAAGCTTTATTTCAAATAAAGGGTATGACTTTAACAAACTCAACAAAATAAATGTGGCTATCAGTAGCCCATGTCAATCTGACTATGTCCTCCTAAAGGACTTGCAAAGTTAGCATACAACATGTTAGCTCCCATGAGCTCAAAATAACGTAACATTCAAAACACATTTGGATTGGATGAGGAAGTCAGGATGCGACACATATATATAGAGCATTTGGTTTCTTTTAATAAACATGACACTTGTATTAATAGGCGCAAGGCCAGAGTATCGACCTCGCCCGCTGATAACCAGATGTCTGGCCGGCTGGTCTACTCTTCAACCTGACGCATGCCTGTCAAATGGGGCTCACTCGTCACGCCACACTGCGTAAGAATTCAGCTCCTTCTCTAAGCTTTTAAATGTCTGCAAGACAACTCATATATATTGACGCAAATCTTTCAAATGCTTAACTCACATACCACTGGATTATTCTGACAATCCCTAAACTTGTTAAGTTATCATCCAAATGTTTAATAAGCATAGTTTAGAGTATAAAACACACTCTTAAATGTTTATAACAAAATCACATAAATTATTTATAACAATTAGAAATTGTTTATAATATTGTCGAAGATAATTACAAAAATTTTTAAACACGCCTTTAACATTACTTTCGTTCCACATTATTGTCAAAGATATTTACATTTATTATTTACAATATTAACATTTAAATTATTTAAATTATTAATTTAAGAAATACATTGAACCACATGTTCATCCGGTTGGTAAATTCATAATCGTTTCCATATAATCGACCAATGAAGGTTAGTTATACATGTAAATGTCACAATCTGGTTTAATAAAGGTTGTAATAATTACAATTATTTGTGACGGTAATCTTCATTCAAAATCTTATCTCAAATTCTTTCAAAACTCTTGTTAATTATAACAGTAAATTCACTTGATTAATTTTCAACGAACTATGACAATACACTCTAGCGGAAAATACTTCGCTTACAAAATAATGCACAAACTGCATTAAAAATAGGCCCAAAATTCATCATATATTAAAATATACGGCATCACAATCTTCCACAGAATTTACAAAAACCTCCACTAACACAATCTTTATCATCATTAATTACTGTGGGAATCTCCTTCATTTATTTAAGGGCATTATACATCAACGACTTTCAACATGTCCGCTGCACTATCGATTATACATTCATAGTTCCACTTAAAAATTCTTATAATCATTAATTGTTTCAAAACTGTTGTCATTTAACCTTCGTGGATTTCATTCATGAATCGAAATGAAGTAAAAATTTGCCAATCACAAACAAATTTAATAGTGAATACGCTTATATACGCCTGTCTGGTCTATCAAAATTTAAGATTAACATCTTAAAAGAATTGTAGTATAAAAATACTATCATCAAACAAAGTGCGACTAGACTGCAAAATAGTCGAATAGAATCCAATTAGACTGGGGAATGCAAACATCATTATATAAATCTCTAATTGAGAAAAAACTCCTAACAAAGGTTTATGACTTTAATGCATTCAATAATTCATAATTAAAGTTCATCTTTCACAAAATGGTCTATGATGCAATGATCGTTCATAACTGACGATAAATGTCTGTGTTGCAATCAATTCAAATAACGACTAGTATTTCCAAGATCGTCGACAACGTAATGGATTTTAACGCTCTAAAATCATTTAAATGTTCTTCCTTCTTGATGATGACAGAAAATTGGTCAAAGTAATTAAACTGGGGTAGAATTACTTTAATAAAGTGACACGCTGTCTGAATGTAAATCTGACATAAAGAACATTAACTTACAGTCAAATCGTGACTACAAAAATAAGCAAATTACTGAAAAATCTAAATATCAGTCTCAACTGATCCAAAATCATTTAACTATGCCCATGACATAACAATGTCTTAATAAATCGTCGAAAAAGGCATAACTCATCAAGGTGTACTGAGAATAGGAATCTCAAACAAGAATATAGGGCAAAATACATGAGGACAAAAAATATGGGAAAATGGTTGCTCAAATATTGCTAAGAAACTCAAATACAATAAACGTTCACGACTACCTTATCTGCCGATTGACGTTCCAGAGGAAAATTCCCCAAAGAAGACTGTTGATGGATCCATTTCACCAAGTTAAAGCTTAGCTCCATCCTCGAAACAAGAAACAGCACCCTCGGAGAATCGAACTGCTTCCTTCTCCGGAAATTGCACTGCCCCGTGAAGACGAACGACATCCTTCCGGCAATAATCTTCTTTGTGAGTCGGGACAACCCTGACCTCTCTTGAAACATCCCTGAAGTTCCAGTTGAAAATCGCCATGAAGTTTTTGTAGAAATTTCCGCAGAAATATTCATATTCAGAAAGTATGAAATCATTTCCATTGCTGTTTGATAGTATTCAGCGTTAAACCACGAAACATGGGTGTAGATGGTTATTCGCCACATGTTCGCTTGTATGGAATAGCAATTAGCGAAGTTCCATGCTGCTATCTTACTCCGTTGAAATATGTCCCAATTGCATAAAGTCCTTTAGCCTTCCATCTTCTCTTCGGTTATGGTAATAGAAGAACAAACTGCCATATTAAACTGCTCCATAATACTGTAGCGTTGTGTCACAAAAGCAATCTGAAGTCTCCCTATTTCACTAGCCGTGTCAGCCGTGGCGTAGATTCTGGCGATAGAAAGTGTTTCTCCTGTGGCGAGAAAATCACTTTTGTCAGTCGTCTAAAACTGCTAATATCTTCCAAAATAATTACTCGAAATTGTTCAACTTTTCTACACTGCTAACTGTAGCAATGCACAATAGAATTAGCTTATAGGCGACCGCTAACTGTTCACAGCTAATCTTGTAGACGCGTTATAATGTGCGTTTCAACTTCACCTAGATTTACTCACAGTAAACCTGCACTGCTTGTAAGCTCGACTCTCATTTAATGCAGTGGATTTACCACGCGTTATAAAGACGAATCTTTCACTACTAATCTCACTCGACGTTTCACTGAAATAACTATTTGAGATGTGACGATTTAGCTATCAGACGATTAAATATCAGACGATTGATAATCTGAGAATGAGACTCCTCTCTTCTGCGCAAGGCCTTTTATGAACTTCATGAGGGGCGTATCTATCCCTTCCATCGCGTGTTACTGCGTCATCGCTAGAAGTTCCAACTTCGTCAATACATGACGGATTTTCAAAATTCAAAAACTGAAAATAAATTTCACCAAAATTCCAGAACAATGCCTCTACTGCAAATGTATTTCCACAATTCTGCATTCCAAAAAGTAATAAAAATACCATAGTTTCAGCAATCTCCGTCTTCCTTCAGACTATCGTTCATTGGTTCAAGCCTCCCCTCCAATAGCATAATTTCTTCCTCAGCAGAATTCCACGTTTCCCGCGACTGCGTCGTAGATCTCGGATCTTTCTCGAATAAATGCTGACGTCACTGAGAATCTCAGCTCAAGTAGCCTGCTGGCATAACGTCTGCGTCATCCGTGCTTACGTCATGACTACCCACGTCATAACTATGACAGCCATAACTTTCTTTATAATTTCCAATATAGCCACCGTGGTCTCTATATAATTCAATTACGGGGGCATTCTCCTCTCACCACGTTTTAAAAACAGTTGCAAATTGTTTTTAAACTCAGTGTTACAAGTACGTCAACTCTCTTGAACACGAAATTGAATTATTACTGGCATACTCTAGGATAGTATCTTTTCAAATTTCCAGCATTGAACTTGCCGTAAATGACGTTATTCTCATCATCGTAGAGTTCATAGCAGTTGTTCCCATAGGCGTTTGTAATCCTAAACGGCCCCATGAACACATTTCCAAATTTGGGGTATATTTTCTTGCTCATATCAGCCTTGACAGGTCTGCGTAATAATACAAGATTTCCAACTTGTAAGGGTGCACCAAAACGTTTTCCAGCTACTCTTTTCAATCGTTTCTCTGCTGCTTTCTGGAGTTGTTCCTTTGCCTTGTCAATCCTCTGCTGCCTTCCTAGGTCGGGATCTCTAGGAATGTGGTTGAAAAGATTATCCCACGGCCTTTCTGGGTTTCTTCCTAGATGAAGTCGCATTGGCACTTCTCCTGTGCTCGCCTGCACTGTAGAGTTCAGACATTCCTCAATAAGGGGTACAAATCTCACCCGACCAGAATGATCATTTGGACAGAAAATTCGACAGAATTTCGAAAATTCAGCCATATATCTTTCTGAAGAATTCGATTCTGGGTAACGCACGCTTGAAAATAAGTGCTTAATGCCAAGCCTTTCCATATCCGCTGCAAATTCCACGGATGTAAACTGCGTTCCATGATCTGACAGTAGATATTCTGGTTTACCAGCTTTAGGAAATACAGCATTTTCCAGTCTGCTTACTACGTTCCTCGTGTTAGCTTTCTGCATGGGACTCATTGTAACAAATTTTGAGAAAACATCCACGGTAACCAACAGGTACTGGTTACCCTGATATCCCTTCGGACCGGGGCCAAATATGTCTTTCGCCATTAGTTCGTTTGGCTTAGAAGGAATCATAGCCTTCGGTTTTCCTTTTAATAAAGCATACTTTGCTCTTTGACATTTGTCACATGATCGAATGACCTTGGCAATGCTGGAACGCATGTTAGTCCAGATAAATCTCTCTTTAACCCTGCAACCGCTGACTATATTACCCTCAACTGCTAAGAATTTCTGGGAGCTTTGTCACAAAATTTTCATAAAATCATAAACAATGTGTTCTGTTCACTAACAATGAAGTGTTATACATCATTTTATTCAGAAAAAGTCAAAGAATATGACAATAAAAAATTAAACTCACCAATGCAGCAGTGTAAGGCAGTATTGATAAAGAAACACACACGCACACAAAAATTGTAAAAAAATTCAAAGTTCTAGGCAAAAAAATGTTCAAAAATATCGGTTTCCCAGTGTTAGTTGTAATGTATAAAATCTCCACAATTTTATGCTGATTCTAATTATATACACTTTTCATTATTTGTCACTACTGCAAATGTACAAAATTACCAAATATATTATTATGTACACAGCATTCCAACGCCTTAGTGTTTAGTCAGACACATCCTCAGCATCTTCATGGGTTCTCTTTCTTCCTGCCTTCATAGGCCTCCAGTAATGTTGTAATTTGTGATAACATTGTTGATGGACACCACAATTACATCCTGGACACCAAAAGTGGCTACGGGATTTCTTCTCCGAGGTTGAACAGACAGGACACAACCGCAATTTCTTACCTGGGAGCGCGCCATATACATCACGCTGAGCAACTGCAAAACGTTATAGTTTTTCTCAGGCGTGCCAACTGTCTCCATTACTCTAAAATTCTTAAAACCAAAGATATACATGTGGATACACCTTTCCTCTTTTAAATTATGTATAATATGTGATAAATAAACAAACAATAAAGGCGCGAAGACGAGTTTAGTAAGCGCTGACGTAATGCATCGCGATCGCGACTTTAGCGCTGGAGCTGAGCAGAAATGGATCGCGATAGCGACGTTTAGCGGTTCCAGGGTTAAGAGTATTAAGAGTTTTATCTAAACCGGCATGTCCAGTTGCGTGATGAGCTACCCACACTAAATTGACAACAAGTTTAGGTGGCACGACTATTCGGAGTTTTGTATGCGCAGAGTCAGCATACTTGCATACGATGTCTCCACTCAAGACAAAGTGTCGTGAATTTCTCCGTGTAACTGCATAGTCAACATCAGTATTGTCCATGTAACCCTTGAGGAACCTGTACATTTTCCTTATTGGAGCGTGTCTCTTCTGTGACACACCGATTCGGGCTAACCTCCTAACGGTTTCTTGATCTTCTTGCTCCAATTGTACATGGTGTATCTGCACATTTTTAATAGGGTTACGTGATAGAGCATCAGCCAGTAAGTTATCTTTCCCAGGCTGGTGGACGATAGTGGCGTTAAACTGTTGGGTGAACAAAGCCCAACGTGTCAATCTATCACTCGACATGTCAGTTTGCAGCATAAACTGTAGTGCTTTATGGTCAGTAATAATGATGACCTTATGTCCCAGCAGTATTTTCTTCCAGGCTTGTAATGCTGTCACAAAAGCTAACGCTTCAAGTTCTGTCGTGAAGTAATTTTCCTCGTGTTTCTTCAACTTCCGACTAGTGAACGCAATGTAGTGCTTGTTGCCTGCCTCGTCTTTCTGGTATAAGACTGCACTAATGCCTATTCTTGATGCATCAGACTCAATATAGAACACCTTCTCAAAGTCTGGGTACTCCAGTTTCACATTATTTCTGAGCATCTCTTTTGCTTTCTCAGAAGCCTCGTCTGCAGCGGTACTCCATTTCCATCTGTTGTTCTTCTTGAGTAAGTCATATAGAGGAGCCATAATTTCAGAGTATCTTGGACAGTGGCTGCTAATAAATTGGCATGCTCCTACAAATTCTCTGACTTGTTTCACCTTAGTTGGCTTTGGAAATCTCGTGATCGCATCTACTTTTTTCAAGTTTGGATGATATCCATCTTTATCAATAGTATGCCCCAAGTAATTTATCTCCTGCTTCAAGAATTGACATTTTCCAAAATTCACCTTGATATTGGCCTCCCTTAAATTCTCGAACAACTTTCTCAAGTGCACTAAATGTTCTGCGGCGCTGGGTGAAGATACGATTAAATCGTCAATGTAGCAGATTACATTTTCTTTCACTTCGTCAGTGAGCTTACTATCAAGTGCTCGAATAAGTGCTGGTCCACTGTTAACCATACCAAAAGGCATTCGGACAAAGACCCATGACGTCTGGTCAAATAGGAATCCAGTGTACTGCATACTATCTTCTTCTAGCTGAACTTGATAAAATGAAGACGTCAAGTCAAGAACGCTGAAACATGCTCTCCCTTTGAATTTTCGAAGCAGATCTCTAATCTTGGGTGGTCGGTCATTTTCTGGAAGAATCTTCAAGTTGATGGTCCTGGCATCGAGACAAAGACGTATCTGACCATTACTTTTCTTCACTACTGTGATGGGGTTTATATAAGACGACGCCTGTTTTTTAATAATCCCGTCTACCTCCATTTTTCTGATTAACCCTCGTACTTCTTGATAGTATTTCTCAGGAATGGGGTATATTCTCTTCTGGTAAGGGGTTTCATCTGTCAGCCTTATCTTGTATTTATAATCCTTAATCAATCCAGGCTTTTAATCAAAAATATCTTGGAATTCCTTTATTAGATCCTCAAATTCCCCCTGAATTTCTTCAAATCCTTCAGTTTTTCTACTGGGTATTTCTGCTAAATTTTCCACTTCATTAATTATGGCATTCAAAATTTCTTCCCTAAGGTCTATTTCCAGACTGTTTTTCACGTCCTGTTTTTCTATCTCTTCTGTGATCATGTACCCATCATTAAAGCTAATACTTCTGTTCTTCATGTCAATAATAGCTCCGACCTTCGATATAAAATCGATTCCAAGCACCATATCAAAATTGATCTTGCTCACCACAATGAAGATCTGTTCATAATTCCTTCCATTGACCTCAAAGTTCAATAACACTTGAATCTTGCACTTCACTGCCTTATCTTGGAATATCCCTCTCACTTTGACGGTAGAAACAGGTAGAACTGTCATGTTCTCTCCTCTTAGCAGACTTTGATAACAATCCTCTGAAATGATGGAAATAATTGCACCAGTATCCATCAGGGCTTTGTACTGTTGGCCATCTATCCGTACAGAAATAATAGGTAAGGCACATGGTCTTTCCTCTTTAACTATACCCCTCTCTTCTAGCAAATCTTCATCAGTCACTTCATATATCTCATTAATTGTAATCAGGTGTGGTGTGGCAATGTATTTACAAGTTCTCACTGACGTTGAGAAATCGGCGTTTTTTTGTGTGTTACCGACCTCAAAATTCTGCTGGCTCGTAGAAGGCCCAGGATCGATTACAACATCCTGCCTTTTCTTTTGGTTGTTGGCTTCTTTTTCCCGTAATTCTTTTAGGTATTGCTGGCTTTCCTTCTCTCTTTCCTGATACTGATCGGGTGTCATAACCTGACCTTGAGGATTCTGATTTCTGTTTTGGTTCTGGTTATTCCTATTATAATTTCTATTATAACCATTATTGTTGTAATATCTGCCTCTTCCATTGTAATTTCCTCGACTATAGTTCCAGCCTCTTCTCTGTTGATACGGCCGGTAACCTTGCGATCTGTTATTTCGAAACTGACTATTCCTGTGAGGACCTACATTGTCAGTTTTCTCCTCATCTGGCTTGTCAGTTTGTTGGACTTGGTCCATATATACAGTATTTATTTCTTTGAAGTCATGCCTTTGACCTTTCTGTACCACGTTAGGCATTGGACTTGTGTAGTCTAACCTCCTTAGTAATTCATCCATGCTGGTTAAATCCCTGATGTTTGACGAAATTATTAGTCTCCTCACCTCCACAGGTAGCATACGAGAAATCGCATCAATAAGTTGCTCCGTTGACAATGGGGGTTGCAAAAATCTCAAGCGGGATAATTGACTCGTAAAGAAATCAGCGTACCGCGTTGGAAGCGTACCTGAGTATTTTCTTGAATACACCTCCGCTCTTAACGAATTCTGCGCTTCTATGGACCAAAATCGTTTGATTAATGCCTCTGCAAACTCGTCAAAGTTACTGAATGTGTATCTAAATGCGCGAAACCATTCGAGGGGTCCTCCAATCAAAAATCTCTCCACTATCTTCATCTCTCTCCCTCTGGGAATGTGAGCTTCGATGAAATAATCTTTGAAGGTTCCTTACATATTCTATAGGTGTCAAACTATCAGTGTTGCTGAATTTTTGCGGTTTATCTTCAAAATTCCTGATGACCGTCACGTTCCTCGGATATGAATCCGGGTAGTTTTTCCCACTATCTCGATAGTTCCACTCAGGTTCCATATTCCTCTCGTCATCTTCCTCCCTGAATCTGGATATACGTTCTTCAGGAGTCACGTCTCTCTCTTCTGGATCTAGGTTATATCTTCTGGCATAATTCCTATTGGTTTCGCAAGCCAAGCCTTCTGTATCCTTGTTAGTGATTTCCGTTAAGACTTTCTTGATTAACTCTTCTTTGTAGGTCTCCATTAAACTAGCCTCTCCTAACTTCAAATTTTGCAGTTTACTCGTCGTTTCATTCACATCAGAGACAACTTTATGAATCTGTTCCTCTAATGCAGATTTTAATGTTCGCACATCCCGATCTAATTGTGTTCTATCTTCAACTTGTCTTTCGGATAGCGAATCCATCCTGACGCTTAAATCTTTCCTAATCTGTACTACTTCATTGCTAATATCTATTTGAGTACTGGCAAGTTTCCTTTCAATACGTTCCTGAATTTGGGTTACATGTTCCCCACTTGACCTATTCCACTCGTCTTTCCATACTGCTACATTTACCGTTAACATTTCTGCTATGTCTACTTCGATATCTTCTTTAAGTAATCTATTATGGTCTAATACCTGGGTTCTCATGACCTCTACATCAAACCTTAAACCTTCTAAAGACGCTGTCGTTCTAACTGACTCATCAACTAGCCTAGTCGTTAATGCACTTATATTACGTGTACAAAGGGTTTTCGAATTTTCTATTTCTTCCCTGACTTTGTTTACATCAGTTTGGACTTTAGCAACATCTACGAAAACTGTGTTGACCTCTACTTGAATTTTATTTATGTCACTTTGCATCTCGTTTACATCCGAATGAATGTTATTAATATCAACCTGAACATTGGATACATCAGTTCTAACATTTTGGATTCCTCTTTGGACTTCCTCAACCTTGTCTTGGACAGTCGCAACATCATTTTTAACAACAACTACCTCAGCCCTAGCACAAGAAATATCACCTCGGACATTAGCTACATCTAGATTCAACATTGTAAGATCTTTATGCACATTAGCAACATCAATTTTAACATCAGCAACGTTTTTATGCATATTAGACACATCTATTTTAACATTGGACACGTCTGAGCGTATGTCAGTTACAGTATTCTCAATTCCTCGGGTATTAATCTGTAAACGCGACATATTATCCTCTAAGTTAGCAGAAATGGTCCGAAGAACTTTCATATTCTCCTCCATTCGACTAGTATTCTCCTTCATACTTTCATTCAGCATCTGCTTCATACTACTATTCATGCTAGCTTTCAAGTTAGCATTCTCCTCCATCATCTGCTTCATGTTAGCAGACATCTCCTCTAACATTATCCTCAAACTTTCATCTGCCATTACAATATTATTCAAAAATTAGACTGCTGTAGGGACATACATCAAAAGAGCAAAATAACAACATCTGAGCAACACTTTTCACCATATATGAATTTGATCAATTTTCTGTCTTAAATCTAACTTAACTACCTTATAATTAACTTTCGAAGACACTTCATGTTGAAACAAACTAAAGCACATGTTCAAATTTCCCTGGCCCATTTTAAAATATCCTAACACAAATAATTTACATTTACAATCCAAATAATTTAATTTTATCTTTAATATGACTAAAATGTCATAAGCCGGTCAAATAAAATAAGATTCCAGATCATAGGCGATCTTTCCTAAGTTTCCAGCCTATTTAACCTTTCTCAAGTTGTATAAGATCTGATCTTTTCTGAGTGTAATTTTCCTAATACAATACAACATTTAATTCCTATATAATCACACTCTTAAATTCTACAATTGGCCTAGACATCTAACAAAGAATCAACCTCTTTATTTGAGTCTAATCGAACCACACGTTTTAGGTTTGCCAATACTACTGGCGTTCAACCTGGTGATCCACTTATGTTGAATCAACCCCATACGTTGACTGCGCCAATCCTTCTGTTGACTCAGCCCCACGTTTTAGGGTCGCCAATCCTTCTGTCCCCGTTTACCCGGATAGTAGGCTGTCAGATATCCGCCCCCTCAATCGGATTGCCAACAATCAATCGCACCGGCTCAGCTGCACCAATGAAAATGGCACTGACAGATACTACCGAGGTTTGAACACAGAAGTTACCAAGAAAATTATTGTGGAACACACCAAAATAGACGGTGGTTCATACTTACTTTTACTTACCTCTTAAAAATTATCTCGGGGATTGGGTTGACAACAGGATCTCTAAAGTATGCTCCCACAATAACCTTCACTATGACATTTAAAAATGAACCAGAACGACGGCAAGAACTTTGAACTGTACAAAAGCTTTATTTCAAATAAAGGGTATGACTTTAACAAACTCAACAAAATAAATGTGGCTATCAGTAGCCCATGTCAATCTGACTATGTCCTCCTAAAGGACTTGCAAAGTTAGCATACAACATGTTAGCTCCCATGAGCTCAAAATAACGTAACATTCAAAACACATTTGGATTGGATGAGGAAGTCAGGATGCGACACATATATATAGAGCATTTGGTTTCTTTTAATAAACATGACACTTGTATTAATAGGCGCAAGGCCAGAGTATCGACCTCGCCCGCTGATAACCAGATGTTTGGCCGGCCGGTCTACTCTTCAACCTGACGCATGCCTGTCAAATGGGGCTCACTCGTCACGCCACACTGCGTAAGAATTCAGCTCCTTCTCTAAGCTTTTAAATGTCTGCAAGACAACTCATATATATTGACGCAAATCTTTCAAATGCTTAACTCACATACCACTGGATTATTCTGACAGTCCCTAAACTTGTTAAGTTATCATCCAAATGTTTAATAAGCATAGTTTAGAGTATAAAACACACTCTTAAATGTTTATAACAAAATCACATAAATTATTTATAACAATTAGAAATTGTTTATAATATTGTCGAAGATAATTACAAAAATTTTTAAACACGCCTTTAACATTACTTTCGTTCCACATTATTGTCAAAGATATTTACATTTATTATTTACAATATTAACATTTAAATTATTTAAATTATTAATTTAAGAAATACATTGAACCACATGTTCATCCGGTTGGTAAATTCATAATCGTTTCCATATAATCGACCAATGAAGGTTAGTTATACATGTAAATGTCACAATCTGGTTTAATAAAGGTTGTAATAATTACAATTATTTGTGACGGTAATCTTCATTCAAAATCTTATCTCAAATTCTTTCAAAACTCTTGTTAATTATAACAGTAAATTCACTTGATTAATTTTCAACGAACTGTGACAATACACTCTAGCGGAAAATACTTCGCTTACAAAATAATGCACAAACTGCATTAAAAATAGGCCCAAAATTCATCATATATTAAAATATACGGCATCACAATCTTCCACAGAATTTACAAAAACCTCCACTAACACAATCTTTATCATCATTAATTACTGTGGGAATCTCCTTCATTTATTTAAGGGCATTATACATCAGCGACTTTCAACATGTCCGCTGCACTATCGATTATACATTCATAGTTCCACTTAAAAATTCTTATAATCATTAATTGTTTCAAAACTGTTGTCATTTAACCTTCGTGGATTTCATTCATGAATCGAAATGAAGTAAAAATTTGCCAATCACAAACAAATTTAATAGTGAATACGCTTATATACGCCTGTCTGGTCTATCAAAATTTAAGATTAACATCTTAAAAGAATTGTAGTATAAAAATACTATCATCAAACAAAGTGCGACTAGACTGCAAAATAGTCGAATAGAATCCAATTAGACTGGGGAATGCAAACATCATTATATAAATCTCTAATTGAGAAAAAACTCCTAACAAAAGATTATGACTTTAATGCATTCAATAATTCATAATTAAAGTTCATCTTTCACAAAATGGTCTATGATGCAATGATCGTTCATAACTGACGATAAATGTCTGTGTTGCAATCAATTCAAATAACGACTAGTATTTCCAAGATCGTCGACAACGTAATGGATTTTAACGCTCTAAAATCATTTAAATGTTCTTCCTTCTTGATGATGACAGAAAATTGGTCAAAGTAATTAAACTGGGGTAGAATTACTTTAATAAAGTGACACGCTGTCTGAATTTAAATCTGACATAAAGAACATTAACTTACAGTCAAATCGTGACTACAAAAATAAGCAAATTACTGAAAAATCTAAATATCAGTCTCAACTGATCCAAAATCATTTAACTATGCCCATGACATAACAATGTCTTAATAAATCGTCGAAAAAGGCATAACTCATCAAGGTGTACTGAGAATAGGAATCTCAAACAAGAATATAGGGCAAAATACATGAGGACAAAAAATATGGGAAAATGGTTGCTCAAATATTGCTAAGAAACTCAAATACAATAAACGTTCACGACTACCTTATCTGCCGATTGACGTTCCAGAGGAAAATTCCCCAAAGAAGACTGTTGATGGATCCATTTCACCAAGTTAAAGCTGAGCTCCATCCTCGAAACAAGAAACAGCACCCTCGGAGAATCGAACTGCTTCCTTCTCCGGAAATTGCACTGCCCCGTAAAGACGAACGACATCCTTCCGGCAATAATCTTCTTTGTGAGTCGGGACAACCCTGACCTCTCTTGAAAAATCCCTGAAGTTCCAGTTGAAAATCGCCATGAAGTTTTTGTAGAAATTTCCGCAGAAATATTCATATTCAGAAAGTATGAAATCATTTCCATTGCTGTTTGATAGTATTCAGCGTTAAACCACGAAACATGGGTGTAGATGGTTATTCGCCACATGTTCGCTTGTATGGAATAGCAATTAGCGAAGTTCCATGCTGCTATCTTACTCCATTGAAATATGTCTCAATTGCATAAAGTCCTTTAGCCTTCCATCTTCTCTTCGGTTATGGTAATAGAAGAACAAACTGCCATATTAAACTGCTCCATAATACTGTAGCGTTGTGTCACAAAAGCAATCTGAAGTCTCCCTATTTCACTAGCCGTGTCAGCCGTGGCGTAGATTCTGGCGATAGAAAGTGTTTCTCCTGTGGCGAGAAAATCACTTTTGTCAGTCGTCTAAAACTGCTAATATCTTCCAAAATAATTACTCGAAATTGTTCAACTTTTCTACACTGCTAACTGTAGCAATGCACAATAGAATTAGCTTATAGGCGACCGCTAACTGTTCACAGCTAATCTTGTAGACGCGTTATAATGTGCGTTTCAACTTCACCTAGATTTACTCACAGTAAACCTGCACTGCTTGTAAGCTCGACTCTCGTTTAATGCAGTGGATTTACCACGCGTTATAAAGACGACTCTTTCACTACTAATCTCACTCGACGTTTCACTGAAATAACTATTTGAGATCTGACGATTGAGCTATCAGACGATTAAATATCAGACGATTGATAATCTGAGAATGAGACTCCTCTCTTCTGCGCAAGGCCTTTTATGAACTTCATGAGGGGCGTATCTATCCCTTCCATCGCGTGTTACTGCGTCATCGCTAGAAGTTCCAACTTCGTCAATACATGACGGATTTTCAAAATTCAAAAACTGAAAATAAATTTCACCAAAATTCCAGAACAATGCCTCTACTGCAAATGTATTTCCACAATTCTGCATTCCAAAAAGTAATAAAAATACCATAGTTTCAGCAATCTCCGTCTTCCTTCAGACTATCGTTCATTGGTTCAAGCCTCCCCTCCAATAGCATAATTTCTTCCTCAGCAGAATTCCACGTTTCCCGCGACTGCGTCGTAGATCTCGGATCTTTCTCGAATAAATGCTGACGTCACTGAGAATCTCAGCTCAAGTAGCCTGCTGGCATAACGTCTGCGTCATCCGTGCTTACGTCATGAATACCCACGTCATAACTATGACAGCCATAACTTTCTTTATAATTTCCAATATAGCCACCGTGGTCTCTATATAATTCAATTACGGGGGCAGTACCTTCTTCAAGGCCACGGCCGCCTCCTTCCCTCTTCCTTGCCTATCCATCCTCACCATCCCTTACCTTCCCTAATGAGGCCCCTGTTCGCTTTGCAGGTGAGACCGCCTGGGCGAGGTGCCAATCCAACCTCACCAGTTGTATCCCTTCCGATTCGATGTTCCCAGCTCTAGGACACTGCCCGTAGAGGCGGTAGTGGTGAGTTCCCTCGCTGAGTCCGTGGGTTCCACCAACCTGGAGGGTAAACGACTAAAAAAAATTACAATCAGAGACGCTAGAAGAAAAAAAACGAAATTTTAACGTCTTTTAGTAAGTTTAGTAACTGTAAGTCCAAATCAACAAGCTTTCTCTAGTACTATCTCGCGACCGACAGGCGTAGCGTACTAACTTTCAATAATAGTAAGTAAAATGTTCTTATAGCAAGATACCGTAATTTCAACGTATTAATATTCAGATCCTTGGGCAGGGGGTTTATCTGTGATTAGCGTGGACAAAAGACCGGCACGGATATCCGGCGGTTACCATGGCACTAAGTGTTCGTCATCTAGGGCAGGGGATCCCATTAGGAATTTTTCTCGGACTCCTAAAGCGATCGTAATGTAAGCACGGACCCCCTGCTCAAAAATATTTTAAGTAAAGACTTAAAATATTTAAATTCCTAATGGGAAACTCTGCCTTGGAGTTTTGTGCTGTATTATGTGTATGTTGATATGTATTTATTTAATCATATTACATCATATATAAATTTCTAAGTCGTAAAGGTAGGTAGTGCTACAGACATAAAAATAAAAAATTACGAGCCTTACAGTAGTCGCATATGATGTGTAACATCTGACATAGAAGGAACCTCACGTGAAATTGTTGATACACCGGTATTTTATAGTATTATTGGCACAAATATTAATCTATTGTAAAAGGGAGTGTTTTACAGATATTGTAGTTTATAATATGGAACTCATTTATTAGATGATTTGTAGCTTCCACCAGCACTAGCCTAAATAAAGAATATGATATGGATCAGTCGCCTCCGTAGCGTAGCGGTCAGCATGGTTAGCTGCCGCCCCGGAGGTCCTGGGTTCGATTCCCCGCTCTGCCACGAAATTTGAAAAAGTGGTATGAGGACTGGAACGGGGTCTACTCAGCCTCGGGTGTGTCCAAATGAGTAGAGGGGGTTCGATTGCCAACTCACCCATCCTCGAAGTGGTTTTCCGTGGTTTCCCACTTCGTCTTCAGGCAAATGCCGGGATGGTACTGCCCCCGTAAATTGAATTATACTGAGACCACGGTGGCTGTATTGGCATATGTGAATAAAGTTATGGCCGTCATAGTTGTGACGTGTATATTCATGACGTAGGCACGGATGACGCAGACTTTATGCAAGTAGGCTGGATGAGCTGAGATTCTTGGTGACGTCATGATTTTGTTCGAGAAAGATCTGAGATTTACGACGCAGTCGCAGGGAAACAAGGAATTGTGCTGAGGAAGAAGTTACGCTATTGGAGGAGAGGCTCGAACCAATGAATGACAGCTTGGAGGGAGACGGAGATTACTGAAACTACCAAATTTTAATTATTTTTGGCATGCAGACTTGTGGATATCTATTTTCAGTTATGGCATTGATTTGGAATTTTGAAGAAATTAATTATGAGTTTTTGAAATTTGAAAATCCGTCAAGTATAGCCAAAGTTAGAACTTCTAGCAATGACGGAGGAGCAAGCTATGGAAGGGATGGATACGCCCCTTAAGAAGTTGATAAAAGGCCTTGCACAGCAGAGAGCAGGTTCTCAAGTTCTCAAGTTCTCATGTCTCATGGCTCAGTTTTCTGATTCTGATATTGTCAGACTTCGAGTTCTGAAGTGAAGCAAGTCGTCATTAGCACGTGTGGTAGAGCCCACAGCATCGAACAAGCACGGAGCGTGCAGCAGTACAATTTTACGGTTACTGAAACTAGGCGAAGTTGGAGCGCACACATAAACGAGTCTACAAGATTATCTATCAAGAGTTAGCTACTGCTTTTATGCTAATTCAATTGTGCATTACAATATTGAGGCGTGGACGAAAGTTGAACATTTTCAAGATTATACTTTGGAAGATATTCGCATTTTAAGACTGCAGACAAAAGTGATTTTCTCGACACCTGAGAAGCACTTTTATAATACCACATTCTACGCTACGGCTGACACATGTATTGCAACCGTGATACTGAAGATTACATTTGGTGATACAACGCTACATTCTACAATGGAACTATATAATCTGGCAGTACTTTCGACTATTATTATAACGGAAGTGGAGATGGAAGGCTAAAACTTTAATGCAATTGGGACATATATCAATGGAGTGAAATAGCAACATGGAACTTCGTTAATCGTCATTCTACAAAAGCGAGCATGTAGTGAACATCCAACTACACTCATGCATCGTAATCCATCGCTGAATTACATCAAATGGCAGTGGAAATATCTTCATACTCCACAATTATGAACATTTCTGCGGAAATAATTGCAATAAACTTCATGGCGAATTTCTACCAGAACTTCAGGGAACTATCAAGAGAGGCCAGGGTGGACCCGGCTCACAAAGAAGAGTTTTGCCAGAAGGATGTCTATCGTCTACACGGAGCAGTGCTATTTCCGGAGGAGGAAACTGTTCTATTCTCCGAGGGCGCAGGTTCCAGGTTCGAGGTCGGAGCACATCTTTACGGTGGTGAAATGGAACCAAAAGCAGTCTTCTTTGGAAATTTACCTCTAGAACTTCAATCAACAGATAAGGTAGTCGTGAACGTTTCTTGTTTTATTTGAGCCATTTAGCGATATCTGAGCAACCATTTTTCCCATATTTTCTGTCCCTTATATTTTGCCCCATATTCTTGCTTGATATTTCTGTACTCCGTACACTTTGCTGATTTATGCCTTTTTCTACGATTTTTGAGACATTATTATGTCATTGGCATATTTAAATAATTTTGGATCAGTTGAGACTGATTATATATATTCTTTCAGTAATTTGCATATTTTTGTAGTCACGATTTAACTGTAAAGTTAACGATTTTCTATGTCAAGTTTGAATTCAGACAGCGTGTCATTTAATTAAAGTAATTCTATTCAGTAAATTACTTTGACCAATTTTCTGTCATCCTCAAGAAAGAAGAATGATTAAAAGATTTTAGAGCGTTAAAATCTACTACTTTATCGACGATCTTAGAAATACTAGTCGTTTTATGGACATGATTGCAACATAGACATTTATCGTCAATTCTGAAATACCATTGCATTATAGACAATTTTATGAAATATGAACTTTGAGTACGATTTATTGAGTACACTATAGTAATGAACTTTTGATAGGAGTTTTTCTCAATTCTAGATTGGAACAATAATGTTTGCATTCCACAGTCTAATTGTATTCTATTCGACTATTTATGCAGTTTGGATGAACTTTGATTGAAGATAGTATTTTTATACTGCGATACTTTGATGATATTAATCTCAATTTTGATAGACCAGGCAGGCGTGTCTAATCGTATTTGCTATTAAATTTATTTGTGATTGGCAAATTTTTACTTCATATCGATTCATGAATGAAACCCACGAAGGTTAAATATAATAACAGTTTTTGATACAAGTGATGAATATAAGAATTTTTAAAGATGAACTATGGATGTTTAATCGTTAGTTCAGTGGACGTGTAAAAGTCACTGATGAATAATGCCCTGTAATAAGTGAAGGAGGTTCCCACAGTAATATTGATGATGTTGATGAATTTATACGTGGAGGTTTTTTGTGTATTGTGGAAGATTTTGATGCCATATATAATGAGATATATGATGAATTATGGGCCAATTTTGGTGCAATTTTGTGCGTTTTGAGCGAGGTATTTTTCCGCTGAGTGTATTGTTCAGGTCCATTGAAAATTATTCATGTGAAGTTACTGTTAAAATTAACAAGAGTGTTTAAATAATTTGAGATAACGATTTTGAATGGAGGTTACCGTCACAAATAATAATTATTAAATCTTATTAAACCTGAATCTAAAATTTAAATATAACTAACCTTCATTGGTCGATTATATCACCACGATTTAAGTAATTATCAACCGGATAAACGTGTGGTTTAATGTATTTCTAATATAAATAATATAAATAATGTAAATAACTATGTAAATATCTTTAATAATAATTTGAAACGAACGGGATTAATAGAGGCGTGTATAAATTTTTCAATTGTCGTTTGACAATGTTATAAACAATTTAAAATGTTATAAATAATTAATGAGCATTTTGTTATAAACATTAAGCGTTTTCGTTATTATACTCTAAACAACGCTAGTTAAACAATTGGATTATACAATTAAACAAGATTTGGGATTATTAGAGTAATCCATTGATATTTGAACGGAGCATTTAAAAGATTTGCGTGATAATATTTGAGTTGAGATGTGAACATTTAAAGTGTATTGAAAAGGAGCTAGGCTCTGAGGTAACTAGCATATGCTAACATTGGATGAACAGGTGCGTCCATTTGACGATGCAAGCATGCGACATGGTGCAGGGTGTATCGCAGGTGGCCAGATAACTGTATGATAGAGGCCAAGGTCATCTACATAGCAGCATTGCGGTTATAAATAAAATGTGAAGTTAATGAAAAAGGAAACAAATGCTATATGTCTCGTCCCAGCTCCCTTATCCATTCCAAAGTGCATTGTTATTATTACGTTCTTTTGAGCTAGAGAAAGCTGAAATTTTGTGTGTAAAGTCTACAAGTCCTACAGGAGGACATGTTGCATTGACAATGGCTTCTGATTGCCACGTATATTTTGTTGTTAAATTTTGTTAAATTATTTCCCTTTATGTGAAATAAATTGTTGTGCAGTTTAAATTTTCTTGTTTCGTCTTGGTTCATTTTAAATATCGTGGTGGAGGTTATTGTGAGGGCATACTATTAAGTGATCCAGTTGAAAACCCAGGCCCGAGATTAATTTGAATAGGTAAGTGAAAGGTAAGTATGAACCCCCGTATATTTTGGTGTGTTCCACAATAATTTCTTGTTAACTACTGTGCTCTAATCTCGGTAGTATCTGTCAGTGCCATTTTCATTGATGTAGCTGTGCCGGTGCGATTGATTATTGGCAATCCGATTGAGGGGGCGGATTTCTGACAGCCTACTATCCGGATTATCGGGGACAGTAGCTTCTTCAAGCCCACGGCCACCTCCTTTCCTCTTCCTTGCCTATCCATCCTGACTTTCCATTACCTTCCCTCATGAGGCCCCTGTTCCCTTTGCAGGTGAGGCCGCCTGGGCGAGGTGCCAATCACACCTCACCAGTTGTATCTCATCCGATTAGATGTTTCCAGCTCTAGGACACTGCCCGTAGAGGCGGTAGTGGTGAGTTCCCTCGCTGAGTCCGTGTGTTCCACCAACCTGGAGGGTAAACGACTAAGAAAAGAAAGAAAGATATGGATCAACTAGATTAATAGACGCGACACCGCTCATAACCTTAAATTCCTTATAAACAGGTCATCTTGGTTCACAGACCAACACGTAATTTCATATGGATTCTGTTAAAATGAGTCATATTGATATGATAAATATCGTTTAAAATGATAATCTTGTAGCAAAAATATCTACCTCGCCCAGGATTCGAACCCAAGATCTCTAGATTCACAGTCATAATCAACAACCCCACGGCTATTTCGACTACGCAAATATTGCGCACAAGATGGTGACTTATTTCCACGTTCCAATAATACTGCATTACGGAATTAAGTTTCATTTATATTTTGCTTGTTTCGAAAATGTTCCTGAGTGACATTGAGTTTAAAATGCCTTATGCCAATGCAATGCCGACTACTTACAATGTTTGATATTAAGGCATTTTACCATTTAAAAATACTGATACGAAGACTTCGAACATGTACCATGTCATTTGTTTAAATCACTTGACACCAGAGTTCGCATGAGCGTTTTCCGTTCAGTATGTCATATCCATTCCACATGGCCGAGAGTGCGTCATGGTATCAATTTTCGACACCGCGTGCTGATTGTTTCTCTTACCAGTGCCAACTGGATCAATCGATCGAGTTGGCAGTGTGTCTTATACTTCCGTTCGATCCACCACTGCCAGCTAGGGCACACTTCCATTCGATCGATCGAGCGGGCAGTGCATACTTCCGTTGTCCACCACTGCCAGGTAGTACACTTCCGTTTGATCGATCGAGCGGGCAGTGCATTCTTCCGTTTGATCCACCACTGCCAGCTCGATCGTTCAGATCCACTTCCGTCCCCAATTTTCAAAATCACTCCCACAAAACTATCCAGCAACCGAGCGGAAAGATGTTACACATCAAAAATGCAGTGGTTGTGAAAAAGAGAAGAAACAAGTCCTACAGTATTTATTATCATTTTGTTAACAGCATTAATGTGTAAAAGGGGCCGGAGTTCAATGAGACGAACGTAACCTATTCTTTCCCGCAATTCTTTCTCGAAGGTCTGGTTGCAATTTCAAAAGGTTCACTCAGAAATCAGTCCCCATTTCTAGTATCTTTCTATATTTGCTTTTCATTACGCACATTGTGGAAAACGCTTGTTTGCACAAGTAAGTTGTTGCGAACGGAATATTTTTGATTGCCTTATCGATGATTTCCGTCGCCTCCGTAGCGTAGCGGTCAGCATGGTTAGCTGCCGCCCCGGAGGTCCTGGGTTCGATTCCCGGCTCTGCCACGAAATTTGAAAAGTGGTACGAGGACTGGAACGGGGTCTACTCAGCCTCGGGTGGCCCAAATGAGTAGAGGGGGTTCGATTCTTCCTCGGCCATCCTCGAAGTGCTTTTCCGTGGTTTCCCACTTTGTCTTCGGGCAAATGCCGGGATGGTACCTTCTTCAAGGCCACGGCCGCCTCCTTCCCTCTTCCTTGCCTATCCATCCTCACCTTCCCTCATGAGGCCCCTGTTCGCTTTGCAGGTGAGGCCGCCTGGGCGAGGTGCCAATCCCACCTCACCAGTTGTATCCCTTCCGATTCGATGTTCCCAGCGCTAGGACACTGCCCGTAGAGGCGGTAGTGGTGAGTTCCCTCACTGAGTCCGTGGGTTCCACCAACCTGGAGGGTGAACGACTAAAAAAAAACGATGATTCCCATGTGGTCCTTTCAAGCTGTCACCCAGAAGTCTGCAAGCTTTCTTTTCATTTTCATTTCACCACTTGAGGTCAATTCAACGAGTTGGTCTTGTTCCTCCTCTGATAGTAGCTGGATATTTTCAATTTTGAGATAGGAGCTGAATGGGTCTCGAATCCAGCCATCGGGCTAGGGAAAGCAATCCCGAAAAGTAGTTGCAAGACTACGAAGATATTCGGTTATATTTTCTTTTACCTGGCAAGGCAAACCTTCGTTAGGTGGCTGCAGAAACGTTTTTAGTGTGGGGAAATGGGCATGTGAGCCATTTTGAACCCTGGCTGCCCAAATATTACACTTTTTTCCAATCGCACTGATCTTGTCTTCAGCGCTGAAGATATCAACGTAGTCACCTTTCAAACTCAAATTCAAAACATTCGAGTGATCAAACACGTCAGCTAAGTAAACAGTTCTGCAATGCCAAGAAATTTCATTGAGGAAATCCTCATGTATCGTCCCAAGAAGAAAGATCCGTATCTCATATTTCAGCTCGAAAGAAAACTCGATAAGATCCCGCCCGTTGATAGCCATTGCACTTCAGTATGAATGAGAAGCTGTTCATGCTCACTACCCATTTCTTTGCAGAGCAATGCAAATAACGTGCATTTTAAGGAACTGGTTTTGACATTGTTTATCATTTTCACCACTTCATTAAGGGTGGTCTGCAGCAGTTCATGCAGTCTTTTGGATACTGATGCTTCCCGGTGAATACAGCAATGTGTCCACTTCATAATTGGAGCTACATTTTTCACTTCAACTTGAAGGCCTTCCTGCATCCAGACATAGCTTTCGTGCCATCTGTAGACAGACCCACATATTTCTTCCAGGTGATATCATGTTTATTATAATAATCGTTCAGAGCTGCGAAAATATCGTCTTCTGTTGTGTGTACTAGCCACAGGAAAAATGAAACTCTTCATACATTTCGTCAAGACATAAAAAAAGACTAAAAACAACATTATCGCCTTTTTGATATGTCGGTACTCTCATCCAAGTGCAAAAAAACCATGTCACACATGTGGAGCCTTGCCAACAACGTCTCTTCAGTTTTGATTGACATATCTATAATTTGCCTTTGTACAGTATTGTTAGACAGCGGAACGGTACTTCAAGCTTTGCGGCAGCATCGCCCCGCATTCTCTTGCACAAAATAATTGCTGAAGCAATGCAAGAAGCTGAGACTTCGTAAGATGCAAGCGTTGCATTTTCAGTCACATTTGCACCAGAACGTTTGGTAATAATTTTCTGGCATGATTTCAGTTCGAATAATTCAATGGATTTACATTTGTGCTCCGAGTGTTTCGTCCCGGAGGTTTGCAGGTTTCATACTCTCGTTGGCAAGGTTTTCAAAGCGTATCACGCACTGAGACTTCGAACAATCATCAGGTCCACAATACGTTAAGCCGATTTCCAAATATGTCATGTCGTATTTCCTACTTTTCGCAGAAAGCTTACTCTTAGAATGGCTAGGCTCAAGAGAGGCAGCAGGCGACCCATTCACTTCTACTATATTTATTACCACAGATTCCTCTTCGTCACTATCTGTAGCAGAGAGCCTACTTCGTTTTTAAGATCTACTCTTCAACCAACGATTCATATTCAATGGAATGTTAACAATTAAAACAATCAATAGTTTCAACTTTCAAAACTCATGTAAATATGTAAACACACAAAATGGCTGCGGAGCAGAACTCAGAGATAAAGAAGCAGAGCTCTCTCTAGCGGAAAACTTGAAAAGCTCAAATTACGCCGCGCCACATATGAATGCGCCACTTGTGTTGAGGGTGGCAACGCATAATTATTATTTTTAAGGAACTTTTTGTACTTTCTCCGTTTTCCATTTTCATTATTGCCTTATTTCTTGACGACTCCGGAAATGGTGACTGGCATCCAAAATTTGCCACTTTCAGTATCTTAACAAAACATCACATGGACTGTAACTAACAAATATTGACGAACTACATTACTATAATTATGAAATGAAAATCCACAGCCTGCTTCCAGTCGACCGACCGGGTCAGGGAATGGAATGAATGAAGCCCCCATCTAGCGGCGAAGATATGAACTGTGCCGGCTGCCGAAGCCTGGTGCACTCTCCTGGGGCAATGATTAAATGAATGACATATGAAATGAAATGATAGTGGAGAGTGTTGCTGGAATGAAATTGTGACTGGGAAAACCGGAGTACCCGGAGAAAACCCTGCCTACCTCCACTTTGTCCAGCAAAAATCTCACATGGAGTGACCGGGATTTGAACCATGGACTCAGTGGTGAGAGGCCGGCATGCTGCCGCCAAGCCACGGAGGCTACTATCATCATCATATATATTATTTCAGTAGTATAGATCCCTCCTGAGGCGCTCACAAGCGACCGATCGTGAAAAATGAGCATTCAAATGAACGAGAATAGACATTAGCAGTGACCACTCTAATTTCATACATATCTATAATTTCTTTAAAAAATGACTTTTAAAAAACTGTACGAAGTGTGCGATTTGCAGATACTGTTGCTGCAGGAAGACACACTCCAAAATTGCTGTCCACTTCACATTTTGCCCGCTGTGACGCCTGTTTCATGTCATTTTAACATTCTGAGGTCTTCCCTTTATCATTTTGCATGGATTTCAGAGACACTAATTTAAAGGAATGAGTACTCAAATCGTATAATTTCATAAATATCGAATAACCGGGGAGTGTTACGGCTAAGCTGTCAATCAATACACTCAGCACACACATGACATTAGCAGTGCTGAATTGCATTCTAATTTCAAAAATATCAATTTTTGTAAGAAGTGTGCGTTTTGCAAATACTGTTGCTGTAGGAAAATACGCGACATCATTCATGTTCAGTTCGCATTTTGACCGTAGGGACCACTGAAAGGTAAATAGTGTTCTATAATCATTTGGTTCAAATAAAAACATGAACTTTCACCTTAAGTGTCTCATTATAAACCTATTGGGGAAAGTGTGGTTTATGAACATGCGAGATTTCTGGCACGGGTCCGCTAGTAATTAATAATGCAACTTAATAAGTGTTTTTTTTATTTAGTCAATTTACCCTCTAGGTTGGTGGTTCCCACGGACTCTGCGAGAGAACTCACCACTACCGCCTCTATGGGCAGTGTCCTGGAGCTTGGAATATCTGGTCGGGATGGATACAACTGGGGAGGTGTGATCAGCACTTCGCCCAGGCGGACTCACCTGCAAAGCGAACAGGGGCCTCATGAGGGAGGGGAAGGGATGGAAGATAGGGATGGATAGGCTAGGAAGAGGGAAGGAGGCGGCCGTGGCCTTACAGTAGGTACCATCCCGGCATTTGCCCGAAGACGAAGTGGGAAACCACGGAAAACCACTTCGAGGATGGCTGAGGTGGGAATCGAACCCCCTCTACTCATTTGGACCACCCGAGGCTGAGTAGACCCCGTTCAAGTCCTCATACCACTTTTCAAATTTCGTGGCAGAGCCGGGAATCAAACCCAGGACCTCCGGGGCGGCAGCTAACCATGCTGACCGCTACGCTACGGAGGCGAACTTTATAAGTGTACATATTGTAAATACTTTCACCCATGCTTTCAAACATAGATTTTATAGCCTAATTGTAGTCTAATGGATCTGATGATGATCGCTTGACGATCGCAACTGGTCATCCAAGTGTATTTATTAATCTCATGTAATTGTTTTGGGTACAATCGTGTTGACCGACTGAAGATCATCTCATTTCGACAACTTTATAATGATAATAACCTATAGAGCAGTGGTTCCCAACCTTTGCCAGCTGATGCCCCCCTTTTCAGATACGGGCAGACATGCGCCCCCCTCCTCTCCACTCGGCGCCTCTATAACCTCTTCGATAAACTGACGTGGAGGATACAGACCTAACATAATAACACTACATAATGGAAAAATTGGGAGCCTCCGTGGCTTAGGCGGCAGCACGCCGGCCTCTCACCGCTGAGTCCATGGTTCAAATCCCGGTCACTCCATGTGAGATCTGTGCTGGACAAAACGGAGGCAGACAGGTTTTTCTCCGGGTACTCCGGTTTTCCCTGTCAAACTTTCATTCCAGCAACACTCTCCACTATCATTTCATTTCATTTCATCTGTCATTCATTTAATCATTGCCCCAGAGGAGTGCGTCAGGCCTCGGCAGCCGGCACAATTCATATCCTCACCGCTAGATGGGGGCTTCATTCATTCCATTCCTGACCCGGTCGGAGACTGGAAGCAGGCTGTGGATTTTCAATGGAATAATTATTTCTGAAAAAATAATATGAAGTACGTGCTTTATATCTATTACATACTAACTTCGATTTAGCACAATGCAAAGACCACACTTTTGCAATAAATCCTTCAATTAGTCAGCAAATGTCAGTGAGAGGGTTGACACTGTTTTCTCTGGGTAAGAATCGGTATGTTTGGTTCGATATTTGACAGAGCACGGCGGAGATCACTTGCAACATCAAGCCGACAGTGCTGCTTTGTTTCTATGACACTGAGCGTTGAAAATCCTGACTCGCATAAATATGTCTTTGAAAATGGGACAATGACACGCAAATCAAATTTGGCTTCACTGCAACACAGTTTACCCGAAAGTCACCGAGTCCTAATATTTTAGAATCACCTTTTAGCTTTGATTCACACTTCAAATCTATGGCTTCTTCTTGAATTTGTGCTGGCACTACCTCAATGTCAATGGCAAACGGATTTCTTGTTAACATCCAGGACCTTTCATCCGATGAGATATCAGGAAATTAGAAGTTGAATTTTTGTGCTAGGGAATCCAAATGTGACTGAATTTGCACCTAAGTTTATTTCGATCACGTTCATTTTCCGGGAAAATTTCATTAAAGCGGTGAAAGGATGAGAAGTTGTTCAACTGAAGCCGGCGTTTCCATAACTGCAATTTTTCCAGGAATGCTTAGTAGGCCTATTGGAGTTTTCTTCTTGGAGTTTTAAGTTCAAACTGTTCAAAGCTTCAAAGAAATCACGAAGATATGCCAACGATACGATAAAATTATCATGTTTTGCTCCTTACAACACAGCAAATTCCTTATTTCGCCTACAACCTCGCGGCTCCGCAGGGGTTTGTGCCAACAGCTGGCAATTACCAGTGCTTTTGAACGATTGACTTGGTGCGACAATCACTTGGAGAGATTCGTAAAAAGTTTATTTTACAAAATTGTAATATTCGAGTTTAAAAAATTTAATTCGGAAATCACTTCACGCCCCCCTTGATAAAGCCTCACGCCCCCCAGGTTTGGAACCCCTGCTATAGAGGTTTCGAGGTTTTCCAGTGGAGGGCAAGAACTTAAATATTTTTCTCATGAACACAACTTAAGGTCCACTTTCTAATGAGTTCAATGCATTTGTATCAAATTGAAATATCTCGTTATTTTTCATAGATTCTGTGCTATTAAGATTACCACACCATGATCACGTGCCTGGGACGTATCGGCGTTGGTCCGTTATCGACCAAGGAAGTGTATGGTATTTACATTGGATCTCCCACGCTACCTGTTGTAAGTCCCTCACGACCTGACCTTTGCCCTGCCTAATGGCCCTCGTGTTCTGCTCCATTGGTAATAGCGACGAAAACAACCGCGCCCCTTCTGTGTGTGGCCTTGAGAGTTCTATTATTACGCTGTGCACAATGTCGTTTATTAGAGTTTGTTGTTCTTCAGTATGCCTTCCTTCGGAGGGGAAGTAAAGCCGGTGGTCCCATGTCATAGATTTAAGGCATGTTAAATAACCTTCCACTAATTACACCTGTGTGAAGCTAAATTGTATGTTAAACATTTGACAAACGCTCTTAGGTTCCAACGTTCGTCGCCAGGACCCGACTGCGATGGCATCTGGTAATCAAGTTCTGAACTTATAGTTGTTGACGGTGGCGTTTGGCATTTCAATATCTGCAGTCCTTACTTGAATTGAAAATAGATAACACACACTAATACAGTCATCACAATTAACACCGGTTATCAGACAGATTCTACACACACCCAAAGTACACGGGGCTACATGACCGCGTTGTTGCAGCCCCTAAACTGAGGAACCAACTAACCAACGAGAGTTTGTCGTTAATTTACTTGAAAGGTCTTGGGACATACGGGTTCTCCGTGTCAGAAGTATCAACTTTACACCATACAATTATTTAACAAGTAGTTCCGTAGGAACTGAAATGAAAATCCACAGCCTGCTTCCAGTCTCCGACCGGGTCAGGAATGGAATGAATGAAGCCCCCATCTAGCGGCGAGGATATGGACTGTGCCGGCTGCCGAGGCCTGACGCACTCCTCTGGGGCAATGATTAAATGAATGAGAGACGAAATGAAATGATAGTGGAGAGTGTTGCTGGAATTAAATTTTGACAGGGAAAACCGGAGTACCCAGAGAAAAACCTGTCTGCCTCCGTTTTGTCCAGCACAGATCTCACATGGAGTGACCGGGATTTGAACCACGGACCCAGCGGTGAGAGGCCGGCGTGCTGCCGCCTAAGCCACGGAGGCTCTTCCGTAAGAACTATACAGCCTATTTTCATATATCCTACAAATGTTAATTGCCACGGTCAACATACTAAATTTCAGTTTGTTTGCTGTAATAGATCCGTAGATATTGAGAACCGTCTAAATATTTCGGATGGTCGCCATGTTGGATTGTTATATGTATAGGCCAGAGAGTCATGTGTCTTTAAAGGAAAATTATTGCGTAGGTTCATTATTCAAACTTTCACTTTCAATCGCATGATTACGACACAAGAAATAAAAACCAAATATAATAATTCACACAGCCGTCATCTTGAGGTTATGTAAACAATTGAACTAAATTACATACCAGTGCATTACAATGCGTATAAACATTTGCTGTACCAAGTTTCATTGCGTTTGGATCATTAAATCGCGAGAAAGGTGTATTTAAAACTTTCAAATTCGCTTGGCCGCCATGTTCGTTTTGTAGTTAACCTTTTTTTTTTGTAAGTTTCATAGATGAGCTTTCGGTAGTGCCCTTTATCTCCGTGCAAAATTTCAGGGTGATACCGGTAATAGTTTCAGAGATATAGAATGCCGGTGAAATATTTCGAAAAGCCTCCATCTTGAGGTTATGTAAACAATTGAACGAAGTTAGATGTCGGTGCATTCCAATGTGTATAAACATATGCTGTACCAAGTTTCATTGCGTTTGGTTGGTTAAATCATCAGAAACGTCTCTTTAAACGTCGAAAATTCGCATGGCCGCCATATTGGTTTTGTAGTTACCAGGTTTTCAGAAGTCACATAGGTGAACTTCTAGTAGTTCCCTTTATCACCGTACAAAATTCCAGGGTGATATCGGTAATAGTTTCGGAGATACTGAATGCTGGTGAAATATTTCGCAAAGCCGCCATGTTGGATTAGTGAGACGTAAGAAAATTTGAAGAACACAGTCGGGGTTGTCCGGAATAGTGCTATGAACTTACCGAGTTTCATTGAAATCGCTCCAGCCGTTTAGAATTTATTATGGGACACACACAAGCACACACAGAAAGACAGACGGAGTGAAGGTGATCTCATAAGCCTTTTTTTTTTCATAAATGAAAATAGGCTAAAAATAATATATCCCGGTGTAAGTGAGATAAATTAATAATTTGACCTGAAAACTAATCAGTTTTAGTTTTTGATGTGATTGTACTCCGCCCGTGACCTTCAGTCGATGCGCAGGTGGTTGAATGTGCGACAGGTACAGTAGCTGCCACGCACTGTTTCAGTAGTGTGATTGCAATGGCGACAGTACAGCAGAAACACAGTGTGTGTTGTGGTTAGCGGAATTTAAATCTGTTATAACTGCTCAGCGTACTTTACGACGTGTTTATGATAGGGATCCCCCTCATGCTAATGGAGGTATGAAAGCTTTCAGAGAACTGGCAGCGTTTACGTGAAGAAGCCCCCGGACGCTCTAGAACAGGCTGTTCCAAATCCACGAGTTTGAGTATGCGTATAGCGTGGCAAGTTAGACCTGGCCTGTCATGGCGGAGTCTCGTCTAGGAGGGGAAGTAGTGGGATCACTAGACGCAAATGCGATTTCCCCTCATTGGTGCAACAACTGTTTGGGGCTGCTCGCTGCTCGTCGTTGTTACATTATGCAGGCATAAAGTATCGAATAGGAGCATTCTCAGTGACATAGCATTGGTATTGGTGGTAATGAACTGAGAGCGCGCCCACTTCACACACTCCTGACAGGAAGCTTGTTGCTGTGCTTGTCAAAGTACAGAGCCACTCAGTCTTGCTTCGCATGCCTCGACAGCATCTGTACCCTGCCAAGATGTTGGGAATAATGACTACTTGGCAACATCTAACCAGGGCGTGATGAAGTATGCGTTCACTGGTTGACAAAGAATCCAGGCGGGGGGATGACGTAATGCAACTGGACGCACATGCGCATCGGAAGGTTCAGATCTAACTTGTTCCGTTATTCACGCGAGTACTCAGCAGTGATGCTCGGAGTACGATTGAGAGGGACTGGGGGTGGTAGCCAATACGTCACTGGGCGAAGGTCATAACACAGGTTCATGCGCTTCCTGCCAGTCTTAATGTATCCACCACGCAGTGACGGCAGACCCCACAGCAGAGCTGTATTGCACGTTGCAAGTTAACTCACGCAAGGCGGCGAGTACTCCACTGCTCACTGGCGAGTAGCTCGGCTGGAACAGCCTGCCCTAGAACGAGTGATAAACCAAGGGGGCGCACGTAGAAATATTATAACGTATGAAAAAAAAACTTTTTGAGTTGGTAAATTTAACAGAAAATACTCGTTTTAATATCTCAAATAGTTTCTGGGCTATGATTTTTGAAATTCCTGCAACTATTTTCAATGTCCCTGTATTTCCTGGCGCGTTAGCCTCTTCAAAGACCAGGACATCAAAGGGAGCGCTTAGATCTTGAGGTGACCAGAGGTAAAGTTTAGTGCTTGTTGAACTTGGTCTGATAAACTCTATTTCGGTGATGACTGAACAGACGTGACCAAATTTATACTTACAGTAGGCTACATTTTCATTTGAGACTGGTTTGCCTTTCAGCGTCCAGTCCAGTCTGCAAGCCTCCTCTGCTTTTCTGTAAGAGTTGTCTGCATCAGGGGCGGTGGGGGGGGGGGGGGGAGGGGGAGGGGGGGGGGCTGGCTATCCAGGAAAATTGTGAGTATTCTCAGTGGATTGTCACCACAAAATACCCATAAATATCAACCAATATGACTTTGTGTAATTATTTTAGATAAGATTCCAAGTTTGTATAGCCTAAAATTACTGGCAATACAGAAAAGTTGTAAAATACAACACAACACACAAATAAAATTGTATACTTAATGATTTTTCTATTATGATCTATGGAGTATGAATGGCAAACAATTAAATATTTGTAAATTTTCTAAGCAGAAAGGTGAACAGTTTTTTTTTTTTTTTTACAAGTTGATAATTTATTTCTCAAAAAGTACCGTACTGTCGAATTCACAGCTTTGCGTCAAAAGGCTGAGTGTACCCCGTTCCAGCCCTCAGACTAGAATTAAAATTTCTTGGTAGAGCCGGGAATCAAATTCGGACCTCCGAGGCGGCAAGAATGCTAGCCACTACACCACGAGTTAGTCTAATTTATAATATTGTTTATAACTTGGCCAATAAGATAAGATTAGTGTACAACCAAATTTACAATTATTTTATGCTCATACCAAAGCAACACTTTCTTAATTTTTATTGGCTTTTTCGAGCGAGGGGGGTGGCGGTGGAGCCCTCTCAGTACTCCCCTCATATACGCCCCTGGTCTGCATGGTTCCTATTCACGGATCACCAATGCTACGCAACAGAACCTTCTTGTGGCTAATTAAGTTTTGTGAAGGTAATTATTGTGAGGACAGGGTTTCTTAATCAATTACCTGGCTATGAGAACTGACACCCAGGGAAGTGAAAATACAGAGTAACTACTTTAATAACCGCTGTCGTAAGAAATGAGGAGAAAAATGCGCTCAATCTGTCTTAATGTGAGTCCTGGAATAGACCAAGTGACCTCGGTTCTTACAAGTGACATATCTCATTAAATGCTATAACATTATCCATTTATACTATTCAGTCGAACAACACGCTTTTGCCCAATTAGATTAAAATACTTCTGTACAGTTATCTCTTGATGTTTTTGTTGTTTGAGTCTTCAGTCTTTTGACTGGTTTGATGCAGCTTTCCATGCCTCCCTGTCCTGAGCTAATCGTTTCATCCCTACAAAGCTAACACACCCTACGTCCGAGGCAATCTGTTTAACATATTCTAACCTTGGTCTACCCCTACAGTTCTTGTCCTCGACCCTTCCTTCCAGAACTAAGCTTGCTATTCCTGGGTGTCTTAGTTTGTGTCCTACCAACTTATCTCTTCTGTTCATTAGTAGTCACCAGAAACATCTCTACTCTCCCACTAGTCTTAATAACTCTTCGTTTGTAACCCTATATATCCATCTGATCTTCATCATTCTCCTGTAACACCACATTTCAAACGCTTCAATTTTCCTCTTTTCTGCTGCAACAATAGACCAAGTTTCACTTTCATAGAGCGCCCCGCTTCAGACAAAGGCCTTCAAAAATTACTTTCTAACACCTAAATCTATATTCGATGTCAACAGATTCCTTTTATGTAGAAATGCTTTCCTTGCCCGAGCTATCCTACTTTTTATATTCTCTTTGCTTCGTCCATCACTGGTTATTTTGCTTCCTAAGTAGCAGAAGTCTCCTACTTCCATTAGATTTTCACCTGCCAATTTGACGTCCATAGGGGTATCTGATTTATTTCGGCTGCTTTCCAATATATTGATGAATGCAGTACATTTGCATTTGTCTGTTGGCACAGGCTAGAGTAAACTGTGGCTTTCCACCGATGTCTCAGTCTCATTGATGGCTGTGATTATATGGAAGCTGTTGAGGTAAGGGTGGTGCCGAGTAATGGCTTTCAGGGCGCAGCTAGTGCTTGTGAGTACTGTGAAAGGTTCTACTCATAGAGTAAGTGCTATTGTTCTGACTCACTGAGGAAAGCCTAGTACGCCTCATTATAGTAATAATGATCGTGTGACCTCCGAAGAAGCCGAGTGCAGGTCTTTCTAGTTGACGCTCGTGGGCGACCTGCGCCTCGTAATGAGGATGAAGTGATGTTGAAGACGACACATACACCCAGTCCCCGAGTGACGGGAATTAACCCTAGGAGAGTAAAATCCCTGATGGTTCGACGGGGAATCAAACCCTGGGCACTTTGGGCCAAAGCCTAGTACGCTAACCATTTCGCCACGGAGCCGGACTTCATTATAGTGCTGGTGCCTATGTTGGTACATTTTGAGGATCGAATCAATCTGGGCTGACTACCTAGCAGTCACACGATGGGTGAGTGGTTATAGTGTCGGACTACCAACCCCAAGATTGCAGGTTCGCCCCTGGTCGTGGTAAGTGATTTTTGAAAGGCGACAAAAATCACGACACTCATGTCATACGTTGTTGGCATGTTAAAGAACCCATTTGAATTCAGTAGGCCGAGTTCATAATGGCAAAATTAATCTCGGGATTTTCCGCCAACACAAAGTTCCTCCATTCTCTACTTGAAAGCGCTGTAGTGTCAAGGAGTTTAGATATCTAACCTCCTTGACTTTCATAGCGTTCAAAGGAACGACGAAATTCGACATGCAAGCTACCCTCTGGGTGTCAATTAACAAAGCTTGCACCAGGCACCCGTGGCCATACGATATTAATTATTACCTAACAGTCAGACAGAGTTGGTTGGTTGGTTGGTTAGTTGGTTCCTTAGTTTAGGAACTGCAACAACGCGGTCATGTAGCCCCGTGTACTTTGGGTGTGTGTAGAATCTGTCTAATAACCGGTGTTAATTGTGATGGCTGTATTAGTATGTGTCATCCATTTTTTATTTCAGACATTCAAATTTTAAGTGGTTCCTACATTTGCTACAAAACGCCATCGTCAACGACAACTAGTTCTCAACATGGTTACTAGATGCCATCGTAGTCGCCTCCTGGCGACGAACGTTGGACCCTAAGAGCGTTAGTCAAATCTAACCTATAATTTAGCTTCACACAAGTGTAATTAGTGGAAGGTTCTTTTACATGACATAAATCTATGACATGGGACCGCCAGCTTTACTTCCCCTCCAAAGGGAAGCATACCAAGGGATTTTTAACGCTCTTAAAAAATCCGACGATTTTGGCCGAGTTTGAACCCGCGATCTTGGGCATAGAAGCTCAGAATGCTACCAACTACGCCACCGAAACCGCTTAGACAGAGAGAGTACACCTATAAAAGTTGCACATGTTAAGCATACCAAAGTCACATCTTACAATTCCAAAATTATTTTGTTCGTCCCTTGGCGTATGGGTAGCTCATATCAAAAATTCTCTCAGACAAATGTTTTAGGTAATGTTTAGAGGACCATTGACCATTTCAAACGGTTTTGATATCGTGCCAATTCAGGGAGGCACGATTGTTTTCTCAAAAATCGTATTTCCCACCCATTTGGTCAATAGTTGGTGCGATCAAAAATCTTAACTAAAAAGAGTTTTAGACCCTTATACGAAGAATAGTATGAACTGTGAATGGATTCTATTTTTCACATATTAAGAAAGTCAGAGCTATATTTATCTTTTTCGAAAAAGCACCCTATTTCCACCCCCTTGGTCCGATTTTTCCCATTAACGAACTCGACCGAGATTTGGCATGTTTATATTTTACAGAAGTGGCAAAGAGGAAATGTAATATTCTAAGGATCGGAGCGTGGAATGATAGAAGTCTGATAGGCAGCGGAAAGTTAGAAAACTTAGAAAGGCAAATAGATAGGTTGAGGTTGGATTTGGTTGGGATTAGTGAAATGCGCTGGCAGGAAGATCAGAACTTTTGGTCTGGAGACTATAGGATCATTAGCATTAAAACAAAGAATGGCCTCACATCTCGAATTGTCTAGGAAACTTGGACGGCGCGTAGAATATTATGAGCAACATAGTGAACGGATTATTGTAGCAAAAATCAATACATAACAACACTGCACCACAGTGGTACAAGTCTATATGCCTACCAGGCAACCTGTTGGATGTTGTGCGAAGAAATACATTAAGTTCTGAGGTATATCAAGGGTGATGAAAATGTTATTGTAATGGGAGATTGGAATGCTGTGGTAGGAAAAGGGAGGGAAGGGAAAGTAGTAGGAGAATTCGGATTAGGTGAGAGGATTTATCGAGGAAGCAGGTTGATGGAATTCTGCACCGAGCATTCAAAAACCACAATAGAAGAATATACACATCGATGAGACCAAGAGATACAGGGCGTTACCAAATCGACTTAATTATGGTCAAGCTGGGATTGCGAAAACAGATTTTGGATTGCAAAACATATCGCGGTGCTGAAATAAACTCTGACCACGATCTGGTTGTTATGAAATGCAGACTTAAGTTAAAGAAATTGAAGAAAAGTCAAAAGCCAAGAACGTGGGCAATAGACAGATTGAGAGAGAAGGACGTGAACAAACGATTCAAGACGAGTATAAAGGAAGGACAATTGAAAAACCCTGAACAAGCTACAATTGCAGAGGAATGGGCACTTTTGAAGAATGAAATAACAAAATCCGCAGAAGAAAACATTGGTAGGAAAGAAAGAATAGGTAGAAAACCATGGATCACGTAGGATATACTAGTATTGATGGACGAAAGGCGGAAGCACAAGAAAGAAAGAGATGAAAGGGGCAAAGCAGAATACAGACGTCTGAGAAATGAGGTTAACAATAAGTGCAAGGAAGGTAAAGAAAAATGGTTGAAAGTGAAATGTGCAGGTATAGAAAATTGCCTGAAATTAGGAAAGGTAGATACAGCTTATCGAAGAATTAAGAGTATTTTGAGGAAAGGAAGACTAAGTGCTGAAATATTAAGGACTCAGATGGAAAACCTCTAACAGATAGGGAAGAGAAAGTTGAGAGATGGAAAGCTTACATAGAGTGTCTGTATAAGGGAAAGGAGATTGAGAATCATGTTATGGAAAGGGAAGAGGATATTGATGAGGATGAGAAAGGTGATTTAATATAGAGATCAGAATTTAACAGAGCATAGGAAGACTCAAGCAGGAAAGACTGACTATTTGTGTAAATACTCCAGTCTATTTGTTAGTGAATTGTTATGTACAATTATTTATTTGTTATGTATATCTAATTTGCCACCGGGGGACACACCCCCAATTGAAAATTAACGAATGAATGAATGAATGAATGAATGAATGAATGAATGAATGAATGAATGGATGGAACAAAGCACCAGGCATAGATGATATACCGATTGAGTTACTAAGCTGCATAGGTGATGAAGGTCTGATCAGGTTATTTCACTTGGTGTGTAGGATTTATGGGACAGGTGAAGTATCCTCTAATTTCAAGAAGAATGTTATCATCCCTATAGCGAAGAAAACAGGAGCTGACAGATGTGAAGATTACCGTACAATCAGCTTGATCACTCATGCTTCAAAGATCCTGACTAGAATAATTTACAAGAGGATGGAAAGACAGATAGAAAGATAGTTGGGTGAAGACCAGTTTGGCTTCAGGAGAAACGTACTGTAGGAACAAGGGAAGCTGCATTAAATCTAAGACTGGTTTTGGAAGCTAGAATAAGGAAGGATCAGAGACCGTTCATGGCTTTTGTAGACTTAGAAAAGGCCCTTGATAACGTTGATTGGAGAAAGTTGCTTGACATTTTGAAAACGATTGGAATAATTTTCAGGGATATGAGGGTGCTCTACAACCTTTACAGAAACCAGACAGCATTTATTCGAGCGGAAGGACATGAGACAGAAGTTGGTATTCATAAAGGTATAAGACAAGGTTGAAACCCATACTTTCCAATCTATACATTGAACAAGCGATGAAGGAAATTGGAGAAAAAATCAAAGTAGGAGTAAAGATTCAAGAAGAAATAATTTCAACTCTGAGATTTGCTGATGACATTGTCATCTTAGCCGACACACCAGAGGAGTTGAATGAGTTTTTAAATGGTATGGATTCTGTCCTGAGAAAATAATTCATGACTAGCGGACCCGTGCGAGAAATCTCGCATGTTCATAAACCACACTTTCCCCAATAGGTTTATAATGAGAGACTTAAGGAGAAAGGTTATGTTTTTATTTCAAGCAAATGACTATAGATCACTATTTACATTTCAGGATAAAGGAAAGACCTCAGAAAGTTAATATGACATGAAACAGGCGTCACAGCGGCCCGTGGACAGCAATTATGGAGCGTATTTTCCTACATCAACGGTGTTTGCAAATCGCACTCTTCGTACAATTTTTTTAAAGTCATTTTTAAAGCAATTATAAATATTTGTTAAATTATAGTGCAATAAATCACTGCTAATGTCTATTCTCTTTCATTTGAATGCTCATTTGTCACGATCGGTCACTTGTGAGCGCCGTAGGAGGGATGCATACAACTGAAATAATATATACTAGTTGAAACCCGTCAAAACATGACGGTCAATAGAAAAATATTTACTGAAGAATTTTCTTATATAGGCCTACTGTACATTCTTTGTACGATTATGTTTTGACTCTATTGAAACTATGAGGGCGTCAAAAGATTGCACTCTCAACATTGCAAAATACTGCTGGCCATGACTGAAAAATTGTTGGGGCAAATTGAGGCCTATACGTTCCAGAGTTTCCCCTTGAGCTTTATTGATTGTGATAAAGTATGCCAAATGAATTGGAAAATATTGCCTCTTAAAAGAAAATGATAGTGTTTTATCGGATGGTGTTAAATCAAGTCGAAGGATTAGACATCTCTGCCTAATTTTAACTGCACCTATTATTTCCAAATCCATGCAATATGGCTGCATTTAGGAGTCCTTGGGAACCGTTCAGATTTCTAAGCAGCATAACGGGCCAAGCGTTTGGAGTATGTGGCGGCCAGTCGTTTAGTTCCAAGGGATTCAAGAACTCTGATGAGTCTAATACAACTGGCCGCAAACCATCGATTATATTTTTGGAATATAACGAAGAAATGCGATTATGTGCAATTCCATACATTTTAAAACAATGTGGACCGTGTGCGTGTGGCACAGTAACATTGGCACCAAATGAAACGAAGGAAGGAAGGAAGCTTGCAGTTTAACGTGACCGTTAATCTCGCGATCATAAGCCACGGGACCTCCGTTTAACGTGGAATCCGAACCACAGGACATGGCCTTTCACATCAAAAATCTCACATGCATTGACCGGGAATCGAACCCGATCCGCCTTGGTGAGAGGCATACAGCTTGACCGCTGTGCCATGAAACGAAGGACATAGCATTGTACTGCCGATTAGTCCCTCTGGAATTCCTTGAGATATCATCTCCAGTGAAAAATAATTGTTAAAGCCTGTCAAATATTTTATATTTATTCAGATTAATTTTACCATTACAACAGCAAAGGTCAAAGTAACCAAGTGTAGATTTCTCGCAAGAGAAATACAGTGCAGAACAATGTTTACATTTGTTCGTCAAGGACCCTAAACTGTAACGGCATAGTATCTGGAATTGTTTCTGAAATGCCATATTTATATTGGATTTTAAAAGTGGCTTCGTATTTTTCTCCGATTTCCCACTTTTTTGCGGCTAATGTTCTATTTCGTCAAATGGGTTTATTTATAGCAGCATTTCTGCCCAAATTAACGTCATTTTATATAAAACTATAGTGGCCTGCATCAACGTAGCCGCCAAATATTAAATGGCAAATAATAACTTACTTCCATTGCCAAAATCAACTGCGTGGTTAGACCCATTGTTATGCACTCTAAACAAATAATCAATAAACAATAATATTCACATATACAATGAATACTTCCATTCTCAAGTTGGTTGCTGATGATAATGCGATGAGATTGATCGCCAATAATAAAATCCTTGCAATTTTTGCAATTTGCTTGCAAACGCAACTCAGGATGACGATCTTCATTTTGAAATAAACAGAATGAAATTGCTGTAAATAACGAATTTCCATCACCTGTTGAAGGTACAATACTTTGTATTTCCATGACAGTAAATTATGCAAGGGAGCATAGAATCACTTCGCCACTACTGGAATGAGCATAGACTCACTTCGCCAGCCACAGTAATGGAGGGAGTTTTAGAATTATATGTTCAGTGCTTGTCAAAGATCGTATTAACACAGGGAAGCCCATTCTTAAGGCTACATTCTGAGCTATTGCCCCGGATTCCAGGTTCGATCCCCGCTCTGCCAAGAAATTTAATTCTGGTCTGAGGACTGGAACGGGGCGCACTCGTGAGGCAAAACTAAGAAGAGCAAAGTTTGATTCCCATCTCAACAATCTTGGATTTGGTTTTCCGTGGTTTCCCACTTTCACTCCAGGCAAATACCGGGATAGTTCCTAACTTAAAGCCTCGGTCGTTAACTCTCCATTCCCCACATTAATTACAAATGCACACATCAACACAGCCATCACATTAACACAGGTTATCAGAGAAAAGTTTACACTCGCACACCTGTTCGCCAATATGTTAACGCTGATGTATGTGTTTGAACTACTGGATATAAGTTCAATGTTCCCCATCTCTTGATGAATACAGTACTTTTGTATTTGTCAGTTGGCACAGGCTAGAGTAAAAGGTGGCTTTTCACCGATGTCTCAGTCTCACTCATGGCTGTGATTATATGGAAGCTACTGAGGTATGGGTGGTGCTTAGTAATGGCATTCGGGGCACAGTCAGTGCCTGTGAATGCTGTGAAAGGTTCAACTCATAGGGTTAGGACTACTGTTCTGACTCAGTGAGGAAAGCAATGGCAAACTACCTCACTCCTCTTCTTGCCTAGAACGCCTCAAAATAGCGCTGCCTTGGGTTTTTGTGGGTATCTACTCACATAACGTAACGGCGGTACTTTTTGAGGATCCAACCAGCCTTCGGGCTGACTACCTAACAGACAGACAGACAGACTTTAAAATTAATATCATTGCATTGTTGCAGCTTGGCAAATATTTTATATTTCAGCAGATCAATTTTACCATCACAACAGTAAAGGCCAAAGTAACCGCGCGTAGATTTTACGCAAGAGAAGTACAATGTAGAACAATGTTTACATTTGATCGTCAAAGACCTTTCACTGTACTGCATAACATCTGGAATTGTTTCTGAAATGGCCTATTTATATTGGATTTTAAATGTGGCTTCGTATTATTCGATAACACTATAGTGACCTGCAATATCGGAGCAGCTAAATATTAAATGGCAAAAAATACTTCCATTGCCGAAATCAACTGCGTAGTTAGATTCAGTACTCTAAACAAATAATCATTAAACAACTGTCTTATACAATGAAGTTCAACATGACCGTCCAGAGACTCTCATACTCAAGTTGGTTGGTGAGGAGAATGCGATGAGACTGATCGCTTACAATAAATTCCTTATAATTGTTCCTGCCAGCGAAATGTTTGGCAATAGCTTGAAAACGCAGCGCAGAATGACGTTCTTCATTTTGATATAAACAGTACAAAACTGCTCTAAATAAGCTATTTCCATCACCTGTTATAGTTTATGGCAGTACATTTTGCAGGGGAACATAGAATAACTTCGCCAACTACTGGAATGAGCTTAGGCATATACTCAATACTCACTTCGGCAGTCACCCTAATGGAGGCTGTTTTAGAATTCTATGTCCCGTGCATGACGAAAATCGTATTAACACATGGAAGCCCACCCATTCTTGGCTATCGCCTCGGAGACCCGGGTTACATTTCCTGCTCTGCCAAGAAATTTAATTCTGGTCTGAGGGCAGAAACGGGGCACATTCAGTCTCTAGAGGTATAACTAAGAAGAGGAAGGTTTGATTCCCACCTCGAAAATCTTAGATGTGGTTTTCCGTGGTTTCCCACTTCCACTCAAGGCAAATACCGGGATGGTTCCTAACTTAAGGCCTCGGCCGTCACCTTGCCATTTCCCACCTTAATTGCAAATACACAAAGTAATGCAGCTATCACAATAATACGGGTTATCAGAGAAAATTTTACACTTACACACCAAAGTACATGGGGCTGAGTGACAACGATTTCGGAGCCCTTCAAACGAATTATGTTTGCCAAGTGTCTCTCATGGCGAAAGCAATTGTGGACACGCGCCAGGGCCTGGAAAACTACCTTTTCACTCATAATTTAAGAGTATATCGACGATGCATAATTTATAACTTTTAGTCTAGGATGCTACCAACTTGACCACCGAAGCATTGGGAAGAAATTGCAATATTAAAGTACATAAACAACATAGCCTACACACTCAACTGTCAGTTAATGTTCTTCAACGTTTCCCTTCTTAAAAATTCCCCTCTATAACTCTCCATCACTTGGAAACGCGCCATGTTTTGTGTTTTAAATATATCGATGCATCTGTTGTTAGTTACTGAAACTGTCGAGGTGGGAATCAAACCTTCCTCTTCTTAGTTATACCTCTAGAGACTGAATGTGCCCCGTTTTTGCCCTCAGACCAGAATTAAATTTCTTTTGTCAGTTACTGCAATTGATGGCAGATATTAGCTCTTTTGACCACATGCTGTAATGCAATGGTAAAACGGAAATAAAACTTATTGAGAGGGAATGTAGGAATCTTTAACTGACATAAAACGTTACTAATAATCCTTGATAAAACAATATTTAACTATCACGCGAAAACTCGCCATCAAGGCCATGCCTTGTGTTTTAAATATATCGACGCAATCTGCTCTCAGTTACTGGAACTATATTGGCGAGGTACTGCCATCTGTTGTCAGTTACTGGAACTGATTGCAGATATTCAAACGACGTATTGAGGACATGCTGTAATGCAATGGTAAAACGGAAATAAAACGTGTTGAGAAAATGTGTAGAAATAGGTATCTTTAACTGACATAAAACCTTACTAATACTCCTTGATAAAACAATATTTCAGTGGCAAAAAAAAAAAAAAAAATACTGGCGAGAGTTGGGATTGAACCTGCGATCCTTGGATCCACAGTCAATCGCCTTAACCAAATAGCTACTCGCGCACTCACATTTAGATGCAGACGCAACCATTCACTATCTTCAAAAGCCGCTATCTGAAGGAAATAATCCAATTCATTATCAATAAAATCAATATACATTCGTATATGTTCATACTGTTATTATATTGTATTGTCAGAACTTGGTTAATGTATGTTTTCAATTACATGGAAGCTTATTAAATAACTTACATTTTAATGGACTTCTCACCGCCATTTTGTCATGAGCCCAGGCGGATTGTGCGCATGCGCGAGGAGCAAGAATTCTGCTATTTTCTATATTTATTTAAAAATATACCGTATTATATTTGTTTATTTTAGAGACACTCTGCAAATCTACAGGCCAAGAGCTTTCGTTAGAGTGCTCTACGAAGTAAATTGGTTCTGTCGTTCTCTCTATCTCGTGATAACAAAAATCACCTTACTGTTTTAAATATATAGACTAGTTGAAACCCGTCAAAACATGACGGTCAATAGAAAAATATTTACTGAAGAATTTTCTTATATAGGCCTACTGTACATTCTTTGTACGATTATGTTTTGACTCTATTGAAACTATGAGGGCGTCAAAAGATTGCACTCTCAACATTGCAAAATACTGCTGGCCATGACTGAAAAATTGTTGGGGCAAATTGAGGCCTATACGTTCCAGAGTTTCCCCTTGAGCTTTATTGATTGTGATAAAGTATGCCAAATGAATTGGAAAATATTGCCTCTTAAAAGAAAATGATAGTGTTTTATCGGATGGTGTTAAATCAAGTCGAAGGATTAGACATCTCTGCCTAATTTTAACTGCACCTATTATTTCCAAATCCATGCAATATGGCTGCATTTAGGAGTCCTTGGGAACCGTTCAGATTTCTAAGCAGCATAACGGGCCAAGCGTTTGGAGTATGTGGCGGCCAGTCGTTTAGTTCCAAGGGATTCAAGAACTCTGATGAGTCTAATACAACTGGCCGCAAACCATCGCTTATATTTTTGGAATATAACGAAGAAATGCGATTATGTGCAATTCCATACATTTTAAAACAATGTGGACCGTGTGCGTGTGGCACAGTAACATTGGCACCAAATGAAACGAAGGAAGGAAGGAAGCTTGCAGTTTAACGTGACCGTTAATCTCGCGATCATAAGCCACGGGACCTCCGTTTAACGTGGAATCCGAACCACAGGACATGGCCTTTCACATCAAAAATCTCACATGCATTGACCGGGAATCGAACCCGATCCGCCTTGGTGAGAGGCATACAGCTTGACCGCTGTGCCATGAAACGAAGGACATAGCATTGTACTGCCGATTAGTCCCTCTGGAATTCCTTGAGATATCATCTCCAGTGAAAAATAATTGTTAAAGCCTGTCAAATATTTTATATTTATTCAGATTAATTTTACCATTACAACAGCAAAGGTCAAAGTAACCAAGTGTAGATTTCTCGCAAGAGAAATACAGTGCAGAACAATGTTTACATTTGTTCGTCAAGGACCCTAAACTGTAACGGCATAGTATCTGGAATTGTTTCTGAAATGCCATATTTATATTGGATTTTAAAAGTGGCTTCGTATTTTTCTCCGATTTCCCACTTTTTTGCGGCTAATATTCTATTTCGTCAAATGGGTTTATTTATAGCAGCATTTCTGCCCAAATTAACGTCATTTTATATAAAACTATAGTGGCCTGCATCAACGTAGCCGCCAAATATTAAATGGCAAATAATAACTTACTTCCATTGCCAAAATCAACTGCGTGGTTAGACCCATTGTTATGCACTCTAAACAAATAATCAATAAACAATAATATTCACATATACAATGAATACTTCCATTCTCAAGTTGGTTGCTGATGATAATGCGATGAGATTGATCGCCAATAATAAAATCCTTGCAATTTTTGCAATTTGCTTGCAAACGCAACTCAGGATGACGATCTTCATTTTGAAATAAACAGAATGAAATTGCTGTAAATAACGAATTTCCATCACCTGTTGAAGGTACAATACTTTGTATTTCCATGACAGTAAATTATGCAAGGGAGCATAGAATCACTTCGCCACTACTGGAATGAGCATAGACTCACTTCGCCAGCCACAGTAATGGAGGGAGTTTTAGAATTATATGTTCAGTGCTTGTCAAAGATCGTATTAACACAGGGAAGCCCATTCTTAAGGCTACATTCTGAGCTATTGCCCCGGATTCCAGGTTCGATCCCCGCTCTGCCAAGAAATTTAATTCTGGTCTGAGGACTGGAACGGGGCGCACTCGTGAGGCAAAACTAAGAAGAGCAAAGTTTGATTCCCATCTCAACAATCTTGGATTTGGTTTTCCGTGGTTTCCCACTTTCACTCCAGGCAAATACCGGGATAGTTCCTAACTTAAAGCCTCGGTCGTTAACTCTCCATTCCCCACATTAATTACAAATGCACACATCAACACAGCCATCACATTAACACAGGTTATCAGAGAAAAGTTTACACTCGCACACCTGTTCGCCAATATGTTAACGCTGATGTATGTGTTTGAACTACTGGATATAAGTTCAATGTTCCCCATCTCTTGATGAATACAGTACTTTTGTATTTGTCAGTTGGCACAGGCTAGAGTAAAAGGTGGCTTTTCACCGATGTCTCAGTCTCACTCATGGCTGTGATTATATGGAAGCTACTGAGGTATGGGTGGTGCTTAGTAATGGCATTCGGGGCACAGTCAGTGCCTGTGAATGCTGTGAAAGGTTCAACTCATAGGGTTAGGACAACTGTTCTGACTCAGTGAGGAAAGCAATGGCAAACTACCTCACTCCTCTTCTTGCCTAGAACGCCTCAAAATAGCGCTGCCTTGGGTTTTTGTGGGTATCTACTCACATAACGTAACGGCGGTACTTTTTGAGGATCCAACCAGCCTTCGGGCTGACTACCTAACAGACAGACAGACAGACTTTAAAATTAATATCATTGCATTGTTGCAGCTTGGCAAATATTTTATATTTCAGCAGATCAATTTTACCATCACAACAGTAAAGGCCAAAGTAACCGCGCGTAGATTTTACGCAAGAGAAGTACAATGTAGAACAATGTTTACATTTGATCGTCAAAGACCTTTCACTGTACTGCATAACATCTGGAATTGTTTCTGAAATGGCCTATTTATATTGGATTTTAAATGTGGCTTCGTATTATTCGATAACACTATAGTGACCTGCAATATCGGAGCCGCTAAATATTAAATGGCAAAAAATACTTCCATTGCCGAAATCAACTGCGTAGTTAGATTCAGTACTCTAAACAAATAATCATTAAACAACTGTCTTATACAATGAAGTTCAACATGACCGTCCAGAGACTCTCATACTCAAGTTGGTTGGTGAGGAGAATGCGATGAGACTGATCGCTTACAATAAATTCCTTATAATTGTTCCTGCCAGCGAAATGTTTGGCAATAGCTTGAAAACGCAGCGCAGAATGACGTTCTTCATTTTGATATAAACAGTACAAAACTGCTCTAAATAAGCTATTTCCATCACCTGTTATAGTTTATGGCAGTACATTTTGCAGGGGAACATAGAATAACTTCGCCAACTACTGGAATGAGCTTAGGCATATACTCAATACTCACTTCGGCAGTCACCCTAATGGAGGCTGTTTTAGAATTCTATGTCCCGTGCATGACGAAAATCGTATTAACACATGGAAGCCCACCCATTCTTGGCTATCGCCTCGGAGACCCGGGTTACATTTCCTGCTCTGCCAAGAAATTTAATTCTGGTCTGAGGGCAAAAACGGGGCACATTCAGTCTCTAGAGGTATAACTAAGAAGAGGAAGGTTTGATTCCCACCTCGACAATCTTAGATGTGGTTTTCCGTGGTTTCCCACTTCCACTCAAGGCAAATACCGGGATGGTTCCTAACTTAAGGCCTCGGCCGTCACCTTGCCATTGCCCACCTTAATTACAAATACACAAAGTAATGCAGCTATCACAATAATACGGGTTATCAGAGAAAATTTTACACTTACACACCAAAGTACATGGGGCTGAGTGACAACGATGTCGGAGCCCTTCAAACGAATTATGTTTGCCAAGTGTCTCTCATGGCGAAAGCAATTGTGGACACGCGCCAGGGCCTGGAAAACTACCTTTTCACTCATAATTTAAGAGTATATCGACGATGCATAATTTATAACTTTTAGTCTAGGATGCTACCAACTTGACCACCGAAGCATTGGGAAGAAATTGCAATATTAAAGTACATAAACAATATAGCCTACACACTCAACTGTCAGTTAATGTTCTTCAACGTTTCCCTTCTTAAAAATTCCCCTCTATAACTCTCCATCACTTGAAAACGCGCCATGTTTTGTGTTTTAAATATATCGATGCATCTGTTGTTAGTTACTGAAACTATATGGGCGAGGTACTGCCATCTTTTGTCAGTTACTGCAATTGATGGCAGATATTAGCTCTTTTGACCACATGCTGTAATGCAATGGTAAAACGGAAATAAAACTTATTGAGAGGGAATGTAGGAATCTTTAACTGACATAAAACGTTACTAATAATCCTTGATAAAACAATATTTAACTATCACGCGAAAACTCGCCATCAAGGCCATGCCTTGTGTTTTAAATATATCGACGCAATCTGCTCTCAGTTACTGGAACTATATTGGCGAGGTACTGCCATCTGTTGTCAGTTACTGGAACTGATTGCAGATATTCAAACGACGTATTGAGGACATGCTGTAATGCAATGGTAAAACGGAAATAAAACGTGTTGAGAAAATGTGTAGAAATATGTATCTTTAACTGACATAAAACCTTACTAATACTCCTTGATAAAACAATATTTCAGTGGCAAAAAAAAAAAAAAATATGGCGAGAGTTGGAATTGAACCTGCGATCCTTGGATCCACAGTCAATCGCCTTAACCAAATAGCTACTCGCGCACTCACATTTAGATGCAGACGCAACCATTCACTATCTTCAAAAGCCGCTATCTGAAGGAAATAATCCAATTCATTATCAATAAAATCAATATACATTCTTATATGTTCATACTGTTATTATATTGTATTGTCAGAACTTGGTTAATGTATGTTTTCAATTACATGGAAGCTTATTAAATAACTTACTTTTTAATGGACTTCTCACCGCCATTTTGTCATGAGCCCAGGCGGATTGTGCGCATGCGCGAGGAGCAAGAATTCTGCTATTTTCTATATTTATTTAAAAATATACCGTATTATATTTGTTTATTTTAGAGACACTCTGCAAATCTACAGGCCAAGAGCTTTCGTTAGAGTGCTCTACGAAGTAAATTGGTTCTGTCGTTCTCTCTATCTCGTGATAACAAAAATCACCTTACTGTTTTAAATATATAGACTAGTTGAAACCCGTCAAAACATGACGGTCAATAGAAAAATATTTACTGAAGAATTTTCTTATATAGGCCTACTGTACATTCTTTGTACGATTATGTTTTGACTCTATTGAAACTATGAGGGCGTCAAAAGATTGCACTCTCAACATTGCAAAATACTGCTGGCCATGACTGAAAAATTGTTGGGGCAAATTGAGGCCTATACGTTCCAGAGTTTCCCCTTGAGCTTTATTGATTGTGATAAAGTATGCCAAATGAATTGGAAAATATTGCCTCTTAAAAGAAAATGATAGTGTTTTATCGGATGGTGTTAAATCAAGTCGAAGGATTAGACATCTCTGCCTAATTTTAACTGCACCTATTATTTCCAAATCCATGCAATATGGCTGCATTTAGGAGTCCTTGGGAACCGTTCAGATTTCTAAGCAGCATAACGGGCCAAGCGTTTGGAGTATGTGGCGGCCAGTCGTTTAGTTCCAAGGGATTCAAGAACTCTGATGAGTCTAATACAACTGGCCGCAAACCATCGCTTATATTTTTGGAATATAACGAAGAAATGCGATTATGTGCAATTCCATACATTTTAAAACAATGTGGACCGTGTGCGTGTGGCACAGTAACATTGGCACCAAATGAAACGAAGGAAGGAAGGAAGCTTGCAGTTTAACGTGACCGTTAATCTCGCGATCATAAGCCACGGGACCTCCGTTTAACGTGGAATCCGAACCACAGGACATGGCCTTTCACATCAAAAATCTCACATGCATTGACCGGGAATCGAACCCGATCCGCCTTGGTGAGAGGCATACAGCTTGACCGCTGTGCCATGAAACGAAGGACATAGCATTGTACTGCCGATTAGTCCCTCTGGAATTCCTTGAGATATCATCTCCAGTGAAAAATAATTGTTAAAGCCTGTCAAATATTTTATATTTATTCAGATTAATTTTACCATTACAACAGCAAAGGTCAAAGTAACCAAGTGTAGATTTCTCGCAAGAGAAATACAGTGCAGAACAATGTTTACATTTGTTCGTCAAGGACCCTAAACTGTAACGGCATAGTATCTGGAATTGTTTCTGAAATGCCATATTTATATTGGATTTTAAAAGTGGCTTCGTATTTTTCTCCGATTTCCCACTTTTTTGCGGCTAATGTTCTATTTCGTCAAATGGGTTTATTTATAGCAGCATTTCTGCCCAAATTAACGTCATTTTATATAAAACTATAGTGGCCTGCATCAACGTAGCCGCCAAATATTAAATGGCAAATAATAACTTACTTCCATTGCCAAAATCAACTGCGTGGTTAGACCCATTGTTATGCACTCTAAACAAATAATCAATAAACAATAATATTCACATATACAATGAATACTTCCATTCTCAAGTTGGTTGCTGATGATAATGCGATGAGATTGATCGCCAATAATAAAATCCTTGCAATTTTTGCAATTTGCTTGCAAACGCAACTCAGGATGACGATCTTCATTTTGAAATAAACAGAATGAAATTGCTGTAAATAACGAATTTCCATCACCTGTTGAAGGTACAATACTTTGTATTTCCATGACAGTAAATTATGCAAGGGAGCATAGAATCACTTCGCCACTACTGGAATGAGCATAGACTCACTTCGCCAGCCACAGTAATGGAGGGAGTTTTAGAATTATATGTTCAGTGCTTGTCAAAGATCGTATTAACACAGGGAAGCCCATTCTTAAGGCTACATTCTGAGCTATTGCCCCGGATTCCAGGTTCGATCCCCGCTCTGCCAAGAAATTTAATTCTGGTCTGAGGACTGGAACGGGGCGCACTCGTGAGGCAAAACTAAGAAGAGCAAAGTTTGATTCCCATCTCAACAATCTTGGATTTGGTTTTCCGTGGTTTCCCACTTTCACTCCAGGCAAATACCGGGATAGTTCCTAACTTAAAGCCTCGGTCGTTAACTCTCCATTCCCCACATTAATTACAAATGCACACATCAACACAGCCATCACATTAACACAGGTTATCAGAGAAAAGTTTACACTCGCACACCTGTTCGCCAATATGTTAACGCTGATGTATGTGTTTGAACTACTGGATATAAGTTCAATGTTCCCCATCTCTTGATGAATACAGTACTTTTGTATTTGTCAGTTGGCACAGGCTAGAGTAAAAGGTGGCTTTTCACCGATGTCTCAGTCTCACTCATGGCTGTGATTATATGGAAGCTACTGAGGTATGGGTGGTGCTTAGTAATGGCATTCGGGGCACAGTCAGTGCCTGTGAATGCTGTGAAAGGTTCAACTCATAGGGTTAGGACTACTGTTCTGACTCAGTGAGGAAAGCAATGGCAAACTACCTCACTCCTCTTCTTGCCTAGAACGCCTCAAAATAGCGCTGCCTTGGGTTTTTGTGGGTATCTACTCACATAACGTAACGGCGGTACTTTTTGAGGATCCAACCAGCCTTCGGGCTGACTACCTAACAGACAGACAGACAGACTTTAAAATTAATATCATTGCATTGTTGCAGCTTGGCAAATATTTTATATTTCAGCAGATCAATTTTACCATCACAACAGTAAAGGCCAAAGTAACCGCGCGTAGATTTTACGCAAGAGAAGTACAATGTAGAACAATGTTTACATTTGATCGTCAAAGACCTTTCACTGTACTGCATAACATCTGGAATTGTTTCTGAAATGGCCTATTTATATTGGATTTTAAATGTGGCTTCGTATTATTCGATAACACTATAGTGACCTGCAATATCGGAGCCGCTAAATATTAAATGGCAAAAAATACTTCCATTGCCGAAATCAACTGCGTAGTTAGATTCAGTACTCTAAACAAATAATCATTAAACAACTGTCTTATACAATGAAGTTCAACATGACCGTCCAGAGACTCTCATACTCAAGTTGGTTGGTGAGGAGAATGCGATGAGACTGATCGCTTACAATAAATTCCTTATAATTGTTCCTGCCAGCGAAATGTTTGGCAATAGCTTGAAAACGCAGCGCAGAATGACGTTCTTCATTTTGATATAAACAGTACAAAACTGCTCTAAATAAGCTATTTCCATCACCTGTTATAGTTTATGGCAGTACATTTTGCAGGGGAACATAGAATAACTTCGCCAACTACTGGAATGAGCTTAGGCATATACTCAATACTCACTTCGGCAGTCACCCTAATGGAGGCTGTTTTAGAATTCTATGTCCCGTGCATGACGAAAATCGTATTAACACATGGAAGCCCACCCATTCTTGGCTATCGCCTCGGAGACCCGGGTTACATTTCCTGCTCTGCCAAGAAATTTAATTCTGGTCTGAGGGCAAAAACGGGGCACATTCAGTCTCTAGAGGTATAACTAAGAAGAGGAAGGTTTGATTCCCACCTCGACAATCTTAGATGTGGTTTTCCGTGGTTTCCCACTTCCACTCAAGGCAAATACCGGGATGGTTCCTAACTTAAGGCCTCGGCCGTCACCTTGCCATTTCCCACCTTAATTACAAATACACAAAGTAATGCAGCTATCACAATAATACGGGTTATCAGAGAAAATTTTACACTTACACACCAAAGTACATGGGGCTGAGTGACAACGATGTCGGAGCCCTTCAAACGAATTATGTTTGCCAAGTGTCTCTCATGGCGAAAGCAATTGTGGACACGCGCCAGGGCCTGGAAAACTACCTTTTCACTCATAATTTAAGAGTATATCGACGATGCATAATTTATAACTTTTAGTCTAGGATGCTACCAACTTGACCACCGAAGCATTGGGAAGAAATTGCAATATTAAAGTACATAAACAATATAGCCTACACACTCAACTGTCAGTTAATGTTCTTCAACGTTTCCCTTCTTAAAAATTCCCCTCTATAACTCTCCATCACTTGAAAACGCGCCATGTTTTGTGTTTTAAATATATCGATGCATCTGTTGTTAGTTACTGAAACTATATGGGCGAGGTACTGCCATCTTTTGTCAGTTACTGCAATTGATGGCAGATATTAGCTCTTTTGACCACATGCTGTAATGCAATGGTAAAACGGAAATAAAACTTATTGAGAGGGAATGTAGGAATCTTTAACTGACATAAAACGTTACTAATAATCCTTGATAAAACAATATTTAACTATCACGCGAAAACTCGCCATCAAGGCCATGCCTTGTGTTTTAAATATATCGACGCAATCTGCTCTCAGTTACTGGAACTATATTGGCGAGGTACTGCCATCTGTTGTCAGTTACTGGAACTGATTGCAGATATTCAAACGACGTATTGAGGACATGCTGTAATGCAATGGTAAAACGGAAATAAAACGTGTTGAGAAAATGTGTAGAAATATGTATCTTTAACTGACATAAAACCTTACTAATACTCCTTGATAAAACAATATTTCATGCAAAAAAAAAAAAAACATGGCGAGAGTTGGAATTGAACCTGCGATCCTTGGATCCACAGTCAATCGCCTTAACCAAATAGCTACTCGCGCACTCACATTTAGATGCAGACGCAACCATTCACTATCTTCAAAAGCCGCTATCTGAAGGAAATAATCCAATTCATTATCAATAAAATCAATATACATTCTTATATGTTCATACTGTTATTATATTGTATTGTCAGAACTTGGTTAATGTATGTTTTCAATTACATGGAAGCTTATTAAATAACTTACATTTTAATGGACTTCTCACCGCCATTTTGTCATGAGCCCAGGCGGATTGTGCGCATGCGCGAGGAGCAAGAATTCTGCTATTTTCTATATTTATTTAAAAATATACCGTATTATATTTGTTTATTTTAGAGACACTCTGCAAATCTACAGGCCAAGAGCTTTCGTTAGAGTGCTCTACGAAGTAAATTGGTTCTGTCGTTCTCTCTATCTCGTGATAACAAAAATCACCTTACTGTTTTAAATATATAGACTAGTTGAAACCCGTCAAAAATGACGGTCAATAGAAAAATATTTACTGAAGAATTTTCTTATGTAGGCCTACTGTATATTCTTTGTACGATTATTTTTTGGCTCTATTGAAACTATAAGGGCGTCAAAAGATTGCACTCTCAACATTGCAAAATACTGCTGGCCATGACTGAAAAATTGATGAGGCAAATTGAGACCTATACGTTCCAGAGTTTTCCCTTGAGCTTCATTGATTGTGACAGAGTATGCCAAATAAATTGGAAAATATTGCCTCTTAAAACAAAATGATAGTGTTTTATCGGATGCTGTTAAATCAAGTAGAAGGATTAGACCTCTCTGCCTAATTTTAACTGCACTTATTATTTCCAAATCCAAGCAATATGGTTGCAGTTAGGAGCCCTTGGGAAACGTTCAGATTTCTAACCAGCATAACGGTTCAAGCGTTTGGAATATGTGGAGGCAAGTCATTTAGTTCCAAGGAATTCAAGAACTCTGAAGAGTCTAATAAAACTGGCCGCAAACCGTCACATATAATTTTGGAATATAACGAAGAAATGCGATGATGTGCATCTCCATACATCTTAAAACAATGTGGACCGTATGGGTGTGGCACAGTAACATTGGCACCAAATGAAACGAAGGACATAGCATTGTACTGCCGATTAGTCTCTCTGAAATTCCTTGAGATATCATCTCCAGTGAAAAATAATTGTTGCAGCATGTCAAATGTTTTATATTTAGTCAGATTAATTTTACATTACAACAGCAAAGGTCAAAGTAACCAAGTGAAGATTTCTCTCAAGAGAAATACAGTGCAGAACAATGTTTAAATTTGTTCGTCAAGGACCCTACACTGTAACGGTATAGTATCTGGAATTGTATCTGAAATGCCGTATTCATATTGGAGTTTAAAAGTGGCTTCGTATTTTTCTCCGATTTCCCACTTGTTTGCGGCTAATGTTCTATTTCGTAAAATGGGTTTATTTATAGCAGCATTTCTCCCCAAACTAACGTCATAGCTTATTAAATAACACTATAGTGGCCTGCATCAACGCAACTGCCAAATATTAAATAGCAAATAATAACTTACTTCCATTGCCAAAATCAACTGCGTGGTTAGACTCATTGTTATGTACTCTAAAAAAATAATCAATAAACAACAATATTCACTTTTACAACTTAGTTCAGAGACTTCCATTCTCAAGTTGGTTGCTGATGAGAATGCGATGAGACTGATCGCCAATAATAAAATCCTTGCAATTTTTGCAATTTGCTTGCAAACGCAACTCAGGATGACGAACTTCATTTTGAAATAAACAGAATGAAACTGCTCTAAATAATCAATTTCCATCACCTGTTGAAGGTACAATACTTTGCATTTCCATGACAGTAAATTATGCAAGGGAGCATAGAATCACTTCGCCACTACTGGAATGAGCATGGACTCACTTCGCCAGCCTCCGTAATGGAGGGAGTTTTAGAATTATATGTTCAGTGTTTTTCAAAGATCGTATTAACACAGGGAAGCCCAGTCTTAAGGCTACATTCTGAGCTATCGCCCCAGATTCCAGGTTCGATCCCTGCTCTGCCAAGAAATTTAATTCTGGTCTGAGAGCTGGAACGGGGCGCACTCTTGAGGCAAAACTAAGAAGAGCAAAATTTGATTCCCATCTCAACAATCTTGGATGAGGTTTTCCGTGGTTTCCCACTTCCACTCCAGGCAAATACCGGGATAGTTCCTAACTTAAAGCCTCAGTCGTCAACTCTCCATTCCCCATACTAATTACAAATGCACACATCAATACAGCCATCAAATTAACACAGGTTATCAGAGAAAGGTTTACACTCACACACCAAAGTAGACGGGGCTGAGTGACCACGATGTCTGAGTCCATCAAATGAATTATGTTCGACAATTTTCTCTCAAGGCGAAGCGATTGTGCCGATATTTATTTAATAATTTAAAAGTATCTGGGAACGTAAATCATGGAGAATTCCTTACCTTACGGGAATAATAAACGTAACATATGTTTAGACAATGTAATACCAATTGCAAGATAGAATAATTGGGAAATAGAATTACATGTCTGAGGTGGGAATCAAACTCCTTCGACGATGCATAATCAATTTCGTTGTCCACAATGTTAGCCGCTGAGCCACCCAGACAACGAAATTAGAGTGCAATATTAAGAGACGTAAACAACAAACGCACTTAACTGCCAGTTACAGTTCATCAATATTTCCCTTATTTCATGATTCTCAACTCCCTATTCCCCATACTAATTACAAATGCACACATCAATACAGCCATCACATTAACACAGGTTATCAGAGAAAGGTTTACACTCACACACCAAAGTAGATGGGGCTGAGTGACCACGATGTCTGAGTCCATCAAATGAATTATGTTCGACAATTTTCTCTCAAGGCGAAGCGATTGTGCCGATTTTTATTTAATAATTTAAAAGTATCTGGCAACGTAAATCATGGAGAATTCCTTACCTTACGGGAATAATAAACGTAACATATGTTTAGACAATGTAATACCAATTGCAAGATAGAATAATTGGGAAATAAAATTACATGTCTGAGGTGGGAATCAAACTCCTTCGACGATGCATAATCAATTTCGTTGTCCACAATGTTAGCCGCTGAGCCACCCAGACAACGAAATTGGAGTGCAATATTAAGTGACGTAAACAACAAACGCACTCAACTGCCAGTTACAGTTCATCAATATTTCCCGTATTTCATGATTCTATTCCAGTATATATCGGGATACAACATAAGCGACATTTCCCTTTTCAATTCTCGTAAACAAAGATCACACTACGATACGGTGGATCTTTTATCCGCCATTTCTCTCATGAAGAAACGCAATTGTGGCAACGCGCAATTGCCACATATATTACCTTTTTCTTTAAACATATAAAAATATACCGTAACATATATTTTCCTTTTAAAGACACACTGCAAATCTGCATGCCAAGAGCTTTCGTTAGAATGCCATACGAAGCCAATCGGTTAAGTCGTTTTCAAAATCTCGTGTGTACAAAAAATACCTTAGTGTTTTAAATATATACTAGTTGAAACCCGTCAAAACATGACGGTCAATAGAAAAATATTTACTGAAGAATTTTCTTATATAGGCCTACTGTACATTCTTTGTACGATTATGTTTTGACTCTATTGAAACTATGAGGGCGTCAAAAGATTGCACTCTCAACATTGCAAAATACTGCTGGCCATGACTGAAAAATTGTTGGGGCAAATTGAGGCCTATACGTTCCAGAGTTTCCCCTTGAGCTTTATTGATTGTGATAAAGTATGCCAAATGAATTGGAAAATATTGCCTCTTAAAAGAAAATGATAGTGTTTTATCGGATGGTGTTAAATCAAGTCGAAGGATTAGACATCTCTGCCTAATTTTAACTGCACCTATTATTTCCAAATCCATGCAATATGGCTGCATTTAGGAGTCCTTGGGAACCGTTCAGATTTCTAAGCAGCATAACGGGCCAAGCGTTTGGAGTATGTGGCGGCCAGTCGTTTAGTTCCAAGGGATTCAAGAACTCTGATGAGTCTAATATCTGTGCCGTGTGGGTGGAAATGTGCTAACGTGGTGCCAATCTATAAGCAAGGTGACAGAGAAGATGTTGCAAATTACAGACCGGTGTGTCTAACATCTATAATTTGTAAATGTATGGAGCGGCTAGTAGCAAACAGTGTGCTAGAATTCCTACGGGAGAACAATCTGCTCGACCCAAATCAGCACGGTTTTCTTCCGGGTCGTTCTTGCACTACTCTATTGACAAAAGTCATTGATGAGTTTCAGTTCTACTTGAATCAGCCAGAAGTGAAACAAGTGGACTGTATTGCACTGGATTGGGCTAATGTCTTCGATCAAGTGTCTCATGAAAGACTTTTGTTAAAGCTACAGCAGCTTAACATACGGGGTAGCTTACTTGCATGGGTGAGGTCATTCCTAGAGGGTCGAACACAGTGTGTGGTGTACGGAGGAGCTCGATCGCAGGCTGCTCAAGTTACTTCTGGAGTGATTCAGGGCTCTGTGATCGGACCTCTTCTCTTCACTATATATGTGCTCGATCTTCCTGGCTGTGTCACCTCATCAATGTCACTATATGCAGATGACACCGTGCTATACAGGGGCATTAAATGTGAAGAAGATTCCCTCTGTCTTAAATCAGATCTGGACAACTTATCGCTGTGGTGTTCTGTGAATAATTTAAATATAAATGTACAAAAATGTAAATACATAAGAATAACCAGGTCACAAAAACCCATTAAGAATGAATACAAAATTATGAACAGTGTCATCCCACAGTGCACAAACTTAAAGCTATTAGGGGTAACAATCTCCGACACCCTGAATTGGAACATGCAAAGTGAAGAGGCAAGATGTAAGGCCACCAAAGTTCTGGGTTTCTTGTACAGAAACATGAGAGGTTGTAAACCTAGAGCCTTCAGGATGGCTTACACATGCATGGTCCGTCCGATATTAACGTACGGCTTACCTGCTTGGCATCCCACTACAGCGGAAAACATGAACAAGCTCCAGCGTGTGCAGCGCCGCGCAGAAAGGCTAATAGCTCGTTATTCCCCTTCCCCTTTGTCAAAATTTCCATCTATAGAGGCAACAGCCAAACAAATTGATCTAATTTTTCTTAAAAAATCCCTTACAGGTTCCATTAATATTGACCCTTTTTGCCGACTGTCATTGGCATATCGCTCAGTTCGGAGAGGACGAGGTGTAACCCTCGTTCCGCCCTTCGCACGTAGCAATGCTTACCTGACAGGTTTCTACGGCCGCTCAGCGCGGTTATGGAACGCGCTGCCAGGGGATGCCAAGATCTTGCCTCTTAGGAAATTCAAGCCGTACGTAAAAAAGTACATTGTATAAATAAACGTATGTATGAGTGATTGATTGTCTCGCTGAATGAATGAGTATCTGAATGGAATGAATGTATGTATCGCGTGATCGAGGTTATGAAAGTGCGTGCGTGAGAGAGTGAGTGAACAGGAAAATGTACTATGTCAATATTCTAAATATGTAAATACTGCAAATATCTTTGTAAAACTTGTAAATATTGTTAAAACAAATGTAGATGTAAGCTGTGCCTGTGAAGCATGAAATATGTATGTGGGGCTTGCCCTTTTTCACTAGGCCTTCCATACTTCGTGTACGATTTATGGTAAATAAATAATAATAATAATAATAATAATAACTGGCCGCAAACCATCGCTTATATTTTTGGAATATAACGAAGAAATGCGATTATGTGCAATTCCATACATTTTAAAACAATGTGGACCGTGTGCGTGTGGCACAGTAACATTGGCACCAAATGAAACGAAGGAAGGAAGGAAGCTTGCAGTTTAACGTGACCGTTAATCTCGCGATCATAAGCCACGGGACCTCCGTTTAACGTGGAATCCGAACCACAGGACATGGCCTTTCACATCAAAAATCTCACATGCATTGACCGGGAATCGAACCCGATCCGCCTTGGTGAGAGGCATACAGCTTGACCGCTGTGCCATGAAACGAAGGACATAGCATTGTACTGCCGATTAGTCCCTCTGGAATTCCTTGAGATATCATCTCCAGTGAAAAATAATTGTTAAAGCCTGTCAAATATTTTATATTTATTCAGATTAATTTTACCATTACAACAGCAAAGGTCAAAGTAACCAAGTGTAGATTTCTCGCAAGAGAAATACAGTGCAGAACAATGTTTACATTTGTTCGTCAAGGACCCTAAACTGTAACGGCATAGTATCTGGAATTGTTTCTGAAATGCCATATTTATATTGGATTTTAAAAGTGGCTTCGTATTTTTCTCCGATTTCCCACTTTTTTGCGGCTAATGTTCTATTTCGTCAAATGGGTTTATTTATAGCAGCATTTCTGCCCAAATTAACGTCATTTTATATAAAACTATAGTGGCCTGCATCAACGTAGCCGCCAAATATTAAATGGCAAATAATAACTTACTTCCATTGCCAAAATCAACTGCGTGGTTAGACCCATTGTTATGCACTCTAAACAAATAATCAATAAACAATAATATTCACATATACAATGAATACTTCCATTCTCAAGTTGGTTGCTGATGATAATGCGATGAGATTGATCGCCAATAATAAAATCCTTGCAATTTTTGCAATTTGCTTGCAAACGCAACTCAGGATGACGATCTTCATTTTGAAATAAACAGAATGAAATTGCTGTAAATAACGAATTTCCATCACCTGTTGAAGGTACAATACTTTGTATTTCCATGACAGTAAATTATGCAAGGGAGCATAGAATCACTTCGCCACTACTGGAATGAGCATAGACTCACTTCGCCAGCCACAGTAATGGAGGGAGTTTTAGAATTATATGTTCAGTGCTTGTCAAAGATCGTATTAACACAGGGAAGCCCATTCTTAAGGCTACATTCTGAGCTATTGCCCCGGATTCCAGGTTCGATCCCCGCTCTGCCAAGAAATTTAATTCTGGTCTGAGGACTGGAACGGGGCGCACTCGTGAGGCAAAACTAAGAAGAGCAAAGTTTGATTCCCATCTCAACAATCTTGGATTTGGTTTTCCGTGGTTTCCCACTTTCACTCCAGGCAAATACCGGGATAGTTCCTAACTTAAAGCCTCGGTCGTTAACTCTCCATTCCCCACATTAATTACAAATGCACACATCAACACAGCCATCACATTAACACAGGTTATCAGAGAAAAGTTTACACTCGCACACCTGTTCGCCAATATGTTAACGCTGATGTATGTGTTTGAACTACTGGATATAAGTTCAATGTTCCCCATCTCTTGATGAATACAGTACTTTTGTATTTGTCAGTTGGCACAGGCTAGAGTAAAAGGTGGCTTTTCACCGATGTCTCAGTCTCACTCATGGCTGTGATTATATGGAAGCTACTGAGGTATGGGTGGTGCTTAGTAATGGCATTCGGGGCACAGTCAGTGCCTGTGAATGCTGTGAAAGGTTCAACTCATAGGGTTAGGACTACTGTTCTGACTCAGTGAGGAAAGCAATGGCAAACTACCTCACTCCTCTTCTTGCCTAGAACGCCTCAAAATAGCGCTGCCTTGGGTTTTTGTGGGTATCTACTCACATAACGTAACGGCGGTACTTTTTGAGGATCCAACCAGCCTTCGGGCTGACTACCTAACAGACAGACAGACAGACTTTAAAATTAATATCATTGCATTGTTGCAGCTTGGCAAATATTTTATATTTCAGCAGATCAATTTTACCATCACAACAGTAAAGGCCAAAGTAACCGCGCGTAGATTTTACGCAAGAGAAGTACAATGTAGAACAATGTTTACATTTGATCGTCAAAGACCTTTCACTGTACTGCATAACATCTGGAATTGTTTCTGAAATGGCCTATTTATATTGGATTTTAAATGTGGCTTCGTATTATTCGATAACACTATAGTGACCTGCAATATCGGAGCCGCTAAATATTAAATGGCAAAAAATACTTCCATTGCCGAAATCAACTGCGTAGTTAGATTCAGTACTCTAAACAAATAATCATTAAACAACTGTCTTATACAATGAAGTTCAACATGACCGTCCAGAGACTCTCATACTCAAGTTGGTTGGTGAGGAGAATGCGATGAGACTGATCGCTTACAATAAATTCCTTATAATTGTTCCTGCCAGCGAAATGTTTGGCAATAGCTTGAAAACGCAGCGCAGAATGACGTTCTTCATTTTGATATAAACAGTACAAAACTGCTCTAAATAAGCTATTTCCATCACCTGTTATAGTTTATGGCAGTACATTTTGCAGGGGAACATAGAATAACTTCGCCAACTACTGGAATGAGCTTAGGCATATACTCAATACTCACTTCGGCAGTCACCCTAATGGAGGCTGTTTTAGAATTCTATGTCCCGTGCATGACGAAAATCGTATTAACACATGGAAGCCCACCCATTCTTGGCTATCGCCTCGGAGACCCGGGTTACATTTCCTGCTCTGCCAAGAAATTTAATTCTGGTCTGAGGGCAAAAACGGGGCACATTCAGTCTCTAGAGGTATAACTAAGAAGAGGAAGGTTTGATTCCCACCTCGACAATCTTAGATGTGGTTTTCCGTGGTTTCCCACTTCCACTCAAGGCAAATACCGGGATGGTTCCTAACTTAAGGCCTCGGCCGTCACCTTGCCATTTCCCACCTTAATTACAAATACACAAAGTAATGCAGCTATCACAATAATACGGGTTATCAGAGAAAATTTTACACTTACACACCAAAGTACATGGGGCTGAGTGACAACGATGTCGGAGCCCTTCAAACGAATTATGTTTGCCAAGTGTCTCTCATGGCGAAAGCAATTGTGGACACGCGCCAGGGCCTGGAAAACTACCTTTTCACTCATAATTTAAGAGTATATCGACGATGCATAATTTATAACTTTTAGTCTAGGATGCTACCAACTTGACCACCGAAGCATTGGGAAGAAATTGCAATATTAAAGTACATAAACAATATAGCCTACACACTCAACTGTCAGTTAATGTTCTTCAACGTTTCCCTTCTTAAAAATTCCCCTCTATAACTCTCCATCACTTGAAAACGCGCCATGTTTTGTGTTTTAAATATATCGATGCATCTGTTGTTAGTTACTGAAACTATATGGGCGAGGTACTGCCATCTTTTGTCAGTTACTGCAATTGATGGCAGATATTAGCTCTTTTGACCACATGCTGTAATGCAATGGTAAAACGGAAATAAAACTTATTGAGAGGGAATGTAGGAATCTTTAACTGACATAAAACGTTACTAATAATCCTTGATAAAACAATATTTAACTATCACGCGAAAACTCGCCATCAAGGCCATGCCTTGTGTTTTAAATATATCGACGCAATCTGCTCTCAGTTACTGGAACTATATTGGCGAGGTACTGCCATCTGTTGTCAGTTACTGGAACTGATTGCAGATATTCAAACGACGTATTGAGGACATGCTGTAATGCAATGGTAAAACGGAAATAAAACGTGTTGAGAAAATGTGTAGAAATATGTATCTTTAACTGACATAAAACCTTACTAATACTCCTTGATAAAACAATATTTCAGTGGCAAAAAAAAAAAAAACATGGCGAGAGTTGGAATTGAACCTGCGATCCTTGGATCCACAGTCAATCGCCTTAACCAAATACCTACTCGCGCACTCACATTTAGATGCAGACGCAACCATTCACTATCTTCAAAAGCCGCTATCTGAAGGAAATAATCCAATTCATTATCAATAAAATCAATATACATTCTTATATGTTCATACTGTTATTATATTGTATTGTCAGAACTTGGTTAATGTATGTTTTCAATTACATGGAAGCTTATTAAATAACTTACATTTTAATGGACTTCTCACCGCCATTTTGTCATGAGCCCAGGCGGATTGTGCGCATGCGCGAGGAGCAAGAATTCTGCTATTTTCTATATTTATTTAAAAATATACCGTATTATATTTGTTTATTTTAGAGACACTCTGCAAATCTACAGGCCAAGAGCTTTCGTTAGAGTGCTCTACGAAGTAAATTGGTTCTGTCGTTCTCTCTATCTCGTGATAACAAAAATCACCTTACTGTTTTAAATATATAGACTAGCATTCTTGACTGTCGGCAAGGAGGTCTGACAAATTCCATTCAGGTCTGAGGGTTGCAACGGCGTATACTCACCAATAAATACACTCCGCTCGCCCCAAAAACTAGCAAATTACATTAAAATCAAACCTAATTAACAATAATTAACCAGTAAATAACATCATTTCTACCTACAAGTACATTTAAACCTCATATAAGCAACAGGCAATCAGAGCACACCTCCAGCCAATCAGCGCACAGCACATATAAATTCAAACTCCCCGCTCCAGTGACATACATTACACTACAATTACACAGTCTATGAACACTACACAAATTTAAACCATAAGAGGTGGACGCTGAGGCCTTTAAAAGCAATACATTGTTGCCAACAATGCCAAACCTACTACAGGTCTTTATTTTTCATCTCTCCTAAAACACTATTAAAATTCAACCTACTTAAGGTCTTCTATCTTTCACTTTATATTGAAGCTGCTGCATAGCTTAAAACCAATAAACGCACTGAAAAATCTCGCTAACCCATGGCAAGCGTAGCGATAATAATAGCATCTACAGCATCGGCAGGAGTGTGTACTGGTCAACAATGTCCTCGTCAGGAAAAACTGAGAAGAGATGGGTTTGATTACCACCTCAGCCCTCTTAGAAGTGGTTTTCCCGTGGTTTCCCACTTCTACTCCGGGCAAAAGCCGGGATAGTCCACGTTCGCCTCCTTTCCAACCCTCACCTGAATACAGACTTGAGTATTAGAAAGTCATTTTTGAAAGCCTTTGTCTGGAGCGTGGCGCTTTATGGAAGTGAAACTCGGACTGTTGGTGCAGCAGAAAAGAGGAGAATAGAAGCATTTGAAATGTGGAGTTACAGGAGAATTATGAAGATCAAATGGGTAGGTAGAGTAACAAATTAAGAGGTTACTAGTTGAAACCCGTCAAAACATGACGGTCAATAGAAAAATATTTACTGAAGAATTTTCTTATATAGGCCTATTGTACATTCTTTGTACGATTATGTTTTGACTCTATTGAAACTATGAGGGCGTCAAAAGATTGCACTCTCAACATTGCAAAATACTGCTGGCCATGACTGAAAAATTGTTGGGGCAAATTGAGGCCTATACGTTCCAGAGTTTCCCCTTGAGCTTTATTGATTGTGATAAAGTATGCCAAATGAATTGGAAAATATTGCCTCTTAAAAGAAAATGATAGTGTTTTATCGGATGGTGTTAAATCAAGTCGAAGGATTAGACATCTCTGCCTAATTTTAACTGCACCTATTATTTCCAAATCCATGCAATATGGCTGCATTTAGGAGTCCTTGGGAACCGTTCAGATTTCTAAGCAGCATAACGGGCCAAGCGTTTGGAGTATGTGGCGGCCAGTCGTTTAGTTCCAAGGGATTCAAGAACTCTGATGAGTCTAATACAACTGGCCGCAAACCATCGCTTATATTTTTGGAATATAACGAAGAAATGCGATTATGTGCAATTCCATACATTTTAAAACAATGTGGACCGTGTGCGTGTGGCACAGTAACATTGGCACCAAATGAAACGAAGGAAGGAAGGAAGCTTGCAGTTTAACGTGACCGTTAATCTCGCGATCATAAGCCACGGGACCTCCGTTTAACGTGGAATCCGAACCACAGGACATGGCCTTTCACATCAAAAATCTCACATGCATTGACCGGGAATCGAACCCGATCCGCCTTGGTGAGAGGCATACAGCTTGACCGCTGTGCCATGAAACGAAGGACATAGCATTGTACTGCCGATTAGTCCCTCTGGAATTCCTTGAGATATCATCTCCAGTGAAAAATAATTGTTAAAGCCTGTCAAATATTTTATATTTATTCAGATTAATTTTACCATTACAACAGCAAAGGTCAAAGTAACCAAGTGTAGATTTCTCGCAAGAGAAATACAGTGCAGAACAATGTTTACATTTGTTCGTCAAGGACCCTAAACTGTAACGGCATAGTATCTGGAATTGTTTCTGAAATGCCATATTTATATTGGATTTTAAAAGTGGCTTCGTATTTTTCTCCGATTTCCCACTTTTTTGCGGCTAATATTCTATTTCGTCAAATGGGTTTATTTATAGCAGCATTTCTGCCCAAATTAACGTCATTTTATATAAAACTATAGTGGCCTGCATCAACGTAGCCGCCAAATATTAAATGGCAAATAATAACTTACTTCCATTGCCAAAATCAACTGCGTGGTTAGACCCATTGTTATGCACTCTAAACAAATAATCAATAAACAATAATATTCACATATACAATGAATACTTCCATTCTCAAGTTGGTTGCTGATGATAATGCGATGAGATTGATCGCCAATAATAAAATCCTTGCAATTTTTGCAATTTGCTTGCAAACGCAACTCAGGATGACGATCTTCATTTTGAAATAAACAGAATGAAATTGCTGTAAATAACGAATTTCCATCACCTGTTGAAGGTACAATACTTTGTATTTCCATGACAGTAAATTATGCAAGGGAGCATAGAATCACTTCGCCACTACTGGAATGAGCATAGACTCACTTCGCCAGCCACAGTAATGGAGGGAGTTTTAGAATTATATGTTCAGTGCTTGTCAAAGATCGTATTAACACAGGGAAGCCCATTCTTAAGGCTACATTCTGAGCTATTGCCCCGGATTCCAGGTTCGATCCCCGCTCTGCCAAGAAATTTAATTCTGGTCTGAGGACTGGAACGTGGCGCACTCGTGAGGCAAAACTAAGAAGAGCAAAGTTTGATTCCCATCTCAACAATCTTGGATTTGGTTTTCCGTGGTTTCCCACTTTCACTCCAGGCAAATACCGGGATAGTTCCTAACTTAAAGCCTCGGTCGTTAACTCTCCATTCCCCACATTAATTACAAATGCACACATCAACACAGCCATCACATTAACACAGGTTATCAGAGAAAAGTTTACACTCGCACACCTGTTCGCCAATATGTTAACGCTGATGTATGTGTTTGAACTACTGGATATAAGTTCAATGTTCCCCATCTCTTGATGAATACAGTACTTTTGTATTTGTCAGTTGGCACAGGCTAGAGTAAAAGGTGGCTTTTCACCGATGTCTCAGTCTCACTCATGGCTGTGATTATATGGAAGCTACTGAGGTATGGGTGGTGCTTAGTAATGGCATTCGGGGCACAGTCAGTGCCTGTAAATGCTGTGAAAGGTTCAACTCATAGGGTTAGGACTACTGTTCTGACTCAGTGAGGAAAGCAATGGCAAACTACCTCACTCCTCTTCTTGCCTAGAACGCCTCAAAATAGCGCTGCCTTGGGTTTTTGTGGGTATCTACTCACATAACGTAACGGCGGTACTTTTTGAGGATCCAACCAGCCTTCGGGCTGACTACCTAACAGACAGACAGACAGACTTTAAAATTAATATCATTGCATTGTTGCAGCTTGGCAAATATTTTATATTTCAGCAGATCAATTTTACCATCACAACAGTAAAGGCCAAAGTAACCGCGCGTAGATTTTACGCAAGAGAAGTACAATGTAGAACAATGTTTACATTTGATCGTCAAAGACCTTTCACTGTACTGCATAACATCTGGAATTGTTTCTGAAATGGCCTATTTATATTGGATTTTAAATGTGGCTTCGTATTATTCGATAACACTATAGTGACCTGCAATATCGGAGCCGCTAAATATTAAATGGCAAAAAATACTTCCATTGCCGAAATCAACTGCGTAGTTAGATTCAGTACTCTAAACAAATAATCATTAAACAACTGTCTTATACAATGAAGTTCAACATGACCGTCCAGAGACTCTCATACTCAAGTTGGTTGGTGAGGAGAATGCGATGAGACTGATCGCTTACAATAAATTCCTTATAATTGTTCCTGCCAGCGAAATGTTTGGCAATAGCTTGAAAACGCAGCGCAGAATGACGTTCTTCATTTTGATATAAACAGTACAAAACTGCTCTAAATAAGCTATTTCCATCACCTGTTATAGTTTATGGCAGTACATTTTGCAGGGGAACATAGAATAACTTCGCCAACTACTGGAATGAGCTTAGGCATATACTAAATACTCACTTCGGCAGTCACCCTAATGGAGGCTGTTTTAGAATTCTATGTCCCGTGCATGACGAAAATCGTATTAACACATGGAAGCCCACCCATTCTTGGCTATCGCCTCGGAGACCCGGGTTACATTTCCTGCTCTGCCAAGAAATTTAATTCTGGTCTGAGGGCAAAAACGGGGCACATTCAGTCTCTAGAGGTATAACTAAGAAGAGGAAGGTTTGATTCCCACCTCGACAATCTTAGATGTGGTTTTCCGTGGTTTCCCACTTCCACTCAAGGCAAATACCGGGATGGTTCCTAACTTAAGGCCTCGGCCGTCACCTTGCCATTTCCCACCTTAATTACAAATACACAAAGTAATGCAGCTATCACAATAATACGGGTTATCAGAGAAAATTTTACACTTACACACCAAAGTACATGGGGCTGAGTGACAACGATGTCGGAGCCCTTCAAACGAATTATGTTTGCCAAGTGTCTCTCATGGCGAAAGCAATTGTGGACACGCGCCAGGGCCTGGAAAACTACCTTTTCACTCATAATTTAAGAGTATATCGACGATGCATAATTTATAACTTTTAGTCTAGGATGCTACCAACTTGACCACCGAAGCATTGGGAAGAAATTGCAATATTAAAGTACATAAACAATATAGCCTACACACTCAACTGTCAGTTAATGTTCTTCAACGTTTCCCTTCTTAAAAATTCCCCTCTATAACTCTCCATCACTTGAAAACGCGCCATGTTTTGTGTTTTAAATATATCGATGCATCTGTTGTTAGTTACTGAAACTATATGGGCGAGGTACTGCCATCTTTTGTCAGTTACTGCAATTGATGGCAGATATTAGCTCTTTTGACCACATGCTGTAATGCAATGGTAAAACGGAAATAAAACTTATTGAGAGGGAATGTAGGAATCTTTAACTGACATAAAACGTTACTAATAATCCTTGATAAAACAATATTTAACTATCACGCGAAAACTCGCCATCAAGGCCATGCCTTGTGTTTTAAATATATCGACGCAATCTGCTCTCAGTTACTGGAACTATATTGGCGAGGTACTGCCATCTGTTGTCAGTTACTGGAACTGATTGCAGATATTCAAACGACGTATTGAGGACATGCTGTAATGCAATGGTAAAACGGAAATAAAACGTGTTGAGAAAATGTGTAGAAATATGTATCTTTAACTGACATAAAACCTTACTAATACTCCTTGATAAAACAATATTTCAGTGGCAAAAAAAAAAAAAAACATGGCGAGAGTTGGAATTGAACCTGCGATCCTTGGATCCACAGTCAATCGCCTTAACCTAATAGCTACTCGCGCACTCACATTTAGATGCAGACGCAACCATTCACTATCTTCAAAAGCCGCTATCTGAAGGAAATAATCCAATTCATTATCAATAAAATCAATATACATTCTTATATGTTCATACTGTTATTATATTGTATTGTCAGAACTTGGTTAATGTATGTTTTCAATTACATGGAAGCTTATTAAATAACTTACATTTTAATGGACTTCTCACCGCCATTTTGTCATGAGCCCAGGCGGATTGTGCGCATGCGTGAGGAGCAAGAATTCTGCTATTTTCTATATTTATTTAAAAATATACCGTATTATATTTGTTTATTTTAGAGACACTCTGCAAATCTACAGGCCAAGAGCTTTCGTTAGAGTGCTCTACGAAGTAAATTGGTTCTGTCGTTCTCTCTATCTCGTGATAACAAAAATCACCTTACTGTTTTAAATATATAGATAGATAGACTAGTTGAAACCCGTCAAAACATGACGGTCAATAGAAAAATATTTACTGAAGAATTTTCTTATATAGGCCTACTGTACATTCTTTGTACGATTATGTTTTGACTCTATTGAAACTATGAGGGCGTCAAAAGATTGCACTCTCAACATTGCAAAATACTGCTGGCCATGACTGAAAAATTGTTGGGGCAAATTGAGGCCTATACGTTCCAGAGTTTCCCCTTGAGCTTTATTGATTGTGATAAAGTATGCCAAATGAATTGGAAAATATTGCCTCTTAAAAGAAAATGATAGTGTTTTATCGGATGGTGTTAAATCAAGTCGAAGGATTAGACATCTCTGCCTAATTTTAACTGCACCTATTATTTCCAAATCCATGCAATATGGCTGCATTTAGGAGTCCTTGGGAACCGTTCAGATTTCTAAGCAGCATAACGGGCCAAGCGTTTGGAGTATGTGGCGGCCAGTCGTTTAGTTCCAAGGGATTCAAGAACTCTGATGAGTCTAATACAACTGGCCGCAAACCATCGCTTATATTTTTGGAATATAACGAAGAAATGCGATTATGTGCAATTCCATACATTTTAAAACAATGTGGACCGTGTGCGTGTGGCACAGTAACATTGGCACCAAATGAAACGAAGGAAGGAAGGAAGCTTGCAGTTTAACGTGACCGTTAATCTCGCGATCATAAGCCACGGGACCTCCGTTTAACGTGGAATCCGAACCACAGGACATGGCCTTTCACATCAAAAATCTCACATGCATTGACCGGGAATCGAACCCGATCCGCCTTGGTGAGAGGCATACAGCTTGACCGCTGTGCCATGAAACGAAGGACATAGCATTGTACTGCCGATTAGTCCCTCTGGAATTCCTTGAGATATCATCTCCAGTGAAAAATAATTGTTAAAGCCTGTCAAATATTTTATATTTATTCAGATTAATTTTACCATTACAACAGCAAAGGTCAAAGTAACCAAGTGTAGATTTCTCGCAAGAGAAATACAGTGCAGAACAATGTTTACATTTGTTCGTCAAGGACCCTAAACTGTAACGGCATAGTATCTGGAATTGTTTCTGAAATGCCATATTTATATTGGATTTTAAAAGTGGCTTCGTATTTTTCTCCGATTTCCCACTTTTTTGCGGCTAATGTTCTATTTCGTCAAATGGGTTTATTTATAGCAGCATTTCTGCCCAAATTAACGTCATTTTATATAAAACTATAGTGGCCTGCATCAACGTAGCCGCCAAATATTAAATGGCAAATAATAACTTACTTCCATTGCCAAAATCAACTGCGTGGTTAGACCCATTGTTATGCACTCTAAACAAATAATCAATAAACAATAATATTCACATATACAATGAATACTTCCATTCTCAAGTTGGTTGCTGATGATAATGCGATGAGATTGATCGCCAATAATAAAATCCTTGCAATTTTTGCAATTTGCTTGCAAACGCAACTCAGGATGACGATCTTCATTTTGAAATAAACAGAATGAAATTGCTGTAAATAACGAATTTCCATCACCTGTTGAAGGTACAATACTTTGTATTTCCATGACAGTAAATTATGCAAGGGAGCATAGAATCACTTCGCCACTACTGGAATGAGCATAGACTCACTTCGCCAGCCACAGTAATGGAGGGAGTTTTAGAATTATATGTTCAGTGCTTGTCAAAGATCGTATTAACACAGGGAAGCCCATTCTTAAGGCTACATTCTGAGCTATTGCCCCGGATTCCAGGTTCGATCCCCGCTCTGCCAAGAAATTTAATTCTGGTCTGAGGACTGGAACGGGGCGCACTCGTGAGGCAAAACTAAGAAGAGCAAAGTTTGATTCCCATCTCAACAATCTTGGATTTGGTTTTCCGTGGTTTCCCACTTTCACTCCAGGCAAATACCGGGATAGTTCCTAACTTAAAGCCTCGGTCGTTAACTCTCCATTCCCCACATTAATTACAAATGCACACATCAACACAGCCATCACATTAACACAGGTTATCAGAGAAAAGTTTACACTCGCACACCTGTTCGCCAATATGTTAACGCTGATGTATGTGTTTGAACTACTGGATATAAGTTCAATGTTCCCCATCTCTTGATGAATACAGTACTTTTGTATTTGTCAGTTGGCACAGGCTAGAGTAAAAGGTGGCTTTTCACCGATGTCTCAGTCTCACTCATGGCTGTGATTATATGGAAGCTACTGAGGTATGGGTGGTGCTTAGTAATGGCATTCGGGGCACAGTCAGTGCCTGTGAATGCTGTGAAAGGTTCAACTCATAGGGTTAGGACTACTGTTCTGACTCAGTGAGGAAAGCAATGGCAAACTACCTCACTCCTCTTCTTGCCTAGAACGCCTCAAAATAGCGCTGCCTTGGGTTTTTGTGGGTATCTACTCACATAACGTAACGGCGGTACTTTTTGAGGATCCAACCAGCCTTCGGGCTGACTACCTAACAGACAGACAGACAGACTTTAAAATTAATATCATTGCATTGTTGCAGCTTGGCAAATATTTTATATTTCAGCAGATCAATTTTACCATCACAACAGTAAAGGCCAAAGTAACCGCGCGTAGATTTTACGCAAGAGAAGTACAATGTAGAACAATGTTTACATTTGATCGTCAAAGACCTTTCACTGTACTGCATAACATCTGGAATTGTTTCTGAAATGGCCTATTTATATTGGATTTTAAATGTGGCTTCGTATTATTCGATAACACTATAGTGACCTGCAATATCGGAGCCGCTAAATATTAAATGGCAAAAAATACTTCCATTGCCGAAATCAACTGCGTAGTTAGATTCAGTACTCTAAACAAATAATCATTAAACAACTGTCTTATACAATGAAGTTCAACATGACCGTCCAGAGACTCTCATACTCAAGTTGGTTGGTGAGGAGAATGCGATGAGACTGATCGCTTACAATAAATTCCTTATAATTGTTCCTGCCAGCGAAATGTTTGGCAATAGCTTGAAAACGCAGCGCAGAATGACGTTCTTCATTTTGATATAAACAGTACAAAACTGCTCTAAATAAGCTATTTCCATCACCTGTTATAGTTTATGGCAGTACATTTTGCAGGGGAACATAGAATAACTTCGCCAACTACTGGAATGAGCTTAGGCATATACTCAATACTCACTTCGGCAGTCACCCTAATGGAGGCTGTTTTAGAATTCTATGTCCCGTGCATGACGAAAATCGTATTAACACATGGAAGCCCACCCATTCTTGGCTATCGCCTCGGAGACCCGGGTTACATTTCCTGCTCTGCCAAGAAATTTAATTCTGGTCTGAGGGCAAAAACGGGGCACATTCAGTCTCTAGAGGTATAACTAAGAAGAGGAAGGTTTGATTCCCACCTCGACAATCTTAGATGTGGTTTTCCGTGGTTTCCCACTTCCACTCAAGGCAAATACCGGGATGGTTCCTAACTTAAGGCCTCGGCCGTCACCTTGCCATTTCCCACCTTAATTACAAATACACAAAGTAATGCAGCTATCACAATAATACGGGTTATCAGAGAAAATTTTACACTTACACACCAAAGTACATGGGGCTGAGTGACAACGATGTCGGAGCCCTTCAAACGAATTATGTTTGCCAAGTGTCTCTCATGGCGAAAGCAATTGTGGACACGCGCCAGGGCCTGGAAAACTACCTTTTCACTCATAATTTAAGAGTATATCGACGATGCATAATTTATAACTTTTAGTCTAGGATGCTACCAACTTGACCACCGAAGCATTGGGAAGAAATTGCAATATTAAAGTACATAAACAATATAGCCTACACACTCAACTGTCAGTTAATGTTCTTCAACGTTTCCCTTCTTAAAAATTCCCCTCTATAACTCTCCATCACTTGAAAACGCGCCATGTTTTGTGTTTTAAATATATCGATGCATCTGTTGTTAGTTACTGAAACTATATGGGCGAGGTACTGCCATCTTTTGTCAGTTACTGCAATTGATGGCAGATATTAGCTCTTTTGACCACATGCTGTAATGCAATGGTAAAACGGAAATAAAACTTATTGAGAGGGAATGTAGGAATCTTTAACTGACATAAAACGTTACTAATAATCCTTGATAAAACAATATTTAACTATCACGCGAAAACTCGCCATCAAGGCCATGCCTTGTGTTTTAAATATATCGACGCAATCTGCTCTCAGTTACTGGAACTATATTGGCGAGGTACTGCCATCTGTTGTCAGTTACTGGAACTGATTGCAGATATTCAAACGACGTATTGAGGACATGCTGTAATGCAATGGTAAAACGGAAATAAAACGTGTTGAGAAAATGTGTAGAAATATGTATCTTTAACTGACATAAAACCTTACTAATACTCCTTGATAAAACAATATTTCAGTGGCAAAAAAAAAAAAAACATGGCGAGAGTTGGAATTGAACCTGCGATCCTTGGATCCACAGTCAATCGCCTTAACCAAATACCTACTCGCGCACTCACATTTAGATGCAGACGCAACCATTCACTATCTTCAAAAGCCGCTATCTGAAGGAAATAATCCAATTCATTATCAATAAAATCAATATACATTCTTATATGTTCATACTGTTATTATATTGTATTGTCAGAACTTGGTTAATGTATGTTTTCAATTACATGGAAGCTTATTAAATAACTTACATTTTAATGGACTTCTCACCGCCATTTTGTCATGAGCCCAGGCGGATTGTGCGCATGCGCGAGGAGCAAGAATTCTGCTATTTTCTATATTTATTTAAAAATATACCGTATTATATTTGTTTATTTTAGAGACACTCTGCAAATCTACAGGCCAAGAGCTTTCGTTAGAGTGCTCTACGAAGTAAATTGGTTCTGTCGTTCTCTCTATCTCGTGATAACAAAAATCACCTTACTGTTTTAAATATATAGACTAGTTGAAACCCGTCAAAAATGACGGTCAATAGAAAAATATTTACTGAAGAATTTTCTTATGTAGGCCTACTGTATATTCTTTGTACGATGATTTTTTGGCTCTATTGAAACTATAAGGGCGTCAAAAGATTGCGCTCTCAACATTGCAAAATACTGCTGGCCATGACTGAAAAATTGATGAGGCAAATTGAGACCTATACGTTCCAGAGTTTTCCCTTGAGCTTCATTGATTGTGACAGAGTATGCCAAATAAATTGGAAAATATTGCCTCTTAAAACAAAATGATAGTGTTTTATCGGATGCTGTTAAATCAAGTAGAAGGATTAGACCTCTCTGCCTAATTTTAACTGCACTTATTATTTCCAAATCCAAGCAATATGGTTGCATTTAGGAGCCCTTGGGAAACGTTCAGATTTCTAAGCAGCATAACGGTTCAAGCGTTTGGAATATGTGGAGGCAAGTCATTTATTTCCAAGGAATTCAAGAACTCTGAGGAGTCTAATAAAACTGGCCGCAAACCGTCACATATAATTTTGGAATATAACGAAGAAATGCGATGAAGTGCACCTCCATACATCTTAGAACAATGTGGACCGTATGGGTGTGGCACAGTAACATTGGCACCAAATGAAACGAAGGACATAGCATTGTACTGCCGATTAGTCTCTCTGAAATTCCTTGAGATATCATCTCCAGTGAAAAATAATTGTTGCAGCATGTCAAATGTTTTATATTTAGTCAGATTAATTTTACATTACAACAGCAAAGGTGAAAGTAAACAAGTGAAGATTTCTCTCAAGAGAAATACAGTGCAGAACAATGTTTAAATTTGTTCGTCAAGGACCCTACAGTGTAACGGTATAGTATCTGGAATTGTACCTGAAATGCCGTATTCATATTGGAGTTTAAAAGTGGCTTCGTATTTTTCTCCGATTTCCCACTTGTTTGCGGCTAATGTTCTATTTCGTAAAATGGGTTTATTTATAGCAGCATTTCTCCCCAAATTAACGTCATAGCTTATTAAATAACACTATAGTGGCCTGCATCAACGCAGCTGCCAAATATTAAATAGCAAATAATAACTTACTTCCATTGCCAAAATCAACTGCGTGGTTAGACTCATTGTTATGTACTCTAAAAAAATAATCAATAAACAACAATATTCACTTATACAACTATGTTCAGAGACTTCCATTCTCAAGTTGGTTGCTGATGAGAATGCGATGAGACTGATCGCCAATAATAAAATCCTTGCAATTTTTGCAATTTGCTTGCAAACGCAACTCAGGATGACGAACTTCATTTTGAAATAAACAGAATGAAACTGCTCTAAATAATCAATTTCCATCACCTGTTGAAGGTACAATACTTTGCATTTCCATGACAGTAAATTATGCAAGGGAGCATAGAATCACTTCGCCACTACTGGAATGAGCATGGACTCACTTCGCCAGCCACCGTAATGGAGGGAGTTTTAGAATTATATGTTCAGTGTTTTTCAAAGATCGTATTAACACAGGGAAGCCCAGTCTTAAGGCTACATTCTGAGCTATCGCCCCAGATTCCAGGTTCGATCCCTGCTCTGCCAAGAAATTTAATTCTGGTCTGAGGGCTGGAACGGGGCGCACTCTTGAGGCAAACCTAAGAAGAACAAAATTTTATTCCCATCTCAACAACCTTGGATGTGGTTTTCCGTGGTTTCCCACTTCCACTCCAGGCAAATACCGGGATAGTTCCTAACTTAAAGCCTCAGTCGTCAACTCTCCATTCCCCATACTAATTACAAATGCACACATCAATACAGCCATCACATTAACACAGGTTATCAGAGAAAGGTTTACACTCACACACCAAAGTAGACGGGGCTGAGTGACCACGATGTCTGAGTCCATCAAATGAATTATGTTCGACAATTTTCTCTCAAGGCGAAGCGATTGTGCCGATATTTATATAATAATTTAAAAGTATCTGGGAACGTAAATCATGGAGAATTCCTTACCTTACGGGAATAATAAACGTAGCCTAACATATGTTTAGACAATGTAATACCAATTGCAAGATAGAATAATTGGGAAATAGAATTACATGTCTGAGGTGGGAATCAAACTCCTTCGACGATGCATAATCAATTTCGTTGTCCACAATGTTAGCCGCTGAGCCACCCAGACAACGAAATTAGAGTGCAATATTAAGAGACGTAAACAACAAACGCACTTAACTGCCAGTTACAGTTCATCAATATTTCCCTTATTTCATGATTCTCAACTCCCTATTCCCCTTACTAATTACAAATGCACACATCAATACAGCCATCACATTAACACAGGTTATCAGAGAAAGGTTTACACTCACACACCAAAGTAGACAGGGCTGAGTGACCACGATGTCTGAGTCCATCAAATGAATTATGTTCGACAATTTTCTCTCAAGGCTAAGCGATTGTGCCGATTTTCATTTTCAATTTAAAAGTATCTGGCAACGTAAATCATGGAGAATTTCTTACCTTACGGGAATAATAAACGTAACATATGTTTAGACAATGTAATACCAATTGCAAGATAGAATAATTGGGAAATAAAATTACATGTCTGAGGTGGGAATCAAACTCCTTCGACGATGCATAATCAATTTCGTTGTCCACAATGTTAGCCGCTGAGCCACCCAGACAACGAAATTAGAGTGCAATATTAAGTGACGTAAACAACAAACGCACTCAACTGCCAGTTACAGTTCATCAATATTTCCCTTATTTCATGATTCTATTCCAGTATATATCGGGATACAACATAAGCGATATTTCCCTTTTCAATTCTCATAAACAAAGATCACACTACGATACGGTGGATCTTTTATCCGCCATTTCTCTCATGAAGAAACGCAATTGTGGCAACGCGCAATTGCCACATATATTACCTTTTTCTTTAAACATATAAAAATATACCGTAACATATATTTTCCTTTTAAAGACACACTGCAAATCTGCATGCCAAGAGCTTTCGTTAGAATGCCATACGAAGCCAATCGGTTAAGTCGTTTTCAAAATCTCGTGTGTACAAAAAATACCTTAGTGTTTTAAATATATACTAGTTGAAACCCGTCAAAACATGACGGTCAATAGAACAATATTTACTGAAGAATTTTCTTATATAGGCCTACTGTACATTCTTTGTACGATTATGTTTTGACTCTATTGAAACTATGAGGGCGTCAAAAGATTGCACTCTCAACATTGCAAAATACTGCTGGCCATGACTGAAAAATTGTTGGGGCAAATTGAGGCCTATACGTTCCAGAGTTTCCCCTTGAGCTTTATTGATTGTGATAAAGTATGCCAAATGAATTGGAAAATATTGCCTCTTAAAAGAAAATGATAGTGTTTTATCGGATGGTGTTAAATCAAGTCGAAGGATTAGACATCTCTGCCTAATTTTAACTGCACCTATTATTTCCAAATCCATGCAATATGGCTGCATTTAGGAGTCCTTGGGAACCGTTCAGATTTCTAAGCAGCATAACGGGCCAAGCGTTTGGAGTATGTGGCGGCCAGTCGTTTAGTTCCAAGGGATTCAAGAACTCTGATGAGTCTAATACAACTGGCCGCAAACCATCGCTTATATTTTTGGAATATAACGAAGAAATGCGATTATGTGCAATTCCATACATTTTAAAACAATGTGGACCGTGTGCGTGTGGCACAGTAACATTGGCACCAAATGAAACGAAGGAAGGAAGGAAGCTTGCAGTTTAACGTGACCGTTAATCTCGCGATCATAAGCCACGGGACCTCCGTTTAACGTGGAATCCGAACCACAGGACATGGCCTTTCACATCAAAAATCTCACATGCATTGACCGGGAATCGAACCCGATCCGCCTTGGTGAGAGGCATACAGCTTGACCGCTGTGCCATGAAACGAAGGACATAGCATTGTACTGCCGATTAGTCCCTCTGGAATTCCTTGAGATATCATCTCCAGTGAAAAATAATTGTTAAAGCCTGTCAAATATTTTATATTTATTCAGATTAATTTTACCATTACAACAGCAAAGGTCAAAGTAACCAAGTGTAGATTTCTCGCAAGAGAAATACAGTGCAGAACAATGTTTACATTTGTTCGTCAAGGACCCTAAACTGTAACGGCATAGTATCTGGAATTGTTTCTGAAATGCCATATTTATATTGGATTTTAAAAGTGGCTTCGTATTTTTCTCCGATTTCCCACTTTTTTGCGGCTAATGTTCTATTTCGTCAAATGGGTTTATTTATAGCAGCATTTCTGCCCAAATTAACGTCATTTTATATAAAACTATAGTGGCCTGCATCAACGTAGCCGCCAAATATTAAATGGCAAATAATAACTTACTTCCATTGCCAAAATCAACTGCGTGGTTAGACCCATTGTTATGCACTCTAAACAAATAATCAATAAACAATAATATTCACATATACAATGAATACTTCCATTCTCAAGTTGGTTGCTGATGATAATGCGATGAGATTGATCGCCAATAATAAAATCCTTGCAATTTTTGCAATTTGCTTGCAAACGCAACTCAGGATGACGATCTTCATTTTGAAATAAACAGAATGAAATTGCTGTAAATAACGAATTTCCATCACCTGTTGAAGGTACAATACTTTGTATTTCCATGACAGTAAATTATGCAAGGGAGCATAGAATCACTTCGCCACTACTGGAATGAGCATAGACTCACTTCGCCAGCCACAGTAATGGAGGGAGTTTTAGAATTATATGTTCAGTGCTTGTCAAAGATCGTATTAACACAGGGAAGCCCATTCTTAAGGCTACATTCTGAGCTATTGCCCCGGATTCCAGGTTCGATCCCCGCTCTGCCAAGAAATTTAATTCTGGTCTGAGGACTGGAACGGGGCGCACTCGTGAGGCAAAACTAAGAAGAGCAAAGTTTGATTCCCATCTCAACAATCTTGGATTTGGTTTTCCGTGGTTTCCCACTTTCACTCCAGGCAAATACCGGGATAGTTCCTAACTTAAAGCCTCGGTCGTTAACTCTCCATTCCCCACATTAATTACAAATGCACACATCAACACAGCCATCACATTAACACAGGTTATCAGAGAAAAGTTTACACTCGCACACCTGTTCGCCAATATGTTAACGCTGATGTATGTGTTTGAACTACTGGATATAAGTTCAATGTTCCCCATCTCTTGATGAATACAGTACTTTTGTATTTGTCAGTTGGCACAGGCTAGAGTAAAAGGTGGCTTTTCACCGATGTCTCAGTCTCACTCATGGCTGTGATTATATGGAAGCTACTGAGGTATGGGTGGTGCTTAGTAATGGCATTCGGGGCACAGTCAGTGCCTGTGAATGCTGTGAAAGGTTCAACTCATAGGGTTAGGACTACTGTTCTGACTCAGTGAGGAAAGCAATGGCAAACTACCTCACTCCTCTTCTTGCCTAGAACGCCTCAAAATAGCGCTGCCTTGGGTTTTTGTGGGTATCTACTCACATAACGTAACGGCGGTACTTTTTGAGGATCCAACCAGCCTTCGGGCTGACTACCTAACAGACAGACAGACAGACTTTAAAATTAATATCATTGCATTGTTGCAGCTTGGCAAATATTTTATATTTCAGCAGATCAATTTTACCATCACAACAGTAAAGGCCAAAGTAACCGCGCGTAGATTTTACGCAAGAGAAGTACAATGTAGAACAATGTTTACATTTGATCGTCAAAGACCTTTCACTGTACTGCATAACATCTGGAATTGTTTCTGAAATGGCCTATTTATATTGGATTTTAAATGTGGCTTCGTATTATTCGATAACACTATAGTGACCTGCAATATCGGAGCCGCTAAATATTAAATGGCAAAAAATACTTCCATTGCCGAAATCAACTGCGTAGTTAGATTCAGTACTCTAAACAAATAATCATTAAACAACTGTCTTATACAATGAAGTTCAACATGACCGTCCAGAGACTCTCATACTCAAGTTGGTTGGTGAGGAGAATGCGATGAGACTGATCGCTTACAATAAATTCCTTATAATTGTTCCTGCCAGCGAAATGTTTGGCAATAGCTTGAAAACGCAGCGCAGAATGACGTTCTTCATTTTGATATAAACAGTACAAAACTGCTCTAAATAAGCTATTTCCATCACCTGTTATAGTTTATGGCAGTACATTTTGCAGGGGAACATAGAATAACTTCGCCAACTACTGGAATGAGCTTAGGCATATACTCAATACTCACTTCGGCAGTCACCCTAATGGAGGCTGTTTTAGAATTCTATGTCCCGTGCATGACGAAAATCGTATTAACACATGGAAGCCCACCCATTCTTGGCTATCGCCTCGGAGACCCGGGTTACATTTCCTGCTCTGCCAAGAAATTTAATTCTGGTCTGAGGGCAAAAACGGGGCACATTCAGTCTCTAGAGGTATAACTAAGAAGAGGAAGGTTTGATTCCCACCTCGACAATCTTAGATGTGGTTTTCCGTGGTTTCCCACTTCCACTCAAGGCAAATACCGGGATGGTTCCTAACTTAAGGCCTCGGCCGTCACCTTGCCATTTCCCACCTTAATTACAAATACACAAAGTAATGCAGCTATCACAATAATACGGGTTATCAGAGAAAATTTTACACTTACACACCAAAGTACATGGGGCTGAGTGACAACGATGTCGGAGCCCTTCAAACGAATTATGTTTGCCAAGTGTCTCTCATGGCGAAAGCAATTGTGGACACGCGCCAGGGCCTGGAAAACTACCTTTTCACTCATAATTTAAGAGTATATCGACGATGCATAATTTATAACTTTTAGTCTAGGATGCTACCAACTTGACCACCGAAGCATTGGGAAGAAATTGCAATATTAAAGTACATAAACAATATAGCCTACACACTCAACTGTCAGTTAATGTTCTTCAACGTTTCCCTTCTTAAAAATTCCCCTCTATAACTCTCCATCACTTGAAAACGCGCCATGTTTTGTGTTTTAAATATATCGATGCATCTGTTGTTAGTTACTGAAACTATATGGGCGAGGTACTGCCATCTTTTGTCAGTTACTGCAATTGATGGCAGATATTAGCTCTTTTGACCACATGCTGTAATGCAATGGTAAAACGGAAATAAAACTTATTGAGAGGGAATGTAGGAATCTTTAACTGACATAAAACGTTACTAATAATCCTTGATAAAACAATATTTAACTATCACGCGAAAACTCGCCATCAAGGCCATGCCTTGTGTTTTAAATATATCGACGCAATCTGCTCTCAGTTACTGGAACTATATTGGCGAGGTACTGCCATCTGTTGTCAGTTACTGGAACTGATTGCAGATATTCAAACGACGTATTGAGGACATGCTGTAATGCAATGGTAAAACGGAAATAAAACGTGTTGAGAAAATGTGTAGAAATATGTATCTTTAACTGACATAAAACCTTACTAATACTCCTTGATAAAACAATATTTCAGTGGCAAAAAAAAAAAAAAACATGGCGAGAGTTGGAATTGAACCTGCGATCCTTGGATCCACAGTCAATCGCCTTAACCAAATAGCTACTCGCGCACTCACATTTAGATGCAGACGCAACCATTCACTATCTTCAAAAGCCGCTATCTGAAGGAAATAATCCAATTCATTATCAATAAAATCAATATACATTCTTATATGTTCATACTGTTATTATATTGTATTGTCAGAACTTGGTTAATGTATGTTTTCAATTACATGGAAGCTTATTAAATAACTTACATTTTAATGGACTTCTCACCGCCATTTTGTCATGAGCCCAGGCGGATTGTGCGCATGCGCGAGGAGCAAGAATTCTGCTATTTTCTATATTTATTTAAAAATATACCGTATTATATTTGTTTATTTTAGAGACACTCTGCAAATCTACAGGCCAAGAGCTTTCGTTAGAGTGCTCTACGAAGTAAATTGGTTCTGTCGTTCTCTCTATCTCGTGATAACAAAAATCACCTTACTGTTTTAAATATATAGATAGATGGCAACAGAGAATTCGTTACTTTACAGGAATGATAAAAGTGAAATATGTTTCTACACTGTAATACCAATCGTAGGAAGGAAGAAAACAAAAAAAAAACATATCCGAGGTGGGAATCGAACCCTCTCGACCATGCAAAGGATGGGAACAGAGAATTCGTTACTCTACGGGAATGAAAAAGTGAAATATATCTCTACAATGTAATACCAATCGTAGGAAGGAAGAAAATGAAAATTAAAAAAAAGTATCCGAGGTGGGAATCGAACCCTCTCGACCATGCAAAGGATGGCAACAGAGAATTCGTTACTTTACGGGAATGATAAAAGTGAAATATGTTTCTACAATGTAATACCAATCGTAGGAAGTAAGAAAACGAAAATAAAAAAAACATAACCGAGGTGGGAATCGAACCCTCTCGATGGGAACAGAGAATTCGTTACTTGACGGGAATGATAAAAGTGAAATATGTTTCTACAATGCAATACCAATCGTAGGAAGGAAGAAAACGAAAATAAAAAAACATATCCGAAGTGGGATCGAACCCTCTCGATCATGCATAATACAAATATCTGGGCAGTAACCTTATCCCCTTGGCCAACCAGGCAACTATGTGACAGTGCAGTATTAAGCTATCTAACCAGTATACACACTCAACCTGCACTTTATGTCCTTCAATTCGTGGTTTATTTAATATAATTCTATTTCAATGCATATTGTAAAAACATAACTAACATTATTGCAGACCCTTTTTGATTCTCATAAACAAAGATCTCAGTTAGACGCGACCGGAATCGCCATTTTCCTTGTTGAGAAAGGCCATTGTGCGCATGCGCGGGAGTGTCAAATATTACATATTTCTTTAATCATTTAAAAATATACCGTAACATATATTTTTCTTTTAAAGAAACTCTGCAAATCTGCATGCCAAGAGCTTTCTACAATGCAATACCAATCGTAGGAAGGAAGAAAATGAAAATAAAAAAAACATATCCGAGGTGGGAACCGAACCCTCTCGATCATGCATAATACAAATTTCAGGCCAGTAACCTTATCCCCTTGGCCAACCAGACAACTATGTGACACTGCAGTATTAAGCTATCTAACCAGTATACACACTCAACCTGCAGTTTATGTCTTTCAATTCGTGGTTTATTTAATATAATTCTATTTCAATGCACATTGTAAAAACATAACTAACATTATTGGAGATCCTTTTTAATTCTCATGAACAAAGATCTCAGTTAGACGCGACCGGAATCGCCATTTTCCTTGTTGAGAAAAGCCATTGTGCGCATGCGCGGGAGTGACAAATATTACATATTTCTTTAATCATTTAAAAATATACCGTAACATATATTTTCCTTTTAAAGAAACTCTGCAAATCTGCATGCCAAGAGCTTTCGTTAGAATGTCTTACGAAGCCAATCGGTTAAGTGGTTTTCACAATCTCGTGTGTACAAAAAACAGCTTAGTGTTTTAAATATATAGAAGACTAGTTGAAACCCGTCAAAACATGACGGTCAATAGAACAATATTTACTGAAGAATTTTCTTATATAGGCCTACTGTACATTCTTTGTACGATTATGTTTTGACTCTATTGAAACTATGAGGGCGTCAAAAGATTGCACTCTCAACATTGCAAAATACTGCTGGCCATGACTGAAAAATTGTTGGGGCAAATTGAGGCCTATACGTTCCAGAGTTTCCCCTTGAGCTTTATTGATTGTGATAAAGTATGCCAAATGAATTGGAAAATATTGCCTCTTAAAAGAAAATGATAGTGTTTTATCGGATGGTGTTAAATCAAGTCGAAGGATTAGACATCTCTGCCTAATTTTAACTGCACCTATTATTTCCAAATCCATGCAATATGGCTACATTTAGGAGTCCTTGGGAACCGTTCAGATTTCTAAGCAGCATAACGGGCCAAGCGTTTGGAGTATGTGGCGGCCAGTCGTTTAGTTCCAAGGGATTCAAGAACTCTGATGAGTCTAATACAACTGGCCGCAAACCATCGCTTATATTTTTGGAATATAACGAAGAAATGCGATTATGTGCAATTCCATACATTTTAAAACAATGTGGACCGTGTGCGTGTGGCACAGTAACATTGGCACCAAATGAAACGAAGGAAGGAAGGAAGCTTGCAGTTTAACGTGACCGTTAATCTCGCGATCATAAGCCACGGGACCTCCGTTTAACGTGGAATCCGAACCACAGGACATGGCCTTTCACATCAAAAATCTCACATGCATTGACCGGGAATCGAACCCGATCCGCCTTGGTGAGAGGCATACAGCTTGACCGCTGTGCCATGAAACGAAGGACATAGCATTGTACTGCCGATTAGTCCCTCTGGAATTCCTTGAGATATCATCTCCAGTGAAAAATAATTGTTAAAGCCTGTCAAATATTTTATATTTATTCAGATTAATTTTACCATTACAACAGCAAAGGTCAAAGTAACCAAGTGTAGATTTCTCGCAAGAGAAATACAGTGCAGAACAATGTTTACATTTGTTCGTCAAGGACCCTAAACTGTAACGGCATAGTATCTGGAATTGTTTCTGAAATGCCATATTTATATTGGATTTTAAAAGTGGCTTCGTATTTTTCTCCGATTTCCCACTTTTTTGCGGCTAATGTTCTATTTCGTCAAATGGGTTTATTTATAGCAGCATTTCTGCCCAAATTAACGTCATTTTATATAAAACTATAGTGGCCTGCATCAACGTAGCCGCCAAATATTAAATGGCAAATAATAACTTACTTCCATTGCCAAAATCAACTGCGTGGTTAGACCCATTGTTATGCACTCTAAACAAATAATCAATAAACAATAATATTCACATATACAATGAATACTTCCATTCTCAAGTTGGTTGCTGATGATAATGCGATGAGATTGATCGCCAATAATAAAATCCTTGCAATTTTTGCAATTTGCTTGCAAACGCAACTCAGGATGACGATCTTCATTTTGAAATAAACAGAATGAAATTGCTGTAAATAACGAATTTCCATCACCTGTTGAAGGTACAATACTTTGTATTTCCATGACAGTAAATTATGCAAGGGAGCATAGAATCACTTCGCCACTACTGGAATGAGCATAGACTCACTTCGCCAGCCACAGTAATGGAGGGAGTTTTAGAATTATATGTTCAGTGCTTGTCAAAGATCGTATTAACACAGGGAAGCCCATTCTTAAGGCTACATTCTGAGCTATTGCCCCGGATTCCAGGTTCGATCCCCGCTCTGCCAAGAAATTTAATTCTGGTCTGAGGACTGGAACGGGGCGCACTCGTGAGGCAAAACTAAGAAGAGCAAAGTTTGATTCCCATCTCAACAATCTTGGATTTGGTTTTCCGTGGTTTCCCACTTTCACTCCAGGCAAATACCGGGATAGTTCCTAACTTAAAGCCTCGGTCGTTAACTCTCCATTCCCCACATTAATTACAAATGCACACATCAACACAGCCATCACATTAACACAGGTTATCAGAGAAAAGTTTACACTCGCACACCTGTTCGCCAATATGTTAACGCTGATGTATGTGTTTGAACTACTGGATATAAGTTCAATGTTCCCCATCTCTTGATGAATACAGTACTTTTGTATTTGTCAGTTGGCACAGGCTAGAGTAAAAGGTGGCTTTTCACCGATGTCTCAGTCTCACTCATGGCTGTGATTATATGGAAGCTACTGAGGTATGGGTGGTGCTTAGTAATGGCATTCGGGGCACAGTCAGTGCCTGTGAATGCTGTGAAAGGTTCAACTCATAGGGTTAGGACTACTGTTCTGACTCAGTGAGGAAAGCAATGGCAAACTACCTCACTCCTCTTCTTGCCTAGAACGCCTCAAAATAGCGCTGCCTTGGGTTTTTGTGGGTATCTACTCACATAACGTAACGGCGGTACTTTTTGAGGATCCAACCAGCCTTCGGGCTGACTACCTAACAGACAGACAGACAGACTTTAAAATTAATATCATTGCATTGTTGCAGCTTGGCAAATATTTTATATTTCAGCAGATCAATTTTACCATCACAACAGTAAAGGCCAAAGTAACCGCGCGTAGATTTTACGCAAGAGAAGTACAATGTAGAACAATGTTTACATTTGATCGTCAAAGACCTTTCACTGTACTGCATAACATCTGGAATTGTTTCTGAAATGGCCTATTTATATTGGATTTTAAATGTGGCTTCGTATTATTCGATAACACTATAGTGACCTGCAATATCGGAGCCGCTAAATATTAAATGGCAAAAAATACTTCCATTGCCGAAATCAACTGCGTAGTTAGATTCAGTACTCTAAACAAATAATCATTAAACAACTGTCTTATACAATGAAGTTCAACATGACCGTCCAGAGACTCTCATACTCAAGTTGGTTGGTGAGGAGAATGCGATGAGACTGATCGCTTACAATAAATTCCTTATAATTGTTCCTGCCAGCGAAATGTTTGGCAATAGCTTGAAAACGCAGCGCAGAATGACGTTCTTCATTTTGATATAAACAGTACAAAACTGCTCTAAATAAGCTATTTCCATCACCTGTTATAGTTTATGGCAGTACATTTTGCAGGGGAACATAGAATAACTTCGCCAACTACTGGAATGAGCTTAGGCATATACTCAATACTCACTTCGGCAGTCACCCTAATGGAGGCTGTTTTAGAATTCTATGTCCCGTGCATGACGAAAATCGTATTAACACATGGAAGCCCACCCATTCTTGGCTATCGCCTCGGAGACCCGGGTTACATTTCCTGCTCTGCCAAGAAATTTAATTCTGGTCTGAGGGCAAAAACGGGGCACATTCAGTCTCTAGAGGTATAACTAAGAAGAGGAAGGTTTGATTCCCACCTCGACAATCTTAGATGTGGTTTTCCGTGGTTTCCCACTTCCACTCAAGGCAAATACCGGGATGGTTCCTAACTTAAGGCCTCGGCCGTCACCTTGCCATTTCCCACCTTAATTACAAATACACAAAGTAATGCAGCTATCACAATAATACGGGTTATCAGAGAAAATTTTACACTTACACACCAAAGTACATGGGGCTGAGTGACAACGATGTCGGAGCCCTTCAAACGAATTATGTTTGCCAAGTGTCTCTCATGGCGAAAGCAATTGTGGACACGCGCCAGGGCCTGGAAAACTACCTTTTCACTCATAATTTAAGAGTATATCGACGATGCATAATTTATAACTTTTAGTCTAGGATGCTACCAACTTGACCACCGAAGCATTGGGAAGAAATTGCAATATTAAAGTACATAAACAATATAGCCTACACACTCAACTGTCAGTTAATGTTCTTCAACGTTTCCCTTCTTAAAAATTCCCCTCTATAACTCTCCATCACTTGAAAACGCGCCATGTTTTGTGTTTTAAATATATCGATGCATCTGTTGTTAGTTACTGAAACTATATGGGCGAGGTACTGCCATCTTTTGTCAGTTACTGCAATTGATGGCAGATATTAGCTCTTTTGACCACATGCTGTAATGCAATGGTAAAACGGAAATAAAACTTATTGAGAGGGAATGTAGGAATCTTTAACTGACATAAAACGTTACTAATAATCCTTGATAAAACAATATTTAACTATCACGCGAAAACTCGCCATCAAGGCCATGCCTTGTGTTTTAAATATATCGACGCAATCTGCTCTCAGTTACTGGAACTATATTGGCGAGGTACTGCCATCTGTTGTCAGTTACTGGAACTGATTGAAGATATTCAAACGACGTATTGAGGACATGCTGTAATGCAATGGTAAAACGGAAATAAAACGTGTTGAGAAAATGTGTAGAAATATGTATCTTTAACTGACATAAAACCTTACTAATACTCCTTGATAAAACAATATTTCAGTGGCAAAAAAAAAAAAAAAACATGGCGAGAGTTGGAATTGAACCTGCGATCCTTGGATCCACAGTCAATCGCCTTAACCAAATAGCTACTCGCGCACTCACATTTAGATGCAGACGCAACCATTCACTATCTTCAAAAGCCGCTATCTGAAGGAAATAATCCAATTCATTATCAATAAAATCAATATACATTCTTATATGTTCATACTGTTATTATATTGTATTGTCAGAACTTGGTTAATGTATGTTTTCAATTACATGGAAGCTTATTAAATAACTTACATTTTAATGGACTTCTCACCGCCATTTTGTCATGAGCCCAGGCGGATTGTGCGCATGCGCGAGGAGCAAGAATTCTGCTATTTTCTATATTTATTTAAAAATATACCGTATTATATTTGTTTATTTTAGAGACACTCTGCAAATCTACAGGCCAAGAGCTTTCGTTAGAGTGCTCTACGAAGTAAATTGGTTCTGTCGTTCTCTCTATCTCGTGATAACAAAAATCACCTTACTGTTTTAAATATATAGACTAGTTGAAACCCGTCAAAACATGACGGTCAATAGAAAAATATTTACTGAAGAATTTTCTTATATAGGCCTACTGTACATTCTTTGTACGATTATGTTTTGACTCTATTGAAACTATGAGGGCGTCAAAAGATTGCACTCTCAACATTGCAAAATACTGCTGGCCATGACTGAAAAATTGTTGGGGCAAATTGAGGCCTATACGTTCCAGAGTTTCCCCTTGAGCTTTATTGATTGTGATAAAGTATGCCAAATGAATTGGAAAATATTGCCTCTTAAAAGAAAATGATAGTGTTTTATCGGATGGTGTTAAATCAAGTCGAAGGATTAGACATCTCTGCCTAATTTTAACTGCACCTATTATTTCCAAATCCATGCAATATGGCTGCATTTAGGAGTCCTTGGGAACCGTTCAGATTTCTAAGCAGCATAACGGGCCAAGCGTTTGGAGTATGTGGCGGCCAGTCGTTTAGTTCCAAGGGATTCAAGAACTCTGATGAGTCTAATACAACTGGCCGCAAACCATCGCTTATATTTTTGGAATATAACGAAGAAATGCGATTATGTGCAATTCCATACATTTTAAAACAATGTGGACCGTGTGCGTGTGGCACAGTAACATTGGCACCAAATGAAACGAAGGAAGGAAGGAAGCTTGCAGTTTAACGTGACCGTTAATCTCGCGATCATAAGCCACGGGACCTCCGTTTAACGTGGAATCCGAACCACAGGACATGGCCTTTCACATCAAAAATTTCACATGCATTGACCGGGAATCGAACCCGATCCGCCTTGGTGAGAGGCATACAGCTTGACCGCTGTGCCATGAAACGAAGGACATAGCATTGTACTGCCGATTAGTCCCTCTGGAATTCCTTGAGATATCATCTCCAGTGAAAAATAATTGTTAAAGCCTGTCAAATATTTTATATTTATTCAGATTAATTTTACCATTACAACAGCAAAGGTCAAAGTAACCAAGTGTAGATTTATCGCAAGAGAAATACAGTGCAGAACAATGTTTACATTTGTTCGTCAAGGACCCTAAACTGTAACGGCATAGTATCTGGAATTGTTTCTGAAATGCCATATTTATATTGGATTTTAAAAGTGGCTTCGTATTTTTCTCCGATTTCCCACTTTTTTGCGGCTAATGTTCTATTTCGTCAAATGGGTTTATTTATAGCAGCATTTCTGCCCAAATTAACGTCATTTTATATAAAACTATAGTGGCCTGCATCAACGTAGCCGCCAAATATTAAATGGCAAATAATAACTTACTTCCATTGCCAAAATCAACTGCGTGGTTAGACCCATTGTTATGCACTCTAAACAAATAATCAATAAACAATAATATTCACATATACAATGAATACTTCCATTCTCAAGTTGGTTGCTGATGATAATGCGATGAGATTGATCGCCAATAATAAAATCCTTGCAATTTTTGCAATTTGCTTGCAAACGCAACTCAGGATGACGATCTTCATTTTGAAATAAACAGAATGAAATTGCTGTAAATAACGAATTTCCATCACCTGTTGAAGGTACAATACTTTGTATTTCCATGACAGTAAATTATGCAAGGGAGCATAGAATCACTTCGCCACTACTGGAATGAGCATAGACTCACTTCGCCAGCCACAGTAATGGAGGGAGTTTTAGAATTATATGTTCAGTGCTTGTCAAAGATCGTATTAACACAGGGAAGCCCATTCTTAAGGCTACATTCTGAGCTATTGCCCCGGATTCCAGGTTCGATCCCCGCTCTGCCAAGAAATTTAATTCTGGTCTGAGGACTGGAACGGGGCGCACTCGTGAGGCAAAACTAAGAAGAGCAAAGTTTGATTCCCATCTCAACAATCTTGGATTTGGTTTTCCGTGGTTTCCCACTTTCACTCCAGGCAAATACCGGGATAGTTCCTAACTTAAAGCCTCGGTCGTTAACTCTCCATTCCCCACATTAATTACAAATGCACACATCAACACAGCCATCACATTAACACAGGTTATCAGAGAAAAGTTTACACTCGCACACCTGTTCGCCAATATGTTAACGCTGATGTATGTGTTTGAACTACTGGATATAAGTTCAATGTTCCCCATCTCTTGATGAATACAGTACTTTTGTATTTGTCAGTTGGCACAGGCTAGAGTAAAAGGTGGCTTTTCACCGATGTCTCAGTCTCACTCATGGCTGTGATTATATGGAAGCTACTGAGGTATGGGTGGTGCTTAGTAATGGCATTCGGGGCACAGTCAGTGCCTGTGAATGCTGTGAAAGGTTCAACTCATAGGGTTAGGACTACTGTTCTGACTCAGTGAGGAAAGCAATGGCAAACTACCTCACTCCTCTTCTTGCCTAGAACGCCTCAAAATAGCGCTGCCTTGGGTTTTTGTGGGTATCTACTCACATAACGTAACGGCGGTACTTTTTGAGGATCCAACCAGCCTTCGGGCTGACTACCTAACAGACAGACAGACAGACTTTAAAATTAATATCATTGCATTGTTGCAGCTTGGCAAATATTTTATATTTCAGCAGATCAATTTTACCATCACAACAGTAAAGGCCAAAGTAACCGCGCGTAGATTTTACGCAAGAGAAGTACAATGTAGAACAATGTTTACATTTGATCGTCAAAGACCTTTCACTGTACTGCATAACATCTGGAATTGTTTCTGAAATGGCCTATTTATATTGGATTTTAAATGTGGCTTCGTATTATTCGATAACACTATAGTGACCTGCAATATCGGAGCCGCTAAATATTAAATGGCAAAAAATACTTCCATTGCCGAAATCAACTGCGTAGTTAGATTCAGTACTCTAAACAAATAATCATTAAACAACTGTCTTATACAATGAAGTTCAACATGACCGTCCAGAGACTCTCATACTCAAGTTGGTTGGTGAGGAGAATGCGATGAGACTGATCGCTTACAATAAATTCCTTATAATTGTTCCTGCCAGCGAAATGTTTGGCAATAGCTTGAAAACGCAGCGCAGAATGACGTTCTTCATTTTGATATAAACAGTACAAAACTGCTCTAAATAAGCTATTTCCATCACCTGTTATAGTTTATGGCAGTACATTTTGCAGGGGAACATAGAATAACTTCGCCAACTACTGGAATGAGCTTAGGCATATACTCAATACTCACTTCGGCAGTCACCCTAATGGAGGCTGTTTTAGAATTCTATGTCCCGTGCATGACGAAAATCGTATTAACACATGGAAGCCCACCCATTCTTGGCTATCGCCTCGGAGACCCGGGTTACATTTCCTGCTCTGCCAAGAAATTTAATTCTGGTCTGAGGGCAAAAACGGGGCACATTCAGTCTCTAGAGGTATAACTAAGAAGAGGAAGGTTTGATTCCCACCTCGACAATCTTAGATGTGGTTTTCCGTGGTTTCCCACTTCCACTCAAGGCAAATACCGGGATGGTTCCTAACTTAAGGCCTCGGCCGTCACCTTGCCATTTCCCACCTTAATTGCAAATACACAAAGTAATGCAGCTATCACAATAATACGGGTTATCAGAGAAAATTTTACACTTACACACCAAAGTACATGGGGCTGAGTGACAACGATGTCGGAGCCCTTCAAACGAATTATGTTTGCCAAGTGTCTCTCATGGCGAAAGCAATTGTGGACACGCGCCAGGGCCTGGAAAACTACCTTTTCACTCATAATTTAAGAGTATATCGACGATGCATAATTTATAACTTTTAGTCTAGGATGCTACCAACTTGACCACCGAAGCATTGGGAAGAAATTGCAATATTAAAGTACATAAACAACATAGCCTACACACTCAACTGTCAGTTAATGTTCTTCAACGTTTCCCTTCTTAAAAATTCCCCTCTATAACTCTCCATCACTTGGAAACGCGCCATGTTTTGTGTTTTAAATATATCGATGCATCTGTTGTTAGTTACTGAAACTGTCGAGGTGGGAATCAAACCTTCCTCTTCTTAGTTATACCTCTAGAGACTGAATGTGCCCCGTTTTTGCCCTCAGACCAGAATTAAATTTCTTTTGTCAGTTACTGCAATTGATGGCAGATATTAGCTCTTTTGACCACATGCTGTAATGCAATGGTAAAACGGAAATAAAACTTATTGAGAGGGAATGTAGGAATCTTTAACTGACATAAAACGTTACTAATAATCCTTGATAAAACAATATTTAACTATCACGCGAAAACTCGCCATCAAGGCCATGCCTTGTGTTTTAAATATATCGACGCAATCTGCTCTCAGTTACTGGAACTATATTGGCGAGGTACTGCCATCTGTTGTCAGTTACTGGAACTGATTGCAGATATTCAAACGACGTATTGAGGACATGCTGTAATGCAATGGTAAAACGGAAATAAAACGTGTTGAGAAAATGTGTAGAAATATGTATCTTTAACTGACATAAAACCTTACTAATACTCCTTGATAAAACAATATTTCAGTGGCAAAAAAAAAAAAAAAAATACTGGCGAGAGTTGGGATTGAATCTGCGATCCTTGGATCCACAGTCAATCGCCTTAACCAAATAACTACTCGCGCACTCACATTTAGATGCAGACGCAACCATTCACTATCTTCAAAAGCCGCTATCTGAAGGAAATAATCCAATTCATTATCAATAAAATCAATATACATTCGTATATGTTCATACTGTTATTATATTGTATTGTCAGAACTTGGTTAATGTATGTTTTCAATTACATGGAAGCTTATTAAATAACTTACATTTTAATGGACTTCTCACCGCCATTTTGTCATGAGCCCAGGCGGATTGTGCGCATGCGCGAGGAGCAAGAATTCTGCTATTTTCTATATTTATTTAAAAATATACCGTATTATATTTGTTTATTTTAGAGACACTCTGCAAATCTACAGGCCAAGAGCTTTCGTTAGAGTGCTCTACGAAGTAAATTGGTTCTGTCGTTCTCTCTATCTCGTGATAACAAAAATCACCTTACTGTTTTAAATATATAGACTAGTTGAAACCCGTCAAAACATGACGGTCAATAGAACAATATTTACTGAAGAATTTTCTTATATAGGCCTACTGTACATTCTTTGTACGATTATGTTTTGACTCTATTGAAACTATGAGGGCGTCAAAAGATTGCACTCTCAACATTGCAAAATACTGCTGGCCATGACTGAAAAATTGTTGGGGCAAATTGAGGCCTATACGTTCCAGAGTTTCCCCTTGAGCTTTATTGATTGTGATAAAGTATGCCAAATGAATTGGAAAATATTGCCTCTTAAAAGAAAATGATAGTGTTTTATCGGATGGTGTTAAATCAAGTCGAAGGATTAGACATCTCTGCCTAATTTTAACTGCACCTATTATTTCCAAATCCATGCAATATGGCTGCATTTAGGAGTCCTTGGGAACCGTTCAGATTTCTAAGCAGCATAACGGGCCAAGCGTTTGGAGTATGTGGCGGCCAGTCGTTTAGTTCCAAGGGATTCAAGAACTCTGATGAGTCTAATACAACTGGCCGCAAACCATCGCTTATATTTTTGGAATATAACGAAGAAATGCGATTATGTGCAATTCCATACATTTTAAAACAATGTGGACCGTGTGCGTGTGGCACAGTAACATTGGCACCAAATGAAACGAAGGAAGGAAGGAAGCTTGCAGTTTAACGTGACCGTTAATCTCGCGATCATAAGCCACGGGACCTCCGTTTAACGTGGAATCCGAACCACAGGACATGGCCTTTCACATCAAAAATTTCACATGCATTGACCGGGAATCGAACCCGATCCGCCTTGGTGAGAGGCATACAGCTTGACCGCTGTGCCATGAAACGAAGGACATAGCATTGTACTGCCGATTAGTCCCTCTGGAATTCCTTGAGATATCATCTCCAGTGAAAAATAATTGTTAAAGCCTGTCAAATATTTTATATTTATTCAGATTAATTTTACCATTACAACAGCAAAGGTCAAAGTAACCAAGTGTAGATTTCTCGCAAGAGAAATACAGTGCAGAACAATGTTTACATTTGTTCGTCAAGGACCCTAAACTGTAACGGCATAGTATCTGGAATTGTTTCTGAAATGCCATATTTATATTGGATTTTAAAAGTGGCTTCGTATTTTTCTCCGATTTCCCACTTTTTTGCGGCTAATGTTCTATTTCGTCAAATGGGTTTATTTATAGCAGCATTTCTGCCCAAATTAACGTCATTTTATATAAAACTATAGTGGCCTGCATCAACGTAGCCGCCAAATATTAAATGGCAAATAATAACTTACTTCCATTGCCAAAATCAACTGCGTGGTTAGACCCATTGTTATGCACTCTAAACAAATAATCAATAAACAATAATATTCACATATACAATGAATACTTCCATTCTCAAGTTGGTTGCTGATGATAATGCGATGAGATTGATCGCCAATAATAAAATCCTTGCAATTTTTGCAATTTGCTTGCAAACGCAACTCAGGATGACGATCTTCATTTTGAAATAAACAGAATGAAATTGCTGTAAATAACGAATTTCCATCACCTGTTGAAGGTACAATACTTTGTATTTCCATGACAGTAAATTATGCAAGGGAGCATAGAATCACTTCGCCACTACTGGAATGAGCATAGACTCACTTCGCCAGCCACAGTAATGGAGGGAGTTTTAGAATTATATGTTCAGTGCTTGTCAAAGATCGTATTAACACAGGGAAGCCCATTCTTAAGGCTACATTCTGAGCTATTGCCCCGGATTCCAGGTTCGATCCCCGCTCTGCCAAGAAATTTAATTCTGGTCTGAGGACTGGAACGGGGCGCACTCGTGAGGCAAAACTAAGAAGAGCAAAGTTTGATTCCCATCTCAACAATCTTGGATTTGGTTTTCCGTGGTTTCCCACTTTCACTCCAGGCAAATACCGGGATAGTTCCTAACTTAAAGCCTCGGTCGTTAACTCTCCATTCCCCACATTAATTACAAATGCACACATCAACACAGCCATCACATTAACACAGGTTATCAGAGAAAAGTTTAACTCGCACACCTGTTCGCCAATATGTTAACGCTGATGTATGTGTTTGAACTACTGGATATAAGTTCAATGTTCCCCATCTCTTGATGAATACAGTACTTTTGTATTTGTCAGTTGGCACAGGCTAGAGTAAAAGGTGGCTTTTCACCGATGTCTCAGTCTCACTCATGGCTGTGATTATATGGAAGCTACTGAGGTATGGGTGGTGCTTAGTAATGGCATTCGGGGCACAGTCAGTGCCTGTGAATGCTGTGAAAGGTTCAACTCATAGGGTTAGGACTACTGTTCTGACTCAGTGAGGAAAGCAATGGCAAACTACCTCACTCCTCTTCTTGCCTAGAACGCCTCAAAATAGCGCTGCCTTGGGTTTTTGTGGGTATCTACTCACATAACGTAACGGCGGTACTTTTTGAGGATCCAACCAGCCTTCGGGCTGACTACCTAACAGACAGACAGACAGACTTTAAAATTAATATCATTGCATTGTTGCAGCTTGGCAAATATTTTATATTTCAGCAGATCAATTTTACCATCACAACAGTAAAGGCCAAAGTAACCGCGCGTAGATTTTACGCAAGAGAAGTACAATGTAGAACAATGTTTACATTTGATCGTCAAAGACCTTTCACTGTACTGCATAACATCTGGAATTGTTTCTGAAATGGCCTATTTATATTGGATTTTAAATGTGGCTTCGTATTATTCGATAACACTATAGTGACCTGCAATATCGGAGCCGCTAAATATTAAATGGCAAAAAATACTTCCATTGCCGAAATCAACTGCGTAGTTAGATTCAGTACTCTAAACAAATAATCATTAAACAACTGTCTTATACAATGAAGTTCAACATGACCGTCCAGAGACTCTCATACTCAAGTTGGTTGGTGAGGAGAATGCGATGAGACTGATCGCTTACAATAAATTCCTTATAATTGTTCCTGCCAGCGAAATGTTTGGCAATAGCTTGAAAACGCAGCGCAGAATGACGTTCTTCATTTTGATATAAACAGTACAAAACTGCTCTAAATAAGCTATTTCCATCACCTGTTATAGTTTATGGCAGTACATTTTGCAGGGGAACATAGAATAACTTCGCCAACTACTGGAATGAGCTTAGGCATATACTCAATACTCACTTCGGCAGTCACCCTAATGGAGGCTGTTTTAGAATTCTATGTCCCGTGCATGACGAAAATCGTATTAACACATGGAAGCCCACCCATTCTTGGCTATCGCCTCGGAGACCCGGGTTACATTTCCTGCTCTGCCAAGAAATTTAATTCTGGTCTGAGGGCAAAAACGGGGCACATTCAGTCTCTAGAGGTATAACTAAGAAGAGGAAGGTTTGATTCCCACCTCGACAATCTTAGATGTGGTTTTCCGTGGTTTCCCACTTCCACTCAAGGCAAATACCGGGATGGTTCCTAACTTAAGGCCTCGGCCGTCACCTTGCCATTTCCCACCTTAATTACAAATACACAAAGTAATGCAGCTATCACAATAATACGGGTTATCAGAGAAAATTTTACACTTACACACCAAAGTACATGGGGCTGAGTGACAACGATGTCGGAGCCCTTCAAACGAATTATGTTTGCCAAGTGTCTCTCATGGCGAAAGCAATTGTGGACACGCGCCAGGGCCTGGAAAACTACCTTTTCACTCATAATTTAAGAGTATATCGACGATGCATAATTTATAACTTTTAGTCTAGGATGCTACCAACTTGACCACCGAAGCATTGGGAAGAAATTGCAATATTAAAGTACATAAACAATATAGCCTACACACTCAACTGTCAGTTAATGTTCTTCAACGTTTCCCTTCTTAAAAATTCCCCTCTATAACTCTCCATCACTTGAAAACGCGCCATGTTTTGTGTTTTAAATATATCGATGCATCTGTTGTTAGTTACTGAAACTATATGGGCGAGGTACTGCCATCTTTTGTCAGTTACTGCAATTGATGGCAGATATTAGCTCTTTTGACCACATGCTGTAATGCAATGGTAAAACGGAAATAAAACTTATTGAGAGGGAATGTAGGAATCTTTAACTGACATAAAACGTTACTAATAATCCTTGATAAAACAATATTTAACTATCACGCGAAAACTCGCCATCAAGGCCATGCCTTGTGTTTTAAATATATCGACGCAATCTGCTCTCAGTTACTGGAACTATATTGGCGAGGTACTGCCATCTGTTGTCAGTTACTGGAACTGATTGCAGATATTCAAACGACGTATTGAGGACATGCTGTAATGCAATGGTAAAACGGAAATAAAACGTGTTGAGAAAATGTGTAGAAATATGTATCTTTAACTGACATAAAACCTTACTAATACTCCTTGATAAAACAATATTTCAGTGGCAAAAAAAAAAAAAAACATGGCGAGAGTTGGAATTGAACCTGCGATCCTTGGATCCACAGTCAATCGCCTTAACCAAATAGCTACTCGCGCACTCACATTTAGATGCAGACGCAACCATTCACTATCTTCAAAAGCCGCTATCTGAAGGAAATAATCCAATTCATTATCAATAAAATCAATATACATTCTTATATGTTCATACTGTTATTATATTGTATTGTCAGAACTTGGTTAATGTATGTTTTCAATTACATGGAAGCTTATTAAATAACTTACATTTTAATGGACTTCTCACCGCCATTTTGTCATGAGCCCAGGCGGATTGTGCGCATGCGCGAGGAGCAAGAATTCTGCTATTTTCTATATTTATTTAAAAATATACCGTATTATATTTGTTTATTTTAGAGACACTCTGCAAATCTACAGGCCAAGAGCTTTCGTTAGAGTGCTCTACGAAGTAAATTGGTTCTGTCGTTCTCTCTATCTCGTGATAACAAAAATCACCTTACTGTTTTAAATATATAGACTAGTTGAAACCCGTCAAAACATGACGGTCAATAGAACAATATTTACTGAAGAATTTTCTTATATAGGCCTACTGTACATTCTTTGTACGATTATGTTTTGACTCTATTGAAACTATGAGGGCGTCAAAAGATTGCACTCTCAACATTGCAAAATACTGCTGGCCATGACTGAAAAATTGTTGGGGCAAATTGAGGCCTATACGTTCCAGAGTTTCCCCTTGAGCTTTATTGATTGTGATAAAGTATGCCAAATGAATTGGAAAATATTGCCTCTTAAAAGAAAATGATAGTGTTTTATCGGATGGTGTTAAATCAAGTCGAAGGATTAGACATCTCTGCCTAATTTTAACTGCACCTATTATTTCCAAATCCATGCAATATGGCTGCATTTAGGAGTCCTTGGGAACCGTTCAGATTTCTAAGCAGCATAACGGGCCAAGCGTTTGGAGTATGTGGCGGCCAGTCGTTTAGTTCCAAGGGATTCAAGAACTCTGATGAGTCTAATACAACTGGCCGCAAACCATCGCTTATATTTTTGGAATATAACGAAGAAATGCGATTATGTGCAATTCCATACATTTTAAAACAATGTGGACCGTGTGCGTGTGGCACAGTAACATTGGCACCAAATGAAACGAAGGAAGGAAGGAAGCTTGCAGTTTAACGTGACCGTTAATCTCGCGATCATAAGCCACGGGACCTCCGTTTAACGTGGAATCCGAACCACAGGACATGGCCTTTCACATCAAAAATCTCACATGCATTGACCGGGAATCGAACCCGATCCGCCTTGGTGAGAGGCATACAGCTTGACCGCTGTGCCATGAAACGAAGGACATAGCATTGTACTGCCGATTAGTCCCTCTGGAATTCCTTGAGATATCATCTCCAGTGAAAAATAATTGTTAAAGCCTGTCAAATATTTTATATTTATTCAGATTAATTTTACCATTACAACAGCAAAGGTCAAAGTAACCAAGTGTAGATTTCTCGCAAGAGAAATACAGTGCAGAACAATGTTTACATTTGTTCGTCAAGGACCCTAAACTGTAACGGCATAGTATCTGGAATTGTTTCTGAAATGCCATATTTATATTGGATTTTAAAAGTGGCTTCGTATTTTTCTCCGATTTCCCACTTTTTTGCGGCTAATGTTCTATTTCGTCAAATGGGTTTATTTATAGCAGCATTTCTGCCCAAATTAACGTCATTTTATATAAAACTATAGTGGCCTGCATCAACGTAGCCGCCAAATATTAAATGGCAAATAATAACTTACTTCCATTGCCAAAATCAACTGCGTGGTTAGACCCATTGTTATGCACTCTAAACAAATAATCAATAAACAATAATATTCACATATACAATGAATACTTCCATTCTCAAGTTGGTTGCTGATGATAATGCGATGAGATTGATCGCCAATAATAAAATCCTTGCAATTTTTGCAATTTGCTTGCAAACGCAACTCAGGATGACGATCTTCATTTTGAAATAAACAGAATGAAATTGCTGTAAATAACGAATTTCCATCACCTGTTGAAGGTACAATACTTTGTATTTCCATGACAGTAAATTATGCAAGGGAGCATAGAATCACTTCGCCACTACTGGAATGAGCATAGACTCACTTCGCCAGCCACAGTAATGGAGGGAGTTTTAGAATTATATGTTCAGTGCTTGTCAAAGATCGTATTAACACAGGGAAGCCCATTCTTAAGGCTACATTCTGAGCTATTGCCCCGGATTCCAGGTTCGATCCCCGCTCTGCCAAGAAATTTAATTCTGGTCTGAGGACTGGAACGGGGCGCACTCGTGAGGCAAAACTAAGAAGAGCAAAGTTTGATTCCCATCTCAACAATCTTGGATTTGGTTTTCCGTGGTTTCCCACTTTCACTCCAGGCAAATACCGGGATAGTTCCTAACTTAAAGCCTCGGTCGTTAACTCTCCATTCCCCACATTAATTACAAATGCACACATCAACACAGCCATCACATTAACACAGGTTATCAGAGAAAAGTTTACACTCGCACACCTGTTCGCCAATATGTTAACGCTGATGTATGTGTTTGAACTACTGGATATAAGTTCAATGTTCCCCATCTCTTGATGAATACAGTACTTTTGTATTTGTCAGTTGGCACAGGCTAGAGTAAAAGGTGGCTTTTCACCGATGTCTCAGTCTCACTCATGGCTGTGATTATATGGAAGCTACTGAGGTATGGGTGGTGCTTAGTAATGGCATTCGGGGCACAGTCAGTGCCTGTGAATGCTGTGAAAGGTTCAACTCATAGGGTTAGGACTACTGTTCTGACTCAGTGAGGAAAGCAATGGCAAACTACCTCACTCCTCTTCTTGCCTAGAACGCCTCAAAATAGCGCTGCCTTGGGTTTTTGTGGGTATCTACTCACATAACGTAACGGCGGTACTTTTTGAGGATCCAACCAGCCTTCGGGCTGACTACCTAACAGACAGACAGACAGACTTTAAAATTAATATCATTGCATTGTTGCAGCTTGGCAAATATTTTATATTTCAGCAGATCAATTTTACCATCACAACAGTAAAGGCCAAAGTAACCGCGCGTAGATTTTACGCAAGAGAAGTACAATGTAGAACAATGTTTACATTTGATCGTCAAAGACCTTTCACTGTACTGCATAACATCTGGAATTGTTTCTGAAATGGCCTATTTATATTGGATTTTAAATGTGGCTTCGTATTATTCGATAACACTATAGTGACCTGCAATATCGGAGCCGCTAAATATTAAATGGCAAAAAATACTTCCATTGCCGAAATCAACTGCGTAGTTAGATTCAGTACTCTAAACAAATAATCATTAAACAACTGTCTTATACAATGAAGTTCAACATGACCGTCCAGAGACTCTCATACTCAAGTTGGTTGGTGAGGAGAATGCGATGAGACTGATCGCTTACAATAAATTCCTTATAATTGTTCCTGCCAGCGAAATGTTTGGCAATAGCTTGAAAACGCAGCGCAGAATGACGTTCTTCATTTTGATATAAACAGTACAAAACTGCTCTAAATAAGCTATTTCCATCACCTGTTATAGTTTATGGCAGTACATTTTGCAGGGGAACATAGAATAACTTCGCCAACTACTGGAATGAGCTTAGGCATATACTCAATACTCACTTCGGCAGTCACCCTAATGGAGGCTGTTTTAGAATTCTATGTCCCGTGCATGACGAAAATCGTATTAACACATGGAAGCCCACCCATTCTTGGCTATCGCCTCGGAGACCCGGGTTACATTTCCTGCTCTGCCAAGAAATTTAATTCTGGTCTGAGGGCAAAAACGGGGCACATTCAGTCTCTAGAGGTATAACTAAGAAGAGGAAGGTTTGATTCCCACCTCGACAATCTTAGATGTGGTTTTCCGTGGTTTCCCACTTCCACTCAAGGCAAATACCGGGATGGTTCCTAACTTAAGGCCTCGGCCGTCACCTTGCCATTTCCCACCTTAATTACAAATACACAAAGTAATGCAGCTATCACAATAATACGGGTTATCAGAGAAAATTTTACACTTACACACCAAAGTACATGGGGCTGAGTGACAACGATGTCGGAGCCCTTCAAACGAATTATGTTTGCCAAGTGTCTCTCATGGCGAAAGCAATTGTGGACACGCGCCAGGGCCTGGAAAACTACCTTTTCACTCATAATTTAAGAGTATATCGACGATGCATAATTTATAACTTTTAGTCTAGGATGCTACCAACTTGACCACCGAAGCATTGGGAAGAAATTGCAATATTAAAGTACATAAACAATATAGCCTACACACTCAACTGTCAGTTAATGTTCTTCAACGTTTCCCTTCTTAAAAATTCCCCTCTATAACTCTCCATCACTTGAAAACGCGCCATGTTTTGTGTTTTAAATATATCGATGCATCTGTTGTTAGTTACTGAAACTATATGGGCGAGGTACTGCCATCTTTTGTCAGTTACTGCAATTGATGGCAGATATTAGCTCTTTTGACCACATGCTGTAATGCAATGGTAAAACGGAAATAAAACTTATTGAGAGGGAATGTAGGAATCTTTAACTGACATAAAACGTTACTAATAATCCTTGATAAAACAATATTTAACTATCACGCGAAAACTCGCCATCAAGGCCATGCCTTGTGTTTTAAATATATCGACGCAATCTGCTCTCAGTTACTGGAACTATATTGGCGAGGTACTGCCATCTGTTGTCAGTTACTGGAACTGATTGCAGATATTCAAACGACGTATTGAGGACATGCTGTAATGCAATGGTAAAACGGAAATAAAACGTGTTGAGAAAATGTGTAGAAATATGTATCTTTAACTGACATAAAACCTTACTAATACTCCTTGATAAAACAATATTTCAGTGGCAAAAAAAAAAAAAAAAACATGGCGAGAGTTGGAATTGAACCTGCGATCCTTGGATCCACAGTCAATCGCCTTAACCAAATAGCTACTCGCGCACTCACATTTAGATGCAGACGCAACCATTCACTATCTTCAAAAGCCGCTATCTGAAGGAAATAATCCAATTCATTATCAATAAAATCAATATACATTCTTATATGTTCATACTGTTATTATATTGTATTGTCAGAACTTGGTTAATGTATGTTTTCAATTACATGGAAGCTTATTAAATAACTTACATTTTAATGGACTTCTCACCGCCATTTTGTCATGAGCCCAGGCGGATTGTGCGCATGCGCGAGGAGCAAGAATTCTGCTATTTTCTATATTTATTTAAAAATATACCGTATTATATTTGTTTATTTTAGAGACACTCTGCAAATCTACAGGCCAAGAGCTTTCGTTAGAGTGCTCTACGAAGTAAATTGGTTCTGTCGTTCTCTCTATCTCGTGATAACAAAAATCACCTTACTGTTTTAAATATATAGATGTTTTAAATGGCAACAGAGAATTCGTTACTTTACAGGAATGATAAAAGTGAAATATGTTTCTACACTGTAATACCAATCGTAGGAAGGAAGAAAACAAAAAAAAAACATATCCGAGGTGGGAATCGAACCCTCTCGACCATGCAAAAGATGGCAAAAGAGAATTCGTTACTTTACGGGAATGATAAAAGTGAAATATGTTTCTACAATGTAATACCAATCGTAGAATGGAAGAAAACGAAAATAAAAAAAACATAACCGAGGTGGGAATCGAACCCTCTCGATGGGAACAGAGAATTCGTTACTTGACGGAAATGATAAAAGTGAAATATGTTTCTACAATGTAATACCAATCGTAGAATGGAAGAAAACGAAAATAAAAAAAACATAACCGAGGTGGGAATCGAACCCTCTCGATGGGAACAGAGAATTCGTTACTTGACGGGAATGATAAAAGTGAAATATGTTTCTACAATGCAATACCAATCGTAGGAAGGAAGAAAACGAAAATTAAAAAAACATATCCGAAGTGGGAATCGAACCCTCTCGATCAAGCATAATACAAATCTCTGGGCAGTAACCTTATCCCCTTGGCTATCCAGACAACTGTGTGACTTTGCAGTATTAAGCTATCTAACCAGTATACACACTCAACCTGCAGTTTATGTCCTTCAATTCGTGGTTTATTTAATATAATTCTATTTCAATGCATATTGTAAAAACATAACTAACATATTGGAGACCCTTTTTAATTCTCATAAGCAAAGATCTCAGTTAGACGCGACCGGAATCGCCATTTTCCTTGTTGAGAAAGGCCATTGTGCGCATGCGCGGGAGTGTCAAATATTACATATTTCTTTAATCATTTAAAAATATACCGTAACATATATTTTCCTTTTAAAGAAACTCTGCAAAGCTGCATGCCAAGAGCTTTCTACAATGCAATACCAATCGTAGGAAGGAAGAAAACGAAAATAAAAAAACATATCCGAGGTGGGAATCGAACCCTCTCGATCATGCATAATACAAATTTCTGGCCAGTAAGCTTATCCCCTTGGCCAACCAGACAACTATGTGATATTGCAGTATTAAGCTATCTAACCAGTATACACACTCAACCTGCAGTTTATGTCCTTCAATTCGTGGTTTATTTAATATAATTCTATTTCAATGCATATTGTAAAAACATAACTAACATTATTGGAGATCCTTTTTAATTCTCATGAACAAAGATCTCAGTTAGACGCGACCGGAATCGCCATTTTCCTTGTTGAGAAAGGCCATTGTGCGCATGCGCGGGAGTGTCAAATATTACATATTTCTTTAATCATTTAAAAATATACCGTAACATATATTTTCCTTTTAAAGAAACTCTGCAAATCTGCATGCCAAGAGCTTTCGTTAGAATGTCTTACGAAGCCAATCGGTTAAGTCGTTTTCACAATCTCGTGTGTACAAAAAACAGCTTAGTGTTTTAAATATATAGATGATGAAAATTAATAAATGTGAAACAAAATTATTGGAATGCAGTCGAAAGATATCAGAAACCCCTATGGATATCGAATTGGCAGGTGAAAAGCTAAAGGAAATAGGAGACTTCTGTTACTTAGGAAACAAAATAACCAGTGATGGACGAAGCAAAGAGGCAAGCACAGAAAAGGAATCTGTTGATATCGAATAAAGATTTAGGTACTAAGAAGTCATTTTTGAAGGCCTTTGTATGGAGCGTGGCACTCTATGGAAGTGAAACTTGGACTTTTGGAGGAGCAGAAAAGAGGAGAATTGAAGCGTTTGAAATGTGGTGTAGCAGGAGAATGATGATGACCAGATTGGTAGATAGGGTTACGAATGCAAAGGTATTAAGACGAGTGCAAGAGGAGAGATGTTCTTGGCGACTGCTAATGAAGAGAAGAGATAGGTTGGTAGGACATTTACTAAGACACCCAGGATATCAAACTTAGTTATAGAAGGAAGGGTCGAGGATGAGAACTGTAGGGGTAGACTAAGGTTAGAATATGTTGAACGGATTAATTTAGATGTAGGGTGTGTTAGCTATGTACAGATGAAGTGATCAAGACAGGGGGCCATGGAGTGCTGCATCAAACCAGTCAAACGACTGAAGACTCAAACACACACATTTGAAAGTTATTGGTGTAAAATGACGATACCGACAGTAGTGGCTACGCTGGCTAACGCGCAGCATTAGGTCATGGGGCCAAGCTCTCTGCTGACTCGGTAGACGCGTGGGTTCGAGCCCCACCGTCGGCCGTCCTTGAAATGGTTTTCCGTGGTTTCCCATTTTCAACACCAAGCAAATGCTGGGACGGTACCTTCTGACAGGCCACGGCCGCTTCCTTCCACATCCTTGCCCAGTTTCATTCACCATCATTCATTTCATCTCTCATTAACTCCTCTCATGAGGTTGGCGTCAGGAAGGGCATCCGGCCGTAAAAACCATCGCCACAAATACTTCCATCGCATCTCATCCCCGACCCCGTTGGAAAACGGGAATAATAAGGGGTAGACATACATTGGTGTAAAATGACGATCGTTATCGTGACCACTAGAAATTGATATATATTAACTTTCGAACTGACGGCGGTTTTTGGGTTTGGGGGATGTGAAAAGCGAAATTTTCCGGAAATCGCTAGATGGTGGTCATTGCAATATGTAGCTTCGTCATGAAGTCTACCTAATTACTGCTGTATTGAAAGCATAAATTAGATCTGACAGTCTTGACCTTAATGATTAGTTTTCGACCTTGCTCTCGGGTCATCAGAATCGATACTGCGGTAGTGACGTCACAGAAGGACCTCGAGACCGGATGTGAATGTGAAAGAGTAAGAGTGAGAGTGCCTGTCTCTCAAGGTTGGTGTCGCGAGCTCGAGTCATGTACAAGGTTACTCTATGCTGGACAGCAAGTGGCGGTGTCCCTTTTCCGTGTCTCACGTGTGGTAACATAACACTCGGCACGCGACTTAAGCTGGCTCATATCCGAAATACAGAACAAGGAGCGTGTGTGTTTGTATGAGTTGGGGTTGAGTTATTGATGATCATGATAATGATGATGATAATGAGGACGATGATATTGAAAATGATTATGTTGATAATAATGATGATGATGATGAGTCTCCGTGGCTTAGGCGGCAGCACGCCGGTCGCTCACCGCTGGATCCGTGGTTCAAATCCTGGTCACTCCATGTGAGATTTGTGCTGGACAAAGTGGAGGCGGACAGGGTTTCCTCCGGGTACTCTGGTTTTTCCTGTCACTAATTTCATTCCAGCAACACTCTCCACTATCATTTCATTTCTTCTGTCATTCATATAATCATTGCCCTGGGGTAGTGGGACAGGCTTCGGCAGCCGGCTCAGTTCATATCCTCGCCGCTAGATGGGGGCTTCATTCATTCCATTCCCTGACCCGGTTGGTCGATAGGAAGCAGGCTGTGGATTTTATATGATGATTATGATGGTAATAATGTTGATGAAAATAATGATGATGATGATGATGATAATAATGATGTTAAAGATGGAGATGATGATGATGATGATTATGACGATAATGATGATGATGATGATGATGATGATAATAATGATGTTAAAGATGGAGATGATGATTATGATGATGATAATGATGACGTTGATTATGATAATAATGATCATGAGAATAATGATAATAATGATGATGATGATGATAATGATGATGATTATGATGATGATGATAATCATGTTTCTTTTTAGAGGGAATGAGGAAAATCTTGCCTGGGACGCTTGTGGAGTCCGCACTCCAAAAGGTGTGGGATTCTAATCCACTAAAAACCACATAGTTTTAGTTATGGTTTACATTATTGTCACGTGTCTCTATAACTCAAACCATTAGGGGCCGATAACATAGATGTTAGGCCCCTTATAGCAGCAATTATCATCGTCATCATCATCTGTTTTATATGTGCACTTGAGTGCCATATTATGCCCGTAGCTTTATCCTTCTGGCGCTGAGTTCATTGCTAGAAGGTGTAACTGTATATACAGTATAATGAGTCTAATAATTACGTCCTGTCATTAGATTGGCTTACATTACACAATACAAGAAACTTGTCATGGCCAACGACAGATTCGAACCAATGACCCGACCGCACCACAAGTTCCCCTCCAACTCGTAACAAATAAATAAACCATGTTGAGTTGTTCTGCTGGAATGCGCGTAATGAAAGACACTTTTCTCTTTATGTTAAAATGTCAAGACATGGAAAAGTTCTGCTAAGAGAACAAAGCATTCATAATAACTCCAGCATTAGACCTTGTTTTTTGATCAAGATGTGAGAGGTCTAAATTCATCTACATTATACAGTCGTAAAATCCATAGTTATTAATCAGTATGAAGATGGAATTAAATAATTATTATCCCTGTTGTCTCATATTAATCTCAAATTATAAAAGTCGCCTTGTCAAACACTAGAAAGTAGTTTAATACATAAATAATAATAATAATAATAATTCAGGGAACGAGGAGAGTATAGAAGACTCACAACGATGAAATGTACCTACATGTGGAGAAAATAACGGACACCATTAGCAAAAGAAGACTCTCCTTTTATGGCCATTTAACACGAATGAACTCTGGAAAATTGTCCAATCGAATATGTGCCTACTTTGTAGGAAAGAAAACAAAAGGGATCTGGTTTACATAGGTGGAAAAAGATCTACAAGAACTGGGGATATCACATGAGGACATCTTGGAACGTGACTCTTTGAAGTAGAAACTTGGGAAGATACAGAGTTTTCAGCCAAAACCTATATTGAAAACCGGCAAGAAGTGGACCGAAGAACGGAAGGAAGCTCACCGAAGAAGAATGAGCGAATACTGGGCCAATGCGAAATACAGTTGAAATAACGTGGTCCATAGACGACCGAAACGATTATAAAAAAATAAAAAATTCAGGGAAATACTTTCGAACATAAAGGTTCTTGTGGGAGAAAAGAGAGAACGCAGAGGAGGAAGATGGACAGCAGAGAGAAAGGCGCAACACTATGAAAGAATGATGGAAGTGTGGAGGAAGAGAATGGAAGAAAGAACTATGAGAAGAAAATGAAATGATATTTGTTCTTCCTTAGTTTTGGCTGGTTCACATGATGTAATGTAATGCAATAATAATATTATTATTATTAATAATAATAATAATAATAATATAACGAAGAAAAGATAGCCTATAAAACAGGTTTAAATATTTCTGTAGAAAAAAACAAAATGTATGACAAATATTAAAAATGCTCCAGAAACCCTAATAACAAAAATTGGTCAAATTAAGAGGGTAGATAAGTTCAAATATTTTGGGGAAATAATTCAGAAGGATGGCTTAGAAAAATCTGCTGTAGAAGAAAGTGTGCACAAGATTCATAGAGCATCTGGTATAACCAGGAATATCTATAACAAAAAAGTCTATCCATGAAATTGAAAATACAGCACTTTAGAACAGTAATTATACCAGAATTCTTATATGCCAGTGAATGTCTAATACTAAATTATAAATTGGATAAATTTGAAGTATCAGAAAGAAAAATTATACGTAAAATTATCGGTCCATTAAGAACTACAGAGTTTTGGAAATTAAGAAGTAACGAAGAAATATATCGGAGCATTGAAAACATAACGGAGACAATAAAGAAGAGGCGATTGTTATATTTCGGACATTTATATAGAACTAGCAGAAGTACCCGCTCTTCGAACGGTCTTCGGTATTAATAACCAGACGTTATTATTTGAGCTACTGTTGCAATGGTTAGGGCCTTGTCATTCTTTCATAAGTTTATCAGAACGAAGTTAGTTTTCTGGGTATATCGCAGACACTGTTAATTTAAGGGCCATAAAATGTGGTTTTCGGAGACTCTTTATAGACTCCCTAGTTTTGTGTCACACATTGAGAAGCGCAACATATGCTTTGGTCGTCCTTCTAGATAATTTTTATTTTTCGCCTATTTTAGCTTGTATTTTGAAAAGTTGTTCCTTATACCCACCCTTCTATGAGAAGTACGTTGAAGAGTATTCTAAATGATTGGTGTATTGACTCATGGTTACAATACCTAATTTTACGATGCTCCAAGCACCCGAACATGAATTATAGGCGTACATAAACATAAATTTATATCAACCACACAGTATCAAACAAAATCATCTTTACGATGAACCCGTTTGTCGACAAGAATATGATTACTTAAAATGTGCTCTCAAACTAAATTCACCTAACGTGTACTTCCTGACGTGAAAATAATATTGAAAACCTCGTAGACGAAACGCAATATAGGCTATGTCAAATTAAAACTGACCCTCACCGTTATGGAAAGTCCCTATCCCCAGGAAGACCCCCTTAATAAATTATAAAGACTTGTCGTGCATGAAAATTTGGGGTTTTTAGCCTCCAATGGGCCAAATTCCCAAAAGCTGCATAAAACACTATTCCAATCCAGAAATTTTTGAAAATAATGTTGCTGTTAAGAGATATAATAGACCTTGTGTACAACATATCGCATATCGCACGTGTAAGTCACGTGTAAAAATTCTAGGGTTCACCTTGACCCCCTTAATCGCATTGTTAAATTTTATAGTCTATGTTTGATTCCACGATAACCTTATAGCCATTTGCAAACTTTCACAGAAATTTAATAAATTGAGTGGCATTGCTTCTTACAAAAATAGATGGAAAGTTGGATGTCACCTCTTGTGATACTGTTGTCATGGTTACCGGCTTCATTACTTCATTAGTTTATTCTGGTTCTTCTGCTTTCGGATGGGCCAGCTAGCGACCACGACGTTCAACTTTTCAACTTGGCGAGGGACTTGAATATTCGCGCAATCACTGGCAATGGTTCTCCTTTCTCTCTTTTGTCCAGGTGATGCTGGTTTTCTTACAGGGTGGTCTGTCCTGAAAACTCTTCTGTTTAAGTAACATTCTGAGATGTGATCGGCTTCTTTATCACTATTCATTATCTTCAGTTCTTTGATATCCCTGTTAACTACTGTTAGCGACGGTGTCAAGCTCTTTCTATTCCCCCAGTAGTTGAGAAGCCGATTGGTTACTCTTGTTGGGTTCATCCATGACACATGCCCGTAGAAAGCCAGACGTCTCTTCCTGGCCACATCTGTGATTTTCTCAGTATATCTATATAGCTCCTGATTTGCTGTTCTTCTGTACTCGTCATCTATTTATTAGTTTATTAAATGGAATTAGTTTTCTGGGAATATCTCAGAAACGTGGTTTTAGAGCCTTCTACGTAGTAGTCTCCGAGCCACCGAGGGGCTGAAAATGAGTTTTGTCTCGTCCTTGTGCGTCATAATATAATAATAATCATAATAATAACTTAACAATATAGGGATAGCGATATAATAGTCCTTTAGTACCACACCCACCCGTGTAAATCACGTGAAAAAATTCAAGAGTACCCCTTTGGCCCCCTTAAGTGCATTATACACGTATTGATTAATTTTACAGCCTAAGTTGGTTCCGAGATAACCTTATAGCCGTTTGCGAACGTTCACAGTAATGTAATAAATGGAATGGCATTGCGTCTTACAGGTAGACTTCAGAGATTGAGTTGCCATGGTTACCGGCATGCATTCTTTCAATAGCTTAATAAATGAAATCAGTTTTCTGGGTATATCTTAAAATCTGTTGGTTTTAGGACCTTAAAATGTGGTTTTCGGGGCCCGTAGGGCTCCCGAGATTTGTTTCTCACATTGAGACGCTGAAAATGAGCTTTGTCTCGTCTTTCTACGCCCATTTCATCATGCATTTTAAAGGGTAGGCCCTCTTTTATGAGAGGTATGGAGAAGAGTTACATCAATGATTACTTTCGTGCCTCTGATGGACATCTATACCAAATTATACGTTGAACCACTCAGCCGTTCTCGAGTGAAAAGCGTACAAAGTTGTACACAGACAGACAAACAGACAGACAGACAGACAGACAAAAATTTTGATTTTGCGCGCAACCATCATAAACCAGTCTGAAACGCGTAAGTAACTCAAATTTCCGTGGAAATTCAGAAAAAACAGACAAACTTTAATTTAGGCTATTTTCAATTTTGAACAAGATGTTCAGTAAAGAACATATAGCCTACTTTCTCCTAAATGTATGAGTATAGTTATAACTCGTTGTTATTATCAAAGAGTATAATAGAACTATTCTTTGTTGAAGACCTTAGAAACGATTTACCTCTACCAAACGCCACAACCTAGATAAAAACTGCTACCATCATTGAAGAAAGAAAGAAAGATAAGAAGTATATCAAGAATGTTATGGATCTGGAGACATAATCGACCGGACTGGCTGCGTGGCTCAGCGGTAACGTTCTCGCTTGCTGGGCCCTAGGTTGCAGGTTCGTATCCTGGCGCAGTCAGCTGGCATTTGAGGGTGCACAAATGCGAGGGAGCCGTGTCAGTACATTTACTGGCACGTTAAAGATCCCCTTCGGGCCAAAATTCCGGCACCCCGGTGTCTCTAAAAGCAGCAGTAGTTAAAATGGATGTAAAACCAATAACATTATTGTTATTATTACGACCTGCCGTGGGCAACATCCAACTTTGAGTTGAGGCATGTCTTTACACGTCTGGTTGTGCATGGCTTTCACAACCCTAATTGAATTAACAAATCTTTCCATGACCCTACAGAGACGTGTGCATACAAACTATGTGGATATTTTCGATAATATAATCCTAACAGAGCGAGTGCATTCTAGCGGCCAGAAGAAGAAACTTTTCAATAAAATCTGGAAGTTCCCTTTTTGGCAGCTAGATGTCTCGAGTAAATCTGCTGGCGAATTATGTTTTAATTAAATATATATTTTACACCATAATGTGCACAATATAACGCTTAATAACATTTTCAAGTAACGCAAAATAGGCTGTTACAAACCCTTTAAAATAAAAAGTTAAAATGTATCGTAGTATCATCTTGTCATTCTTCAAATTCGATGCGCATAGAATGATAATGGTATAGTAATCAATGGAGCCCCACGTAGACTAGTCGGGACATCTAGTGGTGAAATATCGAACAATATAATCCTAACAGAGCGAGTGCATTCTAGCGGCCAGAAGAAGAAACTTTTCAATAAAATCTGGAAGTTCCCTTTTTGGCAGCTAGATGTCTCGAGTAAATCTGCTGGCGAATTATGTTTTAATTAAATATATATTTTACACCATAATGTGCACAATATAACGCTTAATAACATTTTCAAGTAACGCAAAATAGGCTGTTACAAACCCTTTAAAATAAAAAGTTAAAATGTATCGTAGTATCATCTTGTCATTCTTCAAATTCGATGCGCATAGAATGATAATGGTATAGTAATCAATGGAGCCCCACGTAGACTAGTCGGGACATCTAGTGGTGAAATATCGAACAATATAATCCTAACAGAGCGAGTGCATTCTAGCGGCCAGAAGAAGAAACTTTTCAATAAAATCTGGAAGTTACCTTTTTGGCAGCTAGATGTCTCGAGTAAATCTGCTGGCGAATTATGTTTTAATTAAATATATATTTTACACCATAATGTGCACAATATAACGCTTAATTTTAAAACATCTGAGTCATTACAAAACAATAAACATATAATATTTCAAGCAAAAAACCTAGCTCTGATCGGGTTTGAACCATAGGCATTTGAGCGATAGGCTAATGCTGTACCACTGAGCTAATTGTGTCAACGAATATCGTTCTATTTAAAATGACTTACATAGAACTTGTTAGCAAATAATGATTTATACTAAACGATTTCATCACTGGAGTATATTATTTATATATAAAGCATTTCATACAAAGTTTATTTATTTTTTATCAGTACGCTATATTGCATGCAATACTCAAATTAGTGAAATATAAGTCAGGCACAAGATATCCGCTGCCATCTTGTCTTATTACTGAATCAGTTCAGCTTTTTAAAAACACGTCTGCACTATAGTATTACAAAATAAACTTTTAATTTCGAACGTGCCTCTTCCTTTAGAACAGTTAAAACGATTCTCGGCTCGATAATCGGAACTGGTGGGTCCCATGATATGGATTATAAAGTTTGCATTATTTGCACGGCCGCCATCCTGAAATGGTATGGCGGACGACCTTGTAGTTTGGTCACAAGACGCATCCTATACGAAGGTATGTTGTTACCAAATTTGGTAGAGATCGGATGATTTGGTTAGTCGTTATTTGATTTTACGTTTTGAACGTTTGAGTGGCCGCCATTAAGTTTTAGTAAAGATGGCGGCGATATAAAACATGACACTGAGGTGTCCTTTGCTAGTGCTACCTTTGTACCAAATTTCGTTCAATTCGCATTCACCGTGTTCGAATTGATAGGGGGGGACAGACATTCAGAGTACACACACTCACACACACACATACACACACACACACACACACAGACTCACACACACACATACACACACACACACAGACTCACACACACACATACACACACACAGACACACTTTTTTTCGCCCTGTGTTGATCTCATAAGTCTACTTTCATTTTTTGCAAAAATCGAAAGTAGGCTAAAAAATAGGCTTATGAGATCACCTTTTGTCCGTGTGTGTGTGTGTGTGTGTGTGTGTGTGTGTGTGTGTGTGTGTCCCTAATAAAATCTAAAAGGCTGGAGCGATTTGAATGAAACTCGGTAAGTTCATAGCACTATTCCGGGCGACCCCAACCGTGCCCTTCAAATTTTGTTACGTCTCACCAATCCAACATGGCGGCTGTGCGAAATATTTCACCACCATTCAATATCTCCGAAACTAATCCCGATATCACCCAGGATTATTTTACGGTGATAAAGGGAACTACTATACGTTCACCTATGTAACCTTTGAACAAATGTTCACTACGTAGCCAACATGGCGGCCACGCGAATTTGCGATTTTTAAATAGACGTTTCTCGCGATTTAACCAACAAACGCAATAAAACTTGGTACAGTTAATGTGTATACACATTGTAATGCACCGACATCTAACTTCGTTCAATTGTTTACATAACCACAAGATGGCGGATGTGCGAAATATTTCACCGGCATTCTATATCTCTGAAACTATTAGCGGTATCACCCTGAAATTTTGTACGGAGATAAAGGGCACTACTGGAAGTTCATATATAAGACATTCAATAACCGGTTAACTACAAAACGAACATGGCGGCCAAGCGAATTTGAAAATTTTAAATACACCTTTCTCGCGATTTAATGTTCCAAACGCAATGAAATCTGGTACAGGAAATGTTCATGCACATTGTAATGCACTGGTATCTAATTTAGTTCAATTGTTTACATAACCTCAAGATAGCGGCTGTGCGAATTTCGAAAATTAAGTTTTTATTTCTTGTGTCGTAATCATACGATCGAAGTGAAAGTTTGAGTAATAAACCTACGCAATAATTTTCCTTTAATGGTACATGACCCTATAGCCTATACATTTAACAATCCAACATGGCGACCATCCGAAATATTTAGACGGCTCTGAATATCTACGAATCTATTATAGCAATCAAACTGTTTTAGGTAGATTTCATTAGAAAGCTAACTATTGCAATGGGTACCATGTTTCGACTTCCGGAAAATTTCGACATATCTTCGCGTTTCACATCCCCCAGACCCCAAAACCACCGTCAGTTAAAAGTTTATATATAATTTATGTATATATGTATCTATCTATCTATATATATCTTTATATATATAATTCTTCGACACGTGTGTATGTGACTGAACTCCTCCTAAACGACTGAACCGATTTTGATGGAATTTGGTATGTATATTAGGATGGGTCATGTATGGTTCAGATTCACAATCTGACCCGGTAGGTGGAATGAACACAATTTTAGAACCACAATTTACACACAATTTTAGAACCACAATATACAGTCAAAAACAGTCGTCATGGAAACCACTAGCCTTGGCCTTCGTGAAAGCTGATTTCTTTGGACGGTTTGTCTCTGCACGTTAGAGCCACCTGGTCGCAACCTGTGCAACTACCGCCATTACATACACTCCGCCCTTGGCGGAAAGTTGTGTTTTATACCAAAGGTGGCAGTGATGTCGAATTCTACTGTTTGTCTCTGCACGTTAGAGCGCTTCAAAGTCCCGTATGCATTTATATACCGTTCATCCGATTGCGATGAAACATGGGTGATATGTTGAGTGAGCTCCAGGGAAGGTGTTTGGCTTAGTAAATCCATTTTACAATCGATAGTGCACGAATAGTTTCAACAAATGAGCGACGACGCGCGAAGCGTTTCAAAAAGGTCCCGTATGCGTTCAAATACCATTCGTCCGATAGCGATGAAACTTGGGTGAGATGTTGTGTACACCCCAGGGAAGGCTTCTGGCTTAGTAAATCAATTTCACATTAGGTAGCGCACGATTAGATTCAACAAATGAGTGACGACGTGCGAAGCATTTCAACAAAATCCCGTATAAGTTTATATTCCATCAATAGATTGAGATGAAACTTTGATGAGTTGTTGTGTACACCTAAGTGAAGGCTTCTAACTTAGTAATCCATTTCACAGGAGGTTGCGCACGAGTAGATTCAACAAATGAGCGGCGACGTGCGAAGCGTTTCAACAAAGTCCCGTATGCGTTCAAATACCATTCGTCCGATAGCGATGAAACTTGGGTGAGATGTTGTGTACACGTACGTGAGGGTTTCTAACTTAGTAAATCCATTTTACAATAGGTAGCTCACAAGCAGATTCAACAAATGAGCAACGACGCGCGAACTTTTAATCAAAGTCCCGTATGCGTGCATATACCATTCATCCGATTGCAATGAAACTTGGGTGAGATGTTGTGTACACTTACGTGAGGGTTTCTAACTTAGTAAATCCATTTCACAGGAGGTTTCGCACGAGTAGATTCAACAAATGAGCGACGACGCGCGAAGCGTTTCAATAAGGACCCGTATGCGTTCAAATACCATTCGTCCGATTACGATGAAACTTGGGTGAGATGTTGTGTACACCCTACGGAAGGTTTCTGGCCTAATAAATCCATTTTACAATAGGTAGCGCACGAGTAGATTCAACAAATGTGTGACGGCACGCGAATCATTTCAGCAAAGTACTGTATGCATCCATATACCGTTTATCCGATTGCTAGGAAACTTTGGTGAATTGTTGTGTACACTCCAGGAAATGTTTCTGTCTTAGTAAATCCAGTTTTTAATGAGTAGCGCACGAGTATATTCAACAAATGAGCGACGGCGCGCGAATCGTTTCCACAATGTCCCGTATGCGGTCATATATCATTCATCCGATTGCGATCAAACCTTGGTGAATCATTGAGTACACGCCAGAGAAGGTTTCTGGCTTAGTAAATCTATTTTACAATAGGTAGCGCATGAGTAGATTCAACAAATGAGTGACGGCACGCGAATCGTTTAAAGAAAATCACTTATGCGTTCATATGTCATTCATCCGATTCCGATGAAACTTTGATGAGTTGTTGTGTACACGCCAGGGAAGGTGTTCAACTTGGTAAATCGATTTTGCTATATTGGTAGAGCACGAGTAGATGTAACAAATGAGTGACGACGTGCGAAGCGTTCCAACAAAATCCTGTATGCGTTCACATACTATTCATCGATTGCGATGAAACTTTGAGGAGTTGTTGTGTACAATTAGGTGAAGCTTTCTAACTTAGTAAATCCATTTCACAGTTGGTAGAGCACAAGTAGATTCAACAAATGAGTGACAGCGCACGAATCATTTAAACCAAATCCCGTATGTGTTAAATGCCATTTATCCGTTTGCGATGAAACTTTGGAGAGTTGTTGTGCACGCTCTAACGAATGTTTCTAAATTAGTTAATTCAATTCACTATAGTTTGGAGGCAGTTAACAGAAATTGAAAAAAAAATATTGTGTATCCAAAAGCACTTCAATAAACAAAGTTACAACACTTTCTTTGATTGGCAGGACAACGTCTGCCGGGTCAGCTTGTATATATATATCAGTTTCTTGTGGACACGATAACTGCCGTAATTTTGCAACAATCACTTTGAATTTTTTACATAATATGTATCCCTATAAAATCTCGGTCGAGGTCGTTAATGGGCAAAATCGATCGAAGGGGGTGAAAATGGGGGGCTTTTTTTCGAAAAAGTGAAATTTCGCTATTACTCTCTTAATACGTGAAATATCGAATCCCTTCAAAGTTCATAATATGTGTCGGATAAGTGCCAAAAATTTATGTCAAATAAGTTTTGGTAGCACCAACCATTGACCAAAGGGGTGGAAAAAAGTGGGTTTTTCGGGAAACATCAATCATATCTCTTTTAATAGGCTCAATTTCAAAACCGTACAAAATGGAAAATATTTCCCTAATAATTACCTAAAACTTTTGTCTGAAAGAATTTTTGATATGACCCACTATTACGCCAAGGGATGAGAAAAATGATTTCGGAATTTTAAACAAGAAATTCCGTTAAGAAATATACAGCCTACTTTTCATGCCAATGATTATTCTACAGAATATGAACCTATCTAGAATAATGACGAAATTAAGTTGGTAATATCGAAAAATCTAATTAGTTCAAACTATACCTGGTATAATGTAGCCTAATAGAGCACTACAGTTGGCAGCCCTGGTGACTGAATATATTCTTAGTTCCATCTCTTAAGGTACAGAATACAAAATTTGGTTGAAGTCCAATGGACGTTACATGCAGTTAGACACTGGATCTATCAGCACGCGTAAAAGCAATGTTGCCAACAATGTCATGCGTGTGCTGGTCAGAAATAATCTGAAATATTATGATATATTGTTGTGCCAATTTTGGATGAAATCCATTTGTTAGTATAGAAGTTACATGTATTTTAAAATTGGACATATCAGCAGGCATAGAATCATGTTGGCAGCACTGCCTAGTATTAATTACTCCAAATTAATCTAGAATGTCAGGTGCTATACGTGTGGAAAGTATAGAGCTGTTGGCTTGCATACTTTCTGATATATTGATATTAGGGTAAAAAAAATATAGACAGAATTTATTAACAGTTGGCAGCACTAATCGCTCCTAACGATACATATAGTCATATCTGTAATGGTACACATAGCACATACGATATTTGGTTGAAATCCAACTGATAGTATAGAAGTTACATGTATTTAAAAATTGGTACTATCAGCAGGCTTATAATCATGTTGGTAAAACTGACGTATATAAGTTACTCCAAATTAATCTAAAATGTCAGAATATACGTGTGCATAGTTTACAGCTATTGGCTTGCATACTTTCTGATATATTGGTATTTGGATTTAAAAGAATAGAGAGAGCAATTATCAACAGTTGGCAGCACTGGTGGCTTTTATGAATACGCTCATTCATATCTGTTTATGTACACATATTACATACAAAATTTGGTTGAAATCCAATTGATAGTGTAGAAGTTATATGCATTTAAACTTTGGACCTATCAGAAGGCTTAAAATTATTTTAGCATCACTGTCATGGTTGGCCTCCTGGAAATTAAACGGAAATAGTCTTATCTACATGTGTGCCAATTTCGGAATAGCTCCCATGCATATCTTGCAAGATATCCAACATGGAGCTCAAATTTCTAGTGCGTTTTTTCAGCAGTTGGTAGCACTGACATCATTTTCAAATATGGACGTGAGATATTCCGGTGCTCGTCTTTACTCATACTAAATTTGGTTTTGGTTGCTGCAGCCGTTTAGGAGTTGATAGGGGTGGGGACACACACACAGCCAGACAGACAGAAGGACAGACAGACAGAAGGACAGACAGACAGACAGAAGGACAGACAGACAGACAGACACACATTTTCCTCATTTTTGCAAAATGTGAAAAGTAGGCTAACAAGAAGTTCCGTGACGAACTAAAGAGCCTACTTTTCTTAAAATTTAAGATTAATGCCAATGATTAATCGATATGGATCTATCTAGAATAATGACGAAATTAAGTTGGTAATATCGAAATTTCTAATTAGTTAGAAATACTGTATAACTGGCATAATGTAGCCTAATAGAGAACTACAGTTGGCAGCCCTGGTGACTGGATATATTCTTAGTTCCATCTCTTAAGGTACAGAATACAAAATTTGGTTGGAGTCCAATGAATAGCATGGACGTTACATGCAGTTAAACATTGGATCTAACAGCACGCGTAAAATCATGTTGGCAACAGTGTCATGCATGTATTGGTCAGAAATAATCTGAAATAATATGATCTATTGTTGTGCCAATTTTGAATGAAATCCATTAGTTAGTATAGAACTTACATGAATTTTAAAATTGGACCTATCAGCAGGCTTAGAATCATGTTGGCAGCACTGACGTATATTAGTTACTCCAAAGTAATCTAGAATGCCAGGTACTATACGTGTGCAAAGTTTAGAGCTATTGGCTTGCATTCTTTCTGATATATTGATATTAGGGTAACAAAAATAGAGACAGCATTTATTAACAGTTGGCAGCCCTGGTTGCTCTTAAGAATACGCATAGTCATAGCTGTTGTGGTACACATAGCACATACGAAATTTGGTTGAAATCCAAATGATAGTATGGAAGTTACATGCATTTTAAAATTGGACTTATCAGCAGGCTTAGAATCATGTTGGTAGCACTGACGTATATAAGTTACTCCAAATTAATATAGAATGTCATGTACTATACGTGTGAATAGTTTAAAGCTGTCGGCTTGCATACTTTCTCATATATATTGGTATTTGGATAAAAGAAATTAAGAGCATTTTTTAACAGTTGGCAGCACTGGAGGTTTATAAGAATACGTTCAGTCATATCCGGTTATGTACACATACAACATACGAAATTTAGTTGAATTCCAATTGATAGTGTAGAAGTTATATGCATTTAAATATTGGACCTATCAGTAGGCTTATAATCATTTTGGCAACACTGCCATATATGGCCTTCTGGAAATTAAACTGCAATATTATTATCTATATGTATGCCGATTTTGAAGTAGCTCCCATTCATACCTTCCAAGATATCCAACATGGAGCTCAAATTTCAATTGCGATTTTTCAGCAGTTGGTAGCACTGACATCATTTTCAAATATGGCCGTGAGATATTCAGGTATAGATCTTTACTCCTACCAAATTTTATTTCGATTGCTCCAGCCGTTTAGGAGTTGATAGGGGGGGACACACACACAGCCAGACAGACAGAAGGACAGACAGACAGTAGGGCAGACAGACAGACAGACACACATTTTCCCGGATCGATCTCATAAGACTACTTTTTCCTCATTTTTGCAAAATGTGAAAATTAGGCTAAAAAATGCCAAGTGCCATCAGAGGTTACCATAACAACGCTTTTAAATTGATAAGGGATGATTTATCAGAGGTTGCCAAGACAACGCCATTGACGAGATCACATTCATTTTTAGCCTACTTTTCACATTTTGCAAAAATGAGGAAAAAGTAGACTTATGAGATCGATCCGGGAAAATGTGTGTCTGTCTGTCTGTCCTGTCTGTCTGTCTGTCTGTCTGTCTGTTCTTCTGTCTGTCTGGCTGTGTGTGTGTGTGTCCCCCTATCAACTCCTAAACGGCTGCAGCAATCAAAACCAAATTTAGTATGAGTAAAGATGTGCACCGGAATAGCTCACGTCCATATTTGAAAATGATGTCAGTGCTACCAACTGCTGAAAAAACGCACTAGAAATTTGAGCTCCATGTTGGATATCTTGCAAGGTATGCATGGGAGCTATTCCAAAATTGGCACACATATAGATAATACTATTTCAGTTTAATTTTCAGGAGGCCAACCATGACAGTGTTGCCAAAATAATTTTAAGCCTTCTGATAGGTCCAATGTTTAAATGCATATAACTTCTACACTATCAACTGGATTTCAACCAAATTTTGTATGTAATATCTGTACATAAACAGATATGACTGAGCGTATTCTTAAGAGCCACCAGGGCTGCCAACTGTTAATAATTGCTCTCTCTATTTTTTTAAATCCAAATACCAATATATCAGAAAGTATGCAGGCCATCAGCTTTAAACTATGCACACGTATATTCTGACATTTTAGATTAATTTGGAGTAACTTATATACGTCAGTTCTACCAACATAATTATAAGCCTGCTGATAGTACCAATTTTTAAATACATGTAACTTCTATACTATCAGTTGGATTTCAACCAAATTTCGTATTTGATATGTGTACCATAACAGATATGACTATAAGTATTGTTAAGAGCAATCAGGGCTGCCAACTGTTAATAAATTCTGTCTATATTCATTTTACCCTAATATCAATATATCAGAAAGTATGCAAGCCAACAGCTCTATAGTTTGCACACGTATAGCACCTGACATTCTAGATTAATTTGGAGTAATTAATACAAGGCAGTGCTGCCAACATGATTCTATGCCTGCTGATATGTCCAATTTTGAAATACATGTAACTTCTATACTAACAAATGGATTTCATCCAAAATTGGCACAACAAGATACAATAATTCAGATTATTCCTGACCAGCACACGCATGGTATTGTTGGCAACATGCTTTTACGCGTGCTGATAGATCCAGTGTCTAACTGCATGTAACGTCCATTGGACTTCAACCAAATTTTGTATTCTGTACCTTAAGAGGTGGAACTAAGAATATATTCAGTCACCAGGGCTGCCAACTGTATTGCTCTATTAGGCTACATTATACCAGGTATATTTTGAACTAATTAGATATTTCGATATTACCAACTTAATTTCGTCATTATTCTAGATAGGTTCATATACTGTAGAATAATCATTGGCATGAAAAGTAGGCTGTATAGTTCTTCATGGAACTTCTTGTTAGCCTACTTTTCACACTTTTCAAAAATGAGGAAAAAGTAGACTTATAAGATATATCCGGGAAAATGTGTCTGTCCTTCTGTCTGTCTCTCTGTCCTTCTGTCTGTCTGGCTGTGTGTGTGTGTGTGTGTGTCCCCCTATCAACTCCTAAACGGCTGCAGCAATCGAAACCAAATTTAGTATGAGTAAAGATGTATACCGGAATATCTCAGGCCCATATTTGAAAAAGATGCCAGTGCTACCAACTGCTAAAAAACGCACTAGAAATTTGAGCTCCATTTTGGATATCTTGGAAGGTATACATGGGAGCTATTCTAAAATTGGCACACATGTAGATAATGCTATTTCAGTTTAATTTCCAGGTGGCCATACATGACAGCGTTGCCAAAATAATTTTAAGCCTTCTGATAAGTCCAATTTTTAAATGCATATACCTTCTACACTATCAATTGGATTTCAACCAAATTTTGTATATAATATGTGTACATAAACATATATGACTGAGTGTATTCTTAAGAGCCACCAGGGCTGCCAACTGTTAGTAATTGCTCTCTATTTTGTATCCAAATATATCAGAAAGTATGCAAGCCGACAGCTTTAAACTATGCACACGTAAATTACCCAACATTTTACATTAATTTGGAGTAACTTATATACGTCAGTTCTACCAACATGATTCTAATCCTGCTGATAGGACCAATTTTTAAATACATGTAACTTCTCTACCAACAAATGGATTTCATCCAAAATTGGCACAAACATATATAATATTTCAGATTATTTCTGACCAGCACTCGCATGACATTGTTGCCAACATGCTTTTACGTGTACTAATAGATCCAATGTTTAAATCCATGTAACGTCCTTTGGACTTCAACCACATTTTGTATTCTGTACCTTAGGAGATGGAAGTAAGAATATATTCAGTCACCAGAGCTGCCAACTGTATTGCTCTATTAGGCTACATTATGCCTAGTATATCTTATTTAGAACTAATTAAGACATTTCGGTATTACCCACTTAATTTCGTCATTATTCTAGATAGGTTCATATACTGTAGATTAATCTATGGCATGAATCTTAATTTTAAGAAAAGTAGGCTCTTTAGTTCGTCACGGAACTTCTTTTTCCATCTGACTATGAGGAAAGCGGCTAACTGGTAGCATGCTGAACTTCTATGCCCAAGGTGCTGGTTCAAAGCCGGCCAAAGTCGCCGAATTTTCTAAGAGCGCTAAAAATCCGTCAGCATGCTTTCCTTCGGAGGGGAACTTACAACGTTCGTTGCAAGTTGCTGGTTGCGGTGGCATCTAGCAGCCACGTTCACAGCTAGGTGTCGTTGACGTTACTATTTGGTACAAAATTAGGTACTACTACTTAAAATTGACCGTCTGCAGACCCTACCTGAATTACAGACTAATACAGTCATCACAAATAACACCGTTTATCAGACAGATTCTACACACACCCAATGTACACGGGGTTACATGACCACCTTGTCGCAGCCCCTAAACTGAGGAACCAACCAACATCTCTGCGGGAGATAAAATTTTGCGTGAAGAAGTAACAGACTGTTAGATAGTTACACATTAGTTCCAAACCTTGCATAAGGACAGTGTGATCACAAGTATAAAAATTAACCCCAAATGACAAGAAGGTTACCATCCCCATAAGACAGTAAAATGTTAAAAGTATGCATAGAAAGACGAAAAAATGTTAACTAACCTCCAATTGTAAAATACTTTCTCGCAATAAATGAGGTCTGATCCTCCTACGAAAACCTGCATATTTTGCCTATTATAGCCTATCCCCTAGTTTGCCCGGTGAAATCTACCTCCGCCTTCCGGCGTGCCGAGAGGATTTTTTTATGTTCATAGGGGCTATGAACTTAAGTTCACCTATAAGACTTTAAATAACCTGGTGATCACAAATCCAACATGGCGGCGACGCGAATTATAAATATTCACATGGACGTTTCTCGCAATTTAACCATCCGAGTGCAGTGAAACTTGGTACAGTAAATCCTTATACGAATGTTAATCCACTGGCATCTAATTTATTTCAACTGTTTCCATAACCACAAGATGGCAGCTGTGCGAAATTTTAAAATCTCCTTGTTACTTCTTGTGTCCTAATCATGCGATTGAAGTTTGAATGCTACACGTACACAATAATCTTCATGTAACAGTACATAACTTGAGGACCTACATATATAAAATCCAACATGGCGACCATCCGAAATATTTAGTCGGTTCTCAATATCTACGAATCTATTACAGCAATCAAACTGAGATTTTGTATGTTGATAGTGGCAGTTAACATAAGTAGGATATATGAAAATAGGCTGTATAGTTCTTCACGGAACTACTTGTTATATATATACAGATGAATGATAGCAGGTTAACCAAACAGATTTTTAAATATCTTTGGAAAAATAAATCGACAACAGCTTGGTTTTAAGAAGTAAAGAAAATTTTAGAAAGAAACAATGTAAGAGAAGATGATGTCCTGCAGAGAGAAATTTTCGGAAAAAAGGTATTGGGAATGGAAGGACTCAATGGAAGGCAATACAAGAAAACAGGCTCTAAATGTTCGGAAGAAGAAAGAAGACACACAGCGAAAAGATGGAGCACTGGAGGAAGAAGAAAGAACAAAATGGGACTAAACATTGAAATTGGTTCGTGGTCCTCAGAAGACCCTAACGGAGAGAGAGAGAAAGAAGAATATAACAAAACATGTACGTGTTAATTTAGTTATTAAACTTGTTTCTAGTGTTTGACAAGGCACCTTTTATAATTTGAGATTAATCTACAGTCGGTCAACATAAATTTTCCCAATATGACTGGGTGGGGGATAAAATGTATATTCATAAAAATAAAATAGTACAGCAACTGTTCTGCAGAAGTTTGTCTGGGAGGTGTTTGATCATCCCCCGTACAGTCCTCATTTTGCTTCCAACAATTTCAACCTTTTCTTGCACCTCAAGATATTTCTGTTTTCCGGTCATCATTTTCACACTGACGAGGAGTTGAAGACAACTGTCGCACGCTGGATCCATTCGCAGGCAGCAGACTTCTATGACATAGGACGACAAAGGTTGATACCACGCTATGACAAGTGTCTCAATACGTTCGGTGCCTATGTCGAATAGTAGCTGACACATCGCTGTACCTGTTGCCAAGAAAGTTTTACATATAACTATGTTCTGCCTTTTTTACTTTTAAATAGGGAATCTTAATTTCTGGATGCCTCGTATATGTTTTGCGTCAGATGGAACCCCCGTTTTGTTTTGCAGATCCTGTAATTGATTGGTTAATATTTTTACTATTATTATTATTGATTTAAGCCCACTACGGAGCGCGCCTCCCCCTCCCCCGCCTCTCCCCTCCCCACCCCCACCCAGGGGCTCACATCTAGTGGGACGTGGGTTGGTGACCACGGGGCCCCAGCTGAGTCCGGCATTGCTTCCACTTACTTGTGCCGGGCTCCTCTCCGTCTTCTTTCCTGTAGACCTCACTTGGTCTACTTTTGATCTCTTCTGACCCCGACGCACAGTGGGTCAAAATCGAAATGTAGGGGGACAACATTATTTTTACGTTTTAATCATGAATTTAGAGTGAAAGCAACGTATGTAATTTGTTTACTTCGTAATAAACATCAGTTAAGACCTTTTTAAGATACGTCTGCACACAAGGAATTGTCTATGACTAGGAGTTGGATAGAGCATTCAGTTATCTCTTAAGAACAATTTTCTACCCCTAATTTAACTCTAACAAAGTCACCAAGTTCCACTTTTGACATAATCGTCGAACCCAGTGCTTCAAACAGTTGTAAACGTGTAAGAACTGGTTGCGCTGCATCTTCTAAAACGTAAAATAACTAGGTAAGTTGCAAAAAGATGCAACAAATCTTATAACATGCGTAAACTACAAGACTTTATCTACATTTTAACATTAAGTAGAAAGTGACGCAGAGTGACGCGACATACTGAAAATCTAAATGAAAATATATTTTAAAATTAATAGTTATATATTATAAAATGTAAATATAGATAAATTACGTAACAATGACGACCATTAATAACTGAAACACGTTACAAAGATCATACCTTCAGCTGCATGTTCCATCTTAAAGCATCACACTAACCACAAAGACAACCAAACCACAGACACTTACATTCACCCTCCAATTCAGACTGCTCGAACAGTGGTGACAGATTTACACTAAGATGGTGTATATCCCATAACAGTGAGCGGCAATTATATCAGAATGCTCTAGAAGTTATAAATTTTGATTTTTTAATTATGAAAATGAATCATTTTGGCCTCCTAGATTTCGATTTTGACCCACTGTTCGGCGGTATTAGGGTATCTGAGGCCTTGGGAGTCTCTTCTTTTCCCGCCTTAATTGGCCCCTGTCACATCTTTTCTGATACCGTCCTTCTGCGAGGGGTCAGCCTTCATTTTCTTTTCATGATATCTCCTGCCTTCTGCTCAAGGGCCTCAAGGAGGCAGGGCGTATGTAGCCCCACCACTTCTGGTGCACACTGGATATAGCTACACCCTCAGGGGCTCACGGCTGGTGAGTTCGGGAGTTGGCGACCCCGAGGGATTCCTGAGCTGGGTCCGGATTTCTCCCTTTTATACATTACTCTTCTTGGTAAGCCTGTTGCTGTTCATTCGTTGTAGATGCCCGTAGAAGTTAATGCTCGTATGTCGCATACTGGTATTGGCTGATTCTAACTGTGGATACAGGTCAGAATTAGATTTTAAACGGTAGCTCCCATCTGGGAGCAATCTATTATTATTATTATTATTATTATTATTATTATTATTGTTATTATTATTATTATTCTCTTTCCGTTAGGGTCTTCTGAGGACCACGAACCAATTTCAATGTTTAGTCCTTTTTTGTTCTTTCTTCTTCCTCCAGTGCTCCATCTTTTCGCTGTGTGTCTTCTTTCTCTCTTCCGAACATTTTGAGCCTGTTTTCTTGTATTGCCTTCCATGGAGTTCTTCCATTCACAATTCCTTTTTTTTAATATATCTCTCTTACATTGTTTCTTTCTAAATTTTTCTTTACTTCTTGAAACCAGGCTGTTGTCGATTTCTTTTTCCAAAGATATTTAAAAATCTGTTTGGTTAACCTGCTATCATTCATTCTATATAAATGTCCGAAAAATAACAATCGCCTCCCCTTTATTATCTCCGTTATGTTTTCAATGATCCGATATATTTCTTGGTTACTTCTTAATTTCCAAAACTCTGTAGTTCTTAGTCTAATGGACCGAGAATTTTGCGTATAATTAGCCTATTTTCAATTTTGAAAAAATAGGCTGATGATATCACCTTTTGTCCGTGTGTGTGTGCGTGTGTGTGTGCGTGTGTGTGTGTGTGTGAGGTGTGTGTGTGTGTGTGTCCCTAATAAAATCTAAACGGCTTGGAGCGATTTCAAAAAAACTCGGTAAGTTCATAGCACTATTCCCGGCGACCTCGACCGTGCCCTTCAAATTTTGTTACATCTCACCAATCCAACATGGCGGCTGTGCGAAATATTTCATTATCATTCAATATCTCCGAAACTATAACGGATATCGCCCTGAAATTGTGTACGGTGATAAAGGGCACTACTAGAAGTTCACCTATGAGACTTTCAAAAACCTGGTGACTACTAAACCAACATGGCGGTCAAGCGAAATTGAGACTTTTAAATAGACTTTTCTCGCGATTTAACTATCCAAACGTAATGAAACATGGTACAGCAAATGTTTATACACATTGTAATGCACTGGAGACTAATTTAGTTCAATTGTTTACATAACCTCAAAATGGCGGCTGTGCGAAATATTTCACTGACATTCTATATCTCCGAAACTATTACAGATATCACCCTGCAATTTTGTACGGTAATAAAGGGTACCGATACAAGTTTACCTATGTATATTTAATAAACCTCTAAAGTACAAAACGATCATCGCGACCAAGCGAATTTGAAATATTTTAATATACTTTTCTCGTGATTTAACTCTCTGAGCGCAGTGAAATGTGGTACAGTAAATAATTTTGCAGATTGTAATGCACTGCCATCTAATTTCATTCAATTGTTTACATAACTTCAAGATGGCGGCTGCGCGAAATTTTAAAATTAAGTTTTTATTTCTTGTGTCGTAATCATGCGATCGAAGTGAAAGTTTGAATAATGAACCTAGGCGATAACTGTCCTTGAATGGTACATAACTATATGGCCTATACATATAGCAATCCTAAATGGCGAGCTTCCGAAATATTTAGACGGTTCTCAATATCTATGAATCTTTTACAGCAACCAAACTGATTTTTTAATGTTCAAAGAGACTATGAACATATGTTCACCTATAGGACTTTCAGTAACCTGGTGATCACAAATCCAACATGGCGGCGACGCGAAGTATAAATATTTAAATGGACTTTTCTCGAGAATTAACTATCCGAGTGCCGTGAAACGTTGCACATTAAATGCTTATACAAATGTTGATCCACTGGCATCTAATTTATTTCAATTGTTTGCATAATCACAAGATGGCTGCTGTGCGTAATTTTAAAATCTCGTTTTTACTTCTTGTGTCCTAATCATGCGATTGAAGTTTGAATACCACACGTACACAGTAATCTTAATGTAATAGTACAAAAATAAAAATCCAAACTGGCGACCATCTGAAATATTTAGACGGTTCTCAATATCTACGAATCTGTTACAGCAATTAAACTGAAATTTTGTATGTTGATAGATGCAATTAACATGAGCAGGATATATGAAAATAGGCTGTATAATTCTTCACGGAATTACTTGTTTTTATTTCTGATACTTTTAATTTCTCCAATTTATAATTTAGTATTAGACATTCACTGGCATATAAGCATTCAGGTTTAATTATTGTTCTAAAGTGCTGTATTTTCAATTTCTTAGATAAACAAGTTCTGTTATTTCTATTATTATTATAATTATTGGCGTGACATCTGCATATCGCATGGTCTCTGAAGAAGCAGGTTTTGTTATCGAAGGACGAAGCAAAGGGGGTATAAAAAGTAGGTTGGCTCAGACACGGAAAGCATTTCTACAGAAAAGGAATCTGTTGACATCGAATATAGATTTAGATATTACGAAGTCAATTTTGAAAGCCTTTGTCTGGAGCATGGCGCTCAATGGAAGTGAAACTTGGACTATTGGTGCAGCAGAAAAGAGGAAAATTGAAGCGTTTGAAATGTGGGGTTACAGAAGAATGATGAAGATCAGATGGGTACATAGGGTTACACATGAAGAGGTATTAAGACGAGTGAGAGAGGAGAGACGTTTCTGGTGACTGCTAATGAAGAGAAGAGATAGGTTGGCAGGACACGTACTAAGACACCCAGGAATAGCAAGCTTTATGGAAGGAAGGGTCGAGGACAAGAATATGTGAAACAGATTGCCTCGGATGTAGAGTGTGGTAGCTATGTAGAGGTTAAACGATTAGCTCTGGACTGGGAGGCATGGAGGGCTGCATCAAACCAGTCAAACTGGCTGCGTAGCTCAGCGGTAATGTTCTTGCTTGCTAGGCCCAAGGTTGCATGTTCGTATCCTGGCGCAGTCAGCTGGCATTTGCGTAGATATACTGGCACGTTAAGGATCCACTTCGAGGCACACTTACGTCTCTAAAAGCCAGAGAGTTTAAGAGGGACGTAAAACCAATAACATTATTATTATTATTATTATTACTATTATTATTATTATTATTATTATTATTATTATTATTACTGAAGGAAGTCTTGTGGACGGTGGGTCCACAATACACAGCCTCTTCAAGAACGCATAGAGGTGGAGACAGCTCCTGACAAAACTGTTGCGGTGATGTTACAAAATGAAGAAAATCGGATGCAGGTAGCAATTTTTGTTGAAAATATCCTCCGAACAAAGAAGACAGATCTGGATCGCCATTGAGGATAATTCACTATAGAAGAGTGCCCTACGGGGTTATAGGACATAACGTACTACTTGGCCGGCTGATAACCTGCGAAGAGTCACCTAATGACTCTAAAATATTTAGGAGAGGACATAACGTACCACTTGAAGTATTTAGGGTGCATGAAACCCTAACCGCACGGCCACTTGCTCAGTTTTGCTCAATTAATCCTGGTAATAAATACGTGGACAATAGCATAACATAAAATAACATAACATAGGCTATGATAAGTTTTTGGATTCCCATCACACTTAACCAGGCTTTGGACTGGAAAAATGTTTATAAACATTTTGACGTGTTTATAATCAGTTGTGATTAAGCACTCGTCATTTGTTGTTTTCTTTATTTTTTAAAATTAAAAAACAATAATTGATTTTTGTGGGGTTTATATCCTAGCGAATAGCAAGTTCGTCATGTGAAGTTTCATTCCAAGTTCTGCGAATATGAGAGAGCTCTCAAGCAAGATTTCAAGTTTCCATTCTCTTCATACCGGTTCATTATTCTGTCAAGCCGTTCATCATACTTGACATATTTCTTCTTTCTCTTTGAAATTTTAATGTACATTTCGTACTTCATGAAGGCGCATGTTACAATACCAACATGTTTAAAGCCGCACAGTGTGATCGCCTCAGATGTTTATGTGGTAATGAACCTGTAACTGGAATGCCCGTCTGACATCAAGTGGTACGTTATGTCCTAGTATAAATATTTGGGGATTACGGGAAAACCGTTCTTAGTCAGACAATGACCTAGGTGGTACATTATGTCCTCGAAAATCAAGTGGTACGTTTTGTCCGTGATACGTTATGTCCGGACGCCCCCTACGGGCAAATATGAAATGGCTCTAGTCTGAAATAATGTCATAAACGGTTCCAGGCTAGTGTTCAGAAATAACGGGGGGTGTCTTAGTCGGTTATCCGCAAAGTGTTTCGCCATGCGGATATAGTTTGCTTGGCTGTGTGAATAGCGGGTAAACTGCGGATAATGTTTGGAGTAAATTTACGGATAATCTTTAGACTAGAATTCGAACTTGTTGAATAGCATTATTAAGACCCGGCTGTTTATGACATATCATATTTTTCCGGTATATATATGATTTTTTTTTCATGACAAATGTAAGATGATGATTCACGCTAATCTCATTCAAATTATATCATTAAGCACAATTAACACTCCGAACTGTAAAGGTTTGCAATTCTGGCTGTATTACATTCATATTAAACATAGAACTTGACATACATAGCCGAAGGAAACGTCTTTCTCCACAAAACTAAATGTGTTGTTGTAATCAAAAAATGACAACTCACAGCCTGCTTCCAGTCGACCAACCGGGTCAGGGATTGAATGAATGAAGCCCCATCTAGCGGCGAGGATATGAACTGTGCCGGCTGCCGAAGCCTGGCGCACTCCTCTGAGGCAATGATTAAATTAAAGTCAGATGAAATGAAATGATAGTGGAGAGTGTTGCTAGAAACAAATGTTGACAGGGAGACCCTGAGTACCCGGAGAAAAACCTCTCTGCCTCCGTTTCATCCAGCAAAGATCTCATATGGAGTGACCGGGATTTTAAACACGGATCCAGCGGTGAGAGGCCGGCGTGCTGCCGCCTAAGTCATGGAGGCTCGTTTTGCGTTAATATTTTAACTAATTGAAAATATGATTGGAATGCCAGTAGATTCTGATAACAAACGTGCGGATGAGGATAACAGTCGTCCGGACGTGGGGCGGATGCGGATAACAGCCATGTGTATGCGGGGCGGATGCGGATAACAGCCATGTGTATGTGGGGCGGATGCGGATAACAGCCATGCGTATGCGGGGCGGATGCGGATAACAGCCATGCGTATGCGGGGCGGATGCGGATAACAGCCATGCGTATGCGGGGCGGATGCGGATAACAGTCGTGCGAACGCGGGGAAAATGCGAATAACAGCCATGCGTATGTGTGGCGGATGCGGATAACAGTCGTGTGGACGCGGGTCGAATGCGGATAACTGCCGTGTGTATGAAGGGCGGATGCGGATAACAGTCGTGCGAACGCAGGGCGAATGCGGATAACAGCCATGCGTATGCGGGGCGGATTCGGATAACAGTCGTGCGAACGCGGGGCGAATGCGGATAACAGCCATGCGTATGTGAGGCGGATGCGGATAACAGTCGTGGGAACGCGGGGCGAATGCGGATAACAGCCATGCGTATGCGGGGCGGATCCGGATAACAGTCGTGCGGACGCGGGGCGAATGCGGATAACAGTCGTGGGAACGCGGGGCGAATGCGGATAACAGCCATGCGTATGCGGGGCGGATTCGGATAACAGTCGTGCGAACGCGGGGCGAATGCGGATAACAGCCATGCGTATGTGAGGCGGATGCGGATAACAGTCGTGGGAACGCGGGGCGAATGCGGATAACAGCCATGCGTATGCGGGGCGGATCCGGATAACAGTCGTGCGGACGCGGGGCGAATGCGGATAACAGCCGTGTTAATGCAAGGCGGATGCAGATAACAGTCGTGCGTTTGCGGGGTGAATGCGGATAACAGCCGTGCGTATGCCGGGCGGATGAGGATAACAGTCGTGGGAACGCGGGGTGAATGCGGATAACAGTCGTGGGAACGCGGGGCGAATGCGGATAACAGCCATGCGTATGTGAGGCGGATGCGGATAACAGTCGTGGGAACGCGGGGCGAATGCGGATAACAGCCATGCGTATGCGGGGCGGATCCGGATAACAGTCGTGCGGACGCGGGGCGAATGCGGATAACAGCCGTGTTAATGCAAGGCGGATGCAGATAACAGTCGTGCGTTTGCGGGGTGAATGCGGATAACAGCCGTGCGTATGCCGGGCGGATGAGGATAACAGTCGTGGGAACGCGGGGTGAATGCGGATAACAGCCGTGCGTATGCCGGGCGGATGAGGATAACAGTCGTGCGAACGCGGGGCGAATGCGGATAACAGCCATGCGTATGCGGGGCGGATCCGGATAACAGTCGTGCGGACGTGGGGCGAATGCGGATAACAGCCGTGTTAATGCAAGGCGGATGCAGATAACAGTCGTGCGTTTGCGGGGTGAATGCGGATAACAGCCGTGCGTATGCCGGGCGGATGAGGATAACAGTCGTGCGGACGCAGGGCGGATGCGGGTAATATCATTGCGTATGCCGGGCGGATGCGGATAACAGCCATGCGTATGCCGGGCGGATGTGCATAACAGTCGTGTGGACGTGGGGCGGATGCGGATAACAGTCGCACGGTTGCGGGGCGAATGCGGATAACATTTTGTTTATCCGCGCAGGACTCTAACTATGTGTGCGTAACCCTCCTCAAAAAGAATATTGGCCTTATGATACTTGTAGAGAATAGTTTCAACATCATTTTAGGCACACACCCATTAATCAAACTACTGTCTGTATAAACAAGTTGCGCGCCGTTGTATGGAATGACGTGCCATGTCCCAATGCGTGGGCTCCCGATTGAATGGTGAGTGAAGGGAGGTGTTTGTTTAGGTTGAAATGAGCTCTGAGCCGTCATCGCTAGCATGACAGATTGGATGGACCTTGGCCTATGTAATCTTGGCTGATACAGTTCCTTTCCTGGCCCGATCCTTTCTAATATTTCTCCTGAATACCAATAATCACGTTTAAAGCACGCCTCCGTTTCTGCACACGAATTAATGATGATGATGATAATTGTTGTTTTAAGGGGCCTAACATCTAGGTTATCGGCCCCTAATGGTTTAGATGATTGTGAAAATGAAAGATGATCAAATGAAATCCACAACTAAAACTAACTACTCTGTTACGAACTAGAAGAGGAAACGGGAACCAAAAGGAGAAGAATGTAAATAACAGACAGGAGGAATGGAAATGCCTTCAACCCTCGAAGAATGAGAAGGAAAAAGAGCCAAGAAAGGCAGCGGAAAGAGGAGAGGCCCGCCCCAAAGACAATGGAAGAATGGGAAAAAATGGACCCAGCTCAGGAAGCCCTCGGGATCGCCAACCTCCGAAATCACCAGACGTGAGCCCTTGAGGGTGTAACAATATCCAGGGTGCACCATAAGTGGTGGGGCTAAACACACCCTACCTCCTTGAGGGCCTTGAGCAGAAGGCATGAGATACAATGAAAAGAAAACAAGAGATCTGACCCCTCGATAAATGAGGGATCAGGAATGATGAGACAAGGGCCACTTAAGGCGGGAAAGTGAAAGACTCCCTAGGCCTCGGATACCCTTATACCGTCGATAACAGAGAGGAGCTCGGCACAAGGAAGTGGAAGCAATGCTGGACTCAGCTGGGTCCCGTGGTCGCCAACCCACGTCCCACAAGTTATGAGCCCCTGGGGGTACACACGAATTGGATGCTGGGCTGAAGATACACGGCAAAGAGGAGCACCTGTTTGGCCTTTGAGGAAAGAACTAACCTCCTCACCCTTGTAGGAGCAAATGTTGTCAGCCACTTATATTCTATCGCTGAAAAAAAAAAAAATGGAATGTTTTCGTTTATTCTTATCTTTTCATTTTTATTAGCCTATTTTCTGAAAACTGTTATGTCTTTCAGTCGGTCTACACGATTACACCCAATTGCAACGGGTAGTTCCCAAATCCTGAACACATTTTTACATGACATTAATAAATACACTTGAATGACCAGTTTCGAACGTCAAGCGATCATCATCAGATCATAACATTGAGGCTATTAAATCTATGTCTACAAGTATGGGTGATGGTATTTACAATATGTACACTTATTTAGGGTGGCTTCGGTGGCATAGTAGATCGCATGCTGAGCTTCCATGCCCAGGGGCTCACATCTTGTGAGCGTGGGTTGGCGACCACGGGGCCCCAGCTGAGTCCGGCATTGCTTCCACTTACTTGTGCCGGGCTCCTCTCTGTCTTCTTTCCTGTCGACCTCACTTGGTCAACTCTTGTTCTCTTCTGACCCCGATGGTATTAGGGTATCCGAGGCCTAGGGAGTCTTTTCCTTTCCCGCCTAAATTGGCCCTTGTCTCATCTTTTCTGATACCCTCCTTCTGCGAGGGGTCAGCCTTCTTTTTCTCTTCCTTTTACCTCCTGCCTTGTGCTCTAGGCCCTTAAGGAGGCAGGGTGTATGTAGCCCCACCACTTCTGGTGCACCCTAGATAATGCTACACCCTCAGGGGCTCACGGCTGGTGAGTTCGGGAGTTGGCGACCCCGAGGGATTCCTGAGCTGGGTCCGTTTTCCCCTTTTGTCCCTTACCTTTGGGGCGGACCCTCTCCTCTTTCACTTTCCTATATGCCTTTCATGGCTCTCCTTCCTTCCAAGTCCCTCAATCCGCCTTCTCCGAGAGTTGAGGGCATTTCTTTTCCTTCTGTCCTTTTATTTGCCTTATTCTCCTTTAGTTTTCCATTTCTTCTTCTAGTATGTAGGTTAGTAGTTAGTTTTAGTTTTAAGTTCGCTTTTCATTTTCATCTTCACGATCACCCAAACCATCAGGGGCCGATAACCTAGATGTTAGGCCCCTTAAAACAACAATTATCATCATCATCATCCTAAGGTAACGGGTTTAAACCCGGCCGAATTCGTCGGATTTTTTTAAGAGCGTTAAAAATCCCTCATTATGCCTTCCTTCGGAGGGGAAGTAAAGCCGGCGGGCCCATGCCATAGATTTATTGCATGCAAAAGAACCTTCCACTAACTAAACTAGCGTGAAGCAAAATTTTTAGGTTAGGTTTGATTAATGTTCTTAAGTTCGCTACCGGACCCTAGTTGTGATAGCATCTAATAGTAGCCAAGTTCACAGCTAAGTGTCGTGGACGGTAGCATTTGGTTGGCGAAAGTAGGAACTACATGAAATTATCGTCTGCAGACCTTACTTGTATTAAATAAAAACAGATAACACTCACTAATACAGCCATCACAATCAACACCGGTTATCAGACAGATTCTACACACACTCAAAGTACACGGGGCTACATGACCGCGTAGTCGTGCCCCTAAACTAAGGAACCAACCAACCAACACTTATTTACCTGCGGTAGTTAGATTATCCCTCCCTATATTATTCTGCTAAGGTCCCATTCCAGTTTTGTACCGAAAATAAGGTCCCATTAACACCAACCTACACATATGGGGTACCTACAGGTTCAGCATAACCCAATGCGTAAGCGAAACGCACTCACTTTCTCTTTAAATGCCTCACAATTAAATAAACACCTTAAAACATGTATACTGTATTTACAATGAAATAATGAAAGAATGCAACACGGTAACCATGGTAACAGAATCTCACAGGTCCATCTATTTCTGAAAGACGCAATGCAGTTCCAATTATTACATTACTGTGGAAGTTTCCAGACGGTTATAAGGTTATCATTGAATCAAATTAAGCTGTAAAATTCATCAATACATACAGTATAATGCGTTGGAGGGGGTCAAAAGGCACTCTAGAATATTTTGACGCAATTTTCACGTGTGAGTGTGGTGCGAAAGGTCTTTTTCAGCCGACTATAACGGTTCTCCGAAAACCACATTTAAAGGCCAAACTCGTCGTATTTAAAGTGCGTTAAAATCCTTCAGTGTGCCTTCCTTCGTAGGGGAAGTAAAGCAGCGGGCCCATGTCATAGATTTGTTCCTGTTGTTTGAGTCTTTAGTCTTTTAACTGGTTTGATGCAGCCGTCCACGCTTCCATGTCCTGAGCTAATCGTTTCATCTCTACATAGCTACTACACCTTACATCCGAGGCAATCTGTTTAAATATTCTAACCTTGGTGTACCCCTACAGTTCTTATCCACGACCCTTCCTTCCATAACTAAGTTTGCTATTCGTGTGTCTTAGTATGTCCTGCGAACCTATCCCTTCTCTTCTTTAGCAGTCGCCACTATCATCTCTCCTATCCCAACCGTCTTAATACCTCTTCAATGGTAACCCTATCTAACCCTTCATCATTCTCCAGTAACACCACATTTCAAACGCTTCAATTCTCCTCTTTTTTGCTGCTCCAACAGTCCAAGTTTCTAAAGTGCCACGCTTCAGACAAAGGCTTTCACAAAAGACTTCCTAATACCCAACTCTATATTCGATCTCACAGATTTATGGTGTGTAAATGAACCTACCACTACAATTAGTAGTGTGTGGCTAAATTTGTAGGCTACTCCCTGGAGGCAAATTCCGGGATAGTACCTTATTTCATGTCCTGGGCCACCTACTCCATCCCTGCGCCTAATACAGCTACCGAATGTTTCGGTGGCGTAGTCGGTAGCATGCTGAACGCTCTATCAAATACCTCCAGGGGCTCACATCTAGTGGGACGTGAGTTGGCGACCACGAGACCCCAGCTGAGTCCGGCATTGCTTCCACTTACTTGTGCCGGGCTCCTCTCTGTCTTCTTTCCTGTCGACCTCACTTGGTCAACTCTTGTTCTCTTTCGACCCCGACGGTATTAGGGTACCCGAGGCCTAGGGAATCTCTTCCTTTCTCGCCTTAATTGGCCCTTGTCTCATATTTTCTGATACCCTCCTTCTTTTTATTTTCTTGTTCTCTCTTGCCTTCTGCTCAAGGCCCTCAAGGAAGCAGGGTGTAAGTAGCCCCACCACTTCTGGTGCACCCTGGATATTGCTACACCCTCAGGGGCTGACGGCTGGTGAGTTCAGGAGTTGGCGACCCCGAGGGATTCCTAAGCTGGGTCCGGTTTCCCCCTTTTGTCCCTTACCTGTGGGGTAGACCTTCTCCTCTTTCCCTTTCCTATCTGCCTCTTATGGCTCACCTTCCTTCCAAGTCCCCCAATCCGCATTCTTCGAGGGTTGAGGGCATTTCTTTTCCTCCTATCCTTTATTTCCCTTATTCTCCTTTTGTTTTCCATTTCTTCTGCTAGTATATAAGTTAGTAGTTAGTTTTAGTTATAGTTCACATTTTCATCGTCATTTTCACTATCACCCAAACCATTAGGGGCCGATGACCTAGATGTTAGGCCCCTTAAAACAAGAATTATCATCATCTTCAGCTCTATCAAGTTCCAGCGTTCGCCGCTAGGTGTTAGTGACAGTGTCAACTCTGGTAGCCAAAGTTGGAACTACTTGAAATTGAACTTGATGGAAGCCTACGGGCGTTCCATTCAAATACCCCGCTATGGCCATTGGCTGCAATTCAATAGTACATTATGCAACGAGCCTATAATGGCAATGATTTAGACACGAGTATGTTTATAAAACGAGCGATGCGAGTTTTATTATTTCCATACGAGTGTCTTAATTACCATTATAGGCGGGTTGCATACGACTGTTTATGTTCGACGATAATTATAACTTTTATTATATGTTCTAATATAAATATTCATAAATATCTGTGGAGATTCTATCGGTTGAATTCTTCTCCTTGGGAATTGTGTGGGCTTAGCATTTGATCTCTACCCAATAACGAATCCCAAAACTTTGAAACATTGTTTATCCTGTAGTAGCATCAATAGATAGCGCATAGGTACTACAATATGTTGGATCATTTTGTTATTTTGCTCAATGAACACAAAATAGGCTGTTACAAACGTATTAACTTATTAATGTATAGTATTATCAACTAGTTATTCTTCGACATTCGATGCGTATAGAATGTCAACGGGATGCAAATCAATTGAGTCCCAAATAGAACAGTTATGACATCTCGCGGAAACGTTTCGCATAAGAAATCGATTTACTGAACGGAGAGCTGAATTATAATTTCCGTGGAACTAATGTCATACGCATGCTTCCTCCATGACGTTCTGGTGTGTTTATGGCAACAACAGTATTCACTAAAATGATCGGCGAAATCTTACGAATGTGTAGAATTCGGAGTTGCGGATATTAAGGTACAGTGCTATTTCTTTTGCAAAATTGCCCAGTTTGTTTATGCAGTGTAACTACAATGGTTGATCCAATATAGGCTACATCGTCAACTTTCAAATAAAGTAATTCATGTCCGACATGTTGGATTTTGAGGGCATGTCAGAAGCTATCCTTACCTAATTGGTCATGAATGAAAATATTGAGCTCTGACTGGTGGAAAAACGGTGTTATAATGAAACATGGTACTTTGATGACCCCCATTATGGAATAGTTTTCTGACATATAATATTTACATATCGACATCGTCGAACATAAATATAATAATAATACAGCTACACAGGGCTAATGACCTAAATGTCCCAAGCCTCAACAACAATAACAAACAAGAGATGCAGGAACTTGCTGGATCGGTGTCAGTGTGTAGCGAATAGGTTTCATAAATCAATTGAAAATAAAACCCAGCAAGTTTTACAGTGCATAAGATATAAGATATGTCCTATTAACAAAGCGAACGAAGAAAGTTATGAAGCAATTAAATGCCACTTACGCTAGTAATTACGTAAGGTGGAGTTAGTAAATAAAGAGCTAACAGCTGCTCCTGTATACAAGAGTGATTACCCGGGATACATAATGCTGATTAATAAATATGAGGTTAATTAAATCACACTGCCCCCCCCCCCCCCCCCCCCCCCCCACCGGCATTGCTTCCACTTACTTGTGCCGGGCTCCTCTCCGTTTTCTTTCCTGTCGACCTCTCTTGGTCAACTCTTGTTCTTTTCCGACCCTGACGGATTCAGCTGGAGTCACCAATACACGTTCCACAATTTTTGAGCCTGTGGGGGTTAGGAACAAGGGAAGCTGAACCAAATATTAGGCTGAATTTGGAAGGTAGAATAAGGAAGATAAGAGAACGGTCAAGGCATTTGTAGACTTAGAAAAGCCTCTTAGTAACGTTCATTTGAGTAATTTGTTCGACATTTTGAATTGATTGGAATAGAGCACAGGGATGGAAGAGTGCTCTACAATCTGTAGAAAAATCAGATGGCCGAAGGACATGAGAGAACGGCTAGGCAAGACTGCAACTTATCACCCACACTGTTCAATCTATACATTGAACAAGTGATGAAGGAAATTCGAGGAACATTTCAAATAGGAGTAAAGAATCAAGGAGAAATAATTTGAACTCTGAGTCTTTCTGATGACATAGTTATTTAACCGATTCACCATAGGATTAGAAGATTTTTAAATGATATGGACTCCGTCTTGAGAAAATCATTCATGATGAAAATCAATAAATGTAAAACAACAAGTAGTTCCGTAACGATCTAAACAGCCTACTTTTCTTAATCTACAATAACCTATCTAGAATAACGACAAAATCCAATTGGTAATACCAACATTTCTAAGTACTGCAGTTTGAAATACATCTGAAATAGCGTAGCCTAATAGAGTAACTTATTACACTTGGCAGCCCTGGTGACTATGAATATATTCATGGATCCATCTCTTAAGGTATAAAATGCACATACAAAATGTGGTTGAATTCTAATGGATAGTATGGAAGTTACGTGCTGTTCGATATTGGATTTATCATTGCGCGTAAAATCATGTTGGGAACAATGTCAAAAATGTGATGCTCAGAATTAATCTGATATGTTACGATTTATTATAGTGCCAATTTTGGATAAAATCCATTTGTTAGTATAGAAGTTACATGTAATTAAAAGACGAAATTGTCAGAAAGTTTAGAATCATGTTGACAGCACTGACGTATATAAGTTACACAGAACTAAGTTACAATTTTAGTTACTACACGTGTGCAAAGTTTGGAGCTGTTTGGCTTGCATATTTTCTGATTTATTGATATTACGGTTAAAAATAAAAGAGAGAGCATTTATTAACAGTTGGCAGCCCTGGTGAGTCTTCAGAATACGCACAGATATATGTGTTGTAGTACAGATAGTACATACGAAATTTGGTTGAAATCCAATCGATAGTATAGGAGTTACATACATTTAGAAATTTGACATATTGGCAGGCTTAGAATCATGTAGGCAACACTGGTATCTATGAACTTCTGAAAATTCATCTGGAATGTTATTATCAATGGTGTGTGCCAATTTTGGAAAAGTTCGCATGCATAATTTCTGAGATATCCAATATAGAGCTCAAATTTAAATTGCGATTTTTCAGCAGCTGTGGCACTGAGGTCAATTTCAAATATTCCGTGAGATGTTCGGGTATATGTCTTTACTCTTACCACATTTGGTTTCGATTGCTGCAGCCATTTAGGAGTTGATAGGGACACAAACACACACAGACCGACAGACAGACAGACAGACACACATTTTCCCGTATCGATCTCATAAGTCAAATTTTCCCTCATTTTTGCAAAATGAGAAAAGTAGGCTAAAAACAAGAAGTTGCATACTTTCTCGTGTATTGATATTAGGGTAACAAAAATAGAGACAGCATTTATTAACAGTTGGCAACCCTGATTGCTCTTAAGAATACTTATAGTCATATCTGTTATGTTACACATAGCACATATGAAATTTGGTTAAAATCCAACTGATAGTATAGAAGTTACATGTATTTAAAAATTGGTCCTATCAGCAGACTTATAATCATGTTGGTAGAACTGACGTATGTAAGTTACTCCAAATTAATATAGAATGTCAGGTACTATACGTGTGCATAGTTTAAAGCAGTCGGCTTGCATACTTTCTGATATATTGGTATATGGATAAAAAATAGAGAGAGCTATTATTAACAGTTGGCAGCCCTGGTGGCTCTTAAGAATACACTCAGTCATATCTGTTTGTGTACACATATTATATACAATATTTGGTTGAAATCCACCTGATAGTGTAGAAGTTATATGCATTTAAAAATTGGACCTATCAGAAGGCTTAAAATTATTTTGGTAACATTGTCATGTATGGCCTCCTGGAAATTAAACCTAAATAGTATTATCTACATGTGTGCCAATTTTGGAATAGCTCCCATGCATACCTTCCAGGATATCCAACTTGGAGCTCAAATTTCTAGTGGGTTTTTTCAGTAGTTGGTAGCACTGACATAATTTTCAAATATGGGCTTGAGATATTCCGGTATAGATCTTTACTAATACCAAATTTGGTTTCGATTGCTGCAGCCGTTTAGGTGTTGATAGGGGGTTGGGTGGGGGGGGGGGGCACTCATACAGCCAGCCAGACAGACAGAAGGACTGACAGGCAGACAGACACACATTATCCCGGATCGATGTCATAAGTCTACTTTTTCCTCATTTTTGCAAAATGTGAAAAGTAGGCTAATAATGGATTGCAGCCGAAAGAAAAGAGAAACCCCTACGGACGTCAAATTAGCGGGTAAAATCCTAAAGGAAGTAAGTGACTTCTGTTACTTAGGAAGCGAAGTAACCAGTGATGGACGAAGCAAAGTGTATATAAAAAGTCGGTTGGCTCCGGAAAGCAAAGCATTTCATCAGAAAAGGAATCTGTTGACATCAAATATAGATTTAAGTATAAGAAAGTCAGTTTTGAAAGTCTTTATCTGGAGCGTAGTGCTGTATGGAAGTGAAACGTGGGCTCTTGGAGCAGCAGAAAAGAGGAGAATGGAAGCATTTCTTTGCCGAGTTGGGAAAACTTAATTCTGGCCTGAGCGCTGGAACGGTGTACACTACACTCTGCCTGTTGAGGATAAAGTTAGAAGACGTGGGTTTTGTTTCCACTTCAGCCATCTTGGAAGTGGTTTTCCGTGATTTCCCACTTCTACTCCAGGCAAATGCTGGGATGATACCTAACTGAATGCCACGGCCACATTCTTCCCAATCCACACCTGAATTACAAAAACACACGTCATTACACACACCATGCCATGCTATGTGGAGCAGTAATTTGGTCAACGCTACAGTCACAAAATAAGCGACTGAATGTAGTCGAAATGGAAATGCTAAGATTGATGTGAGTTGTTACGAGAAAAGACCACATCAAGAACACCTTAATACGAGGCAGAATAGGTGACTCAAGTATCCATGATACTCCAAGAAAGGCGATTGCTCTGGTATGGTCATGTTAAGCGCAGGGATGAGAACTAAGAAAGAAGAAGAGTGCTTGACCTTAAGGTGGAAGGAGGGAGGGAGAGGGGAACACCTAGAAGAAGATGGATGGACAGCGTGCGAGAGGAACCCGCAGGGAAGAAGTTACAAGAGAACACCATCTGGGACTGAGGGAAATGGAAAAGATGTGTCAAAAATGTCGACCCCGCGTGAGCGAAAAAAGACGAAGAAGAAGGTGAAGATTGTTCTTGTTGTTGTTTAAGTATTCAGTCTTTTGACTGGTTTGATGCAGATCTACATGCCTCCCTGTCCTGAGCTAATCGTTTCATCTCTACATAGCTACCACAACCTACGTCCGAGGTAATCTGTTTAACATATTCTAACCTTGGTCTACCCCTACAGTTCTTGTCCTCGACCCTTCCTTCCATAACTACTAAGATTGCTATTCCTGGGTGTCTTAGTGTGTGTCCTACCAACCTATCTCTTCCCTTCTATAGCAGTCGCCAGAAATATCTCTCCTCTCCCACTCGTCTTAATACCTCTTCATTTGTAACCCTATCTACCCATCTGATCTTCATCATTCTCCTGTAACACCACAAATCAAACGCTTCAATTCTCCTCTTTTCTGCTGCACCATTAGTCCAAGTTTCACTTCCATAGAGTGCCACGCTCCAGACAAAGGCTTTCAAAATGACTTCCTAACACCTTAATCTATATTCGATGTCAACAGATTCCTTTTCTGTAGAAATGCTTTCCTTGCCTGAGCTAACCTACTTTTCAGATCCTCTTTGCTTCGTCCATCACTGGTTATTTTGCTTCCTAAGTAACAGAAGTCTCCTACTTCCTTTAGCTTTTCACCTGACAATTTGATGTCCATAGAGGATTCTGATTTATTTCGGCTGCATTCCAATATTTTTGTTTTACATTTATTACTTTTCATCATGAATTCTTTACTCAAGACGGAGTCCATACCATTCGAAAACTCATTCAAATCCTCAGGCGTGACGGCCAAGATGACTAGGCCTATGACATTACATACTCTCAAATAACACAGGTTTACAGATAAATTCTACGCATAACCAAGTATACGGGGCTAAATGAGACGATGTCTAAGCCCTGAAATTAAGCATCAACAACAACGTTTAATATTACGCTCGTTCAAGAATTACGTAAATAATCTGCGTTAGTAGTTTGTCGTGGACCACGACGACCATGGCGTCTTCCTAACACACAGCGTACTGCAAAATTGCTGAGATATGACCTATGAACCATACACTGCGGCCGAGAGTACCAACGCGCCAGCTCGTGCGTCCTTGGCATCAAAAGAGCAAGGTTTCGAATCGTACCTTGGCCGACCTGAACATGATTTTTCCATTAACACCACCAAGCAAATGCCGGGACTGTTACTTTCAACAGGTGCACGGCCGACTTTCTTCCAAAATCCTTTTCTTGGACCTTTCTAGACCCAAGTTAGTGGTCGCCTGTCCCCATCCCCAGTTGTATCTCCTAGCAAAGTGGGTTCAGCTCCAAGACACCATTCTTGTGGCAGTAGAGGAATGCTCCCTCTTTAATTAGATCCAAGTTGGAGGTCGCCTGTCACCATTCCCAGTTTTATCTTCATAAAAAATGTGTTTAGCCGCAAGACGCCGTCCTTGTGGCAGTATAGGCATGATCCCTCTTTAATTAGACCCAAGTTAGCGGCCGCCTGTCACCATCCCCAGTTGTATCTCCTATTAAGGGTGTTCAGCCATAAGACACCATCCTTGTGGCAGTAGAGGAATGATCCCTACATAATTAGACACACGTTAGTGGTTGCCTGTCACCATCCCCAGTTGTATCACCTATCAAAGTGTGTTCAGCTCCAAGACACCATCCTTGTTGCAATAGAGGAATGATCCTTCCTTAATTACACCCAAGTTAGCTGCCACCTGTCACTATCCCCAGTTGTATATCCTATCAAAGTGTGTTCAGCTCCAAGACACCATCCTTGTTGCAATAGAGGAATGATCCTTCCTTAATTACACCCAAGTTAGCTGCCGCCTGTCACTATCCCCAGTTCTATATCCTATCAAAGTGTGTTCAGCTCCAAGACACCATCCTTGTTGCAATAGAGGAATGATCCTTCCTTAATTACACCCAAGTTAGCTGCCGCCTGTCACCATCCCCAGTTGTATCTCCTATCTATGAGAGTTCAGATCCAAGACACCGTCCTTAGGATGGGAGAAGGATGATCCCTCGCAGATTCCGTGGGTGAAACCCAGTCGGGAAGGAAAGCGATTTAAAATAAAATGTGCTATGAATGAATGCGAATACAAAATGCTGAATTACAGACACCCTTGCTTTGTGCTATTATACGAGGGCTATTCCAAAACTAAGGTCCGGTAAAAAAACATCCAAAATCAAAATTGTTTCCAAAACAATTGTTTTATTGACATTCCTTTCGTCTTTCTCTATTTTTCTACATAATTTCCATACTTATTTACACGTTTTTCACATCGTTCCACAAGCTTTTGAATGCCTAAGTCGTAGAACTCAGCCGCCTGCGAAGCTAACCAGTCTTAAAACAGCTTCTTTCACTTCATCATCTGTGTCGAAGCGCTTGCCGCCAGGAAACTCCTTTAGGTAGCGGAACAGATGGAAATCACTTGGCGCCAAGTCCAGACTGTACGATGGGTGGTCCATCTGTTCCCATCCATATTTCTTGATTAGAGTTTGCGTGTCATTCGCAGTATGGTGTCTGGTATAGTCATGCATCAACAACACTCCAGACGACAAAAGTCCACGTCGCTTATTCTGGATTGCACGTCGAAATTTAGTCAGGGTAGCGCAGTAGGCGGCTTTATTGATCGTTGACCCTGAAATAGTGAATCGTCGATCTTCACGAATTTTGTCATCAACCGCATGAACCAACTCGTCTGAAATCACTGATGGTCTGCCAGAGCGGGGTTCATCGTTCACATTTTCCCGTCCTTCATTAAAGGCTCGCACCCACTTGCGCAATTTACTGTCACTCATTATGCTAGGGCCGTACACTTCAGTAACCTGCCGATGAATTTCTGCCGCAGAAATGTTTCTTGCGGACAGAAACCGAATCACTGCCCTTACTTCACAATCGGCGGGCTGATTAATTGTCTTAAACATTGTGAACTGACACTATCAACAGCACACAGCAACAGTAACAACGCTACTGGCGGCTTTTGCCGCGCAAGGCATGCCAGGAGTCGGCGCGCATGCGTGTTTTGCCCTTGGCGACGCTTTCAAATATTTACGGCGAATCGGACCTTACTTTTTGAATTACCCTCGTAATTTGCAACTGTACAGTAAAGTATCAGGAACTTGTTATGGCAAGTTCTTGGAAGATCATTCTGTAGCAGCAGGTGATAGGGAGGAATGGGTCAGATTTTACGGGAAATGTTGTATATTAACCTGTTTAACAATTTACTGTGACTGCTATATGACACAGGTGAGTGCCCTTTATAGGTCTCGGGGTAGGTATTGCGACTTCGGATTGACAGCTGCTTTGTTCGATTCTGGTAAATAGTACATTATGCAACGAGCCTATAATGGCAATAATTACTGTAAGAGTGTCTTAATTACCATTATTGGCGAGTTTGACGATAATTATAACTTTATTATATGTTTTAACATAAATATTCATACATATCTGTTGAGATTCAGTCACTTGAATGTTGTGATCGGAGTGCGAGCGCTGGGTTTGATATCTCTGTTTTCCAAGTTCTCTGACTGACCGACGCATGCGCCCTGTGTGCTTGGCAATGCCATACATATTCTTTGATGTCATATGTTTACAGTCTGCCGAAGTGCACCAGCATTCAGTCAAACTGTCACCGAAGTCGTTTGAAAGCAATGCGCTGTGTAGAAATTGGAGTTGGGGATATTAAGGTACAGTGCTATTTCTTGTCTCATATTCGCCAGTTTATTTACGCGAACATATGGAGGGTGCACTTTCCCTGTCGGCAATGTATATAGACATTTTGGATTTTGAGCGCATGCGCGAAGGTATCCTTACGTAATTGGTCGATGAATGAGCTCTGATTGGCTAGAGAAACTGTATCATAATGAAAACTTGTACTATAATGAGCCTCATTATGATACAGTTTTCTGACACATATTGTTTACATTTCGACACCGTCGAACATAAAATAATTAATTCTGGTCTGGATATTGGAGCAAGGAATACTCAAGCCTCATGAGGCAAAACTCAGCTGACCTAGAAGGGTGGTAATCTCTGGTAGATAGAAGTATGAAATCGAGACTATACGCTATGTTTAACACTTACACTAATCGGCCAGCATGGAGAGAAGTAAGCAGGGCAGAACATCCGCATAATATTAAGGGACGACCACAGCGTACAAATTATGGGATATATTTTTAGCCTACTTTTCTCATTTTGCAAAAATGAGGAAAAAGTAGTCTGATGAGATCGATCCCGGAAAATGTGTGTCTGTCTGCCTGTCCGTCTGTCTGTCTGTCTGTCTGTCTCTCTGGCTGTGTGTGTGCTCCCCCCCCCCCTCCTATCAACTCCTAAACAGCTACAGCTATCGAAACCAAATTTGGTAAGAGTAAAGATCTATACCTGAATATCTCTCCGCCATATTTGTAATTGACGTCAGTGCTACCAACTGCTGAAAAATCGCCATTGTAATTTGAGCTCTATGTTGGATATCTCAGAAGTTTTGCATGCGAACTATTCCAAAATTGGCACACATATAGACAATAGCATTCCAGATTAATTTTCTGAAGACCATACATGCCAGTATTGCCAACCTGATTCTAAGCCTGCCAATATGTCCAATTTCTAAATGCAAGTAGCTTTTATTCTATCGATTGGATTTCAAGCAGATTTCGTATGTACTATGTGTACTACAGCAGATATGACTGTGCGTATTCAAATGAGCCACCAGGGCTGTCAACTGTTAATAAATGCTCTCTCTATATTTTAATCCTAATATCAATATATCAAAAAGTATACAAGCCAACAGCTCTAAACTTTGCACACGTTTAGTACCTGTCAGTCTACCTTAGTTTGGTGTAACTTATATACATGAGTGCTGCCAACACGATTCTAAGCCTGCTGATAAGTCCTATTTTTAAGTGCATACAGTATTACTTCTATACTAACAAATGGATTTCAACCAAATTTCGTATGTGCTTTGTGTACCATAACAGTTATGACTATGCGTATTCGTAAGAACCATAAAGGCTGTCAACTGTTAATACATGCTCTCTCTATTTGTTTAATCCTAATATCAATATATCAGAAAGTATGTAAGTTATCAGCTCTAAACATTGCACACGTATAGTACCTGACATTCTAGATTAATTGGAGTAACTAATATATCTCAGTGCTGCCAACATGATTCTAAGCTTTCTGATAGTTTCAATTTTTAATTTCATGTAACTTCTATACTAACAAATGGATTTTATCCAAAATTGGCACTATGATAGGTCGTAATATTTCAGTTTAATTCTGAGCATCACAAACATGGCTTTGTTCCCAACATGATTTTACACGCACTGATTAATCCAATATCAAACAGCATGTAACGTCCATACTATTCATTACACTTCAACCAAATCTTGTATGTGCATTCGATACCTTTAGAGATGGAACTAAGAATATATTCAGAGTCACCAGGGCTGCCTACTGTAGTACGTTACTCTATTACTCTATTACTTGATTTCGCCATTATTCTTGATATGTCTATATAGATTGGCATCAATCTGAAATTTTATGAAAAGTAGGCTCTTTAATTCGTCATGGAACAACTTGTTTTAATTAATCGTGGCTTTGATAATTGGAACCCATTACCTGCCACAGTCTCAGAGCCTTTCCCCTAACATATTGATGTGATTAAGAGAAGACTGATATTACTGTCGGTAATTTTCTGTAAGTGTATAATTTGCCATCAGGGATTTACCCCCATTTCCGTATAAAGTTAATGAATGAAAAAAAGTGGAAATTTCGTAATGGTTCCAAATTTAAGGCCATAACCACCTCCTTCCAAATCCTAGCATCAAGTACAAATGTACACTACTACAGTCGTCACAATAGCACTGGTTATTACCCTAATACTAACACGTGGGGCACTTGTGACAAAACATAATTATGTAGATCAAAGTGCTGTTTTAGTGGCTTCGGTGGCGTAGTTGGTAGCATGCTGAGCTTCAATGCCCATGATCGTGGATTTTTAAGAGCGTTAAAAATCCCTCAGTATGCCTTCCTTCGGAGGGGAAGTAAAGCCGTCAGTCCCATGCCATACATTTATGGCATTTCAAAGAACCTTCCACTAATTACACTTGTGTGAAGCTAAATTATAGATTGAATTTGAATAACGTTCTTAGTTTCCAACGTTTGTCGCCAGGAGCCAACTGCGGTGGCATATAGAAACTAAGTTCTGAACTAGTAGCCGTCGACGGTGGCGTTTGGCGACAAATATAGGAACTACTTGAAAATTCAATGTCTGTAGTCCTTACTTTTTTATCGTATGGCTTTTAGTGCCGGGAGTGTCCGAGGACATGTTCGGCTCGCCAGTTTTTGTAGCTGCTTCGTGACGGGCACCCAATGAGTGAGCTACAAGTACAGTTGGGGAGGTAATTTGGAATGGAAGGTAGCGGCTGTGGCCTATAGTTAGGGACCAACCCCGGCATTTGCCTGGAAGGAAGATGGGAAACCACAGAAGACCATCTTCAAGGTTGCCGGCGGGGGGATTCGAACCTCCTCACCTCCCGGATGTGAGCGACTGCCAGCAGTCATGCCGTAAAGACCACGGCTAACTCACCCGGTTCCTTACTTATTGAAAACAGATAACACACACTAATACAGCCATCACAATTAACACCGGTTATCAGACAGATTCTACACACACCCAAAGTACACGGGGCTACATCACAGCGTTGTCGCAGCCCCTAAACGGAGGAGCCATATCTTGGGATAAAATATAACAAACAACGTCATGACTAAAGTTGAATTGGAGACAACCTATTATTTGCGTTGTCTGACCGTAGGTTGGATACCCCTGATTTCTACTTCCTCACCCGATGCCAAGTTACTCTCTCTACACTCCTTGTCATTAAAAAACAAGTAGTTCCGTGACGAACTAAAGAGCTTACTTTTCTTCAAATTATATAGACAGTTGGCAGACCTGGTGACTCGAAATATATTCTTAGTTCCATATCTTAAGGACCACGATGCACATGCAAAATTTGGTTGTGATCCACTAGATCGTATGCACGTTACATGTACTTAAATAATGAATTTATCAGCATGCGTAAAATCAAGTTGGCGACACTGCCATAAATTGGATGCGCAAACTTAAATTGAAATATTATGATCTATATATGTGCCAATTTTGAAAGAACTTCATGCATTAGTATGGAAGTTACATGTGATTCAACATTAAACCTATCAGCACGCGTTGAATTATGTTGGCAGCACTGTCGTATATCGGTTACTGAAAATTAACCTACATTTGCAGGTACGATATGTATGCAAAGATTAGAACTGTTGGCCTGCATAATTTCTGATATATTGAGATTAGGATAAAAATGTATAGAGTGTAATTTTCAACAGTTACCAGCAGGGGCGGATCTATGGGAGGGCGAGGAGGGCGACCGCCCAGGGCCCCGCGACATGGATTGTTATAAATTTAATTGATTAATTAATTCTATTTTTCAAACTTTTCAGACTAATTTATAATTCATATTCTTTTTTCAGTACATCTATGACCTCCCGTGACTGTTTAGCAAGTTTAGATTTCAGTGAAATGATACAAGACTTCAGCCGGGAGAAAAGTCGCAAAGTAATATTTTAATATTTCATAGTTTACATAATCTTCTTCAAGGGGACTTAAAGGTTTCTTTCATATTACAAAAAAAATTGTACTGTAGTGTTTTCAAAATATTGTAACTATTCTGTATTTTATTATTATTATTATAAAACTATTTTCCATTTGATTTGATTTTTTTAATTATTTCCTATTGTTGTGTGCCCCAACTTATCATATCGCCCAGGGCCCCACAAGGCCTGGATCCGCCACTGGTTACCAGCCCTGTTGACACTACAAAAAAATGCATATTCATATGTGGGAGTGACAGTGGCATGTAACAAGAAAGAGTGGGAATTCCAAAATTCCTTGGCGTGTAATCAAGCTGCCAATCCCGAGAAGACAAATATCGTGTGACTGACAATATACATTATTCAATGCTGAGACTTGAGATACAATCTGCGATAACTGTAACACTGACTCATTTCGTGTAACCGCTACTCGACACTTACATAATGTATCAACACTTTCTAGTGACTCGCTGTTCGTGCTTACTTGACACTCAGGGTGCGTATTGTACTTTATGCTGAGGAGAGGGCGTGTACTAAGCCTCCGTGGCTTAGGTGGCAGCACGTCGGCCTCTCACCGTGGTTCAAATCTCGGTCACTCCATGTGAGATCTGTGCTGGACAAAACAGAGGCAGACAGGTTTTTCTCCGGGTACTCCGGTTTTCTCTATCAAAATTTCATTCCAGCAACACTCTCCACTATAATTTCATTTCATCTGTCATGCATTTAATCATTGCCCCTGAGGAGTGCGTCAGGCCTCGGCAGCCGGCACAGTTCATATCCTTGCCGCTAGATGGGGGCTTCATTCATTCCATTCCTGACCCGGTCGGAGACTGGAAGCAGGCTGTGGATTTTCATTCAGAGGGCGTGTACTGCTCGGGTCTATAGAGCGTCTCAACCTCAAAAGACAGTATGGAATTAAATGTAGTATTTGCCTCTCACTCGCACTCCTATGTCCTGCAATTAGCTTCGTCCTCTTCTACCCCGGCGATGTTGCCATTTCCCAATAATTGAAAGTGACAAATCTAAGAAAATGTTTGCGTGGTATTATAGAGAATTTCCCGCTCTTTATGATGGTGTAAAAATAAAATCCATAAATAATTAACACATGGCCCAATTTTCACAATTACGATATTTTAGCGCGAATCTATATTTTTGCATTTATAAAACTTATCACGCCATAGATAATGAACTAATGATCGCAACAGATCAAGAATTTATTTTTAGATTGCCTGATGTTGGTAGAAGATACCCTACTTCTCAGGGCAGTAATTATTTTCATAATAAGAAAGTTATGATTTTTTTTTCTTAAATGTTACTTGAAAAATATGGGATTGTGTCACATAAAAGTTAGCTAGCGAGAAAGTTTTTTGCTGTTGACTTTACGTTGGTGACTAAGCGAGAAGAAATGTTCATTAATGTCTGAAATAGTTTTTAAAACAAACCAGAGCTCAATATTAGGTAGCATTCATAAGTTATAGCACTTCGCTTAGTCCTCACGCTCAGCGCTGACGCACCGGAACTTTGTTTACTAACGTGGCCCGCAGGCTATCTCCCCCGACTATGTTTGAAGGCGGGTAGGTGATGATGTGAAGTAAAACTATGAAATTAAGTGGATTTTGTGTTCTTTATAAATTGTCCGCCACGTTGCGTTCTTGACTGTCACTGTGCTGTCACTGTGGAGGCCCGGGTTTGAATCCCGGCTCTGCCAAGAAATGCAATTCTGGTCTGAGGGCTGGAACGGGGTGTACTCAACTCCATGAGACAAAACTGAGAAGAGGCGGGTTCGATTCCTACCTCAGCCATCCTCGAAGTGGTTTTCTGTAATTTGCCTTTGTTCGTCCCGGGAATTAACAAGGGTTCGTTAATGGTGCAGAGTTAACGTTTCTGTGCCAAAAAAGAACACGGTAGACTCACACGACAAAATGACAGGTGAAGTATATGAAAAGTGGTTCGCCGAGCAATATTGTTGCTCAATGTTCCCGAAGGATCTAGCCTAGTAATAGACAATGTAGGCTATAACAGCAGATAAATATGTTCTTGCTTGTCACCTTACCACACCACCATACCACAGTGAACTTAATCCCATCGAAATGGTATGGGCGCAAGTGAAGAACTATACAAAATTGAACAACGTCTCGTTCAAGAAACAAGAAATGAATAATTTAATTAGGGCTGCATACCCCCACTTGACCGCACAAAATTGGGTAAATTACGTGGACCACAATACAGTATATTATTATTATTATCTCATATTATAATTTATTATAACCTATGATATTCGAGAAAAAGGCCTTATCATATTCATGAATAATTGAATAATTGAAAATTATAAATTATTATAATGTGTGCATTAAAATCGCGCTCTGAGCTTCGGTGTATCACAATCTAAATATTGTACCGTCTTTCGCTTCAAGGCGTGAGGTACAGTTATATACAACAAACAAATATTTTGGAAATTTCCCGAGTTTTGCGTGAAAGCACGCCTGTATACGAGTTATGTTACATCATGTGCCCGGCCTTGCAGAACTTTGTATACGCAGCAGATCTGGCATCAGCGCGCTCCATTTAATGCGTGCTGTATTTTAAGGTAGAGACGTACTATAGTAAGCTGCGTGAACCTGAGAGGAATGTACATCGCGGACTATGAGAAGTGGTGGTGACGAGTGATGATGTTTCTCGGTCCTTGCGTAGTAACAGAAGCAAATACATTAGTCGGTGACTCACCCACTCATTCGCAACGCCACACTGGCTTCAGAAAGACCCTATGTAGCAGTATTGGAATAGACGAGAATGCCAGGTAACACGGCGGGCTGTCGACAGGCTTTTCAATTCTCGCCTGCTCCTTCCCTGCCTCTGCCCTTCATCCCGCATATTCACAGAGCTTAGACCCGAGCAGTAGCTGAAGGCTAAACATGCACTTAAGGGGGCCGGTACTGCTCGAGTCTAAGCTCTTTGAACTAGCGGGGTGAGGGGAAAGAGCAGGGAAGGGTCAGGCGAGAAGAGAAGGGTCTGTGATATCTGGTATTCCTTTCTATTCCAATACTGCTACCATCGGGCCGTTGCTCAAACCACTGTGGTGTTACGGACGAGTGAGTGAGTCACCGACCAATGTATTTGGTTCTGTTACTGCGCACGGACCGGGAAACCTCATCACTCGTCACCACCACTTCCCGTAGTCCGCGATGCACATTCCTCTCAGGTTCACGCAGCTTAGACCCGAGCAGTACACCTAACAGCTTGAAAAATGCAATTTTTCATATTAATTTTTAGCCTACTTTTCACATTTGTCAAAAATGTTGTTGTTACCCTAATGTCAATATATCAGAAAGTATGCAAGCCAAAAGCTCCAAACTTTGCACACGTATAGTACTTGGCATTCTAGATTAATTTGGAGTAATTAATATACGTCAGTGCTGCCAACATAATTCTAAGCCTGCTGATAGGTCCAATTTTAAAATGCATGTGACTTCTATACTAACTAATAGATTTCATTCAAAATTGGCACAACAATAGATCATATTATTTCAGATTATTTCTGACCAACACATGCATGACGTTGTTGCCAACATGATTTTACGCTCGCTGTTAGATCCAATGTTTAACTGCATGTAACCTCCATGCTATCCATTGTATTGGACTTACAACCAAATTTTGTATTCTGTACCTTAAGAGATGGAACTATGAATATATTCAGTCACCAGGGCTGCCAACTGTAGTGCTCTATTAGGCTACATTATACCAGGTATACTGTGTTTCGAACTAATTAGAAATTTCGATATTACCAACTTAATTTCGTCATTATTCTAGATAGATCCATATTACTTACTCTCTTGCGGTCAGAATCGCTAAAGCGATAGAAAAGTGATAGGAGTCTGGTGCCCTATTGGGCTCCTTTCACTCCATTGTTATTCGGCGTAAATATTTATTTATGGATTATTATGATTATTATAGAAATTTTAAAAGTGACTCCCTCAGTGCATTACGAGATAATGCATTAGAGGGAGAGATTAGTCCTTAGGTAATGGTTGTCGCGAAGATTTAATAACTTTACTTTGATTATTTTCTTAAGGAGATTGAGAGTAAGAGGTTTTAGTATGTGCCTGAGGAGCTGCGGGTTCGAACTTGGGTCAGCGGCAAGGCTATGAACCGTCCGACTCGCAGCGGCACTAGTTGTTGGTACACTCTGTTCGCTCTGTCATGGCCTGGCAGCAGTCGCTTCAGCGAGGTTGATAATAATAATAAAGGGTGAAAATTTTTTACTAATGAAGAATGATAGACCTCTAGATAGGTTTGGTTTTATAGAAGGAGAAATTAATAGACCTTTAGTAGGTTTGGAGTTTAAGAGATAATAATAATAAAAAGCCTCAGTTGTGTGGTATTGTTAATTTGTATGTGATTTTATATGGCTATGGTTGAGAGCTGTTGGAGCAATAACACTAATTTTAAAGATATTTCAATTCAAAACCTGATAGTCATCGCCGCGAATAAATTCGTACGATTCTCGTTCAACGCACATCGTTTTTGAAATCCTCATTTATTGACCACTTTTTTATACCTGCTGGAGGACCCTTTTCTCCCGCGGGCCACTCCCGAGGCACTCCTCTGATATAGATTAATCATTGGCATGAATCTTAATTTTTAAGAAAAGTAGGCTCTTTAGTTCGTCACGGAACTTCTTGTTAAAATACAGTATAATCCTAGACAAAAATCAATGGTCACCTCAAAATATCACAATTCATAACAGCAGAATATGTAAAACTAATTGCTTTAAATACCTAGGAGATGTTGGCAACTCTGCTTGTCCTTAGCTGTTTTGTTTTGAAAGGAGGCTCTGTAATTGAAAGTAACAGCTTAAGACAACAATGCAAATTTTAGGTTATGGTGATTGTTGGTGCAATATATTGTTAATAGGGAGTGGCTAGGGAAGAGAAACTAGTTAGTTATTGTTGTTTTAAGGGGCGGAACAGCGAGGTCATTTGCTCCTAAATGTAGCTATTTCTCAACGATAATTTCGAAATGTTATTATACAACAAAATTAAATCGTTGCTTCCTTCATCATTTAGCGCCGTGCAGAGTAAAATCAGATTGTGTATCGATAATGGGGAACAACAATGACATTTCTTCTCGTAAAGTTGCAGTTTATAATGCTCTTCTGGATGAAGGTAGATTTAATAAAAACAAGTGATTTAGTTTAATTATTATTATTAGCGTATGGTACACCACAAAACAAACAACATAAACAATATATATACATACAAACAATAGGTAGCACATTACAACTGTAACAATCATGCAAGGGAAAGGGTGTTCAAAGATTAATGTCTAAATTTTCTAGCCGTCTTATGGCTTCAGTAGAGGCTATTACAAAGTCCTGTGTTGATCCAGTGAATGCCCTACTAATACACTCAGTGACAATATGGTTCATAGTCTGTCTATCTGCACCACAATCCCAGGTTGGGGAAGATCGCATACCCCATTTAAACATCATTGATCTGCATCTCCCGTGATTAGTGTGGACTCTGTTGAGAGTTACCCATGTCTTGCGGGGCAAATCAAATCCAGCTGGCAGATTTCGAATGTTGAACAGTCATTGCATTGGAGCTACGCTGTTCCACTCTTTTTGCCAATCAGCTTTTAGATCATAAACCTTCCTAACCAGTTCCTGTGCTGTTTGAATAGGTGGAGATCTTGACTTGAGACGGCTATATCTGGTGCTAGCATCTTCATGAATGGGGAGTTCAGGATTGGCCAATATCTTGTTGTATTCTCTGACCAAGTTATTCAGTCTTCTAATTCTAGGCGGTTCTATGTGACTAAGTACAGGCGACCAGAAAAGAGGGGTAGATTTTATTGTGCCACTAATAATACGCATTGTCTCATTCAGGACTGTCTAATAACACTAACCAACAGTGAAAATGCTTCCGAAACATAAACATTCATTTCTAGTTTATTCGATCATGGGAAATACGAATATGACATTTAAAATGCTGAGTTAGCTCTACAGTATGTTCTGAGATATAACGATATTTCATTAAATTGAGAGACTTTTGAAAAATACTTGAGACTTTTTATTTAAATAGATTGTAGGTTGGTAATCCTTATTAAAGGTATCCTGAGTCATTGTCAGCTATAGTTTGTTTATTGTTTGTGAATAATCTTTGTTTTCTTCTTCTTATGGGACAGCAGGCATAAGTCTTCACATTACAACAGAATGGCCTGGTCTTCTAGGAAAGGGGCCGATAACCTTGATGTTAGGCCCCTTAAAACAACAATTATCATCATCATCATCTTCTAGGGAAACTTTGTGCCCTGGAGAAAAAACGTAATTCACCTGTACATAGAGTGAATTAAAACAATTGTTACTTCTGTTGTGTACAGATATATTAATATAATATTGTTTTTTTACTACAGAAGTTTTTTTATCGTATGGCCTCGGATGCCGGGTGCAAGCTTTGTTATTTGACACCAAGAGGGCAGCTTGCATGTCGAATTTCCTTGTTACTTGAAGCACTATGAAAGTCAAGGAGGTTAGGATATCTAAGCTACTTGACACCGGGGGACACACCCCCCATTGCAAATAAATGAATGAATGAATGAATGAATAGCGCTTTCTAGTAGAGAAATGAGGAACTTTGTGTTGGTGGAAACTCCCGAGATTAATTTTGCCATTATGAACACGGCCTACTGAATTGAAATGGGTTCTTTGACATGTCAACATCGTATGACATGCGTGTCGTAAATTTTGCTGCCTATCAAATATCACTTACCACGACCAGGAGCGAACTTACCAGCTTGGGGTTAGTAGACCGACACGATAACCACTCGCCCACTGTGGCAAGCTAAAAAAAAAACACTACAGAAGTGCATGTATCACAAGTAGTGTATCAAAACAACTAGCGCTAATAAACAAATTCTAAGGTCATATTCGGCTTTCCTGACCCAAATTTAGTTTATAAAAACTAGTATATTTTGTAAAAGAAGCAAATAAAAAGCTGTGTTTTGCTTCCTATCGGGTGATAGAGGACATAACTAGATTTCTCACAGAATCAGAGAAGGTGGGTTTGATAGTCAACGACTCAAAAACAAAATAAAAGTCCTCTCGGCACGCAGGAAGGCGGAGGTAGATTTCACCGGACAAACTTGGGGATATGCCAAAATAGGCAGAATATGCAGGTTTTCGTAGAAGGATCAGACCTCATTTATTGCGTGAAAGTATTTTATAATTGGAGCTTAATTAACTTTGTTTTTCGTCATTTTATGCATATTTTAAACATTTTATTGTCTTATGGGAACGGTAACCTTCTTGTCATTTGGGGTCCATTTTTATACTTGTGGTCACACTGTCCTTATGCAAGGTTTCGTCACTGATGTGTAACTATGTAACGGTCTGTTACTTCTTCACGCAAAATTATATCTCCCGCAGAGATTTTGGTTGGTTCCTCAGTTAAGGGGCTGCGACAACGCGGTCATGTAATCCCGTGTACTTTGGGTGAGTGTAGAATCTGTCTGATAAACGGTGTGAATTGTGATGGCTGTATTGGTCTGTAATTCAGGTAAGGACTGCAGACGGTCAATTTCAAGCAGTAGTTCCTATTGTTGCTAACAGATACTACCGTCAACGACACCTAGCTGCGAACTTGGCTACTAGATGCCACCGCAACCAGCAACTCGCAACGAACGTTGGAACTTCCCCTCCAAAGGAAAGCATACTGAGGGATTTTTAGCGCTCTTGGAAAATCCGACGATTTCGGCCGGCATTGAACCTGCGATCTTGGGCATAGAAGTTCAGCATGCTACCAGTTACGTCACCGAAGCCGCTTCAGACTTAGTTAGATGGAAATCTGAATCTGATCTCGTGCAAGTGCGTTGTCATGGCAACGTCTGTTGGCTCATCAATTTAGTAGTGTTGCCATGGCAACCTCTGATAGCTCTTGGCATTTTCTTATAATTCCGAAATCATTTTTCTCATCCCTTGGCGTAATGGTGGGTCATATCAATCATTCTTTCAGACAAAAGTTTTAGGTAATTATTAGGGGAATATTGTCCATTTTGTACGGTTTTGATATTGTGCCTATTATGAGAGATATGATTAATGTTTCCCGAAAAACCCACTTTTTCCCACCCCTTTGGTCAATGGTTGGTCCTATAAAAAAAACTCCTCAAACATAAATTTTTGGGCTTTATTCGACACATAGTATGAACTTTGAACGGATTCGATATTTCACATATTAAGAGAGTTATAGCAATATTTCACTTTTTCGAAAAAAGACCCCCATTTTCACTCCCTTCGACCGTTTTAGCCCAGTAACGAACTCGACCGAGATTTTATAGGTATACATATTCGGTAAAAAATTCAAAGTGATTGGTGCGAAATTGCGGTAGTTATATATACAAATATATAAACTTTTGAACTGACGGTGGTTTTGGGGTCTGGGGGATGTGAAACGCGAAGATATTTCGAAATTTTCCGGAATTCGAAACATGGTAACCATTGCAATAGTTAGCTTTCTAATGAAACCTACCTAATATCTGAGGGCGTCTCGTCGGACAAACAATCTTAATAGCATCAATATTGATGGGCATAATTTTGAAATGGTAGAGGATTTCAAATATTTAGGATTGTCGTAAGAAGCATACATTGATTGACTTGAGTGTTGGGAACAAAGGTGGCAGAGTTGAGGGGGAGGAGTGGAAAGCAGGGAGTGGGATGGATGAGTGAGTAGAAAGTGCCGTTCTTATTTGTGAAGAAAACAGAAAATATCATAGGTCTAACACGGTCTACGAAATGAAAAACAAAAAACAATATAAATTCGCTAACTCCGGGTTTCGCGATTGAAGCCCATTTTAGCCATTGTCAAGACAACGAACACCGGGCTTTTGGACTTTTTAGGCTTTATTACAGCGAATAATTAATTTTATCATCTCTGATAATTATATGCGTGTGTGTGACTGCATTTTGGCATGGAAGCAGGTCATATTTTGTCAAAATTCGGATTTTTTACCTAAAAGCGCAAAAATATTCAACCTTTTTTGATTTTTTTACAGTGTATCAATTTACATTTTTGTGGGTACCTAAAATATTATTCTGCATACAAATAAATGTTAATAAGCCAAAAACAACCAGATTCTGACCACTCGTTTGCGATTTATATGCGTACCAGGAAAATTCTAGGTTTCTCCAGGTTTTTCCAGGATATTTCAGGTATCCCATCAAGGAGGCCGTTTGACTTTTAGGATTATCTTATTTAAAGGTACTTACAACTATTTTTTTCATATCCGGACTTGCTATTCTAAATCTCCGGGTTAAACTTTAATTGCACTGGGCTATTTTCGAAGAGGAATGAGATAGCAAAAGAAGTAAAGCAAAGGATAACTTCAGCGAATCGTGTTTTCTATAGCTTGGACATTTGTTATCAAATCACGTTTGATTTCACAGGAAAATAAAGTACACCCTGGGCACAAAGTCCCGTTACCCCTATACATTTCAAGAAATACATTGATTTTTTTAACATTTTCTGTTTCTGATATAATCAATGGCTGATACTAGTGACTATAGCATTGAAGAACGCATTGTCACAAGCACTTGGGTTCATGAGAGACCAAGAACAGGGAAAACGTTGGAACAGGTGCATACTGACTTTGATCAGCGATTCGGACGACAACCTCCTCAAAAGACAACACTTTCACGTTGGGAAAAGAAACTCTTCGCTACAGGCAACGTGAAGGACAAACCAAGAAGTGGTCGACCATCAACAAGAGAGGAACAATGCCGAGAAGTCGTGGAGTCAGTGGAAAGATCACCAACTAAGTCAACTCTTAAACGATCCGCGGAACTGGGTATACCCCGGTCAACTCGGCGCAAACACATGAAACATGACTTAAAGTTGCACCCATGTCTTTTGAGGAGGCTGTCGTCCGAATCGCTGATCAAAGTCAGTACGCACCTGTTCCAACGTTTTCCCTGTTCTAGGTCTCTCATGAACCCAAGTGCTTGTGACAATGAGTTCTTCAATGTTATAGCCACTAGTATCAGCCATTGATTATATCTGAAACAGAAAATTTTAAAAAATCAATGTTTTTCCTGAAATGTATAGGGGTAACGGGACTTTGTGCCCACCCTGTACATATCTACATGACCTAGGTGTGACCTGTGGTCCTACAGTATATGGCTGTGAGACCTGGTCCACGCTTGAATAACGTCTCTGCGTTTTTGAAGGGAAGGTCTTGCGGAAAAGATATGGTCAACTATATAATACAAAAGCAGAAAGGTGGGAAAGATGATCTCACAAAGATCTTTATCAACGCTTTGGAAAGACGAGCATCAACCGGATTCTGGAGAGGAGGAGGTTGTAATGGTTGGGGCATGTCATTCGAGCTGAGGATTCCATATCCAATCGTGTTTTCTGCTCGACACCAACTGGGAGACGCCCGAGAGGCTGCCCTAGAACGAGATGGAAGGATCGAGCGATAATGTCACTGGTAAAGGTGGCACCAACAGCAACTGTGGAGGATGCAAGGGACAGAGAAAGGTGGAAGACCATCTGCGACCGATACTTGTGAAGAGTCTCAGTCCCTCCTGTGTTGTTTTGTATATGAGTTTTTGCTTTATGCTCTTATTGTCTGTCCTGGGTCTTAATGGCCTGGCAATGCAATAAATGATGATGATTATGTATTTATTTATTTATTTACTTATTTATCGTATGGCTTTTAGTGCCGGGAGTGCCCGAGGACATGTTCGGCTCGCCTGAGTCTGTAGCTACTTCCAGCGGACACCCTTATTAGGGTGAGCTACATGTTCCGTTCAATTTCAAGTACACACATCAAAAACGTTTTGCATCACCTCGGTTCCCAGATCTCCGGCATATAGACGTTGACTGTGTATATTGTATCAAAGATACAGTCCCTTTGACTGTTCATAGATGTCACTAAAACTGCTCAAAGATGTTAACAACCATGCATGAGCAGGGCCTATTAGACGGAGGGAGTACGACAGCCGATCAGTTCCAGTCATTCCACCAGGACGAAGGTACGCTGCTCATGTTGTCTGTAGTTCTACCATGCCTAGAAGGTCAATACCGCAGTTCGATCGCGTCCGCATTGTTACTTTGTGTCAAGAAGGGCTCTCAACAAGGGAAGTTTCCAGGCGTCTCAGAGTGAACCAAAGCGATGTTGTTCGGACATGGAGGAGGTACAGAGATACAGGAACTGTCGATGACAGGCCTCGCTCAGGCCGCCCTAGGGCTACTACTGTAGTGGATGACCGCTACTTACGGATTGCCGCTCGGAGGAACCCTGACAGCAATGCCACCATGTTGAATAATGCGTTTCGTTCAGCCACAGGACGTCGTGTTTCAACTCAAACTGTGCGCAATAGGCTGCATGATGCGCAACTTCACTCCCGACGTCCATGGCGAGGTCCAGCTTTGCAACCCCGACACCATGCAGCGCGGTACAGATGGGCCCAACAACATGCTGAATGGACCCCACAGAATTGGCATCACGTTCTCTTCACCGATGAGTGTCGCATATGCCTTCAACCAGACAATCGTCGGAGACGTGTTTGGAGGCACCCTGGTCAGGCTGAACGTCTTAGACACACTGTCCAGCGAGTGCAGCAAGGTGGTGCTTCCCTGATGTTTTGGGGTGGCATTATGTGGGGCCGACGTACGCCACTGGTGGTCATGGAAGGCTCCGAAACGGCTTTACGATACCTGAATGACATCCTCCGACCCATAGTGCACCCATATCGGCAGAATATTGGAGAGGCATTTGTCTTCATGGACGACAATTCTCGACCTCATCGTGCACATCTTGTGAATGCGTTCCTTCAAGATAACGACATCGCTCGACTACAGTGGCCAGCATGTTCGCCAGACATGAACCCTATCGAACATGCCTGGGATATGTTGAAAAGGGCTGTTTATGGACGTCTTGACCCACCAACCACTCTGAGAGATTTACGCCGAATTGTCGTTGAGGAGTGGGACAATTTGGACCAACAGTGTCTTGATGAACCTGTGGATAGTATGCCACGACGAATACAGGCATGCATCAATGCAAGAGGACGTGCTACTGGGTATTAGAGGTAGTGGTGTGTACTGCAATCTGGACCACAAATGCTGAAAGTCTAGCTGTATGATGGTACAACATGCAATGTGTGGGTCTCATGAGCAATAAAACGAGCTGAAATGTTGTTTGTGTTGATCTCTATTCCCTTTGTATTTAAAGGTTCCGGAACTCTTGGAACCGAGGTGATGCAAAACTTTTTTTGATGTGTGTATATCTACTGGAGTGACATCCTATTGAAAGGCGGAAGCACACTATCGTCATGTTCCGTGACCTCATGCGTACAGTATCGCAATCTAACTTGTCCAGAAAGATGTGCTAAAAGACGTGCGTTGAGGAGCGCCTTCTTGGAATCAGGTCTCCTAACCTGCTATCTGCCTGTTCCGGGAAAGAAAGAAAAATATATCTACTGCACTATTCGGAAATCCTGTGTTTGAAACTCGACGCAGATAACACGTGCCTTGTTAACGGCGCCTCAATTAAACAAAAATGCTGAAATTATAACCGAATATGACCTTATATCACTAAAATATGGCCAAATATGACCAAAACAATAAAAATGGCCGAAATATGCATTTATAGGCAACATCAAATGGCTTTAAACGTGGTCAGGGACCCGCCATTCAAACTTACTTTTCAGATTACGGGTAAAATAAGCTCAGGAAAAAAATATGACTTTTCCTTAACATCCGAAACTTAATGATGATGAAGTAACAGAAGTTTCATACTTTATCTCATCATCTGGCAGTTTGACGTCAGCTTAATATGACGCATAAAATGAAATCTCGAATGTTTTGAAGATTTTCACCATTCTAGAGCCCGTAAGTGAAGAAAAAGAGGCTTCTATACTAAAGAAAACTGTGTCAAGTTCCTGATGACCTTCAAACAATGTGAACCGTGCGAGCGAGACTCGAACTCACGGCTGCGGCCCAGTCCAAGGGTAAGTTACTGTAAGACTAAGCACCTAAGTGAGGGAACATACCGCGTGTTGTTTTGTTTCTCGCGGCTGAAGCAAGTAGGTGGAACTCTGGGAAACAGAGAAAGTTTTGTTTCCAACCAATTCCCACCATTAAATTATTGTCAAACCAGAGTAAGGTCTTGGAAACACTTTTTGTGAGCATTTCATATTTTTTCACAACTTAACCCGTATCTGTTTAATAGGGCCACCGAAATACCGCTGAGTTAATGATGATGTGGGAAAAAACCCGGCGATGAAATCCCGCCATAGAAATGAAACAACCCATAGGTAGAGCCCCGCGTGAATAGAGAAAACATTATCCGCATCCGCTCGACTGTTATCAGCATCCGCCCCGCATCCGCCCGACTGTTATCAGCATCCGCCCCGCATCCACATGACTGTTATCAGCATCCGCCCCGCATCCGCATAACTACTATCAGCATCCGCCTCACAACCACATGACTGTTATCAACATCCGCCCCGCATCCGCCCGACTGTTATCAGCATCCGCCCCGCATCCGCATGACTGTTATCAGCATCCGTCCCACATCCACATGACTGTTATCAGCATCCGTCCCACATCCACATGACTGTTATCAGCATCCGCCCCACAACCACATGACTGTTATCCGCATCCGCCCCGCATCCGCATAACTACTATCAGCATCCGCCCTGCATCCACATGACTATTATCAGCATCTGCCCTGCATCCTCATGACTGTTATCAGCATCCGCCCCGCATCCACATGACTGTTATCAGCATCCGCCCCGCATCCACATGACTGTTATCAGCATCCGCCCCGCATCCACATGACTGTTATCAGCATCCGCCCCGCATCCTCATGACTGTTATCAGCATCCGTCCCACATCCACATGACTGTTATCAGCATCCGCCCCGCATCCTCATGACTGTTATCAGCATCCGCCCCGCATCCGCATAACTACTATCAGCATCCGCCCTGCATCCACATGACTGTTATCAGCATCCGCCCCGCATCCGCATAACTACTATCAGCATCCGCCCTGCATCCACATGACTATTATCAGCATCTGCCCTGCATCCACATGACTGTTATCAGCATCCGCCCCGCATCCACATGACTGTTATCAGCATCCGCCCCGCATCCACATGACTGTTATCAGCATCCGCCCTGCATCCACATGACTGTTATCAGCATCCGCCCTGCATCCACATGACTGTTATCAGCATCCGCCCCATATCCACGCGACTGTTATCAGCATCCGCCCCCATCCACATGACTGTTATCAGCATTCGCCCTGCATCCACATGACTGTTGTCAGCATCTGCCCCACATCCACATGACTGTTATCAGCATCCGCCCCGCATCCACATGACTGTTATCCGCATTCGCATGACTGTTATCAGCATCCGCCCCGCATCCACATGACTGTTATCAGCATCCGCCCCGCATCCACATGACTGTTATCAGCATCCGCCCTGCATCCACATGACTGTTGTCAGCATCTGCCCCACATCCACATGACTGTTATCAGCATCCGCTCCGCATCCACGCGACTGTTATCAGCATCCGCCCCCATCCACATGACTGTTATCAGCATTCGCCCTGCATCCACATGACTGTTGTCAGCATCTGCCCCACATCCACATGACTGTTATCAGCATCCGCCCCGCATCCACATGACTGTTATCCGCATTCGCATGACTGTTATCAGCATCCGCCCCGCATCCACATGACTGTTATCAGCATCCGCCCCGCATCCACATGACTGTTATCAGCATCCGCCCTGCATCCACATGACTGTTATCAGCATCCACCCTGCATCCACATGACTGTTATCAGCATCCGCCCCATATCCACGCGACTGTTATCAGCATCCGCCCCCATCCACATGACTGTTATCAGCATTCGCCCTGCATCCACATGACTGTTGTCAGCATCTGCCCCACATCCACATGACTGTTGTCAGCATCTGCCCCGCATCCACATGACTGTTATCAGCATCCGCCCCGCATCCTGTTATCCGAATCTACTGACATTATAATACAATTTTTAGCCTATTTTCATTTTATGAAAAAATAGGCCTGTGAAATCACCTTTTGTCCGTTTGTCTGTGTGTGCGCGTTTGTCTGTGTGTCGTCCTAATAACTTCTAAACGGCTGGAGCGATTTCAATGAAACTCGGTAAGATCATAGCACCATTCTGGCCGACCCCCACCGTGCATTTCAAATTTTATTGTCTCTCACCAATCCAACATGGCGGATGTGCAAAGTATTTCACCAGCATTCAGTATCACCGAAACTATTACCGATATCACCCTGAAATTGTGTAGGGTGTTAAAGGACACTACTAGATGTTCACCTATGAGACATTCAAAAACCTGGTAACTACAAAACCAACATGGCAGTCAAGCGAAATTGACACTTTTAAGTAGACTTTTCTCGCGATTTAACCATCTAAACGTAATGAAACTTGGTGCAGCAAATGTTTATACACATTGTAATGCGCTGGCATCTAAGTTAGTTCAATTGTTTACATAACCTAAAAATGGCGGCTGTGCGAAATATTTCACTGGCATTCTATATATCCGCAACTTTTACTGAAATTTTGTACAGTGATAAAGGGCACTGGTACAAGTTAATCTATGTAACTTTCATAAGCCTGTAAAGTACAAAACGAACATGGCGGCCAAGCGAAGTTGAAATATTTTAATATACTTTTTTCGAGATTTAACTCTCTGAGCGCAGTGAAATGTGGTACAGAAAATGATTATACATATTATAATGCACTGGCATCTAATTTAGCTCAATTGTTTACATAACCTCAAGATGGCGGCTGTGCGAAATTTTAAAATTAAGTTTTGATTTCTTGTGTCGTATTCGTGCGATCGAAGTGAAAGTTTGAATAATGAAGCTACGCAATAATTTTCCGTTAATGATACATAACTCTATGGCCTATACATATATCAATCCAAAATGGCGAGTATTCGAAATATTTAGACAGTTCTCATTAACTACGAATCTTTTACAGTAATCGTACTGATTTTATGTTCATATAAGCTATGAACATAAGTTCACCTGTAGGACTTTCAGTAACCTGGTGATCAAAAATTTAACATGGCGGCGTCGCGAATTATACATATTTAAATGGACGTTTCTCACGATTTAACCATCCGAGTGCAGTGAAACTTTGCACATTAAATGCTTATTCACATGTTAATCCCCAGGCATTTAATTTATTTCAATTGTATTCTTAACCACAAGATGGCAGCTGTGGGAAATTTTAAAATCTCGTTTTTACTTCTTGTGTTCTAATAATGCGATTGAAGTTTGAATACCACACGTTCACAATAATCTTCATGTAATAGTACATAAATCAAAATCGAACCTGGCGACCATCTGAAATATTTAGACGGTTCTCAATATCTACGAATCTATCACAACCTTAAAACTGAAATTTTGTATGTACTTTAGATAGAGGCAATTAACATGAGTAGGATATATGAAAATAGGCTGTATAGTTCTTCACGGAACTACTTGTTAATTTATTAGATAAAGCATAAAGTATTCAAGGGGGCTGCGTGGCGCAATCGGTAGAGGCGCTGAGCTTCTAATTGAAAGGGAGTGGGTTCGATCACCACCCTGGTAGTGGATTTTAGAAACAACACCAACACTTTCGGATACGCAAATAGCCCTGGGGTTCACTCAGCCTACACCAGAAATGAGTACCAGGGTAATTCCTGGGAGCAAAGACGACCGGGCGAGGAGCTGACAACTCCATCCCATCTAGTGCCGATGTAACAAAAAGTGGAAGCCTCTACCTTCCACTACTCCCAGGGCCTCCATGGCTTGTACGGAGTTGGCTTTTTTATAAAGTATTAAAGCAACACATTTAGACATTTGAGGAGAAAGTAGTTCCCCTAGGTTATGTGCGCCATGTGCCAAGTTTAGATTTTAATCTGTTCCTCTGAAGTTCGAACTAACAGCTCCTCATTTGAGAGTGTCTCAGGCCAATTGTAAATTCAAAATCCTTCTCAGACACCTATTAACAAACACCTGTAATCGACTGATAATTTGGATGCTAACTTTACAAGACTCTGACCCATACAATAATACTGCCTTGACATTACTTCTAAATATGTGTAGTTATATTTTTACTTTTCCAAATCGGATACAGTTGTACAAAGGCAACCCAGATGTTAGGCCCCTTGAAACAACAAAAAGTCCTCTCGGCACGCCGGAAGGCGGAGGTAGATTTCACCGGACAAACTTGGGGATAGGCGAAAATAGGCAGAATATGCAGGTTTTCGTAGAAGTATCAGACCTCATTTATTGCGAGAAGGTATTTTATAATTGGAGCTTAATTAACTTTGTTTTTCGTCATTTTATGCTTATTTTAAACATTTTATTGTCTTATGGGAACGGTAACCTTCTTGTCATTTGGGGTCCAGTTTTATACTTGTGGTCACACTGTCCTTATGCAAGGTTTCGACACTGATGTGTAACTATGTAACGGTCTGTTACTTCTTCACGCAAAATTATATCTCCCGCAGAGATTTTGGTTGGTTCCTCAGTTTAGGGGCTGCGACAACGCGGTCATGTAACCCCGTGTACTTAGGGATGGCTGTATTGGTCTGTAATTCAGGTAAGGACTGCAGACGGTCAATTTCAAGCAGTAGTTCCTAATGTTGCTACCAGGTACTACCGTCAACGACACCTACCTGTGAACTTGGCTACTAGATGCCACCGCAACCAGCAACTCGCAACGAACGTTGGAACTTCCCCTCCAAAGGAAAGCATACTGAGGGATTTTTAGCGCTCTTAGAAAATCCGACGACTTCGGCCGGCTTTGAACTCGCGACCTTGGGCATAGACATTCAGCATGCTTGCTACCAGTTACGTCACCGAAGCCGCTTCACACTTAGTCAGATGGAATTCTGAATATGATCTCGTGCAAGTGCGTTATCTTGGCAACGTCTGATGGCTCATCCCTCATCAATTTAGTAGTGTTGCCATGGCAACCACTGATAGCTCTTGGCATTTTCTTATAATTCCGAAATCATTTTTCTTATCCCTTGGCATAATGGTGGGTCATATCAAAAATTCTTTCAGACAAAATTTTAGGTAATTATTAGGGGAATATTTTCCATTTTGTACGGTTTTGACATTGTGCCTATTAACAGAGATATGATTAATGTTTCCCGAAAACCCCACTTTTTCCCACCCCTTCGGTCAATGGTTGGTGCTATAAAAAACTCTTCAAACATACATTTTTGGGCTTTATCCGACACATAGTATGAACGTTGAACGGATTCGATATTTCACATATTAAGAGAGTTATAGCAATATTTCACTTTTTCGAAAAAAGGCCCCTCATTTTCACCCCATTCGACCGATTCAGCCCAGTAACGAACTCGACCGATATTTTATAGGTATACATATTCGGTAAAAAATTCAAAGTGATTGGTGCAAAATTACGGCAGTTATCGTGTCCACAAGAAACTGATATACATATATATATATATATACACATATACATACATAAATTATATATAAACTTTTGAACTGACGGTGGTTTTGGGGTCTGGGGGATGTGAAACGCGAAGATATGTCGAAATTTTCCGGAAGTCGAAACATGGTACCCATTGCAATAGTTAGCTTTCTAATGAAATTTACCTCTGGTTGGTTCCTCAGTTTAGGGGCTGCGACAACGCGGTCATCTAACCCCGTGTACTTTGGGTGAGTGTAGAATCTGTCTGATAAACGGTGTGAATTGTAATGGCTGTAGTAGTCTTAATTCAGGTAAGGACTGCAGACGGTCAATTTCAAGCAGTAGTTCCTAATGTTGCTACCAGGTACTACCGTCATCGACACCTAGCTGTGAACTTGGCTACTAGATGCCACCCCAACCAGCAACTCGCAACGAACGTTGGAACTTCCCCTCCAAAGGAAAGCATACTGAGGGATTTTAGCTCTCTTAGAAAATCCGACGACTTCTGCCGGCTTTGAAACCGCGACCTTGGGCATAGACATTCTGCATGCTACCAGTTACGTCACCGAAGCCGCTTCCCACTTAGTCAGATGTCAAAGTCAACCCCTGGCACCATCCAGCCCATGACGGGCTAAGGCCGACCAAGCGACCGCAGCCCAGCCATTTGGCCTGCAGATATTGGGGTGACGCGTGATCAGCGCGTCGGGTCCCCTCGGCCGTTAATCTTGGTATTCGTGATCGGGGTGCTGTCTCACTGTCAGACAGCTACTCAATTGTCCTCACGAGGCTGAGTGCACCCCGTTCCAACCCTCACGTCAGTTTTAAAATCCCTGACGGAGCCGGGGATCGAACCCGGGGCCTCCGGGTGAGAGGCAGGCGCGCTACCCCAACACCACGGGGCCGGCTTAGTCAGATGGAAATACTGAATCTGATCTCGTGCAAGTGCGTTGTCATGGCAACGTCTGATGGCTCATCCCTCATCAATTTAGTAGTGTTGCCATGGCAACCTCTGATAGCTCTTGGCATTTTTTTGTAATTCCGAAATCATTTTACTCATCCCTTGGCGTAATGGTGGGTCATATCAAAAATTCTTTTAGACAAAGGTTTTAGGTAATTATTAGGGGAATATTGTCCATTTTATACGGCTTTGATATCGTGCCTATTAAGAGAGATATGATTAATGTTTCCCGAAAAAAACACTTTTTCCCACCCCTTTGGTCAATGGTTGGTGCTATAAAAAACTCTTCAAACATAATTTTTTTGGCTTTATCCGACACATAGTATGAACGTAGAACAGATTCGATATTTCACATATTAAGAGAGTTATAGCAATATTTCACTTTTTCGAAAAAAGCCCCCCATTTTCACCCCCTTCGACCGATTTAGCCCAGTAACGAACTCGACCGAGATTTTATAGGTATACATATTCGGTAAAAAATTCAAAGTGATTGGTGCAAAACTACGGCGGTTATCGTGTCCACAAGAATCTGATATATCTCTTATATAAAAACAAGTGTCCTGACTGACTGACTGACTGACTGACTGACTGACTGACTCATCATCGCCCAGCCAAAACTATTAAAGTTAGAAACATGAAATTTTGGGGATATGTTCGTGGTAAGTCGAAAATGCGCACTAAGAAAGGATTTTTGGACATTCAGGTTCTAAAGGTGTCTTAAGGGGGTACACATGCATTTCATTGAATAGCAATATCTCCGGCTTGGTTTCATTGAGGGACGTGATACTCGGCATATAAACGCATCATTAAAAATAAGAAGACACGTGTCTGAGGGTTTTTCGATGTGGTGTATATTATGAGGTGAAAGGGGTGAAAAGTGGGGGTTGAAGGGTTCCTAATGGAGCGTGTATCTCTTAAACGACATAGGCGAGGAGTTTGAAACTCAGCGGAAAAAAATCAGCTTAAAAAATAAGTAAATAGGTGTTTGACCGTTTTTTCATAAATCGAATTTAAGGGGCCCATGGGGAGGGGTGAAATTCTGAAAAAAGAAAATTGAAAGATACAAAGTCCTGACACACTCATCATCGCCC